>LR812522.1:47682178-48362178 GCA_903798195.1 Danio kyathit | reverse complement strand
AAATAGAGGAAGAATTGAGGAATAATTCCTCAAAATGAATGAGAAAATCAATTATGTTGTGAACAATTGCCAAGTGGTTTGGAGGGTTGTCCATGTTGTTTTGAGAATGTAATTTCTGTTTTAAGAAATGAGCCAAACCAATGGAGAAAAACTGTAATAAAGGGACTAAAGAAAATGAATATATTTAACTCAGATTTCACTCTTAATTAATAATTGTATTGACTGTTCTCCAATCATTCTTTATCTACAATTATGAGCTTGAACTAAGATAGGTATTTCATTAGGTCACAGTCCTATAAATGCTGTAACGGTGAATGATTTCTGGAAAACACTGGTGATATCTGAACACTGCTTTAATGGTTTCCATTATTATTTACTATCAGATTCTGATTTATCACCACTAAACAGAACACGTTAGGAAAATGCATAGTTGTATACACGCTCACCGGCCACTTTATTAGGTACATCTGTCCCACTGCTCGTTAACGCAATGCATTTAGGCATGTAGACGCGGTCAAGACGATCTGCTGCAGTTCAAACCGAGCATCAGAATGGGGACGAAAGGTGATTTACGTGACTTTGAACGTGCCAGACGGGCTGATCTGAGTATTTCAGAAACTGCTAGAACAGGAAACTGAGGCTACAATTCGCACAGGCTCAGCAAAACTGGACAATAGAACATTCTGCTGCCACATTCGGAGGGTAGGATGAGAATTTGGTGTCAGCAACATGTAAGCATGGATCCATCCTGCCTTGTATCAACAGTTCAGGCTGGTGGTGTAATGGTGTGGGGGATATTTTCTTGGCCCACTTTGGGCTCATTAGTACCAATTGAGCATCGTGTCAACGCCACAGCCTACCTGAGTATTGTTGCTGACCATGTCCATCTCTTTATGACCACAGTGTACCCATCTTCTGATGGCTACTTCCAGCAGGATAATGTCATAAAGCGTGAATCATCTCAGACTGGTTTCTTGAACATGACAATGAGTTCACTGTACTCAGATGGCCTCCACAGTCACCAGATCCTCAATCCAATAGAGCACCTTTGGGATGTGGTGGAACGGGAGATTCGCTCCCGACAAATCTGCAGCAACTGCGCGATGCTATCATGTCAATATGGAGCGAAATCTCTGAGGAATATTTCTAGTATCTTGTTGTATCTATGCCACGAAGGATTATGTCAGTTCTGAAGGCAAAAGGGGGACCGGTATTAGTGAGGTGTACCTAATAAAGTGGCCGTTGAGTGTATTTATAGCAATAGTTTAACCTGCCTGATTGACCTTTTTCTCCTTGTGTTTACTACAAACTAAAATATTAGCTTCGAGTGGTGTCAGAAACAATTTAACCAAAGAAATTGGTCAGAAATATTTTGTCAAAGTTCAAGCTAAAGGCGCGCTAAGTGAATTTTGACAATGTTTAAACCAGTTAAACCCATTGAGATGCTCCGCAAGTAGTGGACACTTGTGTGATGTAATCAATGCCATCCCTCCGTCTCGTTCCCTCGGATGCAAGTTAGCAAGTGAAGGGCATAAAAAATTGGACTGGAATGCAGCCTCATTTTGACTCCTCTGCTTGGTTAATAGACACGCCTCCGTCATGGCTGATTGTGTGAAAGTGTGTTTTGGGACTCACTCAGACACCGTGTCAAAAACCTTTTTCAAATATTGTGTAGTTCGCCCTCAGTGAGCCCCGCATGATGCATGGATTTGGGCTACTTTGGATCATTGTTTCCAGCAGAGAAACTTTGACGATTCAGTATGTTTAAAAACGTTTTTGACATACCAAACCTCATCTAATCACGAGGCCTTGGGAATGTATTAAACACTACGAATCATGGATTTGAATCAAGGATTTAGTAAAATGTTAAAAATATGTGATTTAAATGCTGCTTTATTATGAGTGATTCATTGAACCGTACATGATCCTGACTTGTTATAAATTTATTTCACTTAGAAAAGAGACACCACTACGGTGGTATGAAGCTGTTTGATAAGCAGACATAGATTTAGCTTGGATGTGTTTTTGTTTTGTTAACAGAGGAAAACTCCTGCTGAAGCGACTGATCTCCACACTATTATAAAGATGGCGTTTATTAAAGAGGAGAGCGAAGACCTGAAGATTGAAGAAACGTTCAAACATGAAGATCCGCAGGAACAAACAGGTTGATTTTCATTCAAATTCAGTGAATCTCAGTGAATAATAATCAAGTAGTTAAATATAAATGTGAAGTTAAATGTCAGCGCTGTTTTTATTTATTCAGTTATTATAAAAAGCATTGACGCAAGTCATTGACTCAATCTATTGTGCATGTTAGAAACCTGTAACCATTGACTTCCACAGTATTTGTTTTTCCTACTATTGAAGTCAGTGGTTACAGGTTTTCAGCTTTCTTTAAACTATCTTTTGTGCTCAGCAGTAGAAAGTAGAGGTGTGATGCTGCGTTCACACCAGACGGGGAAGAAGCGTAAAGAGCGAGTGATTTACATGTTAAGTCAATGCAAACGCGCGAATAGACATCCTGCGGCGCTATATGCGTGAATGGCGCGGCGCGAGTTGAACGTTTTATGCGTTTGAAGCTTGCTCTTGTGGGGGCCTGATTATGACGTAGCACCTGTTGTCCTCCAGCCGACACCAACAACAGTTAATCAAACTGGGCTTGGCTCAGTCAGAAGCACCGCTGAAAGCCTCCATCATCCAGGTTAAGTTTCCGGAGGAGTTTATGAGCTCACAGAGCTGGGTGCACCTCTGAAAGGATCTAGTGGACTCAGACACGGCTCCAAACGTATCGACGCTGTTTTTCAGCCTTCATAAAGCACATAAACACAGTTGTTTTCTCAATAAAATCCATGTTAGCCATTTAGCAACAAAGCTACAGTCCCCGGGCAGACAGAAGCCCTGCCCATCATGCAAATCCGCGTCTGTTCTGAAGTGAATTTGACGCGCGAATGAAGCGAGTAAACTCAAATGTTCACGCATCTATTTATGCGCGAATAGATTTATCCGCGCTTTCCGCGACTGGTGTGAACGCAGCATAATGTTGCGTTCACACCAGACGCGGAAGAAGCGTCAAGCGCGAGTGATTTACATGTTAAGTCAATGCAAACGCGCAAATAGACATCCTGCGGCGCGATATGCATGAATGGCGCGGCGAGATACGCGTGAATGGCACGCCACGATACACGTGAATGGTGCGGCGCGATACGCGTGAATGGTGCGGCGCGATGTGTCGCAAATTTCGAGTTTGACGCGCTTAACGTGCAAATCGCTGAAGTTCAAAAATCTGAACTTCTGCGGACATTTGCGCCGCGTTAACCAATCAGGAGCTTGCTCTTGTAGGGGCGTGATTGTGACGTAGCGCCTGTTGTCGGTGTCGAGGGAAATCCTCCAGCCGACACCGACAACAGTTCATCAAACTGGGCTCGGCTCAGTCAGAAGCACCGCTGAATGCTTCCATAATCCAGGTTTGGTTTCTGGAGGAGTTTATGAGCTCACAGAGCTGGGTGCACCTCTGAAAGGATCTAGTGGACTCAGACACTGCTCCAAACGTATCGACGCTGTTTTTCAGCCTTCATAAAGCACATAAACACAGTTATTTTCTCAATAAAATCCATGTTAGCCATTTAGCAACGAAGCTACAGTCACCGGGCAGACAGAAGCCCTGCCCATCACGCAAATCCGCGTCTGTTCTGAAGCGAATTTGACGCGCAAATGAAGCAGATTTAACGCGCGAATGAAGCGGAGTTTGACATGCGAATGAAGCAGAGTTTGACATGCGAATGAAGCGATTAAACTCAAATGTTCACGCGTCTATTTACTCGCGAATATCTCGATTTATCCGCGTGTTCCGCATCTGGTGTGAGCGCAGTATAACGGGTCACAAATCTCACGGTTCGGATCACATTATGTTTTTTTAGTCACGGATTGGACCATTTTTCAGATCAGCCCAAAAGGGGAGGAGACAAATGTCATTTGCTTTCCATTTATTACAGAATCAGCACTGCAAGACATTTTTTGTTTTAACAAACAGAACTTAGAAGCTGTAATTTTATAAAAAAAAAATACTGATAACGCTAAATGTAGAAATGTAGCTAAATGTAATAATTTGTACGATTCATATTTATTTTCAGTCTCATTTTCAATAAATGATTCAGTTATTCACTCATAAAACTTCACGTTTTATTGGTAGATGTTCATTTTTGATGAATTATTCAGTGGCGTATTTTTAATGGCTGGTTGTCGCCACCTACTGGTTAAAGAATGTAATCGCTGCCTACAACATTAATTTTGAGCGTCAAGTTAAACGCACATGACGGTGATTTTAATCTTTACCATAAACATCAGTGGTTTCATCTAAACTATAAACTGTTCTCCCGGTACTTCTGTGTTATTTGACTGTTTGTAACTTCATAACTTTTTCAAAAGACTTAATCTCTTAGGATTAATAAACATATGCAAATCACCATCACTTATAATTTATGTTGCGTGGGTGTTGAGATCATAGACCTGATATAAACGAAGCGGATGAGTTATAAACAAATTAACCCTCTCACAGTTGTCATGAAGGGTAACATTAGCTATACGAACCAAAATGGTTGTTTACAGGCTGTAAACACCTTTTTTTCCTGCTAACGGAATTTTGATGAATTGTAGTTTTTGTTACTTTCGTATTTGCTGCACGAGGGAGAGCGGGAGGTTGCCTCTTCATTGAGATCCAGATCTGTAATGATTAATCATGCAGCTTACACTGAAGGCATTAAAGCGGGCTAAACAAGTGACATAAAACACCTTTAATAACCTTAGAAACCCACCACATCCTGAATAACCCACCACAACTTCTTTAGTCATCATTATATTTTACAGGAAAGCCTAAATGCTTTCATTCATGTGATTTGAATGATACGAGAGGCAATCTCTCTCTTTGTGATCGTTACAAATTTAGGATTAATCTACAAGTAAAAAATTTATTAATCCGCGAGTCACGTGCGTTCTCAACCGTGAGTTGTAATGATGTGCAGATCGAGACTAAAATATCGATATCTTCGATAGCAGCTTTGTATGTTCTAGAATCGATTATCTTATCAAAATATCAATATTTCAGTCATTTAAGTAACCACAATTACCCTAGTTTATCTCAATAATGCCAACTTAGACAGAACTACTTGCTCTTCCGCCTCCCAAGTCATGTGCGTAATATGGCACTGTACAACTGCAGAGCACGCTAGCTAGCCACTCAGTCCGCTGGCACATGTTGTTCAGTCACGCTGTCATTGGATATGGCTGACCGCATTGCTTTCAGAGTCCTTAAGCCTGATTTATACTTCTGCGTCAAGTGATCAGCGTGACCCACGGCGCAAGCCTCGCTCGTAGCCGTGCATTTATGCTTCTGCGCTGTTTCTGTTTCTCTGCAATACACTTCCAAACGCTAGCTGGCAGTAGGTGTTTATGTTTCTCTGTGTCGAGTTTCTTTGCTGGTGTTTTGTAATTTCTAAACACTTCCTTAATGTACAAGTGGCTCAAAATTGCTCATTTTGAGACGGGAACCGGCGGACGTGCAACAACTTTAATCATGAGGTAAACGCAAAACAACAGTCTCCATCCGGAGCTCCTTCACGGGACTCCACACTTGTAAACACTCGCTGCATCGGGCGCGCGGCTCTCACCTTCGCTCACACTCGTCAGCGCTACCAAGCCGACCAATAACAGAGCTTGCGCTACGCGTACGCATTACATTTTTTAAAAGATGCGCGTCAACGTTGCCTACGGCGAGGGGCTATGCGTCCACACGTAGGCTGCGCCATAGCATACGCGTGCGCTTGACGCAGAAGTATAAATCAGCCTTTAGGTGCAGCAGGCAAACCCTATCCAGGTACAGAGGGAGAAAACGTAGCGATATGACTATTTTTGGGGCTTGGTTTTTTTGTGACACTGATAAAACATCGGCAGTTCCCTGAATTCTTAAAACAAATTTGTTTTAGAACTTTGGTTATGAAATAAGTAATGAAATAATTAAATGACCGAAATGTCAGCTTGGAGTAAAATGTGTCCCTGAGCTAATTATAATTAAAAAATGATTTAAAAGTGTGACTGTTTATTGTTTTATGTTAAGAAGTTCAGGCAGATTTACATGCTCAGATGCTGTCAATAAATATCTTTAAAAAATCAATAAACAAGAATAACCCGTGATATGTCTCGTTTTCAGTATGAAGTGACACTTTTAAGTACACTACTTGTTACTTTAATTTCCCCAAACAGTAATTTTTGGGCAAAGTATCGGTATCGCCGACCTTCATTTTACTTGGTATCGGATCGGATAGGAAACCAGTGGTATCGCACATCACTAGTGAGTTGTGATCCATACGAATCACGGATCAACTGAGATTCGTTACACCCCTAGTAAAAAGGAACTCATAAAGGTTTGGAAACACTCGAGGGAGAGTAAACAGTGAGTAAATCTTTGGGGCGAACTACCCCTTTAACCTGTATTTATCTGGTTTTGCTTTAGATCTGATTCTGCTGAAAGAGGAGTCGAACGATTCAGAAGAAACAAACCAGCCTGAGAAGCATCATGAATTCATACCCGCAAACAAGTCCAATAGGAGCTCTCAAACCAAAAAACCTTCCTCACAGAACAAAACTCAACCAGCAGAAAGCGAAAGTAGTTTCGCCTGCAAACGTTGCGGAGAAACGTTCACACACAAATCAAGCCTAGATCTCCACATGAACGCTCACACGGGAGAAAAGCCTTACGCATGTGCTGAGTGCGGGAAGAGTTTCACACATAAAGGATATCTTAAAACACACATGAGAAGTCACAGCGAAGAAAGCGCTTATTTCTGCGCACTGTGCGACAGCAGCTTCTCCCGAAAGGGAAGTCTGAAGACGCACATGAGAGTTCACACCGGAGAAAAACCATACACCTGCGCTCAGTGCGGAAAGAGTTTCACCCGCAAGGGGACTCTTAACACACACATGAGGAGCCACTCTGGAGAAAACCCTCACATCTGCAAACTCTGCGGGAACAGCTTTTCCCGCAAGGGAAGTCTTAAAGCGCACATGCGCATTCACACCGGAGAGAAGCCGTATGAGTGTCCTGAATGTAAACGGAGTTTCACACGCAAAGGAACTCTGAATTCCCACTTAAAAACTCACATCGGAGTGACTCCGTCCTCCAAAATAAAGAAGAGCTTTTTCAGAAGAGAGCACTCCAAGACCAAAACCGAAGAAAAGCCGTTCGCATGTGTTCAGTGTGGACGGGGATTCAAATACAAGAAGAACCTGAACCAGCACATGAGGATCCACTCCAGAGAGAGCTGTTTCGTGTGCCAGCACTGTTCCCGGCGCTTCTCCAGCAGGATTTACCTCAGGAATCATCTGAAAACACACACGGGAGAGAAGCCGTTCGTGTGCACGCACTGCGGGAAGAGTTTCTCCCTTAAAGGAAGCATTAAAGTCCACATGAGGATTCACACCGGAGAGAAGCCGTTCACCTGTGACCAGTGCGGAAAGTGTTTCCGACATAAAGTTACGTTCAATTACCACATGAGGATCCACTCTAGAGAGGACGTGTTCGAGTGTCAGCATTGTGGGAGTGAGTTTACTGACGGTAAAGAGCTGGAGAAGCACGTCAAGGCCCACTTGGGAGAAAACCCCTTCATGTGCCATTACTGCGGAAAGACCTGCATAAACAACGGAAACCTGGTGATTCACTTGCGCGTTCACACTGGAGAGAAACCGTTCGCGTGTGTTCAGTGTGGGAAGAGCTTCACGCGTAAAGGAAACCTCGAGACTCACGTTAGAACTCACACTGGAGAGAGGCCGTATAAATGCGCCGAGTGCGAGGAGAGCTTTGTGTATCAGAGAGAGCTGAAACTTCATTCGCGGCTTCACTCGGACTCTGTGAAGGCGTTTCGGTGCTCTCGGTGTAGCAGGAGCTTCAGAAATGGGAGCGGTTTCAGAAATCACCTCAAACTTCATTCTGTTGTAAGGAGGTTTGATTGTGTTTGGTATAATAAACGTGTTGCTTTGCCGTCACCCTTGCAGGTACGCATGAAAAGCATCGCTGACGTGAAATCCTATGCGTGTTGCTTGTGTAGAAAGAGATTTAAATGGCTCAGCAATTTAAAATGGCACCAGAGAACATGCATAGTACAAACTTAATTTAATTTGGGCTGAGGCTTGTGTAACAACTTGCACTTTTGACCAAGAATAAAAGCTTGGATAAAAATGTGTTGTTGTTGTTATATTATTATTAATATTATTATCGTTATTATTATTATTTTAATAATGTCCCTGCTGAAAAATCCAGCTTAAACCAGCCTAAGATGGTTGGCTGGTTTTAGAGGGGTTTTGGCCATTTCCAGCCTGGTCTTAGCTGGTCAGGCTGGGAGTTGACTAGCTAAAACCAGCTAGACCAGCTTAAACCAGGCTGGTCAAGCTGGTTTAAGCTGGTCATTTTCTAGCCTGACCAGCTAAGACCAGGCTGGAAATGGCCAAAACTCCTCTAAAACCAGCCTGGTCGGGCAGCTAAAACAAGCCAACCAGCTATGGCTGGTTAAAGCTGTTTTTTTCAGCAGGGGTGCGGAGCAGCAAGAAGTTTGCTGGTTCGAGCCTCAGCTGGGTCAGTTGACATTTCTGTGTCGAGTTTGCATGTTCTTCCTTCAATTCAATTCATCTTTATTTGTATAGCGCTTATACAATGTAGATTGTGTCAAAGCAGCTTCACATGGAAGATTATAGTGAATTGAAACAGTGTCAGTTCAAATTTCAGAGATTAAGTTCAGTTCAGTTTAGCTCAGTTCAGTGTGGGTTAACAATCACTACTGAGAGTCCAAACACTGAAGAGCAAATCCATCGATGCGCAGCTCTACAGATCCCGAACCATGCAAGCCAGTGGCGACAGCGGCGAGGGAAAAAACTTCACCAATTGGCGAAAGCGAAGATTTAAAAAACCTCGAGAGAAACCAGGCTCAGTTGGGCACGACCATTTCCCCTATGGCCAAACGTCTTGTGCAGAGCTGCAGTCTAGGCGCAGGAAGCTGGACCTCAGCGAAGACTCGTCTGTCCTTGGAGCATCACAGGAGTCAGTCTCATGTTCTCACTCCACGACCACCACAGCAGCTGCTCAGGATACGGCCTGGTCCAGAAAACCTTGGGATCATCTCGTCGCTGGTCTCGGATCGCGTTAGTGGCACTGCATAGTCTGAGGGCCTCAAGATGAGTACCCCCAGGTGGAAATAGAAAAAAAAGAGAATAATTAGCGTAGCTGCTGTTCATAGTGTATATAAACGAGAAGCAAAATCCTGTGTGGGGCACACTCATGCGTCATATCGCTATGTACTGCACTGAGTGTATGCTTTGCTAAAAAGACAGGTCTTTAATCTAGTTTTGAAGAGCGAGAGTGTGTCTGAGCCTCGGACATTATCAGGAAGGCTATTCCAGAGTTTAGGGGCCATAAATGAGAAGGCTCGACCTCCTTTACTCGACTTTGATATTCTAGGTACTACCAGAAGCCCTGAGTTTTGAGATCGTAAAGAGCGGGTTGGATTGTAGCGAGACAGGAGGTTGGTTAGATAAACAGGAGCTAGATTATTTAAAGCTTTATAGGTAAGGAGTAATATTTTAAATTCAATACGAAACTTAACAGGCAGCCAGTGTAAGGAGGAGAAAATTGGGGTGACATTTTCTAGACCTGGTAAGAACTCTGGAAGCTGCATTTTGTACTAGCTGAAGTTTGTTAATAGAGGATGCTGGGCAGCCAGCAAACAGAGCATTACAGTAATCCAGCCTAGAAGTCATAAAAGCATGAACTAGCTTTTCGACATTTGATATAGATAGCATACTTCGCAATTTAGCAATATTTCTCAGATGAAAGAAAGCAGTTTTTGTGACATGGGATATATGATTTTTGAAAGTTAAATTGCTGTCTAATATGACACCCAGATCTTTTATAGTAGAGCTAACGCTAACTTTGTATCCCTCTAGTTGCAGGTCCAGTTGTGAGGACTGCTGTGTACAGGATTTAGGCCCGATAAGTAATAATTCTGTTTTGTCTGAGTTTAAGAGAAGAAAATTGTTGGTCATCCAGTCTTTAACATCTTTGATACACTCGGTTAGCTTAGACAGTTCAGACATCTCATCAGGTTTAGTTGAAATATATAATTGAGTATCGTCTGCATAGCAGTGAAAGCTGATCCCATGTTTTCTAATAATGTCCCCCAGGGGAAGCATGTATATTGTAAACAGCAAGGGACCTAAAACTGATCCTTGAGGGACCCCGTACTTTACTGGCCTGACTTGTGAAAGCTGTCCATTAATATTCACAAATTGGTAACGGTTAGCTAAGTATGACCTAAACCATTCAAGAGCCTGTTTTTGGACACCTGTAGAATTTCCTGTGTTCGGTTTCCTCCAGGTGCTCTGGTTTCCTCCACAAGTCCAAAAACATGCGGTACAGGTGAATTAAAGCTAAAATAGTGTGTATGGGTGTTTCCCAGTGATGACCCTGCTGAAAAATCCAGCTTAAACCAGCCTAAGCTGGTTGGCTGGTTTTAGCTGGTCAACCAGCCTGGTTTTAGAGGGGTTTTGGCCATTTCCAGGCTGGTTTCCAGCCATTTCCAGCCTGGTCTCAGCTGGTCAGGCTGGGAGTTGACCATCTAAAACCAGCTTGACCAGCCAAAACCAGCCATGTCCAGCTTAAACCAGGCTGGTCAAGCTGGTTTAAGCTGGTCATTTTCCAGCCTGACCAGCTAAGACCAGGCTGGAAATAGCTGGAAATCAGCCTGGAAATGGCCAAAACCCCTCTAAAACCAGGCTGGTCGACCAGCTAAAACCAGCCAACCAGCTTAGGCTGGTTTAAGCTGGATTTTTCAGCTGTAAAGCATATGCTGGATAAGTAGGCGGTTCATTCCGCTATGGCGACCCCTGATTAATAAACGGACTAAGCCGAAAAGAAAATGAATGATCATGTGCGCTGAGATTTTGTCATCCGAAAGAAGGCCTTTATTTTGACCTGCAGTGTGACGTCATAGGCACGCGCCGCGCCCGTCTGCCGTTTGAATGAGAGCCAAAGCGTTTGTTTTCGGTTTTCACGAGTGAGATAAAGTTAATTAGTATTGAATGTAACGTTGTATATTTTGTCCCTTGGAAGCGTTACACTTCAACTCACCTGAAACCGATGAGGTAAGCAGCTTAACCGAATGTGCTTGTATTAATTACTCTTACCGAAACACACGATCTCCTCACTGATCTGTAATAGAGAACATCAGTATATTCATTCTGTATAAATCTGCGGATCTCCTGCTTTAAACTTGTTTAATGTACTCACTAAGAGTTATTTAAAACATTTGGTTTGTAGTTAATCAAAATAACCTGCAAAAGAGAACTCAGTTTCGTCCATTACATATAACCTTAGAGAATTGTTCATCCCATAATTTAAATGCAGTGGTGGAAAGAGTACTGAAAAATCATACTCCAGTAAAAGTACCATTACTTGCCTAAAAATGTAGTGCAAGTAGAGTAAAGGTATCTGTTGTCAATATTACTCAAAGTATGAGTAAAAAGTAGCCCTTTCAAAAGTACTCAATAGTAGTATTACACTGTAAAAAGCTGATGCATTTACATCTGATTTGTGGATGTGTGTGTAAACGTAACATTCTGTAGTGTATTTAGTTATTGCCCAGCAGGCACACAACGTCATAAGACGCTAATATTAGGTTAGATTTAGGTTGTGATGTCAGGTGAACAAAATTGAATGTCTAGCCAGCGTCTTAGGACTAATGTATTTTGATGCCTAATAACATCAAACGACGTTGATAGTTGGTTGATTTTAGGTTGTGTTGGAAAGTGACCAAAATCCAACGTCTGATAGACGTCATAGGGGTAACGTCCACACAACGTCAAGCTGTAACATCATTAGACGTTGATATTTGGTTGATTTTAGGTTGGATATTGGACCTTGGGTTTCCACGCATATTTATTGAAAGGGGGAGAAAAACCTATTTGTGACTTGTGTAGGAATATTTTGGCGATAAAACATATTTTAATAGAATGTGCATTTTTTAATGATGTTCAAGAACGTTTTTATTCGGGAAATATTTTAAGTGAAATGTTTGAAAAGGTGCCTTCTGGAGCACTTTTAGAATATTTATCTTTAAACAAACTAAAATATTGTATATGACTCTTTTCAGTGTTGTTGCTACGTGTATACCTTTTGTTGTTTTTTACAATGTATGTTTGTTTAGAAACTGATTTGATTATATATTGTATATTTATTAGTATATGTTTTTGCCATGAATATAGCCAATGCTGCTGATATGGCATTAAAACCTAAATAAATAAATAAATCAACTCGATTTTCATTTTCGAACAAAATGCAACGTCCCCACAATGCTGTACAACGTCAATCTGACGTCTTGGGTGTTTAAGGCCATTTCGGTCATCATACAGTAAACATCCGACATCTTCTCATCAGTGACATGTATCTAAACAGTCTTTGGGTCAATGAGCGTAAAGATTTTGAACATCTTCATGGACACTTTTTCCAAACAGTTTGCTGCAATTATATATCGCCCATGTCTTGAGGTAGCTCATTATGATGCGATTTACCTTCTATGTGCGATTTGATTGGATAGGAATAACAGAACTGAACTTTTTAATCCCCATAGACAAGAAATATAAAGTAGTGGAGTAAAAGTACAAATGTACTCAAGGGAAAGTAAAAGTCCACATTTATAAAACTACTTAATAAATTACAATTTTTGAGAAAAGCTACTCAATTACAGTAATTTGAGTATTTGTAATTAGTTACTTTACTCCACTGTTAAAATGACAGTTAGACTTGTTATAAAACACTTTATTTAGCTTATTATTAGGTTAATATTGACCCGAGCACAGCATTTGACATTTGAACAGCCAAAAATTGTACGATATATATATATATTATAGGTCGGCATAGATTATTTTTTTTAATCTAGATTAATTTCAAAATTAATCTAGATTAAAATGGCTCATTTGAATTCTGTCGAAGGCATTCAGAATATGTGTGCTACCCAAATAATAAGTCCTTGAGAACGGGTTTCTCAAGCCAGGTGACGCATTAGACCAGGGGCTCATCTCCTGTTTCCAAACTGCTTGAGAAACTGTTTTACTATGATAATTGATGATGAAAATAAATGATGTTCAATAAGATGTACTTGTGTTTACTCACTGTTTATTCAGTTAATCATGAATGTTGATCTGTAGGCCTACATAAGCTCCAAACAGTGATTTCATACTTGCTTTTGATGTACGTACATACAGAAAATGCTGCTTCGCAAAGGCAAGTTCACAGAGCCCTGACGGTGTCAAGCATTGAGTATGTTTACATGGGCAACAATACTTTAATACGATTTTAATATGATTAAAACAATACTCTGATTAAGAGTCTACCATGTAAACAGCGATTTTAGATTACTTAATGCGACTAAAGTCATAACTGAACTAAACAGAAATGGAATTGAGACGTGGAGTATGCAGATATTAGTGGCAATACTGACAAACTATTACCGTCATGTAGGACTTTCGCCATATTTTCCGACAAGATCCACACAGGCGGCTGTCAGTAAAGGACCGCACAGACACAGATGCACACACACACACACATTGCGAAATGCGGAAGTATTTTTTCTTCTCATTTGGCGTGCGTTATTAAACTCCATAACACTCTCACCTGTCCTTACTCATTTATTTGCGTCTAATACCCCAGTTTGTCACGAAGGCATGAATTAAATGTTCGTGAGTTAAAGTGAAACTGCTGAACTGCAGTTAGAGTCAGGCATCCTGCTGATTTGATTCAGAAGGGCACTTCTTTCCCAGACGGCTCACCGGTCAGGTATACATCCGCGCTAAACTATCAAGGTGAAAGTCATCATAGCTTGCGTAGAAAAGACCCAGCTCTCACCCAACTTTGAGAATAGATTAATGGCGATATTTTTTTTTATCGCGCGATAAGAGTCTCACGTTAACGCAGCACGTTAACGTTGATAACGGACCACCACTAATATATATATATAATACATATATATATATATATATATATATATATATATATGTATATATAAAATAGCTAGCTCTAACAGTGTAGCTGTTAAGCTAAAATTATCCTATATGTTTTTTTTAATAAATAAAAGTTGCCTGCCTTTTAAAATATATATATATTTTCAATATA
This sequence comes from Danio kyathit, assembly GCA_903798195.1. NCBI lineage: Eukaryota > Metazoa > Chordata > Actinopteri > Cypriniformes > Danionidae > Danio > Danio kyathit. The sequence continues at coordinate 48,347,972 of LR812522.1, read as the reverse complement.
TTTTGTTTAATTGAAATGTACAATTGATTGTATTTTGTTCTCATAAACAGGGGGAAAAACTCCTGCTGAAGCGACTGATCTATTATAAAGATGGCGTTTATTAAAGAGGAGAGTGAAGACCTGAAGATTGAAGACACATTCAGAGTCAAAGCTGAAGATCCGCAGGAACAAACAGGTTGGTTTTCATTCTCAAAGATCAGCTCATTTGATCACTATTAAAACCTTCAACTCTACATGAATCAATTGTAATTTCAGAGAGTCAGCCTTCAGAATTACTTAAAATAAATACCAATGGAATCTTAGCTTTAGCCAATCAGATTTCGAGTTGGCAACAACGGGACTGGCAATACAATAACATCAGCATTTTCACATCTTCCGACTGGATGATTGGACTTGTCATAATGCATCTGTAGAGATCTGAAAGAATTTAAATGGTGTAGTTCACCCAAAAATATAAATTTACTTACTATTAACTTGTGCTCAAGTGGCTTCAAACCATAACTGATTATTGAGGCCCCGTTTACACTAGTGCGTTTTCGTTTTGAAACGGCGTTTTAGATCAAAAACGATCCGCGTCCACACTAGAGTTTCATCTAGCGTTTCTAAACTTATCTCCCTCCACACTACTCCACCAAAAACGTATATCACGTGACCATTCGCACACTCTGGGCATGCGCGTCCAAGTATAAACAGGAAGCATGTGTCTCGCTCGGCATTTGGTTATTGTTAGTCAACAAACGCTGGTAGAATGATGAACCCGAGCGATTAGCAATAGCTTGCCTCTTGCGAATATATGCAGCTGCTGTAGTAAAAAAGGCAGAGTTTAACTGCACAATGGCGCCTAAAACGGACAATAGTGCAAACAACGCTCCCATTTCTGTGTCCATGTTGTTGTTGTTTACAGTGAAGGCTGGTCTGCCGTCTTCTGGTAGCGTTATAGTCATGTGATAGGGGCTTGACAAATAAGGGAGGATACGCAATTACCCAAAAGCCCCAATCAGGTAGCGAATCTCAGCAGCCACGCCTCCGTTTTCAGATGTCTCCGTTTTCCCCCATCCACACTGAGACGGAGCAGCAGCGGTTTAGAAGGAAAACGACCTCTCCAGAAACCTCTTCGACCTCTTCAAAACGCTCCGTTTTCGGGGCTCGAAAACTCCGGCGTAGTGTGGACGGTTGGCGTAACCGTAGCAAAACTTAAGCGTTTTAAAACGAAAACGCATTAGTGTAAACGGGGCCTTAGTTCACCATGGCAGAAGGTGAAGAAACTGATTTGCTTGGCAGACATGCTTACAAATCCATTTGCTGGACATCGCGCTGGCTAGCCTGTCCTAGCCAGTGAAAAGATTCATCTGCTATTTTCAAACCCGCAGTACCCTTAGCTCGCAGCCTCCGTATAAAACGAAATGAATGCCAAAAGTATTTGAAATAAAAAGTTAGTCGAGCACTAGCTGAAAATAATCATCCGTTGAATTAACAATGCATTTTCACGACTCAAATTGCCAGGGTTTGCGTTTTAGCTTCTGAAGTTTAACAAAGCTGTCATTTATACTATAATCATGTTGAAATGTTGCAGTCGAGACTGGCGAATATTTTGGAGAATATTAGTAATTAAATCTACTCAGAAAAGTTATATTATAGACCTTTTTCTTGGCTGCTGCATGGAGGGCGCCATAGCGACCAGCGTCTTCCGGTAGAATGGTTAGAACTTCCGTTTACAGCGTTTACAACTGGTAATTTGCGCTCCGAAAATGGGTTTCAATAGTGTTTTGAGTGGATTACGGAGTGTTTTTGTGACATACAACTTTGAAAGGTGTGTGTTAAAGCCGTTATAATCCGTAAGGTGTGGTTCTAGCGCAAGAGAAAAACGTTCTCCTAGTTCACGTGTCTGCCGTCAGAAACACAGTGTGTGTGTGTGTGTGTGTGTGTTTCCCCGGCCTGTCAGCTGTTAGCTCAGCGGCTCTTCAGCACACACACACTTGCAATACTTCACTGCATCATAGAGCAAACCAGATTACTGGCATGAAACTTAACAGGTGTGTAAGTCATGCAATTTACAAAAATGACCAATAAAAGTCTGTTACTGATACTCTGCTGGCTGATTTGCTGTTCATTCTAATCGCGAGCCATTTGTGTTTCATTTAGTGTGTTGTATTTACAGGGTTTGTGTTTTTCTGTCATTTCAAAACGTCACTTTATTTTCACTTGGTCACAGTTATTAAATCAGTGTGTTAGTGGGACTGTACAGTAGGATACGTGTGTGTGTGTCAAACATTTTGGTGAACTACATTTGTTTGGGCTGGTTATATGTTTGAAAGAAAGAGAAACTGTTGACTTTAGCGATGACGAGGCTTCATTTAAACGATGCCGTCTGACAACGAGGGGAAAATGCCTCACAGCAGTCGTTTTCAATCCTATTAGATCACATTTTTTTTAAATGATCAGTCCAGGAGGTGGCGCTGATCGACAACAGTATTAGTTCAAAGATGATAAAAGCAGGTAAAATAGATTAAAACTATCGTTTCAAAGCTGTCCAAATGTGACCGTTTACACGCATCAGCTGCCGACCGGAAGTTCTTAGCATTCTCCTTGTGCATACACGCAAAGCATAATGGGTAATTTTGCGTTCCAAGAAAAAGGTCTATAAATAAATGTCTTTTTAGCAGCCTTGTAACTGTTGATTTTTACTGACCTTTTACATTGATATCAAAATGATTTATTATTATTATTCATATTTATTTTGTAGTAGCGTTGACACTGCTAAAACCTCAAAAAATGTGATCTATAGGCACTAAAACAGAAAGTCACCTCTTTTTCAGCTCTGTAGTAACATAAATTGACCCATCTTGGTGGCGGAAATGACCCAAATCCATTTGTGAGCTGTATGAAGTAGATGTGTTTGTTCAAGGGCTACATGTAGACGGACTGTATTTATCAATGAAATGTGTTTAATATTTGTAAAACGGTACATTTGTTTGTTAACGCCACTGGGTTTTTGCTCAAGCTGACATTTCTGCTTTCTGTTTTTGAGTTTCTTTGCCATACAGATTGTGTTTCTTTGCAAAATGCTGGATTTCTTTGTGAAATATTGGCACAGATTTCACTCCATACATACCGTACTGAAATCTTGACCCTACAACCAATCTGTATCGTTCACCCCTTAAGGCTGATTAATACTTCTGCGTGAATCGCGCGCGTATGCTACTCATCATCTGGGAAGTTTGACGTGCACCTCTTAAAAAATGTAACTACACGTCACAACGACGCACAGCGCAAGCTCTGTGATTGTTCGGCTTGGTAGCGCTGACGAGTGTGGGGGTAGTGGAGAGCCGCGCGAACCTGAAGCAGCAAGTGTTTAAAAGTGTGTAGTCCCGTGAAGGAGCTCCGGATGGAGACTGTTGTTTTGTGTTTACCTTATGATAAAGTTGTTGCACATCCGCTGGTTTCCACCTCAAAATGTACGAGTTTGAGCCACTTGTACATTAAGGAAGCGTACAAACAAAACACCCTCGAAGAAATTCAACACAGGGGAACATAAACACCTACTGCTAGCTAGCGTTATTGCAGAGCAGCACAAACCGCACGCAGAAGTATAAATGCACGGCTACATGCACTGCATGCGCCGTGGTCATGCCGATCACGCAGAAGTATAAATCTGGCTTTACGCCCTATTCACACAGGGGGTCAGCGTCAACGCTTCCCATTCACTTTGAATGGGTGACGTCAGGCGTTGCTTGCTGCAGAAGTTGGGGCTTTCTCAACTTTTCAAGCGCCAACGGAAGCGTCAACCAATCAGATCGCTGTATGCAAATACCCCAGCTCAGACAGTAGCCGATTGCTGACTAATTTCATTGGCTGACGCTGCAATGACGATCGCGTCAGCCCCAACTTCAGACACGCCCTCTGTCAACGTTGACGCTGAAGCCCCGTGTGAATCGGGCGTTAAGCCTGGTTTATACTTCTGCGTCCAGTGATTGGCGTGACCCATGCCTTGCGTGTTGCCGTGCATTCTTACTTCTGCACGCAGTTTGTGTTCCTCTGCAATACACTTCCGAAACGCTAGCTGGCAGTAGGTGTTTATGTTCCTCTGTGTCGAGTTTCTTCGCTGGTGTTTAGTTTTATTCTAAACGCTTCCTTAATGTACAAGTGGCTCAAACTCGCTCATTTTGAGGCGGGAACCGAGAAACGTACAACAACTTTAATCATGAGGTAAACACAAAACAACAGTCTCCATCTGGAGCTCCTTCACGGGACTCCACACTTGTAAACACTCGCTGCATCTGGCTCGCGCGGCTCTCCACACTGCCCACAATTGTCAGCACTACCAAGCAGACCAATCACAAAGCTTACGCTACGCGTCGTTGCGGCGTGTAAAAATTTCCACGGCTAGGACTATGCGTAGGCTGCGCCGGAGTATATGCGTGCGCTTGACTCAGAAGTATCAATCAGCCTTTAGTGTATATACTACAGTTGCAATCAGAATTATTCAACCCCCTGAATTATTAGCCCCTGTTTATTTTTTCCCCAGTTTCTGTTTAACGGAGAGCAGATTTTTTCAACACATTTCTAAACATAATAGTTTTAATAACTCATCTCTAATAACTGATTTATTTTATCTTTGCCATGATGACAGTAAATAATATTTGACTAGATATTCTTCAAGACACTTCTATACAGCTTAAAGTGACATTTAAAGGCTTAACTAGGGTAATTAGGTTAACTAGGCAGGTTAGGGTAATTAGGCAAGTTATTGTATAATGATGGTTTGTTCTGAAGACTATCAAGAAAAAATATAGCTTAAAGGGGCTAATAATATTGACCTTAAAATGCGTTTTAAAAAATTAAAAACTGCTTTCATTCTAGCCGAAATAAAACAAATAAGACTTTCTCCAAAAGAAAAAATATTATCAGACATACTGTGAAAATTTCCTTGCTCTGTTAAACATCATTTGGGAAATATTTAAAAAAGAAAGAGAAATTCAAAGGGGGTTCGATAATTCTGATTGCAACTGTATATTAAACTAGTACTAAGAGAGTGGGTAACCATATATAGAAGCGGTTTTGAGTTTGCAGATTTCGAGAGAATACTTTGAGTGACTTTAGTGTGTGTGTCTGATCTGAACTGTTGTTTAAAGGGCCACGAAACCCCCCTGTCTCAGCAGGGTGTTTTCACACCTCTAGTTTGAAAAAAGTCAGTAAAGTGGGCGTGTCCAGCTCTGGGAGTGTCGGGGGAGGGAAAGAGGGAAGGACTTGCAAAGAAGGGGCGTTTCCATTTGGGCACGTGCTGATTTCACAGGCAAAACATTCACACAGACGCAGTATGTTTGATACCGCATGGCTAGTGGGAGAAAAAAAATCCTCCGCATTTCTCTGTAACTTATGTACTCGGTAGGTAGCGTCAGAAAGCCGTGTGTGTATAGACTATCCTGTCACAAAATGCGGCGAAAATTCTGCACGACGGGAATAGTTTGTGTTTACATGTTTACACTCGGAGAGCAGCATTTACAGCGGATCTTTCAGTCTATAATATTGCAGTGATATTAACATACTGTAAACTTAGTAACTAAATCATTTTGACTATGGTATGTCTTTAAAAACTGAAAGAGCACTGCTAACCACGAACTAACTTTGCAATCTGGGTTAAACAAAGGGCACTGCACTGCACACACTTTCCAAATCTGTAGACAGACAATCAAACTGGAGCTGTGTCTTTTTATTAAAAGGAGACGAGCGGCAAATCTGGATTTCACCATTTCCAGATGCGAAAAGCTCTCGGGTAATAAATGTTCCTTACAAACGAGTTTCTGTCGCGTGCACTGTAGTCCACACGTGAGTCCAGCAGCTCTCTCATAAAGGGGAAAATGAAAACAAAACCTTCGGTGCAGCACACTAATAAATGCAACACCGACGACTCGTGTCTCCAAATTCTTGTTCTTTCACTTGTTTTGGCAACACAACGTGGCGTCTCTCTGCCGTCTGAACACTGTAAACAGTCTCCGGAGCTATCATGCATATTAATGAAGTTTCACGTCATACACAATAGAGCGCGCTGATTGGTTTGAAGCACGTCTTTCTCATGAATTAATGCCGCACACTCAGATACGTCACTATGTTCTCGAAAAGACAGACAGCCACGTGTTTTGGTGTGTCGTGACCCTTTAACTCCTTTATTTATTTATTATTCTCTTTAGACCTGGTGATGCTGAAAGAGGAGAATGAAATGGAAGAGAAACCTTTCCTCTCATCTGAAGAAGAATCTACAAAAACTGAGCAGACGTCATCTGAAAACGGAGGCCAGGAACGTGAATCGGACAGTTTCTTCATTTGCAGTCACTGCGGACAGACTTTAAACTCAAAGCGAAGCCTTGAAGTCCACATGAAAGTTCACACCGAGGAGAAGCCTTACAGCTGCCAGCAGTGCGGGAAGAGATTCGTTCAAGAGCGAAGCCTGAAACCCCACATGAAAGTGCACAATGGAGAAAAGCCTTACACCTGCAAAGAGTGTGGGAAGAGTTTTGCCCAAATTCAAAACCTTCAGACCCACATGAGGATTCACACCGGAGAAAAGCCCTTCAGCTGTCCGCAATGTGGGAAGAGCTTCACTCAAATCCAGAACCTCAACGTCCACATGAGAGTTCACACCGGAAACATGCCTTACACCTGCGCTCAGTGCGGACAGTGCTTCACACACAAGGGAAACCTCAACGCGCACATGAGGATTCACACCGGCGAGAAGCCCTTCACCTGTCCGCAGTGTGGAAAGAGCTTCACTCAAAAGCGAAACCTTACAGTCCACATGAGGACTCACACTGGAGAGAAGCCGTTCGCGTGCTCTCAGTGTGGACAGAGCTTCACGCACAAAGCGAGCCTCATTACACACATGAGGAATCACTCTGAGGAGAAGCCTCTCGCGGGTCTGCAGAGAGACATCAAGCCATTTGAAGACTCTTACCAAGAAGAAAAAAACCTGTCAGAAGGATTATCAACAGAACAAATATAGATGTGTATCTAAATGTAAGTGTGTGTATTAGTGCTGGGCAAAAGATTGATCACAATCGCATCCAAAATAAAAAATAAGTTTCAACAACAGAAATCAGTCCAAGGCACTCGAAAAACGTGAAATTCTTACAATTTTTCACATTTTTCGAGTGCCTTGGACTGATTTCTGTTGTTGTTTCTGGTGAATCCCTTACCCAAAGAGCACCGACTAAATATTTGAGCTACCCCTGAGCGCTTTTTGTTTATTTTTGGATAAAAAATAAGTTTGTTTTGATATAATATGTGTGTGTACACAGTATGTGTGTGTGTATATGTATGTATATATATATATATATATATACACACATACAGACAGTTGAAGTCAGAATTATTAGCCCCCCTTCAATTTTTTTTTATTTTTATTTATTTTTTTATATTTCCCAAATGATGTTTAACAGAACAAGGAAATTTTCACAGTATGTCTGATAATATTTTTTCTTCTGGAGAAAGTCTTATTTGTTTTATTTAGGCTAGAATAAAAGCAGTTTTTAATTTTTTAAGTATATATATATATATATATATATATATATATATATATATATATATATATATATATATATATATATATATATATATATAGTAAAGTCAGGATTATTAGCCCCCCTGAATTATTAGCCCCCGTTTATTTTTTCCCCAGTTTCTGTTTAACAGAGAGAACATTTCTTCAACACATTTCTAATCATAATAGTTTTAATAACTCATCTCTAATAACTGATTTATTTTATCTTTGTCATGATGACAGTAAATAATATTTGACTAGATATTTTTCAAGACACTTCTATACAGCTGTAAGTGACATTTAAAGGCTTAACTAGGTTAATTAGCTTGACTAGGCAGGTTAGGGTAATTAGGCAAGTTATTGAATAATGATGGTTTGTTCTGTCGACTATCGAAAAAAAAATAGCTTAAAGGGGCTAATAATATTGACCTTAAAATGGGTTTTAAAAAATTTAAAATTGCTTTTATTTTAGCCGAAATAAAACAAATAAGACTTTCTCCAGAAGAAAAAATATTATCAGACATACTGTGAAAATTTCCTTACTCTGTTAAACATCATTTGGGAAATATAAAAAAAAAAAAAGAAAAGAAAATTAAAATAAAAGGGAGGCTAATAATTTTGACTATAACTGTATATTTAGCTAAAAACTAAAAATGTGTGTGTATATATATATATATATATATATATATATATATATATATGAGCAATTCCATGCAAATGTCAACCTTGCCATGAAAAAAAATTAAGTTTTCACCAAAATAGAGAAACTGTTTCTACATTTTTTGTGTAAGCAAGTATTTTACAGTGCTTTAAAAATACTCATGAATGCATCTGTCAGTGTTTAAAACTATTATATTTAATTTGCCAAAATCACACAAGTGGCAATTTCACAGCCGTCACATCCATAACGGAAAAGTGTCACATCCATAACGACACATTTTCCTCATAAATGCAAAAATATAAAATAAAATAAAATCAATCATGTTTATTCTATAGTGAGCCAACTCGTACCTGTTTGATTAGCATTGTTTCTTTTGGGTTGTGCAGTTTAATTGCCAGAATTTCTGTCAATATAGTATGCTACTGAAAACTTACAAACTTTTTTCGTCCATAACGTCCATAACGCATGTTTATTTTCCTCATTGAAAGTATAAAAAATGTTTACAGATTGATATTTTTCTGGTCCCTTAACTCTGTGGTCAGTTGTTTTGGAAAATATAAACAGATTTGTCAATATAATGTTAATGTATATTTTCTATGTGAATTTATGTTTTGAGTTTTTACTGCAAATGGCACATCCATAACGCTGGAATTGCTCATATATATATATATATATACACATCCATACAAATTATATGTAAATTTAAATATCTATGCAAAAAGTTTTGTATAGTCTTGTTTTATGTATGTGTGTTTTACATGTACATAAATATATATGATCAGCACATCTTCCATCAAAACAAAAACCAACACATTCTGGATGCGTTTTATTTTTCTATTCACTTTGAGGGAGGGCAGTTGTGAGCAGAGTAAGGGGTGGTTCACACTTTAATGCGCTACTTTTCTATAGTTTTTCGGCGTAAACGTGCTTGACAGACCTGTTTGACTTTTGAAACACTGCTTACATGAGCTTTAGATGCCATGTCAAGGTAAAAGGTCTTCAACTGTGATGCTGCGTTCACACCAGACACGGAAGAAGCGTCAAGCGCTAGTGATTTACATGTTCAGTTCCGCGTCTGGTGTGAACACAGCATTAGGGCTCATTCACACTGAACGTCTTGTTTCGTTCACACTTTGGTTCTAAAACACGAGACGCAACCTTTCGAATAATTTAACCTCCGAGCTCTTCTGATTGTGTGTCATGTTGCGTTCACACGATACGCGGAACGTGCGGATAAATCGCGCTATTCGCGTGTAAATAGACGCATAAACATTTGAGTTTACTCGCTTCATTCGCGCATCAAAATCTGCTTCATTCGTGCGTCAATCTCTGCTTCATTCGCGCGTCAAATTCACTTCAGAACAGACGCAGATTCGCGTCATGGGCAGGGCTTCTGTCTGCCCGGTGACTGTAGCTTCGTTGCTAAATGGCTAACATGGATTTTATTGAGAAAATAACTGTGTTTATGTGCTTTATGAAGGCTGAAAAACCGCGTCGATACGTTTGGAGCAGTGTCTGAGTCCACTAGATCCTTTCAGAGGTGCACCTAGCTCTGTGAGTTCATAAACTCTTCCAGAAACTGAACCTGGATGACGGAGGCTTTCAGCGGTGCTTCTGACTGAGCCGAGCCCAGTTTGATCAACTGTTGTGGGTGTTGGTTGGGGGATTTCCCCCGGGACACAAACAACAGGTGCTACGTCACAATCACGCCCCCAAAAGAGCAAGCTCCTGATTGGTTAACGTGGCGTGAATGTCTGCAGAGGTTCCGATTTCTGAACTCGAGCGATTTGCGCGTCAAACACGCAAAACGCTCAATTCGCGACACGCCATTCGCGTGCATCGCGCCGCAGGATGTCTGTTCGAGCGTTTGCATTGACTTAACATGTAAATTACTCGCACTTGACGCTTCTTCCGCGTCTGGTGTGAACGAAGCATAATACAGACTTCCTGTGCGTTCACACCAAAGGCGGCTAGAGCATCAAAATTTGCTACATTGATCTCCTATTTAAAGCAGCCATTGTAGCATATCAGCAAATCACTCACATTCCCACATAAAAACCTGCTTTCTGGGGTGAAAATGTTGCGAGCCTTTTATCAAATTCATTTAACTGGAAGATCAAGTGGTTGCGTGTGCTGTGGCTTTGCTCCAGTTATCTAATATGTCTGAAATACTCTAAAGCAGCAATACTGTTTTGTACTGTTGTAATAGTTAGCATGAGATTCCCGCTTATATAATTGAATTTAATTAATTGGAAATCAGGTTACCGCAATAATCAAACCTCTGGGAACAACTGTGATTGGAACCAAAGTTCACAGGTCTGTGTTCCCTGGGCTCCTCTCAAGTGCTGGACTTCTACATTCTGATTGGTTGCCGCTGAACCACGTCATAGCTCATTACTATAAAGTTGATTTGATTTCTACGCTCCTTGACGCCCACACCGGCGAAGACATGCTGCGACGCTCCTCGCCGCTTATCGCTGCTGGCTCCCGTTGACAATGAATGGCTTCCGGCTACTTTGACACCCTCGCCACTTTCGGTGTGAACGCACAGTTAAGCCGCGGTCACACTGGACTTTTCTCCCCATAGACTTCCATTCATACGCACCCGAATGCGTCAGACCGGAAACGCAGGGTCGTGCGTCAAGTTTTGCATTTCACTGCGGTGCAAAGTTAAAGCTTGGTGAACTCTGACCTGCGAAATCGCATCACTTGACTGCGTGAGACCAATCCAGGATCAAAACATGACCTCTCTGAACAGAAATTTAAAACATGGAGCAATCGCTCACTTTTTTAAATGTCTAATCATCTTGTTTAATCCCGCCCCTTTTCGCAGCGCCGTACGACAGAATCTCGCACGCACAAAGTGTGAAAAAGAAGATTTAACTGCTTTCATCGATTCAATGGGCTCAATAAACTCACGACTACTGCAATATATGGTCGATCTGAGCTCTTATTGTCATAGTTTTCCTCATAATAAAGTATGTGATGATGCGCCGCCTTCGTCACTGCTTAAAATACTGCGAAATATGCTGTGCGCTTCATTCTGTTGTTTCACAGGATTTATTTCAAACACTCGACCATAGTTAATTAGAGAGTTTGGAGTAAAACTGATATTTTATGTGGTGTTAATTAATCCCTGTTGAAAATGTCGATCGTTCACACACACACATCCGCATACACTACGATCAATTTTAGCATACCCAATTCCCCTATAGCGCATGTCTTTGGACTTGTGGGGGAAACCCACGCCAACACGGGGAGAACAGGCAAACTCCACACAGAAATGCCAACTGACCCAGCCGAGGCTCGAACCAGCGACCTTCTTGGCCACTGTATTTGTTCATCTAAAAGAAAAAATAACTAGTGATGTCCAGGGAAACAACAAGAAACTCATATGAAGTACAGTAGATTTTATTAAATGTATACTGCACTGCATAACTGTCCGTTTTAAATTTAGCTTTTTATCAAATTTGCACAGGCTGTTTTATGATGGATATATATATACACCTTACTAGTACCAGGTTGGACCCCTTTTTGCCTTCAGAACTGCCTTAATCCTTCATGGCAGAGATTCAACAAGGTACTGGAAATATTCCTCAGAGATTTTGCTCCATATTGACACGATAGCATCACGCACATTTGTCAGCTGCACATCCATGATGCCAATCTCCCATTCCACCACATCCCAACGGTGCTCTATTGGAATGAGATCTGGTGGCTGTGGGGGCCATTTGAGCACAGTGAACTTCAAGAATCCAGTCTGAGATGATTCGTGCTTTATGACATGGAGCGTTATCCTGCTGGAGGTAGCCATCAGACGATGGGTACACTGTGGACATAAAGGGATGGACATGGTCAGCAACAACACTCAGGTAGGCTGTGGCATTGACACGACGCTCAATTGGAACTAATGGGCCCAAAGTGTGCCAAGAAAATATCCCCCACACATTACACCACCACCACCAACCTGAACCGTTGATTCAAGGCAGGTTGGGTCCATTCTGATGCTCGTCTTGATCATGTCTACATGCCTATATGTATTGAGTTGCTGCCGTATGATTGGCTGATTAGAAATTTCTGTTGCTAAGCAGTTGGACAGGTTTAAGTGGCCAGTGAGTGTATATATATATATATATGTGTGTGTGTGTGTGTGTGTGTGTTTTATGTCCTATAAAGTCTGGTGGGCCCCTGGTGTTTTAAAGTAATTATTCATTCCTGGTTGCTGGTAGAGCATTTTAAGTAAATGTTGAAGATGTTAAAACATTATAACTGTCTCAGAGATCATTAATCATTTAGTTTGTGTGAGTTAGGAAGTAATTTCAGATTATTTAATAAGAACAACAAGGGTTTTGTTTCTTTATAAAAGCTGATGTTTAAAATATTTAATATATATTTAAAATAAACAGAAATATTGCACTTTATTTAAAATTAAATGTTATAACTGCCTATCATTCTATTGACGTAATTAAATATTTTTTAAAAAGTCTCATTTAAATGGTTTATTTTTTCATTTATATATTTGTAATTACATAGGTTTTATGTGTTTATACAAGACGAGTCAAAGTTAAATCTAAAACAATATTATACAATCAAGACAGAAAAATATATTATTTATTTTATTAATGTATTTATTTGTTTTCATTTATTGATATTTTAACGAACACGACGTTTATTTTGGAATTGTAATGACGTCATAAGGCTGCGCGCGCTCCTGCGTTTATGATTTGGCTGAAGAGAGGTTTGTTTTGAAGTGCTTTAATCGGTACAAACCGTAAAGGTCAGTTTATAGTTTTAAAACATGTATTATTAAACCTAACACTGCAGTGCGGAGACTACCATTTATCAGCGTTATTCCGCAGAGTAACGTTAAAGCGCATCTCCACAGGAGGAGCAGAAAGGTGCGTTTTATTTCGCTCCCTATGTAGTCAGTCAGTTTATAGTACACATACATTCGCTTACTAGCAAATACTGACGATAAAAAGTCGAGAAAAACAGCGGTAATAGCCTTAAATCGATGACCAAACAGTAGACAAGAGGAAAACAAACATGTAAATGCTCTGTCCAGCAAGTAACATCGTTTTGTTTATGTACTTTGTTGGCTATCATTTTTAAAATACATTCAATTCTTTATGTGTTTCAGTAAATGTCTCAATATTCAAAAACTATCAACCATTGAAATAGATTATATCTAGATTATAAATAGATGATCACGAATTGTTTATTCTTGTAGGCTAATGACATATTTGGCTAATATTCCTAGCAAAATGTGTTGAATAGTTTAATGAGTAATATATTGACTGTAAATGTCAAATCGTTACATTCCAAATATAAGTCACGACTAAATATGCAGTATATGTATTTTTTAATACATACTTTAATATTTATAAAATGATAAAGCTTTAAAACTGACCACATTTTTGAGTGTTTTTGTTATGTGTAGCGAGTTGATTGAGACGCATTCAGAGATTTAATCTGTATTTATCATTAAACTAAGTAGTTGTGTTCAATATTTTTATTATTATACATTTTCGCAGACATAATACACTTTTTTTTTTAAAAAAACATAAACATAAAACCTGGGCTGCGTCCGAAACCGCCTACTACTCAGTAGGTACTGCGTTTGAATGTAAACGTACTACTCGGCCGTTAGAAAAGTATGTTCTATACCGTATGAATGGAATTCGGACGTACTACATCCGCCATTTTGTCATGGTCACGTGACCTACCTGCGTCAGTTGCGTCGCTTCACTTCCATTCATGAATTCTCTCGCGGGGCATCATGGGATAGCGCAGCGTGCATGGGATGCGCACTTCAGAATCTCGCCGGAGGTAGTAAGTCATCTGGGTACTTCTCGCATACTGATTTTCGAATTCTATGAATTCGGACATACTACTCGGCTCGCATACTGATTTTAGCGTACTGAATAGTATGGAAGTATGCGGTTTCGGACGCAGCCCTGCATTCTAACAATTAGACATTTGAAAATTAAAACAAAAAAATAATAAAAAAAAAACAACAAACAACGGTCATAAAAATAATAATAATAATAAAAAATAAAAATAAACCTGCATTCCACCAATCAACCACTCACAGCAAAAAAATCAGTGTACCTTTAACTCATTTTTAGTTTAACTAAACGCTCCTTGGGTGTACATATGACTCCCTCCATTTTGGAGTAAAAATAACACTTTCTAAAGTGTGAAATTTGTACATTACTCTCAGAGTTCATTTTAACACAGTAAGAGTTTATTCCTACATTGAACTGGAGTGTGTGTAATCCTTCAAAGAGTTGATATATGACCTTTTCTCCTATATTATTAATTGGTGTGTGTGTGACAGATAACAGTGATCAAATAGGTTAAAAATAGTTTTAATTTATGAAATGTTCATTAATCTTTTTAGAAATAATTTCAATACGTTCAACCTTTTGCATTTTAAAATGCAACAAGACATGTTTCAAGTTTAAGTAAAACATGCTGGTTTGATCACTGTTTGTCTGAAAGAACCTGTTCGAGTAAAAAAACTGGACTTCCCCAATAACACTGCATATTAAAAGTTTAACACTCAAAAAAAACCTCTTAAATATGCGCTCTTTCGCTCTCGTGGATTAAAATGTACTCCAGTTTTAACACCAAAAAATCACACTGTATATTAAACACTGGAAGTTTTGCTGCGCGGTGCTATCCAACAATAAACGTAGGTACTAAAGGCATAGTAAACATATTAATCACAAGTTTGTAAAAAGGAAATAAAAGGGGACCAATTTTTTTCAAAGAACAAAACCTTGTCTATTATGGCCCGTTTCCACTGAGTGGTACGGTACGGTATGGTTCGGTTCGGTACGCTTTTATGGTTGTTTCCACTGTCAAAAGCGTACCGAACTGAACCGTACCGTACCACTTTTTCAGCACCCTTTCGAAAGGGTACCAAAGAAGAGAAAGGGTACCAAAAGGTGGAGCTACACGCACAGCTGAACGCTGATTGGTTTAAAGAGATACGTCACGATCTCGTGGAGCTAGCCAGAATCAAAACTAAAGGAACTGCCATGTTTTTTAAATACACAGCCGAGACAACTATATGCATATAATAACGATCCGTGGATGACCCGTGATAAAAAAACAAACCTTGACGTTGTCTTGATGAACAGCCACAAAGCCAAGAATCTGTCGTGTCCTGTTGTTGTTTTACGAGGCCGTCTAAAAGTGCGAGCGGTTTTCGCTTTCTCCAGGGCGCTCGCGATCGTGTCTTTATTTGATATAACGAACTTCTTGAGCTGATGATAATAACGTGTGTGTGATTATTGAAGCGTCTTCGACATCTGATCCATTCAGAAAAAAGGACAAACGCGAGAGTGAAGTGCGGAAAAAAGGAGAAGCCTAACAAAACACAGGAGCAAATAGTTTCGGCAACCTGAATCACGAACAAACTGCCATGTTTATCATCACCTTTTGGACTATTACGAACTCAGAATGACGAAATTACTCTCTAACAGAGGCTACATGTGCTGCTGAAGATTAGAGCCACAGATGAGAGGTTTGCACTGACTGTGGGCTACTGTATATGTTGCGTGTTGTTTTTGAACTCAAATAAGGACTTAATGTAAGCTGTATGTAGTTTTTCTGTGAGTGGTAACATATCGGAGACTGTAAGGGGCTGTGTGTCTTCATATATGTTGCAATTATTTATTTATTTTATATAATTGCAGACCTTACAGTAGGGTGTAACACTGTCACACTGTCTGTGATCTGCAGTTATAATCAAATCATGTTTATAGAAATGTTAGTAATAAACATTTATAAACAAGTATTAATATGTTTAAAGCATCTGTTTTGTGAGAAGAGCTTCTCATAAATGTGAACGACCTGTACGGCTTTACTGTAGACATTTATTCGAGCGTGAATGACGTCGACTTAAACTTTCTGTCGTACACCACGCCCACCAAAAGGGTACCCTTTGTAGTGGAAACGCAAGCCTGATAAAGGTGACCCATACCGACCCGAACCGTACCGTACCACTCAGTGGAAACGAGCCATTAGGGTATATCTGATTTTTTCCAGATGTAATGTACCGGTTAACTCTTTCAGCCATAATTTAAGAGTTCTTCTTTCTTCCAAAACAAAAGGATACGTTTTTTTTGGCAGAGATCAAACTGTTGTACCTCTGTAAGTCTCAAAAACTCTTCTGAAACTCCAAATATAATTAATATAGGATCTGGTTCAATCGGAATGTCTAATGTAACTGAGAAAACTTTTTTTTTTTTCAGAAACTTTGTAATTTGGGACACATAACATAGGAACGAGACAGGTTGGAATCTAAAAACTGACATTTGTCACACACTGGCGACACTTCTGGAAATATTTCATTCAATTTACACTTGGAATAATGAAGCCTATGAAGCACTTTAAACTGAATGAGACAATGTCTTGCATTAATGGAGCATCTGTGAACCAGGGGTGGGTTTCCCAAAACCATCGATAGCTAACTAAGGTCGCAAGTTCCATCATTACAAACATAGTTTGTTGTTTTGCCGTTTCCCAAATCCATCGCTCCAACGAACATTCGCAAACTGCGTCGCAAACTTGAGCACTTGTAAACGACACCTCTGGAGCTGTAGTTAGAAACATAGTTCTTGGCTGTGTTCTATTCCCACCTATCACCCCTATGCCCTATTCATTTAGAACATTCTAACATTCAAAGTTGGAATTATTAAAAGCAAAAAAGCATTAAGTTAATCTCTCTTAGGTGTAATTTGCTTTCAAAGTATTTTTACAGTTCAGTTTTAGCGATCTTCATATTGACATTTGCGCTTCCTTCGCAGTGCACTTTGAAAACTTTGATGTCATTTTGAACACAGCCGTGGCTCATGACAAAAGCTATAGGTGACTATTTTTTAAAAAGCGGAATTTATGTTACGTCTCCAAAGCTTGTGAAAACAAAAAACATAGCATACGTTAATGCTTTTTTTTTATAGTGAGTTATTTATTAAGTATCTGTACTGTATATGACATGGGCCTGTTGGTTAGAACATTTCTGCAGTGGTTTGCACGTGATAAAATTGTAAAAGTAGACTTTTCAAAAAAATAAATAATCAATATCCTACTTAATAATAATCATCATCATCATCGTCATTAATATTATTATTAAAAAAGGATTTTTTTGTCATTTTGTAATAAATAATAAATATTAAATTTCATTTTTTAATAAATAGCCTCATTATTTATTTATTTATTTATTTATATGATTTATATATGATATTAGAATAGGTGTTCACTTTTATAAGTGATTTTATGTTTTAGAATAGAATATGGAATATTCTCAATAATATTAGTAAAGCAAACACAGGCTCTATATGTGCTGCTTACATATATTTCAATTAATATGGAAAGCGAGTGCATGTTTTTACCAAAACTAATATTGGATTTTATTTTAAATGTGTGTGCGTGTAAAACAATATAATTTGCACAAAGAAATGATGGGGTTCTACTCTAAAGAAGTTACTCCACCCCATTTTATGGGCGTTTTACGTTACAACTAACGTGGTTCAAATGATCGATCTGCGACAGAGAAACTACGGGTTTTGGGAAACACTCGTCACTACATCGTTTTTTTCCCAAACGATGCATCGCACTATGATAGTTCTGCCGCGAGTTACGTCGTTGTTTGGGAAACGCACCCCAGTTCAAGACTTTGTTCCCGAATTTTAGTTGGAATTTCTACTGCAAGTTCTTCTTCCCTAGCAGATTTAATTTTCTCCATAGATGGACTTTTTCATCTGTTCTAAACCCTTGTAAAGTAAGGAAACGGTACTACCATCTCTTAGACACCTTTCCAGAAATGTGTCCAGATGCACGGGTGACGCTGTGGCATGATTAGAAATGTTAGACTTCACAAAGTCTCTTATTTGAAGATATCTAAAGAAGTCAATGCTGTATTTCTCGCACAGCTGCTGAAATGAAGCACATTTTCCAGCGACAAATAAATCCCAGTGTTTGCTCTAGGATTTTTTCCAGCTGTGGCGACAGGCCTTTTGATCTACCAAACTACCTTTGGCGTTATTTCAATGACAAATGTGACGCAGTACTACAAGTCGAGATCGGATTTGTGTAATACGAGCATGCAGATCTTTTTGCTTGCGCTAGGATTTCCTCTGTTCCTGCACAAAACCTCTTGCACGCCCTCAAATATACGCTGCTCAAGTGCAATTTAGCGCGTCTACGTAGTGAATTTGTCTCCAACCTTTATTAGATTTGCTAGGAATATTTATGAACGTCTCCAATAGACCTACAGAGCGGCATTAATGCGTCCTGAGGTAAAGTGAAGATGGCTATAAACTCCAGCAAGATAAAGTCTTTGTTTGTTGTATGCAGAGCCATAGACCTTTATCTGTAAATAAAGTATAATTATGGAAACTGTGTTTATCCTAACTGAAAGCTATACGTCGTGTTTGACTGACCTGTCAGTCAGTCAGTCAGCATGTCACCTTAAAGGGTTAAACAAATAACGCACAGCACTACGGTTACAGAAAAGTTTGCGCTGTTATAATTCACTTACCTTTTAATACGTTTTGGGGCGATTATAATCCGCTATTTAAAAAAACGACAATGTTTTGAATGAGAAGCTGTAATGTAGCCGTGGCGGGATGAATTTTGGCATGGCGCCCCGCTATGGTATTAATGTAGCGGAAACCTTGAATCCTCTACTTTTTCGTAATCCTACACTTTTCCAAAACTCAAATGCATCATCTAACATCGAAGGGCGAAAAGCGGGGTTTGCTGAGGCGGAGAGCAAAAACGACATTTGGGTGAATTTGAAATGAGTCTTTAACCGTTTTCCAAATATGAACAGACAGGGTTACGATTATAAAGTGAACTAGTTTGGGTGAAAAAAGTATTGCATTAATCGAATATGGAAGACATTCCTCCTGCTCCAACAGAAACCAATTCTCTCCCATTGGAATAAAGTCTATCCATGAAGTCAGAGCCCTAAATAAAGGAAATTAGGTAGGGCAAGCCCTCCTTGCAATTTGGGTTTACATAGGTGGTGTTTAGAAATCCTATGGCCTTTATAAATCCGAACAAAGGGAACCAGGATAGAGTCCAGATCTTTGAAAAAAGATTTGGGCAGAAATACAGGAATATTCTGCACTAGGAATGGGACGATAACCGTTTTCAAGGTATACCGCGGTTCGGAAAAGTCAAGGTTTTAAAACTGCCAAAATTTTCTGTAATTCCGTTCCTAAGGTATGTGTAAACATTTTTTTGTTTACATTTTTTTTGTTTTTTAGGACAACAGTATCTCCAGCAGAAAAAAAATATCCAAAGATGCCGTTTTAAATTGTGAAGAAATTGTGTTTTTGAAACTAATGAAGACAGCAGAAATCAATTAATCTTTTTAATTATTTAGCCTGACATGTTAACTGCTCCAAACTATTATAAATCTTTCAAAAAATAAAATATTTTGTTTTCGAAAGGGAAAAAACGTATAGAAAGAATATATTTTAGAGCAGTGAGCACAATACCGTGAAACCGTGATTTTTTTTTTATCCAAGGTTATCATACCGTCAGAATCTTACACCAGCCCATGCCTATTCTGCACCAGATACAAAAATTGCGGGAGAAACATCATCTTAATTGCGTTTGCCCTACCCACAAGAGAAATAGGAAGTGTTCTCCAGAAATTGTTCATGGATTTTGAAAATTTTTGAAAATTGGCCTCAGTTAATCAATTTGTATATTAAACAAGACCTTGTGTTCACATCACAGAGGAAAACTCCTGCTGAAGCGACTGATCTCCACACTATTATAAAGATGGCGTTTGTTAAAAAGGAGAGTGAAGACCTGAAGATTGAAGAAACATTCACCATCAAACATGAAGATCCGCAGGAACAAACAGGTTGGTGTTGTAAAAGCTGTTGTATTTGACGTTGATAGTATTTCTGCTAGTCTTGCCAAACCTGATAGAGATGTAAAGCGATATCTTATTTCTTTATGTGATATAAACACTTAGCATTTTGTTTAGCGCCATGTTTATGGGTGATAAACTATTATCATCATTGTCACGGCAGTAAGACTTCGGTGTGTACATTTCATGAAAGCTTCGTTTCAAGATGGACCTGTTAAAGGGTCTGGAGATGCATACTTTCAGTACAGAAGCTCTGTCTGAGCAGTTTTTACATGGAGTATCACAGTTTCCCACAACTACATTAACCAGTGCAGGCAGCGAAGTAAATGTACCGTTGAAGACAGAATTATTTGCCTAAATTATTAGAAATTAGCAATTAAAATGATTGTGTTCACAAATGTTGAAAATAGCTTTTCTCCATTAAACAGCACTTGGGAAATATTTAAATGTTGTCACCGTCATTCTGCAACATGGCCATTGGATACGTCTCCTAACTAGGCATGGGCCGGTATAAGGCCGTACTCACACTATGTACAGTTGCATTGAATCAGGCCAAAGCACGCTTGTCCCCCCTCCCGTCTCCCCCGACGGCCCGCACTCACATTACATTCGGGCCTGGGCGCGCTTCCGTCATCGATGACGCGCTGTTCAGTAAGCGCTCTCGCTCAGCACAGTGGAGATTTCTTTAGTTATATCGTTTAAGTCGTTTGATATGCAGTGACGCGCAGTCTAATATTTCGCCGAACAGATCAGCCACTTTTGACGCTCGTAAACAATCATAAAGTCCTCGTGCTGCAGGAATTAGGAGGTTTGCTGAAGGCGCAGCTGTCGTGCAGTGAGGGGTTTGCGTCTTTAATAATCTACGACAGTTTGCGTTCATTGAACAGTACGAATGATTAATTAATCCATATGAAACAGTCCCTTAAAAGTCACGTCTCGCTTTCAGTTTCGGGCTCAAGCACGCTTGCACTCACACTGTAAGCGTACCGCGCCTGAGCCCAAGTGAACCGCGCTCAGGCCCACCTCTTCCAACCGGGCCAGGGCCACCCAAGTGTACCATGCCTGAGCCCGATTCAGAGCACTCACACTTCTTAAACGATCCGGGAAACGGGCCTGGGCACGGTTCGGATAGCATAGTGTGAGTACGCCCTCAGATTCTGACAGTATGATAACCTTGAATAAAAATTTCACGGTATTGTGATCACTGCTCTAAAATACTGTATATTCTTTTTAAATGTCTGGGTGAAAAACTATTTTTCCCTTTTGAACACAATATATTTTTGATTTTAAGTAACATTTAACATATTTTGGAGCAGTAAACATGTCAGGCTAAATAATTCAAATGAATGTTTGACTTCTGCGGTCTTTGTTAGTTTCAAAAGCACAGATTTCTTTACAATTTAAAACATCTTTGGGAGATCTTTTCTGCTTGAGATCCTGTTCTCCTAAAAAACAAAAAAAGTAAATAAAATCTTACATACCTTAGGAACATACCTGTCAACATTGGGATTTGAAAATAAGGGATATGCCCCCCATAAATAAGGGATCCCCCCCCCCCCCCCCTTAAAAAAATCCCCAATCCCCGATTTCGTTGTAAATAAACAGTTAAATGGTCAGTAATATGTTTTATTATTATTATTTACAAAAGAAAAAATAAATAGTATCCATTAGCAGCAAATACATTAGCAAACAGTTTAGCTTATTCAAATTAATAACTATTATAATGAAATAAAATCAAGCTATCAAATCTCATCAGCCGTTTCTTCACTGTATAACGTACACATTCTGATTAAAGAGCAACAAATGAATCTCTTATTTATAGTTTTTTTCCGTTTGATTATGTTAAATAACAGGCGTCATTTTAAAAATGCAACCGTCTAACGTTATAAAGAAAGCATTCGATTGCTCTCCTAACTTTTTATGCTCATTTAGGACGAAATTAGTTGTGTTTGAAAAAACCCCACCAAGATCGACAAATTTAGATATTACTATTATTAATTATGTGTATATGTCTGTTTAAACACGCACCCAAAACCCAGACTTTCACTCCGTTTCAAATCGCGTGCACAGAATCTGTTTGGGAAACAGCAAGAGGGGTCTGGATGCAGACCTGGTGCAGTGCAATCTGAGCTGCATCCAATGCTTTTTAATGCGCTCATCTAACCCCACCCCTAACCCTACCCGTCACAGTGACGTCACTCACTCCATTGAGTGCATTGTGTCTGACATTGCATCGCAGAGTGATGCACTCTCAGCTTGCATCATAAAGGCTGCATCCAGATACTATTGGAAACACCAGGTGCGTTCGACATGAAGCACAGCTGCAGCCGGTGATCAACGAGATTAGCTGTGCGCAGGCGGGGGCGGAGTTGAAAACGGAGCACTTCCGGGCTCGAAGTTGCTGCTGTCATGATGACCGATCACATGGCGGGATCATTTATTTATTTATTTGTTAATTTATTGCAATAACAACAAAAGATTTACAGTACACATAAAACAGAATACAGTCTCTACAAACTAGTTCATTTTTAAACAATAAGGGAATTTTATATAAGTCTGTAAGACTTATTTGAGTTAATATTTGGTCATTCACTAAAATGTATAATACAGTAGTCTGTATAAAAAAGGCAGAATAAACCTGTTCAAAGAATCTAGACATTATGAACAAATTATTTAACAAAAGATGTTTACTGCAGTAAAATATTTGTAGTCTTTTAATAAGCATGATGTGTACAAGATAGAGAGGGTATGAACAGTTAATTGTTTGTTTTGACATTTGTGAATCGGAACTTGTCTAGTAATAAACCCGAAACACACGTGGTTGTTGTCATGCTGTGAACTCGGCCAATCGTGTAACATCAGTGTCGTCATCGCAGTTCCAGCAGTCGCTCTTAGGTGCTGCGCAGGCTGACTCAATCGTCTGATCTCGGAGCGCTGTACTTTGATGCCACATGTGACAGTCACATGGCGTCAGCGCAGCATCAATCCGGCCAAAATTTCTAACCGGCATGCACCGCTTTAAGACAGATTTCGATCGATCTGCGCAGCGCTGCATGAAGTCAAACGCACCTAGTGTCTATTTATCACTATGGAGCGCGTCAGCTGACAGTCACGCACCGCTATATGACTGTTTTGAGGATTGCATCTGAAGGGGTGATGACACCTGTAATAAAAGGATAGGGCATTTTCCGCCATTTTTATATTTATTTCAAAGTGTTTTCATGCCTAAACAAAGCGAAAGCACAGAACAGACTCACATTTAAGAGCAAAGGGCGGCCCCTGGTGGTTTGGCGGTATGGGTTGCATATAGTGAAGCTCTACTCTTTAATGTTTATTGCCACCCTTCAGAGAAAGACTGAAAATACGGGAGAAATACGGGAAAATACCTTTACGGGATGATAGCAAGATAGAACTGTAAAATATGGGAGAATCCCGGGAAAAACGGGAGGGTTGACAGGTATGCTTAGGACCGGTATAACAAAAAACTTTGACGGTTTTAAAGGTGCTGTATGTAAGTTTTTGACTCTTCTAAAGCATAAAAATACCATAATATGTGTGCAGATATTTAAGAAACATCCCAAGTGAACATACTTGTTTAACTGAAAAACAATGCTGAAGTCAGATATTCTGCTTTGAAAATGGGTTTTCCGTGCCGGAACGCTGTCTTTGTTTAGATAAATTTCATATGCACGATGCCAGTTTAGCCAATTATATGTCAGCACCCTGGGTTGCCTTGTTGGAAAACAGCGTATTTCATTCATTCATTCAGAAAGACTCTGAAAGCATGCGTCCGTGACCAAAAAGAACAGTATGGGAGACAGATGCAGTTCCACATGAGGTTATTAATTAGCAAATTACATAAATATTACGAACGTAAACATTAGGTGAGCAGGTTACATTGTAACCGCGCGTCCTAACAACACGCTGTGACGAGAGAGGCAGTGATCAGCTATTTGGCTGTTTGCACCAGACGAGACACGGCAGAAATGTAAATACAGCCTTTCAGAAGCACAGAATATGCACTCGCTCACGAAACGGTAAGGTTTAGAATCTATTTAATACATGTTAACCCACTTTAACATCAATGTAGATGCTGAATCACTCATATGTGTTTAGTTCTAAAGTTCAATTTCAGACGGTTTATTGTATTTTCAAGATCTGAGGTGAACTTTCTGCTTTCAGTATATGGCAACAAATGCCATGTAAAATGCATTCAAACTCGCATCTTTAGCATTTAGCACTGAATAAAGCACACAAGGCTTACCTGAGGTGATCTAGCTGTCATAGGTTTCTGTTGTTCAGCTGTGAGAAATAGAAGCCATTTCTAATATATCAATTCGAGGTGTTGGTTAGGACAAAAACTCCTTTTAATATGGAAAATATTCCCTCTATCGCGTGTCGTTGCTTTTATTTAGAACACAGTTTAAATCACTCGCTCCTGTACACAATCTGGCATCCCAGCGTACTTTTATTATGATCCAGGAGTGCAATACCTAGTTCAACTACTGGGTGTCAAACTTACATACTGCACCTTTAAAGCCTTGACTTTTGCAAACAGCGGTATACCTTGAAAACGGTTATCGTCCCATGCCTACTCCTAACAAAGCTGTTTAAGAGTTAAAGGAGACCTATTATTCAAAAATCACTTTTAAACGGGGGTTTAAACACAGTTGTGTGAAAACAGTGTGAATATAACCAGCCTTAAATGGTAAAAATGTATTAATTCAGTCTGCAGAAACACTAATTAACATTCCGCATTTGTACGTGTCATCAGAGGGAGAAAGCTCCACCCTTTAGTGACCATCTCTCCCTCATTAGCATAGGACATTAATCTTGTTTTTGAATCTGCCACTATGCTGACGCACAGGCATTTGTAGCTCCGCCCTCTTTTGAAAAAGAGCACAATCTCATTTGAATTTAAAGGGACAGTCACCAAATATCAACACAATATCAAAGCCTAAAAGGGTCAGTTTCAGAGAGTTATAAAACATAATTTTTTTTGTGTGGTATTACAGTCTAAGGACATCAGACTTAAAATAGCATAATAGGCCTCCTTTACTGCTCATGTCTTTTCTTTTCCAAGAACTTCTTTCAGTTTCAGTTTTCTTTATTTTGTCATTCAGAACAACACAGGACACCAAAATTTTGTTGCACCGGCACTCACCAGGAAAAAATATTCATATTTAACACCTTAGCAGCAAAAAAACACTATAAAAACCTAAATAAAACTTAATTAATAAGCTTTGTAATTTAGTGAATTAAAATCACAGAGGCGATAAACAAAAAAAAACAAATGTATTATTGCGCAAATCTGTTATAATCATTATGATGTGTGACGCATAGTGGTGTAACGAATCACAAATCTCCTGGCTGATGTCTTGAGATGTTGCTTCAGTATTTCTACATAACGTTCTTTCTTCATGATGTCATCTATGCCGCGAAGTGGACCAGTCCCTCCTGCAGCAAAACAGCCCCAAAACATGATGCTGCCGCCCCCGTACTTCACAGTTGGGATGGTGTTCCTAGGCTTGTAAGCTTTTGCCTTTGTCCTCCAAATGTAACACTGGTCATTATGGCCAAACAGTTCAATCTTAGTTCCATCAGACCACGGGACATGGTCTAACTTACCAGGAGACGTGTCCTGTGGTCTGATGGAACTAAGATTGAACTGTTTGGCCATAATGACCCGTGTTACATTTGAAGAAATACCGAAAGTAACATCTCAAGACATCAGCCAGGAAATTAAAACTTGGCCACAAGTGGGTCTTTCAAACAGACCATGACCCTAAGCATACTGCCAAATTAGTTAAAATGTGCTTTAAGGACAACAGAGTGAATGTTTTGGAGTGGCCATCACAAAGCCCCGACCTCAATCCTATAGAAAATTTGTGGGCAGAGTTGAAAAAGCTTGTGCGAGCAAGACAGCCTACAAATCTGACTCAGTTACACCAATTCTGTCTGGAGGAATGGGCCAAAATTCCTGCAAACTATTTTGAGAAGCTTGTGGAAGGAGACCCAAAACATCTGACCAAAGTTATACAGTTTAAAAGCTGTCTAGAAATTAATAAAAATCTCTCATTATTCTGGCATTCAGCAAATGTAAATCATTTAGGTAATCCTAACGGACCTAAAATAGTAAGCGTTTAGTGATTTACCATCAGACATTTTTAAAGAATGGTTATGTTCCTTTTTTAGAGTGTATGTAAACTTCTGGTTTCAACTGTAGTTCACGATTTATTTACAGGTATTCCTCTCTTGTCTTTAAATTATTATTTATATATTTATTATGTTTTGCTTTAGACCTGATGGCACTGAAAGAGGAGCGCCAAGAAATGAATGAAATGGAAGAGAGAAATCACTATGACAAACGTGACTCAGCAATTGGAGAAAAATCCATACATACTCAAAACACTTGCTCACAAAAAAGCCCCCAGAGCGCTGAATCTAGCAATTATTATACCTGCGGTGAGTGTAACAAGTCCTTCGGTCTAAAACAAAACCTGGAAGTCCACAAGAGAACCCACACCGGAGAGAAACCGTTCTCCTGCCAACAGTGCGGCAAGAGTTTCTCTCAAAAACAGAACCTCAAAGTGCACATGAGAGTACACACCGGAGAGAAGCCCTTCAGCTGCCCGTTCTGCGGACAGAATTTCACCCACAAAGGAAACCTCAAAACCCACGTGAGGAATCACACCGGCGAGAGCACCTTCATCTGCAACCTGTGTGGGAAGAGCTTCTCCAGGAAGGAGAGTCTGAACACTCACATGAGGATTCACTCCGGAGAGAAGCCGTTCGGCTGTGCTCAGTGCGGAAAGACGTTCAGATGCAAAGTAAACCTGAATTGCCACATGAGGATCCACTCACGGGAGAGCAGCTTCACCTGTCATCACTGTGAACAGAGTTTCAGCGACAGCGATGAACTCAAGAGTCACGTAAACACTCACGTCGGAGAGAAGCCCTTCATGTGCCTTCACTGCGGAAAGAGCTGCTCAAATAAAGCCGTCCTGGAGGTCCACAGTCGGATCCACACCGGAGAGAGACCCTTCATCTGCCCTCAGTGCGGAAAGAGCTTCACGCTCAAGGGAAACCTGAACATTCACATCAGAGTTCACACCGGAGAGAAGCCGTTCAACTGTGTTCACTGCGAGAAGAGTTTCACCTACCACACAGACCTCAAACGCCATTTGCAGAGTCCCTGTGAAAAGAACATGTCATGAGCCTCTTTCACACTCTAGTTATCCTTTAAAACATTACAGGACGACTTTACCGCCTGGTGAATTATAAAATAATAATAATAATTCCTTACATTTATATAGCGCTTTTCTGGGAACTCAAAGTGCTTTACAGATTGGGGGAATTTCTCATCCACCACCACTGTGCAGCATCCACCTGGATGACGCGACGGCAGCTGTTTTGCGCCAGACCTCACACCAGCTGATTGGTGGAGAGGAGACAGAGTGATGATGAAGCCAATTATGATATGGGGAGGATTACGTGGCCATGATGGACAGAGGCCAGTGGGCAGATTTGGCCAGGGTGTTAAACCCCTACTCTTTTTTCGAAGGACATCCTGGGATTTTTAATGACCACAGAGTCAGGACCTCGGTTTAACGTCTCATCCAAAAGACGGCGCTCACTGAGCAGTAAAGAGTCCCCGTCACTATACTGGGGCATTAGGCCCCACACAGACAACAGGTTGGGCGCCCCTGCTGGCCTCACTAACACCACTTCCAGCAGCAACCTAGCTTTCCCATGTGGTCTCCCATCCAGGTACTGACCGGGCGCAGCCCTGCTAAGCTTCAGTGGGAGACCATGTGAGAGTTGCAGAGAGCTAGCTGCGGGCAACGCCACTTATGGTGTATGTCTTTGGACGGTGGGAGGAAACTGGAGAACCTGGGGAAAACCCACGCGAACACGGGGAGAACATGCAAACTATGCACAGAAATGCTGGCCGGCTTGGAGAGGGCCGAACCAGCGGCGTTCTTGCTGTGAAGCAACAGTGCTACCCACTTGGGCACCGTGCCACCCTATCAGAGAAATGGAGGAGTAGGGGTGCAAGGGGGGATTCTTCAAGACGAAGTTGACTGGAGTAGAGTGCTCTGGTAATTTATAGTGTGTCAGTATTCATCTATCATCTGTCAATATACAGAGCTAATGCGTTACCAGCTATGTTCAATCATAAGCATGTGATCCTCTCGAAATTAGTTTTTAAATAAACCACACTTATATGAGTCGAGCCTGATTGATTTGTCTTTTATGCCAAAAATCATTCAAATATTCAGTAAAAAAAAAAGATATTTTGTAAATTTCCCTCTGTAAATATATCAAAACTCAATTCTTCATCAATAAGTCAGCTGCTAAACACTTTTGGACATTTTAAATGTGATTTTCCTCAATATTTAGATTTTATTTTATACCTGCCATATGCCCACCATAATAAGGGATTCCCCCGACTGCTATCGACTATCGATTATTCGACTGCTTTCCTAACTTTTTACGCTCATTTAGGACTAAATTAGTTGCGTTTGAAAAAAACCCCACCAAGATCGACATCCTTAGATATTATTATTATTAATTATGTGTATGTGTCTGTTTAAACACGCACCCAAAACCCAGACTTTCGCTCCGTTTTAAATCGCGTGTACAGAATCTGTTTGGGAAGCAGCCTCTGTTTATCACTATGGAGCGCGTCAGCTGACAGTCACGCACCGCTATATGACTGTTTTGAGGATTGCTTATGAAGGGGAGACGGCACTTGTAATAAAAGGAAAGGGAATCCTGCCGTTTTTATATTTATTTCAAAGTGTTTTCATGCCTAAACAAAGCGAACGCACAGAACAGACTCACATTTAAGAGCAAAGGGCGGCCCCTGGTGGTTTGGCGGTATGGGTTGCGTATAGGGAGGCTCTGCTCTTTAATGTTTATTGCCACCCTTCAGAGAAAGACTGAAAATACTGGAGAAATACGGGAAAATACCTTTACAGGATGATAGCGGGAAAGAACTGTGAAATACGGGAGAATCCCGGGAAGAACAGGAGGGTTGACAGGTATGCCTTACACTCAAAAAAATGTTTGCTGCTTGTTCAAACTACTTATTTATAATGCGCTGAATTCTTCAGGTTTTTTGAGGATAACTTGATTGTCTTGTGTTCAATCTAATTATATCAATTAAACGCTTTGCGTTGGGACAACATGAAGGAATCATGTGAATTCCAGCATTATTTTACAGTACAGATTCCAGATTCTTTATATGTCAGGTAAATATTGTCCCATACTAGCCAACCATGCATGAACGGAAACCTTGATTCAGCCTTGATTAACTCTCAGTTATCAGATGATGTATAAATCTCAGTTGGTTTTGTGGTCTAGGACCACATATCAAGAGTGCTTGAAGTTCCCACACAGG
The DNA here is from genome assembly GCA_903798195.1 of Danio kyathit. Lineage (NCBI taxonomy): Eukaryota > Metazoa > Chordata > Actinopteri > Cypriniformes > Danionidae > Danio > Danio kyathit. The sequence goes on along the minus strand of LR812522.1, from coordinate 48,318,469 downwards.
AAAACACTGTTTACTTGTCTTGTTCATAAGTGTGTTTGGTGACCGTGACAGTTTACAGAGATACAGCCGTTAAATGTGTTGATGCAGTAAACAAGAGTCATCCAGTCTTTTTGTCAGGCAGTCTGAAGGTAATCCGAGTTGCATTTTGTGAAAATCAGATCAATGGTTTGCCACAGCCCACCTGAGTATTGTTGCTGACCATGTCCATCTCTTTATGACCACAGTGTACCCATCTTCTGATGGCTACCTCCAGCAGGATAACGCACCATGTCATAAAGCGTGAATCATCTCAGACTGGTTTCATGAACATGACAATGAGTTCACTGTGCTCAAATGGCCTCCACAGTCACCAGATCTCAATCCAATAGAGCACCTTTGGGATGTGGTGGAATGGGAGATTCACATCATGGATGTGCAGCCGACAAATCTGCAGCAGCTGCGTGATGCTATCATGTCAATATGGAGCAAAATCTCTGAGGAATATTTCCAGTACCTTGTTGAATCTATGCCACGGAGGATTAAGGCAGTTCTGAAGGCCAAAAGTGTACTAGTAAGGTGTACCTAATAAAGTGAGGTGAGTATATATATATATATATGTATATAATATAGACCATTTCAATGTGGTCATGTCATTAGCCCATGAACATCTCCTGTTTGTTATCAAACTATTTCATAAATGTAACAAGAGGCAGTTCCATCATAACTCAATGTTAAAACGGCTATCATAACATTATTTATCAACATGTGGATCTTTTTGGATTCTCGGAAGCTATAGAAATTAAAAATGTAAAACAGGAAATACGTTGGGACCATTGTTTTTGTTTACATCCATCAAAGTGGTCTATATATCACTGCCAAATTCAGCAGTGAAAAATGAAAAATCATACAATAAATAAAACATTTCCCAGTGCTGGGTTGCAGTTGGAAGGGCATCCGCTGTGAAAAACATATGCTGGATAAGTTGGGGGTTCATTCCACTGCGGCGACCCCAGATTAATAAAGGGACTAAGCTGAAAAGAAAATGAATGAATGAATAAAACTAAAGTAAATGTCTTGCCTTTCATATGTTTGTCACATTTGATTATGAAGATTGGGAAGCAACCATACGCTTGTGTTGTTGTTTATTTTCTTCCTTTCATAGTAATTAATTTTTCATTCATTTATTCATTCATTTACTTTCGACTTTCCCTTTATTTATCAGGGGTCACCACTATAGAATGAACTGCCAACTTATCCAGCATATGTTTTACATCGGGTGCTATTCCAGCCACAACCCAATGTAGTAGTATGTTTACGTTTATAAAAAAAAAAAAAGCATATTTTTTCCTTTTTCATCTGCCCAAAAATATAAAGGCACAATCATCTATATATTAGATTTAATATGAAGACGCTTGTCTGACCTCTTCATAATTGTGGTTTTGTACGTTTTAACTAACTACAAGGTACAAAAGGGTTGACGTAATCTGTGCAAACACAGGAATAGGAAGAAATCATAATAATTGACAGATACAAAAAAGCGAGATTTGTCATGACAAATAAAATAACTCAGCAGGCACACAACATCATAAGACGTTAATGATAGGTTAGCTTTAGGTTGTGATGTCGGGTGACCAAAATTTAATGTGTAGCCAGCATCTAAGGACAAAGTTATTCTGTCATCCAATAACGACGTCAAATGACGTTAATATTTGGTTGTTTTTGGAAAGTGACCAAAATCCATCGTTGAGCCAACATCTTAAACCAACGTCATATATGACGTCAAATACTGACATTTATTCGTCAGGTACGACACCCAAAATCCAACATCTGATAGATGTCATAGGGGTAACGTTCACACAACGTCAAGCTGTAACATCATTAGATGTTGATATTTGGTTGATTTTAGGTTAGACATTGACGTCGGCCTGACATTGGGTTCTGACGTCAACACGATTTTAATTCCAAACTAGATATTAAAGTTTGAGGACAAACTTTATGGTGGCTTGAGAAAGCCTGTTAGAAGTAGTATCAAGTTGGCTAAAAGAATTTTCAAGATGCCAGCAGTCAACAATGCAACCAATGTAAAGAGTGAAACAAGCCAGTCTAGCATGAATTAACATGTTGTTAGCATGTTTCTAGCATGAATTAGCATATTGTTAGCATGATTCTAGCATGAATTAGCATATAACTAGCATGATTCTAGCTTGAATTAGCATGATTCTAGCATGAATTAGCATATTAGCATGATTCTAGCACGAATTAGCATGTTGTTAGCATGATTTTATCATGAATTAGCATGTTGTTAACATGATCCTAGCATGAATTAGCATGATTTTAGCATGAACTAGCATGATTCTAGCATCAATTAGCATAATATTAGCATGATTCTAGTATGAATTACTATGTTATTAGCATGTTTCTAGCATTAATTAGCATGTGCTAGCATAACTAGCATGTCATTAGCATGTTTCTAGCAAGATTAGCATGTCATTAGCATGTTAAAACTATTAGCATGTGTTAGAACAGCTAGTCACAGTCTATGGGACAGTTACTAGGGTGTTGTAAGTGGTTGTTAGGGAGTGGCTAGTAAGTTTAAAGGTCATCAGTGATTGGCTGCTGATTAGACTGAGTTGAATGAGGCCAGACTCTAGTCTGTAGGACAGTCTGATGCAGAGTTATGAGCTCACAAAGGTTCATCCAATGTTAAGTTAATGACAGTCTTTTACAATGGAAGTCTATGGGACAGTTGCTAGGGTGCTGTAAGTGGTTGCTAGGGAGTGCTTAGTAAGATAAAAGGTCATCAGTTATTGGCTGCTGGCTAGACTGAGTTAAATGAGCCCAGTTAGAAGTCTGTAGGACAGTCTGATGCAGAGTTATGAGCTCACAAAGTTTGACCCAATGTTAAGTCAATGGGACTTTTGGGAATTTTCTGGGTCGTTTTTCGGAAAACCAAAAGTCGGATCAGTTAGAAAAGACATAGCAGCCCGAGTCAGACCAGTTTGAAGGTTTGACGAAAGTTTGAAGTATGTAGCTTAAAAGGCTTAGGAGGAGATACACTTTAAAATTAGTCTCAGAAAACGGAAGAAGAAGAAGTTTATGTAGAATATCAGAATGGCGGCTTTCACAAGCCACCATAATAAAATGCAACGTCCCCACGACATTGAGGTACAACGTCAATCTGACGTCCTGTTGATGTCCTGTGCCTGCTGGAAAGTTTCATCAGTGTAATCTAATCTCACTGTCATCTCTTTTCTACTGTTGTTCATGAGCAGAGGCTTCTGTAAATATTTAGCTGCAACGAAGTGTTACGTTTAAACTAAGTTCAGTGGTAATAGTTAAGTTCAGTAGTGCATAAGATGTAACCTAGTGTTCAATTTCACTATCTAAATATTAACAATCCAAATATTAAACCTCTTTTTCAATAACTTATGCATTACAGCATTTCGATTGCTTTAGGTGCCTTTTTGGTGGCCAAAATATTTGACTAAACCTTTTTAGGAAACAAAATAACCCCAATTTCTGTGGAAGTCTGCAGTGCATTGTGTGTTTTGACCACCAACTGCAAGAAACGTCCACAGAAATTCAGCTGAAATTGTGAAAGATACATTTAAAATGGTTAAACAGGTTAAGTGTGTAAACAGTATATCATTTCTCAATAGGTGAATGAACCAATCATTTACTGTAATGGGAGGCACACATGCAATCTGTTGTAATTCCTGCAGCGTTCACATGATTTGGATGTAAATACCCTCAAATTACACCTTCTTTCATTTAATTTCAAATCCATTGTGTTGGTGTATAGAGTCAAAAATGTTAGAAATGTGTCAATGTCCAAATATTCATGGACCTAACTGAAAATTATGATGATTTATAATCTTGTTTGAATTGAGATTTGATGATTAATCGTGCAGCTCACACTGAATGCATTAATGCAGGCTAAACAAGTAGTGACAGAAAACACCTTTAATTACCTAAGAAACCCACCACATCCTGAATAACCTACCACAACTTCTGTCCTCGTTATATTTTACAGGAAAGCCTAAATCCTTTTATACATGTGATCTCAACGATGCAGGAGGCAATCTCTCTGCGATCTTTGCAAATTCAGGATTAATCTACGCGCGAATGAAGCGGATTTTGACGCGCGAATGAAGCGAGTAAACTCAAAATGTTCACGCGTGTGTTTTTCTTTGGATGCCCACAGTCCTCCACTGCACCTTGGTCCCACGTTCATTTCAAAGGAGCGCTACCCTGTACTAAAATGGCGGCTCTATAGACACATTCCTTTTAATAAACAACAGCAGGGAAGGCGACATCTAATGTATATATCTATGCAAACTGCTAACATGAATGATGCTGCGTTCACACCAAACGTGGAAGAAGCGTCAAGCGCGAGTGATTTACATGTTAAGTCAATGCAAAGGCGTGAATTGCGTGGCGCGAATGATGCGAATTGAGCGTTTTGCACGTTTGATGCGTTTAACGCGCTCAAAGCGCGAATCTCTCGAGTTCAACAGTCTGAATTTCAGCGGACATTTGCGCCGCGTTAACCAATCAGGAGCTTGCTCTTGTGGGGGCATGATTATGACGTAGCGCCTGTTGTTGGTGTCCCGGGGGAAATCCTCCTGCCTACACCGACAACAGTTCATCAAACTGGGCTCAGCTCAGTCAGAAGCACCGCTGAATGCTTCCATCATCCAGGTTAAGTTTCTGGAGGAGTTTATGAGCTCACAGAGCTGGGTGTCATATGTCATAAAGCACATGAACACAGTTATTTTCTCAATAAAATCTGTTAGCCGTTTAGCAACGAAGCTACAGTCATCGGGCAGACAGAAGCCCTGGCCATGACGCGATTCCGCGTCTGTTCTGAAGTGAATTTGACGCGTGAATGAAGCGAGTTAACTCAAATTTTCACGTGTCTATTTACGCGCGAATCGCGCGATTTATCTGCGCGTTCCACATCTGGTGTGAACACAGCATAAGTCAATGCAATGGCACGAACAGACATCCTGCAGAGCGATACGCACCAATGGCACGGCGCGAATTGAGCGTTTGACGCGCAAATCGCTGGAGTTCAAAAATCTGAACATTTTGAGTTTACTCGCTTCATTCGCGCGTCAAAATCCGATTAATTCGCGCATCAAAATCTGCTTCATTCGCGCGTTAAATTCACTTCAGAACAGACGCAGATTCGCGTCATGGGCAGGGCTTCTGTCTGCCCGGTGACTGTAACTTTGTTGCTAAATGGCTAACATGGATTTTATTGTGTTTATGTGCTTTATGAAGGCTGAAAAACAGCATCGATTGGTTTGGAGCAGTGTCTGAGTCCACTAGATCCTTTTAGAGGTGCACCCTATGAACTCCTCCAGAAACCGAACTGGATGATGGAAGCATTCAGCGGTGCTTCTGACTGAGCTGAGCCCAGTTTGATGAACAGTTGTCAGTGTAGGCAGGAGGATTTTCCCCCGAGACACTAACAACAGGCGCTACATCATAATCACGCCACCAAAAGTGCAAGCTCCTGATTGGTTAACGCGGCGCGAATGTCTGCTGAAGTTCAGATTTTTGAACTCTAGCAATTTGCATGTCAAACGCACAAAATGCTCAATTCGCGTCGTGCCATTTGTGCGTATTGTATTATATTCAATACATATATGTATTATATTTGCGCAATTCGCATCATTTGCGCGTATCGTGCCGCTGGATGTCTATTCGCGCTTTTGCATTGACTTAACATGTAAATCACTCGTGCTTGATCTTTTTTGCTACTAATGAGAAGACATTTTTAATACATGAACACACTTTAAAGCCAAAGAAAGTTTGAATTTAGTTAAAAGGTTGATTAGTGCTGGTCATTACAACCACCCAGTTAAAGAACTTGATTCTTTGGGAAAACTCTAAATTAGATGCATAAACAGCTCATTCGCCTATTTTAACAATTTCAGCTGAATTTCTGTGAACATTTCTTGCGGTTGGTGGTGAAAAAAAAAAAAAATCACACAATGCACTGCAGACTTCCACAGAAATCTGGGTTACTTTGTTTCCTTCCAAGCTTTAACTACATTTTTTGGCAACAAAAAAGGCACCTGAAGCAATCAAAAAGCTATAATGCATAATTTAAGGAAAATTAGGTTAAATATTTACATCATGAATATTTTTCAGTGTGCAAAGACTTTAATGGCCCGCTTCCACTGAGTGGTACAGTACGGTACGAGTCACCTTTATCAGGCTGGGCCTGGGCCTGGGCACGGTTCAGATAGCATAGTGTGAGTGCGCCCTTAGTGGCTGTTCATCAAGATGACGACAAGGTTTGTTTGAGCTCGGGTCGACCATGGCTCGTTATTATATGTATAGATTATTACGGTGTAATGTCTCGGCTGTGTATTTAAAAATGTCAGTTTCTTTGTTTTCATTTTCCTAGCTTGTGCATGAGCTCGTGACGTATCTCTGTAAACCAATAGCGTTCAGCTGCGGGTCTTGCTTCGCCTTTTGGTACCCTTTGGTTGTGCTAGGTACCCTTCGTAAAGGGTGCCCAAAAAGTGGTACGGTTCGCTTTTTGGTAACTTTTGACATTGGAAACGACCATAAAATCGTACCGAACTGAGCCGTACCACTCAGTGGAAACAGGCCATTAGATGAAGAGCCAAAAACATTAGATAGAGCTGTTTAGAGAAGAGTTCTCCATCAGAATCCCAGAATAACAGTGGTCAGATGGATACGTGCAGGTCCACTGCTTTAATGAACACATTAACAAAATATATATCTGATAATCTAATGAGCCATATCGTTTTGCAAATATTTGAGAAATGTAATGAATTTACAGCCGGCCTCTTTATGATCTTTCTTGTTTTGAATTGTTTATTTGCTACGTCTCTTCACTACGGCACACTGATTTGTTGCTGAATAACCAGTCAGAGCACTCTCTACTGTCGATTCTACATACCAAACACAATGGGCTAGTTGCATATCTCCGCCATCTTGAATTTCTGTTCTTTCCGGAATTTACTTCTGGGTTGCGCGTCGTGTTATTATATGTCCTTTTCTGCGTTGTGTTATAATAATAATTTTTTTAATAATAAAAAGAAGCTCCACATAAATCTGGCCATTCTGAAGTGATTTTATTTTGCTCCTGCATAACACACACACAATTAGGCAATCTCTCTCAATATCAGTCGAGTCTCTCTTTTGTCTCTTAACAGACAGAGCAGTCAAGAGCACGAGCCCTCAATATACACTCACACTTTACAACATATGAGATGTATAATATCACAGATTGTAAATAGAAATAATAGTCGTATAGTAATAATACAATAAATAATCTTCCTTAAATCAAAACATAATATTCACTACAGCATTAGTGTTTCTTAGATATTATTCATTGTACCTGCATAAGACACATTAGGCAAAGTCTCTCAGGCCTCGTTTACATTAATGCATTTTCGTTTTGAAACGGCGTTTTAGATCAAAAACGGTCCGCGTCCACACTAGCGTTTCATCTAGCGTTTCTAAACATATCTCCGTCCACACTACTCCACCAAAAACGTATATCACGTAACCATTCGCGCACTCTGGGCATGCACGTTCAAGTATAAACAGGAAGCATGTGTCTCGCTCGGCATTTGGTTATTGTTAGTCAACAAACGCTGGTTGAATGATGAACGCGAGCGATTAGCGAGTGCTCGAACAATAGCTTGCCTCTTGCTAATATATGCAGCTGCTGTAGTAAAAAAGGCAGAGTTTAACTGCACAATGGCGCCTAAAACGGACAATAGTGCAAACAACGCTCCCATTTCTGTGTCCATGTTGTTGTTTACAGTGAAGGCTGGTCTGCCGTCTTCCGGTAGCGTTATAGTCATGTGATAGGGGCTTGACAAATAAGGGAAGGATACGCAATGACCCAAAAGCCCCAATCAGGTAGCGAATCTCAGCAGCCACGCCTCCGTTTTCAGATGTCTCCGTTTTCCCCCATCCACACCGAGACGGAGCAGCAGCGCTTTAGAATGAAAACGTCCTCTCCAGCGTTTTCAAAACGCTCCGTTTTTGGGGCTCGAAAACTCCGGCGTAGTGTGGACGGATGGCGTAACCGTAGCAAAACTTATGCGTTTTAAAACGAAAACGCATAAGTGTAAACGGGGCCTCAGAATCATTTGAGTCTCTCTTTTGCCTGTTAACCACAAGAGATGTTTGAATACTGTACATAGATATTCAAGTACAAAACACAATGCTGCGATGTACATCCTATTAATACGATGCATCTTTAGTGTGTTTACAAAATATATATTTACACTTATATACATGTACATGTAGTCATGATATATAAATATGATTAGATGCCGTGGTTCGCTCATCTTGTAGTCAGACAGAGATGTCTCTGTAGCTACGTTTTCCATCCACCTATTTTTATGTGAATTTTAGATATGCGCATAAAAAACGGTTGACAGAAACGTCAAGATGCGCATAACTTTTGAAAATGCGCATAAAAACACATGCGCATAACTGAGTAGGATAAACTTTTTATTCGATAAGAAAAGATGCACATAAACTACGATGGAAACACTTTTACCGAACAAATTCCAGTATGCTCATTAAAAAAGGTCATGTGACTTTGTTATAAGAGATCATATGATGATAAAAATGTGTGTGAATGGACAAACCAGCAGGCTGAGCACACTGTAAAACATCTGAAATGTTGTTTTGGTCATTTTAAAACTCCTGAACCGTTTAAGTAGTAGTGTTCTTGTATTATTAATGACCTCCAGAATCAAGAGTGTCTGTGCCCCGCATCTCACGCCTTCAAATGCCACCACGTGTTCACTTTGTGTCAGGATTGCCTTCTGAGGCGCAAGTCAGTTATTAAATAAAGAAAACACTCACGCAGCTTCTCCTACTGCAGCAAATCTAGTTTTTAGTGTTGATATTTGGCGCCAGTTAATCAGGACGTGACGATTTTGTTCTCTTTGACTCGTTGGATGGAAACGCTGCTTTATTCGCACGTCTTTTATTCGATAATCCAGTTTTGCGCATAAAGTTCATTCGCATTTTTGGATGGAAACATAGCTACTTACAGAGCATTTTGGACGACGATCTCTGTTTTTAAGTTTTCTCAGTCCACTGGGTGTCAAAACAAAATGATCTTTAGGATGTACACTACACACTAGTAGCGTTTGATCCCAACGGAATTTGAGTAATCACTAAGCACAATCTTTAGCATCAACAGGGAAAGAATGAAAGCAAATTAGTGCAGCAATGTCAAAGAGCATAGAATTACACTCTAGTGCGATTTGGGAAACAGCCACTAGATGGCGCGGCGGCCAATTTGGAATGAAAATTCAAATGGAACAACAGCCTATTATAAGTCTGTAAAATAAACTTAAAAGTGCTGATGATTGGGATAGTAAGTGTTGTATTGCCGTCTTTCAGGTTGTATCTCAAAGCAAAAGCAAAGCAGCTGTTTGCCATCGCCACAGCAATAAGATCCAATGGAGAGCCGATCACTCCAAAATGGCAGAATCACGGGGCTGTTGCTGGGCGCTGCTGTTGCAATGGAACGTACTATTGAGTGTCGCCTCTTGGTGATTCTTAGCTCTTTGGCAATGTAGTGAGGATGTCCTCTCCTGTCGCTGATAAACTACTTTTAAACATGCTCATTTTTGGTGACTAAAATGTGAAATCTTCATCTCTTCCTTCATAGTTGTATACAACTGGAAGTAAACGCGCACATCTTGCATCTCGGAAGCTCACCAGCGCCATCTTGTGCACCGAGCTCATAGCTGGACCAAGGAAGCTCAACGGCTGACTGGTGGCTTGGTGTGTCCCGGCCCTTAAAGTATTATAATATATATATATATATATATATATATATATATATATATATATATATATATATATATATATATATATTATAGGTGGGCATAGATTAATTTTTTTAATCTAGATTAAAATGGCTCATTTGAATTCTGCCGAAGGCATTCAAAATATGTGTGTTACCCAAATAATAAGTCTTTGAGAACAGGTTTCTCAAGCCAGGTGGCGCATTAGACAAGGGGCTCATCTCCTGTTTCAAAAATGCATCACAAACTGCTTGCAAAACTGTTCTACTATGATAATTGGTGATGAAAATAAATGATGTTCAATAAGATGTACTTGTGTTTACTGTTTATTCAGTTAAACATCAATGTTGAACTGTAGGCCCACATAAGCTCCAAACAGCGATATTTTATTACCTTAATCCATCTAAAGTCATAACTGAACTAAACAGAAATGGAATTAAGATGTGGAGTATGCAGATATTAGTGGCATTATTGAAGTAAACACGGCGGTCTTTAGGACCTTTCGCCATATTTTCCGACAAGATCCACACGCGGCTGTCAGTAAAGGACTGCACACACACACACACACACACACACACACACATTGTGAAATGGCGGAAGTTTTTTTTCTTACCATTTGGCATGCGTTATTAAATTCCATAACATTCTCTCCGTATTTGCGTCGAATACCCCACTTTGTCACGAAGGAATGAATGAAATATCCGTGAGTTAAAATGAAACTGCCGACCTGCAGTTAGAGTCAGGCAGCCTGCTGATTTGATTCAGAAGGGCAGACGGCTCACCGGTCAGGTATCCATCCGCGCTAATAGGTGAAAGTTATCACAGCTTGGGTAAAATAGACCCAGCTCCCAACCTAACTTTGAGAATAGATTAACGGCGATATTTTTTTTTTATCGCGCGATAAGAGTCTCGCGTTAACGCAGCACGTTAACGCCGATAACGGCCCAGCACTAATATATATATATATTTATATATGAATTGTATAAAAAAAACATGAAAGATTTACTTTACACAAAAATCCAAATAGTTTCATTCATATTTTGGACTATTCAGAATGCCCTTATTTTCAGTGACGTCAAAGAAATCTACCCTTGGTACAAATAAAGTAACCTGAACGGATACACACCTACTGGTGCTCCATGTTATTATTATAGCACAGTTTTGGAATTATGGATTTTCAGATCAGCTCTACTGAAAACGAGAAGCGATGTAGCCTATGATGAGAAAATGCCTGATGACTTTAAGGCTTAGAACTGTAAACTGCAGCAACTGAAGGTGTTCATAGGTGGAGATAGATATGAGCGCACACTAAAACCAAATGCTGGACCATCAGTATTCTTCCCCAAAAAATCTACATGCTACCAAATATTGAGCAAAATTCAAACAACAGGATGTGAACATCCCAAAGCTTGTCAGTCACTGAGGGAGACAGTTGAAGCTTATTCATGGTTTGACTGCAGTGAGTGTACAGTTTTCTTCAGTAATCATTGATGCAGCAGCAAAAACCAATGTTGACAAGCATGGACATATTTATTGTCGAGTGCAGGGATGGGTAACTTCGGTCCTTGAGAGCAGAAGTAGAATCGAGAATCAGAAGTAGCCCAGGCTCATTCTGACAACGTACCCCTATATACATTTCTAAAGAGCGCCGAATACGTCCCAGGAGCTTTTTTTTTTTTTTTTTTTGCAGTTTTTGTGAATGCTGTTTAAATCCAGCAGAGGCTGCTGTCGACTGACTGAACGGCTGACCGAACAATCGCCCCATCCACCCCCTTCCCTAAACCCAACTGATAGTGTTTTCAAAAGCAATCCGGAAAAAGAAAAGCCCTTGCAGCAGCCTGATTTTTACCACATTCTCACCCTGTTATTTACTTGTTTATTTTATTTTTTGCCGTCTACACGGAGGTAAGCGGTCAGCTGGTAAGCACGGAAAGTAGCGTTCGTTTTAATGACGAAATGCAGCCATTCGTACTTCTGGTTACATAATTCTCGATCTCCAGAAATGCATAAAGGGCTACATTTTCAGATTGAGCCTATGTTTGTCACGGTTTGTGGCGGGGAAAAGGAGCGAGGACTCAATTGCAGAAACAATATGGGTTTATTAATAATAAAAATAAAATCAAAGGCAAAATAAACTACCCCGAGGGGGAAAACATTACCAAAACAAATAAATACACAAACAAACTGGACTGGGCAGGCTTTTCAGGGATCAGGACTGGAACACTCAGGACAAGGCAACATATGACGACGAACTGGCACAGGACAGCAGACATGAGGAGAATATAAGCAAAAGTAAATTAACACACAAACAGGTGAACCTAATAAACTAATAATGGGTTAACAAGGAGGGTGGGACTAGACAATAGATGGGAGAGCACATGACACAAAGAGACAACACAAGCCATGTGCTCACATAAAATGAGACTAGAACACGCAGCCAATGAGAGAACTCATTAACCGCGTGTTCATATGACAACACAAGCATGCGGTGCATGTAAACATGCACCAATGTGCTAAACAACACCAACAGAAGACTGAACGCGAGCACACGATGAATGAAAACACTCACCATGCATGTTTCATCCTAGCGCTGACCGAAACCGAAACCAACTAGACTGAGACGCTGGGAATGAAACACCATGCTGTAGACAGATGAACACCCGGACGAGAGCGCGCAATCGCAAACACGGCCAGACCTCACGCACCCGCATCAAGCCGGGACGCGCACTGTCCAAGCGCGCTCACAAATGGCGCTCATACAGAGACACACACAATGACAGAAAACAAGTGCTCGACCCGAGGAAACTCGAGCCGAGCACAACAGGGCAGGACAAGACAGAGCTAGTGTCCGGACTCTGCCACCAAAACAAGAACTTACAAGACCAGAGTGGCAGAACCCTGACATTGTTGGCATTTGTCTTGGTTCCAGTGCAGAAATACAGATACATTTGTATGTGTGAATTTGCACGTGTACATGAAATTATGATCAGGTTTGGAAAGGCTACGTTTAAAATGAATTTCACAACACAATTACAAAATACATTCCCTGAAAAGTCGTTTAGATTAGCCATTGTCACTGTTGGAAAGTGGTCAAATATACTGAAGATTCTGAACAATCCATCAGAACTTCTGAAGAAGCAGGCGGTTTAACTCCTCAAACAGAGCAAACAAAGGACTGATGAACAATTATTGCAAAACATAAAAAACAGTTGAGGATCATCCAGGTGACACAGACAGTAAAGATTCAAAGGAATGTAAACTTATGAAGCATGTCAATGTCTTGGCTCGTTTGGCAGTGTCCTTTTCCAATGCACTTCATTTTTAACCTGGCTTTTCAGCTCCTCCATTTTATTATCAAACAGCCTTAATTGTTTCAGTTTTTGTGCCTGGCAAAGCCCTGATAACATGTGTGTTTGAGAGGGCCTGACTTGTAGAAAAAAAACATGATATAGCATGGCACGGGCATTTTGATTCTGTGAGAATACATTTAATATTCATTTTCATTAACTTTAATTTTTGCAATACTGCAAATGCGCTGCTAAGGGAAAGACCAGAACAAATGGCTGGAAAGTATCCTGAGCAGCTGCTGTGGTGGTCATGGTGGAGAGCATTAGACTGATTCCTGTGCTGCTCCAAGGACAGACGAGTCTTCGCTGAGGTCCAGCTTCCGGCGCCTAGACTGCAGCTCTGCACAAGACGTTTGGCCATAGGAGAAATGGTCGTGCCCAACTGAGCCTGGTGTCTCTCGAGGTTTTTTAAATCTTTACTTTCGCCAATTGGTGAAGTTTTTTCCTCGCCGCTGTCGCCACTGGCTTGCATGGTTCGGGATCTGTAGAGCTGCGCATCGATGGATTTGCTCTTCAGTGTTTGGACTCTCAGTAGTGATTATTAAACCACACTGAACTGAGCTAAACTGAACTGAACTGAACTTAAACTCTGAAAACTGAACTGACACTGTTTACATTTACTATAATCTTCTATGTGAAGCTGATTTGACACAATCTACATTGTAAAAGCGCTATAGAAATAAAGGTGAATTGAATTGAATTGAAAAGTGTGTCACGGTCACACAAGGAAGACAAGGATGGTTATCTTTCAAGGGTATTTATTTAAAGCAATGCAGATAATGCAGAAGGATGAAGCAAGTAAGTAGTGTTGTAGAGCGAGAGTGATCTTGCAAGCAGTTCACAAGGTAAACATCAGATCTTCAATCAACCGCCAGAATAGCTTAGTCACTTCCCTTATATGTTACATATGCATCCACAGGTGAAGAGAGACATCCACGGAAGAAGGGGAGAGGGAGGGGGAGAGAAGGTGAGGTGAACCGTCCAACTTCCATTCCAGCCCGTGAGTGAATGAGTGAGGTAAGTCTTTATAGTGTGAGGTGTTTGCAGGTGCCGGTGTGAGGAATCAGAACTCTGGTGATTGATTACGGGTGTGGTGAGAGGTGGATGGAGACGGAGAACGATGATTGGAGCAGCAGGAACAAGCCGGGGATGTGACACCATTGAGGTAACTGGTCCCAATGCCTTTGAAGTCATAATCCGTTCCTGACTGGACTTGACAGTCCTGAGCAGGCAATCAGTGAGATCATACCTGCCAACACTCCCATTTCCCAGTTTTGTCTCCCGGAAAACTCCCGGAATTCCACCCCCAACCCGCTCCTATTCCGCTCCTTAGCTTTTAGTTACAGTCCAACCTGAAACCCGGTACATGTGTGCGTGCTTTTCAGTCAGCGCGCACCCCTCCCCGCTCTATAGTTCGCGCGCACCTCTCCACCCCGCCCCCCCTCTTTAGTTCACATGCACTCATCCCTGCTCTACAGTTCGCGCGCACCTGCACCTCTACACCCCCCCCCCCTCTTCAGTTCGCGCGCACCATCGCACCCCCCTCCCCCAGGCCTCCCGGAATTCATGGACCAAATGTTGGCAGGTATGAGTGAGATCCATTTTATACAACCGGAGAAGTTATTATATCGTACGTCATTCATCTGTGAATATTCATTCAGTCATACATCAATCAATCATTCATCTATGACCCTGTTTACACTGTCAGGTCTTGATGCTCAATTCCGATTTGTTGCCTATATCTGATTTTTTTGCCTGTCCGTTTACACGGTTTTTTAATTGTGACCCATATCCGATGTGTTTACACTTGCCATACAATTTACGACGTCGCGCATGTGTAAAGGTCAGCTCTAGCATCTGCGCACACTAGACGCCTTCGCAAAATATGCGAAGTTCGCCCAACTTTAAAATGATTTTGAGGTGGAGGAGGAGGGAAAGGGCCATCATCGCAGCTTGCGCCTACGGTTTATATATGGTGTCCTCCACTGACTCTTCTCCCCACAGGGCAAAGAAGGCAGGTAACTTCTGCTGTTGACCGCTGACCACTTTCCTCCTCCATGTTCCTTCTGTTGTTGTTGTTTACCGCGTCAGCCTCTTCTTTTCTTACGTCATTAAACCGCGGAGAAGTACCACAATGGTCGCAAGTTTAATGATGTACAAATCGGAACGCCTCAATAAATCTGATCTGCCTGTTTACATGATAGTCGCATGGTCACATATCCCATTTATATCCGATTTATTTCCACATATGAAGAAGGGCTGAAACCGATCTCTAAATATCCGAATGCATGCGTTTTATTCATGTTTACACGGTCTTAGAACAGATCCGATTTATGTCACATATGAGCAAAAAATTGGAATTGGATCCCATTTAACTGGCGGTGTAAACGGGGCCTAAGACTCCCAGCATATGCACTGTGGCAAGAAATTTGTCACCCTTGTTGAGATTCATATGCTGATTCTTGATGTCTGTGTGTTTTGAGCAGGACCGTGCAGAGCCTTTCCAAAGGGCATGTGCAGAGTAGAAGGTAGGAAACTCAAGAGCGGGGAACAGGAGAAATCTTGAAATGAAAACCGGGGGGGTTGGGGGGGCGTTGGGAGTTGGGGTGGAGAGATCGCGAACTGAAGAGTGGGGGTAGGAGGGGCACTTACTTGAAAGGGCACTTAATAATCCCAGACTCAAAAGGGCATGTAGACTGCACAGGTTGAGCCCTATGTGTGCACTTGCCTGATTTTGAGTGATCAGTGAATCAAAGACTTAGTGGACAAAGACATATAATCATATTGCCTTTTATTTGTCTTGCCAAAACACATAATCACAGCAATTTAAGACAAATTTCTATTGTAAGTGCAGAGACCCAAAGTAAAGCAAGCGCATTTTGTTCAATAAAACACCTTTAAATCACCCAGTAAGGGTGAACCGGTGTCCCGTTTTTTCCCCAGGAAAGTCCCTTATTTCCCAGCACAGTTCCTTATTTCAGCTGCTGTACCACGAGAACAGTCTAGCCATAGGAAGGCTAACCAAGTGCATCATGGAAAAAAAATTAAATTAGAATAAACATTCTAAATTCAGTATCCGAATCACAGTTTAAAAATGCTTAGATTTATATATTTATTGCTGAAATACAAGTTCAGTTTTCGACTGGCCTCCTGAAAAAGTGACTGATTTCGGATTCTTGACACATTTCTGCAATTTATTTATTTATTTATTTTTGCGAAAGGGTGGGATACTCAAAAAATGTTTTTAAATTTCTGGCCTCGCCCCTGGCTGCATATCGAAAGTGACATAACCACAGGACTAAACAACAAAGACAACATCAACGCTTATAATGCCAGGTCTAAAAGGAGGATTTTGCTGCATAAGGTAGGGCAGTGGCTATAATTTATATTGACTGCCATGCCAAAACACATTTTTGTTTGTTAGACAGAAGGCTACTATTAATCTATAATATAATATAATATAATATAATATAATATAATATAATATAATATAATATAATATAAAGGGACTAAGCCGAAAAGAAAATGAATGAATAATTATAACATCCCCGGCTCGTTCCTGCTCACCCAATCCAGTTTCACCACATCATACCAGTCCCATCCAATCACGAGAACCTTCCCCTGAGTACTAACCATCTGCACCTGTTCCTCATCAGCCTGGACACTATAAACACTCACCTCCTCCGTTCACTCTTCGGCCGGAATTGAAGTTGTATGGTTGTCTTCACCCAAGCGCCTTTGTCTTCTCTGCTTCCATGGATGTTCCTTCTGAGTCTTTGTACCCATCGCACTGATAAAGGGAAGTGTCTTTACTATCTGACTTTGTCTGAAGATCTTTAATCACCCTCATGCACAATATGCCTGCTACCATCAACGGAGGTTTAGGATGTTAACCCATGCTTTACTCTCACCGTGTTTACAAGGCGAAGACTTGTGTGGTGTTCCTCTACGATCTTCCATTCCACCTGAACTGTGTGACTGTGAATCCCTGCTGTGCTACAGCGAACAACACTGACTAGCTCTAACACCAGCTCTACTCCAGCAGTGCTGTGAGCGAGATCACCGGCACTTGAGATCTGTTTTTCATACAGCCTGTGTGATATTCCTGTTGCTTACTTTGAATAAACCTTGTGAAAAGATAACCATCTCTGTCTTCCTTGTCTACCAGCGTGACAATATAATGTATACAATTTATTATTATATAGATTAGTGGGTTAGTTTAATGAAATAATTTAATGTGTGTGTTGAATATAATAGACGTTTGTTGATAGGCAGAGCTTTTAAAACCTCTTTGTCGGTCGCAAATCTTTTTAAATGCATTAAAGGGTAGTGGATACTTTAGCCTTACCCTGGAGTTTATTCACCCTCCGCCTATGCTCACACACCTAGGCTGCTTGGCTAGACTTTTCTTAAAACGTCCAGTGGTGTAAAGTAACCAATTATAATTACTGTAACTGAGTAGTTTTTCTCAGGAATTGTAATTTATTAAGTAGTTTTAGGGCCGAATGAAGTAAGAAAAGACCAAAGTAATGAAGGAAGGAAGGACCAAATGAATGAAGGAACGAAGGAACAAATAAATGAAGGACAGAACAAACAAACAATGGAAGGAAGGAATCTAGGAAGATCACTAAATGCACTACAGAATGTTACGTTTTACACATCCCTGCATGAACTGCATGTAAACGCATCAACTTTTCACAGCGTAATACTCACTACTCACTACACTTGAGTACTTTTTAAAGGGCTACTTTTTACTCATACTTTGAGTATTATTTACAACAGATACTTTTACTGTAGGGGCGTCACGGTGGCGCAGTGGGTAGCACGATCGCCTTACAGCAAGAAGGTCGCTGGGTCAGCTGGCATTTCTGTGTGGAGTTTGCATGTTCTCCCCGTGATCGTGTGGGTTTCCTCCGGGTGCTCCGGTTTCCCCGACAAGTCCAAACACATGTGCTATAGGTGAATTGGGTAAGCTAAATTGTCCGTAGTGTATGTGCATGAATGGGTGTTTCCCAGTGATGGGTTGCAGCTGGAAGGGCATCCGCTGCGTAAAACATATGCTGGATAAGTTGGTGGTTCATTCCGCTGTGGCGGATCCCCAGATTAATAAAGGGACTAAGCCGAAAAGAAAACAAATGAATGTCTTTTACTCTACTTGCACTACATTTTTGGGCAAGTAATGGTGCTTTTACTTGAGTATGATTTTTCAGTACTCTTTCCACCACAGAAAAAGTCATCATGTAAAACACAAAGAATATACCTTTTCAGTAATTCCACAGAAGACGTGACTTTCTAGGAAGTCTGGCAGGGCTCCTCCTCCCACCTCCATGCCAGTTCCTGTTAAAAAAAAACACACACACACACATTATAAATACTACTGCAGGAACCCATGAGCGTTTTAGAAATTACCTGAAAAGGTTAGCACATAAGTTTCCGCAAACATCCTATAGACTTCAGGTAAGCGATATGAACATGCACCGAGCAACTGGTTATAAATTGCTTCGATTACAACAGAATAGCAGAGAAAGATGCTAAATTTATTAGGGACAACGCAATGGTTATTGTTGTCATTTTTATTTTGAAGTTATTTTGACAGAATTCTAAAACTTTAAACTAAATTGTAAAGGGTTTTAACACAAATTCTAACAAGTTCAAACAAATCTGAATTCTTTTGTTGTTATTTTTTATGTCGTTACTTTTCATTCTTTTTTATTATTAAGAAAGTTCTGTTTTTATTAACCATATTTTCAATGTGATAACATCAACTTCAAGTCTAATTCAAGTTTTAACATGATTCTTCATTCTGTTTTTTCCCTATTGCCCACTTTTGGATCAAGCTCGACTAAATTGAATTAGGCGTTTGCCTGAACATTTGATTGTTTTAATCAGTTTATTTGGTTGAATGTAAACGTATGATTGATTAATATTCTCTTTATTCTGTTATTTATTACAGCCATGGCAGCAGGACCCATGGAATTGGTAGCTTTGGGGAGATCTATGTTTCCTGGCATGCTTTATGACTGCCGAAAGGATTCCTTCATTCCAGGTGGAGTACCTTTTATTTTATTTATCTATTGAATTTTTGCTACTTGTTACATTTTTTGTCCAAATGTCTAACCAACGTGATGCACAATAACACGGAGGACTCCCAAACCAAAATATAAACCTTTTATAATCCATAATAGGGGCACTTTAAATGTCAATCATTGGATCTCATTCTTTTTTTTTTTTTTTGTATTCATAAGAGCATTTGAACTTCTCACACACACTTCCTGCTTAAATCCCAACATGAGCTTGTTCTTAAACTCATTCTGCAGGTAGTGAGTTTGGAGTCTTCTAAATAAGCATCCGAGTGCTCAAGTTTAGTAATTTGTACAAACCAGCTCCATATAAAAGCTTTCCACAAAGCGGCACCTGTCCAAAGAAAATGATAAGATGACAAATTATGAATTAAGTAGAGACAATCATGGCTCAAAATCAAAAGAAAAAGGACTTAAACGGTAATGAAGGTTTTGATGTTGGATGTGAAACAAGCTGTCAATTCCAAAAACGCGAGGTCAAACACACTGCCCTGAAACTACCTTTGGCATTTCAAAAGGTTAGGGAAAAACCCTTTATAAACAGCAATTAGTTCCATTATCTTATTGAAAGCACACTCCATTTTTATATGATTCAGTGCTTGCCAAACACAAATTACTGATATTTTTTTACTTTTAGGGAGAAAGATATGTATATATATATATATATATATATATATATATATAGTTAAGTCAGAATTATTCGCCCCCCTTTGAATTTTTTTTTCTTTTAAAAGTATTTCCCAAATGTTTAACAGAGCAAGGAAATTTTCACAGTATGTCTGATAATATTTTTCTTCTGGAGAAAGTCTTATTTGTTTTATTTCGGCTAGAATAAAGCAGTTTTAAATTTTTTAAGAACCATTTTAAGGTCAATATTATTAGCCCCTTTAAGCTATATATTTTTTCAATAGTCTACAGATGTCAGGGTTCTGCCACTCTGGTCTTGTTAACTCTTGTTTTGGTGGCAGAGTCCAGACACTAGCTCTGTCTTGTCATGCTCTGTTGTGCTCGGCTCGAGTTTTCTCGGGTCGAGCACTTGTGTTCTGTCATTGTGTGTGTCTCTGTGTGCGCGCGCTGTCGTGAGTGCGTGCGGACTGTGCGCGCTCCCGCGTGATGCGGACGTGTACGGCCTGCGCGTGCTTGTGACGCGCGCGCGCTCATACTCGTGTTTGTTTTGTTCTGTCTGCATCGCGCTGTTTCATTCTTAGCGTCTCAGTCTGGTTGGTTTTGGTTTCTGTTGGCGCTGAGATGAAGCATTCGCGGTGCTTATGTGTGAGCGCACGGTAAGATGTTTACATCTATCGTGTGCTCATGTCCCCTGTTCAGTCGTCTGTTGTGTTTAGCACGTGGTGTTTGTTTACATGCACCGCGTGCTTGTGTTCTAGTCTTGTTTTATCTGAGCACATGGCTTGTTGTCTTTGTGTCATGTGCTCTCCCGTCTATTGTCTAGCCCCACCCTCCTTGTTAACCCATTATTAGTTTATCATGTTCACCTGTTTGTGTATTGGTTTATGCTTGTATATAATCTCCTCATGTCTGCTGTCCTGTGCCAGTTCGTCATCATTGTACAACTTTTCTCCTTGTCCTGTTGTTTTCTAGCCTTGTCCTGTCCTGTTCCACGCCAGCCTGCCCAGTTAAGTTTATTTGTATGTTTTGTTAATGTTTTCCCCCTCGGGGTAGTTTATTTTAATGTTTGTTTTATTTTATTATTAATAAATACCCATTTTTCCCTGCATTTGAGTCCTCAATCCTTTTCCCCACCCACCGATCGTGACAACAGAACAAACCATCGATATACAACAACTTGCCCAATTACCCTAACCTGCCTAGTTAACCTAATTAACCTAGTTAAGCCTTTAAATGTCACTTTAAGCTGTATAGAAGTGTCTTGAAAAATATCTAGTCAAATATTATTTACTAGTCTTATTTATTAGTCATCATGGCAAAGATAAAATAAATCAGTTATTAGAGAGGAGTTATTAAAACTATTATGTTTAGAAATGTGTTGAAAAAATCTCTCCCTTAAAAAAATAAACAGGGGGGCTAATAATTCTGACTTCAACTGTATGTGTATATATATATATATATTATAGGTGGGCATAGATTAATTTTTTTAATCTAGATTAATCTAGATTAAAATGGCTCATTTGAATTCTGCCGAAGGTATTCAGAATATGTGTGTTACCCAAATAATAAGTCTTTGAGAACGGGTTTCTCAAGCCAGGTGTCGCATTAGACCAGGGGCTCATCTCCAAAATGTTTCCAAAATGCATCACAAACTGCTTGAGAAACTGTTCTACTATGATAATTGGTGATGAAAATAAATCATGTTCAATAAGATGTACTTGTGTTTACTAACTGTTTATTCAGTTAAACATGAATTTTGAACTTTAGGCATACATAAGCTCCAAACAGCGAATTCTGATGAGCTTAATCTGACTAAAGTCATCACTGACTGAACTAAACAGAAATGGAATTAAGACGTGGAGTATGCAGATATTAGTGGCATTATTGAAGTAAACACCGCGGTCTTTAGGACCTTTCGCCATATTTTCCGACAAGGTCCACACGCGGCTGTCAGTAAAGGACTGCGCACACACACATACACAAACACACACACATAGCGAAATGCGGAAGTTTTTTTTTCTTACCATTTGGCATGCGTCATTAAATTCCATAACTCTCTCACCTGTCCTTACTCCGTATTTGCGTCTAATACCCCAGTTTGTCACGAAGGAATAAATGAAAAGTGAAACTGCCAAACTGGAGTTTGAGTCAGGCATCCTGTTGATTTGATTCAAAAGAGCAGACGACGGCTCACCGGTCAGGTATACATCCGCGGTAATATATCATAGCTTGCGTAAAATAGACCCAGCTCCCAACCCAACTTTGAGAATAGATTAACGGCGATATTTTTTTTATCGCGCGATAAGAGTCTCGCGTTAACGCAGCACGTTAACGCCGTTAACGGCCCCAGCACTAATATATATATATATATATATATATATATATATATATATATATATATATATATATATATATATATATATATATATATATATATATATATATATTAGTGATGCCACAATTCTCAATATAATATTGAACCATTCGGTACGACATCCACGGTTCAATACGCGTTTGTGAATTGCGTTTTTTTTTCGATTTTACGTTTAAATAATTTATGTGAGTTTTATTTTGCTGAATTGACTGTTTGCGTGTGCCTGTAAGTCCACGAGCTGAGTTGAGGAAACTCCTCCCCGCGAGTATATATTCAGTAACTATGCTCTAAAGTTAGGGGGCGCTTAACCATCATTCCACGGCCATGGTGAGTGGCGGTAAAGAGGCAACACTACGAGGAAGCACCGGTGTTTCAAATCTCCAGTGTGGGGACATTTCGGTTTTGCCGTTGAGTATAATGCCGAGGAAGAAAAAACAGTAAGCTAAAAAATGACAGTGTGCACTGCAAGCATTGTTTTACACGTATAGCCAGGGCTTAATTTGTGCCGGAACATGCCGGATCTAGCGCCTCATTTTACCGATCCCCCTCCTCAACCGCTCTCCTCCCCATCCGCTGTTCACTTTCATTTTCTTCTGCGATTCCCCAACCCTCTTCACGTTCGTCCGCAACACCCCCGCGCTCTTCACTTTCGTCCTTAGTCCGCGACACCCCTCCGCCATCCAACGCCCTCTCCCGCTCTCAACTTTCGTGCGCGACACCTCTCCATCCGCGGGTAACATGCCGGATCTGTTACCTCGATCTGTTTCGGGACCTCGCAATTCACAAATTAAGCATTGCGTATAGCCTACTCAAACAGAAACACTTCCAACATGACTGCACGTCTCCGGTGCCATCACCCAGCAATATCACTTTCTGAAGGCAGGATAGCAGTGAAGGCAATAAAGTCCTCCAATCCCTCGCTGAATCTTCCCAGCAAACATACCAAACTGTTTCCGAGAGACACATACAAATGTTTATTTGAAACGGTCAATTTCTGTTTATTAACTTCACATGCATGTTTATTTTCTATTTTCAAAATGCAAGACTTTATGTGTTCCCCAGTTTATACATGGGCTACCAGCAGCTGTGAGAATTCAGTGTTAATTTTTTTATTACACAATACACCAGGAACTAGTGTACGTTTCTTGGCTTTTAAATAGGCCCACACGGAATCTGCACGCACAGAATTCTGCAGATTTTCCACAGAATTCCGCAGATTTTTAGCCCATCATTAATTCTGTTTATTTACTTGAGTAAATGTGTGTAAATGTGAATTTATTCAGTTTTTAAATTACACATATTTCACATCTTAAGGTTTTAGTTATGATACTCCCAAAATAATTCCGCAGAAATCCGCAGATTTTTACCAAAATTCTCCGCAGAAATTGCAAAAAACGTCCGCAGATTTCGTCTGGCCCTACTTTAAGTAAAATAAAGGAGTATTGCAATAAATCAGAATTAAAATATTTTTAAATTGACCAATCTGTGATGAATGAAATATTTGTCACGCTAAACAAAAACAAACAAAGGGCAATCCAATTGCAAGTGAATTTATTGACCAAAGGTCATAAATCAAAATGTGCAAAAATAGTCCAAAACAAAAGATCCATGCCGAAGCAGGGTGTGGGAATAAAGTTCCAGATGAATGGCACAGGAATGTCCAACAAGAGTCCTGACAAAACACAGAGACACCATGAACAAATAACGAACTGAAAACAAAGCAAAGGATTGCCGCTCAGATACAGGCACAGCTAAATTAAGCACAGCTGAAGCTGCTGATCAGAACAGCTGATCAGCGTTAGGTAACCACCCCACGTGATAACAACACAGACACGCAACACAAAGCACGTGGAGTAAAGCTAAACATAACCAACAACATAATACACCACAGAAAGAGCTGGGAGAATGGGAAAATATCAGAATGTCATCCAGGTAGACATAAATGAACTGATCTATCATATCTCTTAACACATCATTGACGAGTGCTTGGATGACTGCGGGAGCATTGGAATATTCAAAAAAAAGAATGCAATATTCAAAATGCCCCCTGGGGGGTTTAAAAGCAGTTTTCCATCGCCCTCTCTTATACGGACCAAATGGTAAGCGCTGCAGAGATCTAATTTCGTGAAGAAGCTGAAGACATTACCGGCAAAGGATAAGTATTCTTTACCGTAATGTTATTCAGCCCCCGATAATCAATACAAGGGCGACGTGAACCATTCTTCTTCTTCAAGAAAAAGAACCCCGCCCTCGCGGGTGAAGAAGAGGGGCGGATGATCTTGGCCGCTAGAGAATAAGAAATATATTTCTCTATGGCCTCTCTCTCTGGAACAGAAAGCAAGTATAATTTGTCTTTAGGCAGAGACGTACCTGGCAAAAAGTCTATAGCACAGTCATAGGGACAATAAGAAGGCAGAGAAGCAGCTTGAGACTTACTGAACACTCTCTTCAGGTCGAGGTAATCACTGGGCACGTTTGACAGGTCCGTGCGCTCCTCCTGAAACACAGAACAAGACACAGCAGAATGACCAAACGAAAGACAAGACACATGACAGTTCTCCACGAAAATACAGTTTAGAGTTTTGGCCCCAGCTGATATGAGACTATATGATATGATATGAGAAGGACCAGCCACGGATGCCCAAGGACCACTGGTGTGTTGGTGGTGTCAGTTAAATAAAAAGAGATAAGTTCAGAGTGATTGCCTGATGTTATCAAAGGGAGAGACCACAAAGGGCGTGAACGGCAATAGGGTAATCTATTACCTACTGACAGGTGCTGGCTTTTAACAGACATGAAGCCACGATGTGCCCCACTCCCCCGCAGTACAAACAAAGTCTTTCAGACAGCCTGCATCGCTTCTCCTCCAGTGAGAGGCGGAACCTACCCATTTGCATCGGTTCCGGGTCAGTGGTCGATAACTCCGCAACCACCGGAAGTGTAGGAGGAATAAATCCCTATTCGTGACTGAATTAATCAGGGGTTCACCCGAATCGCCAGATCGATGAGACCATCCAAAGTCTTAGGAAGATCTAGGGTGTATATCTTGTTGTGGATCTGATCAGAAAGACAGTGTTGGAACATGTCCCATTGAGCCTTCGCGTTCCATTCGCACTCCGCGGCTAATATGCGAAACTCAGAGTAGTCCGCCACACTCCAGCTCCCCTGTCGAAGCTCAGCAAGGACCCGTGCCGCCTCTCTTCCAGAAGAATAAACACAGAACAAGACTAGGAACAGGAAACACTAAATAAGGCTAGGATCAGGAAACATGGCAAGAAAACACTTTAACAAACAAGTTAACAAACAACAGGACTCAGCCCTGTGTGTGTGAGGTGTATAAATAGTCCATGAAATCAGTGGGAATGAACAGCAGCTGTGTGTGTGTGTATCTAAATGACTCCAGCTGTGGCAGGAGAGATTGGTGCAAAGCATCCAGGTAGTTGTAGTTCATGTGGTGGCCGATGTGTAGTTCCCCAGCGATCTGCATAGGTTTAGATAGCTGGTGAACATGACAGATGCCTCTTGTAAATCAAGTTATTATCATTTGGGAGAAATGTAATTTCCGGTCAAAAAAAAACTTGCTGGTTGCAAAAAAGCAAAGAATTTGGTTGAATTAAGTCAAAATTTGCAAAGGGATTGAATAATTTTGGGCTTGACTGTATTTTCTGTATTTATTTTTTAGCAAAAAAAAAAAAAGCTTTAATTATACCGTAAATAAACAAAATAATCATTTTGACAGCTTTTCCTGGATGACCGCCACTTAAGCATAAACAAAATATAAAGTGTCCCAGGATTGGTACTCGTTGGACTAACAGTTTCAGCTTTAACTTCAAAGTCACTTAGGCCCAATCCCAATTCTACCCTTAGCCATTCCCCTTACCCCTACCTCTCGTTTTGCGCGTTTACGCCAAGGGGTAGTGGTGTCCCAATTCTATTTAGCTTGAATGCGTAGGGCTAAGGGGAAGGGGTGAATAGCCCTTCGAACGAAGATTTCAGCTGACTCTACTGTCTTACCTGTTACAGTGTCATTGTTCCGAGATGTGTCGTCAGTGCTCTGTTTCTAAGTTTACCACCTAATACACAGGAATAATTTGTTTGTTTACCCACAAGCTTTACAATTCTGGAAATGGTGGAATCCAGATTTGCCAATTGTCTTCTTTGGCCAAATGGTGTTTGTATATATATATATATATATATATATATATATATATATATATATATATATATATATATATATATATATATATATATATATACACACACACACACTCACACACTCATTAGGTACACCTTACTAGTACCAGGTTGGACCCACTTTTGCCTTTAGAACTGCCTTAATCCTTCGTGGCTACTGGAAATATTCCTCAGAGATTTTGGTCCATATAGACATGATAGCATCACGCAGTTGCTGCAGATTTGTCGGCTGGACATCGATGATGTGAATCTACCATTCCACCACATCCCAAAGGTGCTCTATTGGATTGAGCTCTGAAGAACTCTCAAGAAACCAGTCTGAGATGATTCACGCTTTATGACATGGCGTGTTATCCTGCTGGAAGATGGGTACACTGTGGTCCTAATGGGATGGACATAGTCAGCAACAAAACTCAGGTAGGCTGTGGTGTTAACACGATGCTCATTTGGTACATGGGCCCAAAGTGTGCCAAGAAAATATCCCCTACACCATTACACCACCACCACAAGCCTGAACCGTTAATACAAGGCAGGATGGATCCATGCTTTCATGCTGTTGACACCAAATACTGACCCTACCATCCGAATGTCACAGCAGAAATCAAGACAACCTTTTTCCAATCTTCTATTGTCCAGTTTTGGATGAGCCTGTGCCAATTGTAGCCTCAGTTTTCTGTTCTTAGCTGACAGGAGTGGCACCTGGTGTGGTCTTCTGCTGCTGTAGCCCATCCACCTCAAGGTTGGACATGTTGTGTGTTCAGAGATGCTCTTCTGCAGACCTCGGTTGTAACGAGTGCTTATTTGAGTTACTGTTGCCTTTCTATCAGCTGGAACCAGTCTGGCCATTCTCCTCTGACCTCCCACATAGCAAACCGGCACTGGCATGCATAATGTCAGCCGAATGTGGGCCATGCATGGCAATGATGACACTGCATACAAGATGGCAAACTACATTTGGGCCAGTTGTGGATGGGAGGTGTGTGGCCCAGATCAGTGTAGCGATTGTTCACATTGTTTAGGCAACATTAGGCTGGGTTATGGCTCAGTTTTGGGGGTTTCTGGTTATAGTATAAACTTATGGCTGAGAATCAGAACCAATAATAAACCTGTTTTGGCCCAGTTCTGGGCCAGTTAAGGGTAATAAATTGGCTGAGATTCGGGCCGGTTATGGCCCATGTGTGGCCCTTGTCTTTAATCCAGTTATGGTCCACTTCAAGACCGTCATTCTTTGAGGTACTTGGGCCAAGTGAAAGTTATTGTGTGGCCTGAAGCTGGGCCAGAAAACATTTGCTATGTGGGGCTCTGGCATCAGCAAGGCATTTGCGCCCACAGAGCTGCCGCTCACTGGATATTTTCTCTTTTTAATTCTCTGTAAATTCTAGAGATGGTTGTGCGTGAAAATCCCAGTAGATCAGCAGTTTCTGAAATACTCAGATCAGCCCGTCTGGTACCAACAACCATGCCACGTTCAAAGTCACGTAAATCACCTTTCTTCAACATTCTGATGCTCAGTTTGAACTGCAGCAGATCGTCTTGACCACGTCTACATGCCAAAATGCATTGAGTTGCATTTAGAATGAGAGTTGCATGAGAACTATTTTTAACAGTGACAGTTTGGGAAAAATACTATTGCGAGATTTCAATATGCACCTCGTCATGAGCGTCATGTCTCAACTCCCTGCTGAGACAGGGGAGGTTTCTTGAGTTCTTAAATTAACTTTAAACAGGACTGAGCAGTGACCTTCAAATTTAGAAGATTGTAGGTTGTTCTTTAATTTTGATCTCTATCACACTAACTGTGAACGCTGAATCTTATTTCAGGTGTTACTCTGTGGGATATGAAATCAATGAATGACAATTTGAACACCCATCCACAGCCCAGGACCGATTTGAAGTTCAGCAGCTCTGATTCTTTATCTGATAAGTGTAATTTAATGGATATAAGTGCTTCCCTGAAAGCCAGCTTCTTTTCGGGGCTGGTGGAGGTGGGAGGATCTGCCAGATACCTACACGACACCAAAACCTCAAACCAACAGTCAAGAGTAACAATGTATTACAGCGAAACAACCAGATTTGACCAGCTCATCATCAGTCAGCTGAAGGATATCACCTATCCTCAAGTATTTAAGCAGAAAACTGCAACTCATGTGATCACGGCTGTACTGTACGGAGCCCAAGCATTCATGGTGTTTGACAGAACATTATCAACGGATGAGAATATCCAGAGAATTAAAGGAGAATTGCATGTAATGATCAAAAAGATCCCTTCATTTTCCATTGAGGGAAAAGGATCTGTAAAAATGACAGACAGTGACAAGAAAACTGCTGAAAATATATCCTGCACTTTTCATGGTGACTTCCATCTTGAGCAAAACCCCACCTCATTCATGGAGGCCCTGGATACATACCAGAAGCTGCCCACACTGCTGAAGGAGAATCCCCAGAATGCAGTTCCAGTAAAAGTCTGGCTATATCCCCTTCATCTACTAAATAATAACGTAGCCAAGCTGGAGAGAGAAATCCGCTCAAGTCTAGTTTCCAAAACTGTAGATGTAATCGAGAATCTGAATGAATTCTACAGGGTTTCCAGTGACCTGTCCAAAAATACACTGGCAAATGATTTCAGTGACATCCAAGAGAGACTTAGCTCATTTCAGGAATCAATTGACATCTACAAGATGGTGTTCCAGAAAGCAGTGGCCAGGGTCTTGCCTGATATTCGAGGGGGGCTAAAGGAGGAGGAATCCCTTGCAGATGTCCTGAAGATCCACCATGACTCCCCTTTTAATGCAGAGAAGCTAAAACAGTGGTTAAAGGATGCACAATCTGAACTTCACCTCCTGAGTTCATATCTCAAGATGCCTGATGGGATCAAACTTGAAGATTCAGATGGTCTCTGCACCATCCTTCTTGATCCTGATATTGATGTTGTGGTGTGTTTGACCATCACATTTTTGAGCTATGAAGACCCTGATCTCAAAAAACAGAAGGAGTTTCTGAAATCTGACCAGTTTAAAAAGCTAGATGAAGGAAACGGCCATAAAACAGACGTGGAACCTGTCAGAAAGTGGTTTAACGATCCTGATGCCATCAGACAGATGAGACAGAGCTCAACTCAATTTAGGGGTTTTTCAGTGGCTAATAAAGATGAAAAGAGAATGCGCTTCATTGTTTCTGCTATCTCAGATAGCTCCAATCCAGTCACTTCCATTTATCTGTATGAAAAAGGAGATCTGACAAACACAAAGTTTCAGTTGCCATCCAAACCACCTCCACCAATAGTGAAGGATGACCAGGACCAAACAGTGACTCTGAAACTGCAGAAGCCTTCAACTGGAGAAACAGTGAAGTACAGAGTCGAGTACAAGGAGTCAAACGCTGATTCTGCTGCTGAAGAAAATTGGCTTGTCATAAACACAGCTGATGAAGACTTTACTCTGACTGAATTGGAGCCTGAAAAGTCGTACTTGATCCGCTACAGGACAGTGGGTAAAGTGGGAGTGAGTGAAGCCAGTGACACTGTCAGCACAGCACCATCTTCAGGTAAGTGTCATTTCCACTTTTTTCTTTCTTTTTTATACATAGTCCTTTTCTTTTCATTTGCTTTGTTCACACAGTTGGTCATTGAGATTGACGGTAGTTTTAAATATCAGATTTAAAGCTGACTGTCCCCAGCATACAGTATTCAGGCTTCTAATATGTGAATGAAAACAGTCCAAACAATATTCTGTTCTAGTGCAAATGTCACCTGTAACTACCCTCATAGCAAAATATCTCTGGCCCACACAATCAGCTTTTGCTTGGCCCACATGTCGCAGTGAATTACGGTACATGACTGGACCAAGTCTGGATGCCAGACAACGGCCAAACGTGAACCATATGTGGGGCCAAGTCTCAGCCAAGTTAATAACCCATAACTGGACCTGAACTGGGCCAGATATGTTGGTGCATCACAACTGCAATGAAATTGATAAACCCATGAAGCGTTGTGCTTTTTCTTGAAGCAATCTGATTGGTAGAATTTTTTTTCTTTATTCGAAAATAATAAAAATGTATTTTAAATGGGGGTCAAGATAGGCCAAACTTACATGGCCGACATATCAATTATTAACATCTGGGCCAAATACTACATTTTACATTTGGCCCAAGTATTTTGTGCCGCCTTAAAGACGGTGCCACCTCTGCCAAACCAGGGCCATATTTGGCCCGCATGCTGTATGCCAGTGCTGGATAAATGCCTGCTGTGCCAGATTTATCCCAAATCTGGGCCAGAATTCTTTGCTACCTGGGTAGTCACAGTGATTTTTGTAAGTGTAATAGATGATGATTTCCTAACACTGGAATGTTTCATCACTGATAACGTGTTCATAAATTAACAGCACTTTTTTTTAACCATAATAAACACTCTAAACTGTCAATGGCCACTATATTCTGCTGCTGTGTGAGAGCATGATCATTTCTTCTTTTTGTTTTAAAGCTAATTCTATGACGGAGCGAAGTTCAACTTCATAGCATCTTCTGACAGCATTTCCTTGAAGGAAATCAGCAGGTGTGTAAAAGATTGTTTCATTCAAATTAATTATTGTTGATTCTAATTCTAATTATTTGGGGGGAGCATGAGACAGAGAAAAATGCCCAGCACAGCTTAACAAGTAGTCAGAGTGCAGATGTAACGGAGGCCAGCTAGTAAGTGCTGTGCAGGTAAACCTCACTCCTCTGACCTCCTAGGGCCCATGGTCTTTAGCCTCCTTGGTAGAGCAAGCGACTTCCATGCGGAAGGTCGCCGGTTCGATACCAGCTCGGAGCGGGTTGGGTGGCGTAGGGCCGTCGGGGTTACATTGGTGCCATGACCCGGATGGGAGTGAGGTTTAGGGGGGGTGAGTGTAACGGAGGCCAGCTTGTAAGTGCTGTGCAGGTAAACCTCACTCCTCTGACCTCTAAAGGTGCTCTAGCGACAGATGCTAGGGGCCATGGTCTTTAGCCTCCTTGGTAGAGCAACCGACTTCCATACGGAAGGTCGCCGGTTCGATACCAGCTCGGAGCGGGTTGGGTGGCGTAGGGCCGTCGGGGTTACATTGGTGCCGTGACCCGGATGGGAGTGAGGTTTAGGGGGGTGAACATAGGAACGTCTGGGTTACACAGAGTGTACGTGTGAGCCCAATGCAGGAGTGCATTAAACCAATGCAGTTTAACACCAGCATATCACTCTATTAATAATAATTCCTTACATTTATATAGCGCTTTTCTAGACACTCAAAGCGCTTTACATATTGGGGGGAATCTCCTCATCCACCACTAGTCTGCAGCATCCACCTGGATGACGCGACGGCAGACATTTTGCGCCAGACCGCACACCAGCTGATTGGTGGAGAGGAGACAGAGTGATGAAGCTAATTATAATATGGGGAGGGTTCAAAGGCCATGATGGACAGAGGCCAGTGGGCAGATTTGGCCAGGATGCCGGGGTTAAACCCCTACTCTTTTTCGAAGGACATCCTGGGATTTTTAATGACCACAGAGAGTCAGGACCTCGAAAGACGGTGCTCACTGAGCAGTATAGAGTCCCCGTCACTATACTGGGGCATTAGGACCCACACAGACCGCAGGTTGGGCGCCCCCTGCTGGCCTCACTAACACCACTTCCGGCAGCAACCTAGCTTTCCCATGTTGTCTCCCATCCAGGTATTGACCGGGCGCAGCCCTGCTTAGCTTCAGTGGGCAACCATGTGAGAGTTGCAGAGAGCTAGCTGCCGGCTATTCTTAACCATGACACACATTCAGTATTAATCCACACAGCGGCAAAAGCTGAATTACAGTATTACGAAACTTGACCGCCACACGTGTGTAAGAACAGCTGACGGTGGCCATATCAAAGACAAATGGCAGTAGATTGCGAGCTCACAAACACATTTATATATCCGTAAACGTGGTTTTAGATGCGACATGAGAATATAAAGAGTTAACCAGATACACTACAAGCCGCGTGGAGGACTTACAAGTAACAAAACACAATTAAATACATAATTTGAATCAGAATCAGTTTTATTGCCAAGGAATTTGTTTTGGCTACAGAAGCTTCCAGTATACATAAAGTGACAAGTGACGACACAAAATTAAATATGAGAAAAGAATAAATCGATAAACATTAAACAATAAACAGAGATGCAGTTAGTCAAAAAGATCTGGATGTTGAATTGCATGTACAGATTTGTTGTAAGAGTTATAAAGTGCTGTGTATTGTATATTGTTATAAGGTGCTGCGTACAAGTGCGTATGAGAAAGTATTGCTCGTTTATTGCCCAGTAGGGGAATATTTAACTGTTCATGAGGTAGATGGCCTGAGGAAAGAAACTTTTCCTGTGTCTGGCTGTTTTTGTGCTTGGTGCTCTGTAGCGCCGACCAGACAGTAACAGTTCGAACAGGTAGTGTGCTGGGTGCGAGGCGTCCAGAGTGATTTTGCGAGCCCTTTTACTAACTCTGGAAGAGTACAGTTCTTGAAGTGTAGGAAGGGTAGTGCCAGTGATTCGTTCAGCAGTCCGGACTATTCGCTGTAGCCTACGGAGGTTTTGGCAGCTGAGCAGAGGATGGATTGGTTGACAGCTGAGTAGAACTGTACGAGCAGCTCCTGTGGCAGGTTGAACTTCCTCAGCTGACGAAGGGGCTTTCTTCACAATAGAGTCTTTGCAAATGTCCCATTTCAGATCCTGAGAGATTTGCAAGCTAGATAAAACAAGGAGGCAACCATTTTAATCGCACTTAAGTTACTTACGCTTGTGAAATGGAGGAAGAAACTGATCCATGAACTGTGTACTGTAAAGTTCCTGTCGAGCTTTGACAAAGTCCCATACATCAATAGTCTTTTCTGATCCTTCCTTTAACAAACGGCCGACGAATCCCCTGTTGTAAGCGGGTAGATTGCTGAAGCACTCGTCAGAAAAATGACAGGAACACAGCACAAGGCTGGGGCTATAATCCTGAGGTGTTTTTGCAAAAATAAACCTCAACCACTGACTCTTCACAGTTTCATCTTTGGGTAGGGAAAACAACACTAACTTTCCCCTCACACTTCAGAGCACATCGTCTTCACGACATGATTCAACCAGGATCTGCTACAGTGTTTGTCTTCTTCTTTTTCTTGCTACTGTGTTTGTGGGCGGGGCCAGGGTTTCAATTTTCCCGGGTGGGGCTTGAGTTCCATATCGACGTCACGCCGGCATGGCTAAGGACTCGTTACTGCGGCGATTCATTCGCACCACTATGAGTCGACTCTTTCATATATGAATCAATACTTTTAAACATGGCACACGTTCAGATTTAAGCTGTGTTACGCACTGCATGGAAGGTCATTTTCAGCTCACATGCTAATCTGCAGTGTTTAGTATATTTGTCCCTTCGTTGTTTTGTTGTTGTCTTTCAATTGTATTTGAAGTATTTCACATGTAATGCATTTGTGTCTTTTAGACATCTCTGAACTCCATCAAAGTGACTTTCAGCTGTGGCAACAAGATGAAAATTGGAAACGTGAATGGACCAAATGATATAGACTTTGTATTTGACGACAGTAAAAAAATTGTTGCTGCAAAATTGTGGCCGAATGCAGATCAAAACAAACTTGGGGGTTTGGAATTTCAGTTTGATAAAGGGAACAAGTTTTCTTGTAAATGCGACCAACTGGGTGATGCTGTGAGCATTGATGTGAAGTCAGGAATCTGCTATGGCATTACAGGCAGAAGTGATGGCAGTGATATTATTGCCCTGGGTCTCTACTTCATTTAGATCCACCTATAAATCTACTACACACATCTACTTTAATCAATCATTAGATTTAGTTTCCAAATATTAATCAGTATGTAATCATTAGGGCTGTCAAAATGTTTCTTAGATGCCCCACGATGCAGAAACGGATGCGGGATTATTATTTACTGTTGTGTATTTGCTCTAAATGCTCCTGTTGTCTTCTGTGCTTGTACTTGAAGTTGTTTGATACATTAAAGAAGCGTGTTTTATTTGAGCGGGTCAAATCAAAGGTACAATCCCTATCTCAAACAGCTTGTGTTGTGTTGTGAAGTAAAATTAAAAATTGTGTATGGAAAGCATTGATGCATTGTGATTCAACGTGATATCTAAGGGCGTACTCACACTATCTACAGTTGCCTTGAACCGGGCCAAAGCGCGCTTGTCCCCCCTCCCATCTCCCCCAATGGGCCGCATTCACATTACATTCGGGCCTGGGCACGCTTTACGTCATCGATGATGCGCTGTTCAGTAGAGAAGCGCTCTCGCTCAGCACAGTGGAGATTTCTTACTGTTCAATGACGCTTGTCCCCCCCGTTTTAGTCGTTTAATATGCGGTGACACGCCAGCCTGATCTCACGAGGAAATGTAAGTATTTTACATTTTGTCAGTTTAGTGGCTAATTCGTACGAATTCGTACGAGTTCAGTCGTACGAAAATGTACAATTTTAAAAAGGAGGCGTGGCACCCAACCCCACCCCTAAATCCAACCGTCATTGGGTGATGAGCAAATCGTACTAACTTGTACGAATTAGATTGTACGAATTCATACGAATTAGCCACAAAATCAAAAAGTTACGAATTGCCGTGAGATTGCATTGGACACGCAGTCAAATATTTCGCCGAACAGATCAGCCACTTTTGACGCTCATAAACAATCATAAAGTCCTCGTGCTGCAGGAATAAGGAGGTTTGCTGAAGGTGCAGCTGTCGTGCAGTGAGGGGTTTGCATCTTTAATAATCTACGACAGTTTGCGTTCATTGAACAGTAAGAATGATTATTAAACCCATATGAAACAATCCCGTAAAAGTCACGTCTCGTCTTCAGTTTCAGACTCTGGCTCGCTTTGCACTCACGGTACAAGCGTACCGCGCCAAAGCCCAAGTGAACCAAGTCCAAGTCCAACCAGGCCAGGTCCGGCCAACTGAACCACACCTGAGCCCGATTCAGAGCACTCACACTTCTCAAACGATCCAGGAAACGGGCCTTGGCACGGTTCGGATAGCATAGTGTGAGTACGCCCTAACTGAACCAAATCGATGACATGATAATCGTAACCGAACCAGAGTAGGTTCACACCCCTAGTCATCATGAAAAAATCAAAGATAACAAATGTAAAATTACACATATAATCAAATGGGTGAGTCGATCAATAAATTGGTGGTTGTATTTTGGGCTATGCAGGGTCTGTATTTTTTCTTTAATCTGTCCTTTGTACCTTGGGGAAGGATGACAAAATTTCTGAAGTTGTGCATTGAGAATAAAGAATTGATTTTAAAAAGCATGATGGTCTCTCTCTTACATGCTTTAACTCTTTCCCTGTGTGTTGGAGAGGAAAGGAAACTGAAAGGCTCTAGTACTAATTTGGTTCAGCAAACAATCCTGGCTGTCGATCAGGACACAACAAATGAGGAGACTTGAGCTTCTTTCCAAAGTGTATTGATATTAGTCTGGAAACAACATAACATAAAAACATTAGGATACTTAAGTACATTTAAATAAGTACATGTACACAAAATAATCAACCACTGCTTAGTTAGGAATGGTAAAGTATACAGGGTTTTCTAAATAACAATTAAAGGGTCACGAAACCCCCCCCCCCATCGCAGCAGGGTGTTTTCACACCTCTAGTTTGGAAAAAGTGGGCGTGTCCAGCTCTGTTTAGGTGGGAGTGTCGGGGGAGGGAAAGAGGGAAGATTTTGCATAAAAATGGGAGTTTCCGTTTGGGCACGCGCTGATTTTCAAAGATAGTGACTGTGTTTACATGGACATCAGTAATCAAATTATTTGCCAAATTATTAATTTGTCGACTTTAAGTGCAGTTTGGCACTTTCACTTTCATTTAGGAATATTTCATGCATGCCCCCCTTGACTAATGAGATATTGTATGCGAGGAACTGCTGGAGAGTGAAGTTTTAATGGATTGTTTGATACCGCACGGCGAATGGAAGAAAAAAATCCTCCGCATTTCTCTGTAACTTAGATGCACTCAGTAGATAGCGTCAGAAACATACTGTAAACTTAGTAACTAAATCATTTTGACTAAGGTATGTCTTTAAAAACTGAAAGAGCACTGCTGACGATACAAACTAACTTTGCCTCTGAAGAAACAAACAAAGAACATTGATCACACACTTACCAAATCTGTAGCGACAGGACAATCAACACAAACTGGAGCCTTGTCTTTTTTAAAAAGGAGATGAGCGCCAAATCCGGATTTCATCATTTCCAGATGCGAAAAGCTTTTGGGTAAAACATTTTGTTTTCAAAAACATCACGCATTTCTGTCGTGTGCACTGTAGTCCACGCACCTCAGTGAGTCCACGTGAGTCCAGCTGCGCTCTCATAGCGGAAAAATTAAAACAAAACCTTCATTGCAGCACATAAATAAACGCAACACTGACGACCCGTGTCTCCAAATTCTTGTTCTTCCACTTGTTTTGGCAACACAGTGTGGCGTCTCTCTGTCGTCTGAACACTGTAACAGGTAAAAACAGTCTTCGAAGCTATCATGCATATTAATGAAGTTGCACCTCATTCACAATAGAGCGCGCTGATTGGTTTGAACCAAGTCTTTCTCATTAATTAACGTTGCACACTCAGAGATGTCACGATGTGCTTGCAGGTACAGAAATCCAGTCTCCACGCTGGAATACACACAAGCATCTAATCGGTGTGACGCAGCTTCAAAAATTCGTTTTAAACCAGAAGAACGAATTTGCTCGAAATAACGCAAAAACAACCAATTTTCACTTTTTAGTGAGATATATGTGTCCTAATAGTGTTTATAGCAGTGTGGGACACATATATGACTGTCAACAGCTCAAAAAAAATGTGTTTCGTGACCCTTGAAAGTTCTAAATAATTTCAATCATACAAATAAAGATGATACAAACATCACCACAAAGACAATAATATTGATTAATACTGCAGTATCGAAAATTTCAAACATTTATAGTGGCATATGAAGCATTTAACACTCTCTAAAATAGCTTAACGATCACACAATCGGACATGAAGCATTGCTTGTCTGGGCATGCCTATACGGATGTAAATCAGAGCGTGCGGTCAGGGGAGGAAGGTGAGGCAGCCTTCGCGCGGTCGCGTCGCTGACGCACACCTCTCAAAAAATGTAACTACATGTCACAATGATGCGTAGCACAAGCTCTGGGATTGGTCGGATTTGTATCGCTGACGAAAGTGGGTGGGGGTGAGAGCCGCGCAAACCAGTTGAGCGAGTGTTTACAAGTGTCGAATCCCGTGAAGGAGCTCCAGATGGAGACTGTTGTTTTGTGTTTACCTTATGATTAAAGTTGTGCACGTTGGCCGGTTGTTGCCTCAGTATGAGCGAGTTTTAGCTACTTGTACATTAAGGTAGCAATCAGAAAAAACAAAACACCAGTGCACCATAAAACAGCGCGCAGAAGTATAAATGCACGACAATGCGCAAGTCATGCGC
Organism: Danio kyathit; assembly: GCA_903798195.1. Taxonomy (NCBI): domain Eukaryota; kingdom Metazoa; phylum Chordata; class Actinopteri; order Cypriniformes; family Danionidae; genus Danio; species Danio kyathit. Next base: position 48,280,564 of record LR812522.1, on the reverse strand, counting down.
CGTGGGCAGGGCCGGCGCGTCCATTGAGGCGACCTAGGCGGCCGCCTAGGGCGGCATAATAATGAGGGCGGCAAACGCGCCCCGCCGCCCAACCCAACATACTGCCTTTCATCCGCAACATCAACACAACACTGGCATAATAGGGGTCTGTCATAATAGTGAGGGCGGCAAACGCGCCCCGCCGCCCTATCCAACGTAGAGGTGTAATCGGGCCATAAAAATTAGGCCCGATGGGGTCCGAGCCCGACAGAATTCAACCCGAGCCCGAGCCCGACATTTTGATTGACAGCTTTATAAAGCCCGAACCCGTTAATAACCCGATATTATTCAAATGTGCACATGGCATGCACACAGCTCTTTTGCCTTTTTTCAAGAATGAGTCATTTATATGTTTTAACATAATTTATTCATAACAAACATAGGCTATAGGCCACTTGGAAGTCGGAACAAAGAAATAAAATAAGTCCTCTGTAACATCGTAACATCTCAGCACTCTAAATAGACCTAGGTACATACACCTTTAAATTGGCCAACACACCAACGAAAAGAAGTCTTTCTTAACAAATTAAATTAAAATAAATTCTAAATTATGACGGGTATTTGGCAATAACGAAATTAAGATAAAGGCTCTGCGGCATTTGTTTTGCCACTTCTCTTCACAATCTGGCATTAAGGCGACGGGGAAGCTGAATAACGAACGAATAATGCCAACATTAGCCTGTATACTCTGTCTACATTATGATTTTATGGTTTAATAATATTTATTTACAATTTAAAAACCCTTTACTCACCAAGATTAGGCTATGTGCTTTTGTCCAGGTATTGAATTCACTGTAAATGGCTTTAGCGCAGTCCTGCGCTCAGGATGCTGCGTACCAAATACCTTTTACTGCAGCTGCTAGGCCGAGATGCAGAGTTCTGATCTGGCTAATTTTGCAAGTTTTGGGTAGGATTGTTTGTTCATCTTCTACCTGCCAAGAACATCCGTTTAATTTTCCAAGACAGCAGTTTCAATGTAGCGAAAGACCTCGTCCTCTTCCCTAACAGCTTGCTGTACATACATTGCTGTTTAGCGCTCTACCGTAATATGCAGTGTATGAGTGACCGCCAAAATACCTTGGCGGCTAGAATAACCTTTCCTTCTGGACTGGCGGCTGGCCTGACCACAGTCAAAAACTCGCTCTTTTTCACTTCTCTGTCATCATTTGTTTCACCTTTGCAGGGATGGATTTTAATGTTGTAACAATTGATTTGATTACTTTCTCGTGCTAATCGAAATGCATCACATGACTATTAATTTACTGCGCCAGCACCTCCCCCCCCCCCCCCCCCCCCCCCGGTTTCACTTTCGTTTGAGAGGCGGCGTGATAGTCCTTTGCCTAGAGCGGCAGTTCGGCTTGCTCCGGCCCTGGCCGTGGGTCATGTTGATCACTTCTGCGTTGAGTGATCGGCGTGATCCATGGTGCATGCTTTGCATGTAGCGATGCATTTATACTTCTGCCTGCTGTTTGTGTTGCTCTGCAATAACACGTCCGAAATGCTAGCTGGCAGTAGGTTTTTATGTTCCTTTGTATCGGGTTTTCTCGCTGGTGTTTTGTTTTTTCTGAACACTTCCTTAATGTACAACTGGCTCAAACTCGCTCATTTTGAGGCGGGAACCGGCGGACGTGCAACCACTTTAATCATAAGGTAAACACAAAACAACAGTCTCCATCTAGAGCTCTTTCATTGGACACCACACTTGTAAACACTATGTAAACATCAGGCTCACGCAGCTCTCACCCCAGCCCATACTCGTCAGGGATTCCAAGCTGACTAATCACAGAGTTTGCTCTTACAGTTACATTTTTTGAGAGGTGCACGTCAACATCAGCGATGGCCACAGCGAGTGCTATGCGTCCACGCGTAGGCTGCACTGAAGCATACGCGTGCGCTTGACGCAGATGTATAAATCAGCCTTGGTGTTTTTGGTAGGCATATTGAATCGCAACATTTTACATTCTTCCTTAGTCCAGTATGTACCTCCCATGTGTATATAAGGAACGCTAATATGAAACACAATCGGTAGTTGGCAAATATATTGGGTGCATATGACCCTGAAAAAGTCGTGCCTCAACAGCACAAGCCTCACCTGACCATAAAGTAAGTTTCTCTTTATTTCTGTAAGTTTTCAACCATGTTAAAGTTTATTTTTATTTATATATTCAACTATATAAATACACTTCAACATGGTTGAAAACTTACAGAACATCAAAAGTGACAGGATTAGACTTTAGGTGCACAGCTGTCAGTCTCTGACTCAATAATGAAAGCAACAGAAAGCGAAACTAAAACTATAATGCCTCCTACTGGATGCATCGGGAAATGCACTCTAAGTTTTCAGAATAAAAGTCCTTTAATAAAAGCTTGGCTTTCCATGGAGCCTTTTCTACACTGTCATTGTTTTTTTTTAAAGTTGCCTTATATTTAATAGCAACCTAAAGAACCTCTGCTTTTAAACAAAGAAACAAAAATATATATTTTTTGGTTCTATCTTGATCAATTCATTCATTTTCTTTTCGGCTTAGTCCCTATGTTCATCAGGGTTTGCCACAGCGGAATGAACCGCCAACTTATCCAGCATATGTTTTACACAGCAGATGCCCTTCCAGCTGCAACCCAGTATTGGGAAATATCCATACACACTCATTAACACACACACACACACACACTACAGTCCAATTTAGTTTATTCAATTCCCCTATACCACATGTGTTTGGACTGGGGGAAACTGGAGCACCCGGAGGAAACCAGCACCAACACGGGGAGAACATGCAAACTCCACACAGAAACGCCAACTGACCCAGCCAGGACTCCAACCAGCGACCTTCTTGCTGTGAGGCAACAGTGCTAACCACTGAGCTTTATCATTACCTGAATGCATATACCGCTATAGTACCTTCTTTGGGTATGTGGCAGTTTTCCTAGTAATGACTCAGTAAGACCAATTATTTTAGGACAGCTTCTTCTATCATTTTCTTTTTCTGCTTAACACAAGGTTGTCAAAGTACAAACAAATGTCCAACCATTTTAAATTTAATTAAATAACAAAAACTAAACAAAAACAAATGAGCAGTTATCTCTAAATCGAGTTCTTTTGTTTTGAATAAATCAATAAAAGTCCTTACTGTGAGGCTATAAAAATATTTGAGACATTACAAAACAATATTTCATACAAAACAAATGATACTTAAACTCGTGATGTTTCTAAGTCGATCACTGTGGTCCAGTAAACTGCATTGACTGAGTGCTGTATGACAGATCTAAGCATGTATAGGCACACCAGCAAGTTCACTTCTGAATGGCTGAGGAAAAACTAAATGAAGACTTTGGAGTGGCCTAGTCAAAGTCCTGACCTGAATCCAATTGAGATGCTGTGGTGTGACCTTTGAAAGATGGTTCATGCTCAACAACCCTTCAATGTGGCTGAAATACAACACTTCTAGAGTCCTAACCAGCGGTTCACAGCCCTGAAAGAGTTGCTTTCGGTCTACTGTGCGACTGTACATTCGGCTAATACAGAATGAGCGGGAAACAAACATCTTTTGAAAGTTTCTTGCATTGTTTCAGGGAAACGAGCTCAGTGCTTACATTAAGTGTTATAGTGAGTTGAATTGTTTTGTTTAGTTAATTTAGTTTGTCGCATGCATTTGTGATATACATGTAATTTTACTAAAATCTAATTCTTGTTTGCAATTGTAAATACTTGACGACACCCCACCCCCACTTTAATCAGAGCATACAGGCATGTAAACACTTCAATCACATTATTATTGCTGTTCTAACCAAAGTCCGCATGTATGCATGAGGGTTGAAGTACAAAGCGGTTGCCTGCTCCAGTGGTCCGGTACACTAACAGAATCTTGTGGACTCATTCGGTGTGGCGTGAGCAACGGCGGTAAGAAAAATAACCACAATTCTTAGGGAATAATATGATAATGAAAACTGCATTTAAAATAAGAGCTTTGCTCCAGACATGTAAACATGACATTGCCCTTACTCTGATTATTAGAAATAATCGCTTTATTCATACATTCATGTAAATTTAGTCAATGATACAGTATATTTCAGTTTCTGCAATGCATCAACAATACACCTAAACCTATAATCTGGCAGGTTTTATGTATGGCAAGACATGGATTTCTGGAAAGTCTGCAAGGGTAATCTAAATTAAATTGTAATGGTTTTTGCACATTGTAGAACCACACAAAATTTATTTTAGATTAGATTTCATTTTTTTTTTGTTTCATTATTATTTTTGCTTATTACGAGAGTTCTGTTTACATGAACTATAGTTTTTCAATGTGATAATGCCAGCTGAGTAATCTTTCATACATGCTCAATTGATTCTGCTCCACTGACCAGTTTATAAGTCTAGTTCAAGTTTTAGCATAATTCCTTTCATATTATTTTTTCACTATTGATCAAAAAATGACAATTTGGAGCAATGAATGAAATTAGGTGTTTGCATGATCATTCGATTATTAAGGGCGTCACACACTGGATGCGCCGCTCAGCGCCGTGACACTGCGCGCACATGACAGTTGAAAGTATCGCACACCAGACGGGCACATTCGCAGGCTATTTAAACTAAACTAATCAGATTGCGCTCTGTGGCGCGGCAGAAATATGAACAGTGTCCTGAGTCATGGCTGGGTGCTGCGGACAGCCGCCGACTTGCGGCGCCGGTGTGTTCACCCTGATAGAAACGATGTTTAGAAATGATGTTTAGATGTTTAGAAACGATGTTTAGATGTTTAGAAATGATGTTTAGAATTCTGAAATGCGTGGCACTGCGCGTCGCGGCGCTTCTAGTGTGCGACCTGCTTTAAAGCAATCATTAGGATTACTACCCAATTATTTGGTTAAATGTAAACGTATGATTGATTTATGTTCTCTTTATTCGCAGTTATTTATTCCAGCAATGGCGTCAGATTCGATTGAAATGACAGCTCTTGGAAGATCTATGTTTCCTGGTATGCTTTATGACTGCCGAAAGGATTCCTACATTCCAGGTGGAGTAGCTTTTATTTTATTTATTTTTGCTTCTTTTTCATCCAGATATGAAATCAACAAACTGAACAATAGCATGAAGCACAGAAATATTTAAATTTTAAAACATTAAATTTTTAAATTATTCAATTATTATTATTAAAGATGTGCATGTTTAGCTTAAAAGCAATTGTGACTTAGTATACAATGGGGATCAAATTTTAAGAACCGTTTTTAAAAACTTGATATTTTTCAGAAATAATGTAAACTTTGTTTAAAATCACTTTTCAAGGAATTTCCAACCCAGGCTCATTCTGAAAACGTAGTCCCGTGGACGTTTCTGGAGACCGCGAAATACGTCCCGGGAGGTACGTATTTTTGCAGTTTTTGTTTTCGCGAATTCGCGAGAGGCCGCTGCGTGCGCTTTTTCATATCTCAAATGTCTCTCGCGAGTGGCGTTCGCGCCCGCGCTGTTCTCGCGTAAACCCACCAGAGGCCACTGTCGACCAACCGTCTGCCTGACTGAATGATTGACTGGGCGACCGGCCAATCGACTCACCCACCCTCCTCCTTCCCTAAACCCAACCAATTTTATCGATTGACCCGCCCACCCACATACTACTCTAAACCCAACCAATGGTTTAGAAAAGCCGTCCAGAAAAAGAAAAGCCCTCGTCTGATTTTTACTCCGTTTCGGATTTTACCATGTTTTCGCCCTGTTGTTCACTCGTCCATTTTATTTTTTTGGATTCTGTTTTTGTCTTACCTGATTTCTGAAACCGCTCTTCCCCAGACTTGAACCCGGTCATCATCGTCGTGGTCAACTCCTCTCTGCATCTCAAGTCCGCCGACGTACACGACGAGCTAACGGGACAAACTGGTTGCAGCAGGAAAGGCCTCCACACGGAGGTGAGCGGTCAGCCGGTAAGCGACAAAAGGAACGGCGTCATACCGCCCCGAAGCGTTCGCTTAAAAAATGAAATGCAGCCATATGTACCTCCGGCTACATAATTCGCAGTCTCCAGAAACGTCCAAGGGACTAGGTTTTCAGAATGAGCCTGTGTTGGGAATTTCAGTTATGGTTGTACAGCGCAATCAACCATGCTAGCAGTGATTTAAAAAATAACAAAAAAATAAAATAAAATAAAAATACAGTACGTTCTTGCATTGGGCTCACACATTTACTGTACCCAGGCTGCTTGCTTCAACACTTATAAGCCACGATGGTCGTTCCGTTCCCAACATGCGCTGCTTGCAGTTGACCAATCATGGCAGGTTAGCATCACATAGAGGAGTGGCTTTGGAAAAATTACTTTCTGAACAAATCATATGGGAGTCTTTTATTTCCAACTCCATGACTCTACCAAGTCATGATATTTATAACCCCAAATCAAAAAATATTAAGGGAGTATATATGGAAAATAAAATGAAAAAAAAATTCCAAATTTACTTTGACTTGTATTTATATATTGTAAACAATAGGAACACAAAATATGTCATGTTTTGTCTGGTCAACTTCATTTCATTTGTAAATATGCATCCTCTCCTGTCATTCAGACCTGCAACACATTGCAAAAAAAGTTGGGACAGGAGCAGTTTAGGGCAGTAATCAGGTATACTGGTGAAATAATGATGTGATTTAAAACAGGTGATGTCAACAGATGATTGTTATTATGGTTTGGTACAAAAGCAGCATGCAAGAAAGGTCTAGTCCTTTAGGAGCAAAGATGGGCAGAGGATCGCCGGTTTGCCAACAAATACATGAGGAAATTATTAAAATGTTTAAAAACAATGTTCCTCAAAGAAAAAGAGGAAGACATTTGGTTATTTCACCTTCAACAGTGCAGAGCATCATTAAAAATTTCAAGGAATCTGGAGGATTTTCAGCACGTAAAGGACAAGGGCGCAAGCCTAAACTGAACAACCATGATCTCCGACCCCTCAGGCAGCACTGCATCATGTATAAGCAATATCACCACATGGGCTCAGGGCTACTGCGGCAACCCTTTGTCAAGTACCACAATACATAGTTACAGCCACAAATGCCAGTTAAATCTGTACTGTGCCAAAAGGAAGCCCTATGTAAACAGTGTCCAGAAGCACCGTCGACTTCTCTGGGCTCGGAGTTGTCTGGGATGCCATCACACAGAGAAAATGTGTACTGTGGTCAGATAAATCAGTATTTCAGGTATTTATTTGTGTGCTTTAGGAGATGAAACAGAAGAAGAAAATAAGGGGAGCCAGGTGAAAAAGTCCAAAAGCCAAGGTCTGTCATGGTAAGTGTGTGTCAGTGCCATTGGCAAAGGTAACTTGCACTTCTGTGATGTATCCAAAATGTACTTTTCAGCATTAATGGTGCATTTTAGATTTTGGAGCACAACATGCTGCCTTCTTTTCTAGGGACGCCCATGCATATTCCAACAAGACAATGCAAAACCACATTCTGCACACATTACAAAGTTCTGGCTGCGGAGGAAAAGGAAAAGCAGTCCCAACCTGTCTCCAATAGAGAATGTGTGGCACATGTTGACACCCCGTCCCCACTTCAAGACTTGTTGTATTGTCTGTGTAGAAGTCCATCTATTAGCCCAATGACGAAGCTAACAGCATGGTCGAAGGTTAAATGCATGTAAACCTTTTCTAGTGCTTCGGAAAAGAGTTGTGTTATTTATTAGAATTTATTTATATTCGTTTTTTAGCTCCGAATTTAATCTGACTCCAATTTTAAGTGACCGTCAAATTTAGACTGTATTTCTAATTGTAGGAACCGATCACAACAATCATTTAATTTAGAGTTTTGATCTATATCTGTTCCCATACTCTTCAGTTTATACGTTCATTAGGGACCAAACGCCGCTCAGAGTTTCACGCCCCGGGTTTGCGTGTCTTCGACACAGTATGTCGACACTCTGAAATTAGTCAGAGGGTGCAGGATTAACTAATATTCAAATAGACTGGTTGCAAACCGCTCACTCATCCTAAAAGAATAGCTCACTTAGCCAAGCCTGTCCATCTTGCTAGTTTCAGTGATTAAACGATTAAAAGATCTTCACGCTGTCGCACCCAAACGGCTTCGTAGTCAAATGCGCCTATTAATCAAATAACTATGCCGCAACATAAAGGTAGCGCAGCCTCCACATAATCTACTGGATATAAAAAGATTTCAGGAGAATTCAGAATGAGTCAAAACTTAACATTTTATTTCATTCATTCATTCATTTTCTGCCGCTTCTCCGGGGCCGGGTCGCGGGGGTAGCAGTTTTAGGAGAGAACCCCAGACTTCCCTCTCCCCAGACACTTCCTCCAGCTCCTCCGGGGGGATCCCGAGGCGTTCCCAGGCCAGCCGAGAGACATAGTCCCTCCAGTGTGTCCTGGGTCTTCCCCGAGGCCTCCTCCCGGTGGGACATGCCTGGAACACCTCCCTAGGAAGGCGTCCAGGTGGCATCCGAAACAGATGCCCCAGCCACCTCAACTGACTTCTCTCGATGTGGAGGAGCAGCGGCTCTACTCCGAGCTCCTCTCGAGTGACAGAGCTCCTCACCCTATCTATAAGAGTGCGCCCTGCCACCCTTCGAAGGAAACTCATTTCAGCCGCTTGTATCCGAGATCTTGTTCTTTCGGTCATGACCCAAAGCTCATGACCATAGGTGAGAGTAGGAACGTAGATTGACTGGTAAATCGAAAGCTTTGCCTTTCGGCTTAGCTCCTTCTTCACCACGACGGACCGGTACATCGACCGCATTACTGCTGCCGCTGCACCAATCCACCTGTCAATCTCATGTTCCATCCTTCCCTCTCTCGTGAACAAAACCCCGAGATACTTGAACTCCTCCACCTGGGGTAAGGACTCTCCTCCAACCTGGAGATGGCAAACCAACTTTTTCCGGTGGAGCACCATGGCCTCGGACTTGGAGGTGCTGATTCTCATCCCAGCCGCGTCACACTCGGCAGCAAACCGTCCCAGTGCATGCTGAAGGTCCATGCTCGATGGCCAACAGAACAACATCGTCTGCGAATAACAGAGATGAAATCCTATGGTCCCCGAACCGGACCCCCTCCAGCCCAAGGCTCCGCCTTGAAATTCTGTCCATAAAAATTATGAACAGAATTGAAGACAAGGGGCAGCCCTGCCGGAGTCCAACATGCACTGGAAACAAGTCCGACTTATTGCCGGCAATGCGAACCAGACTCGTACTCTGTTCATACAAGGAAGAGACGGCCCTTAACAGAGCGCCTCTGACCCCATACTCCCCGAGCACCCTCCACAGAATACCACGAGGGACATGGTCGAACGCCTTCTCCAAGTCCACAAAACACATGTGGACTGGTTGGGCATACTCCCATGAACCCTCGAGCACCCTGGTGAGGGTATAGAGTTGGTCCAGTGTACCACGGCCCGAACGAAAGCCGCATTGTTCCTCCTGGATCCTAGGTTCAACCATTGGTTCAAACATTTTATTTGTCAGGTAAAATTATATTTTGCCAATTATATAATAAAACAATCATAAAGCCAATTCAGAGATGATACTGTAACAATATAACATCCATTACTCAGTGATAAATCAAAGAGTTAGAGATCTATACCTGACCAGAGAAATATGTTGCAGCATAAGTCTCAGAGTTGCTGCGATGGGGTCTTGGCTACAAGATTCCAAAGATATTTGTCCCCATTTCCTTTAAATACTCAACTCAGAACAAACAGTCATCAATTCAAGACAATAGAAGCGTCACCTAGACCCTTGCCTGGTGAATGAGTTCTCTATGGGGGGGGGGAGCATCTGGCAAAGATCTTACCAAAGCCAAAAACCAAATCAACATATTCAAGTGAGATATTACAGTGAAATTAAGACCACTTTACCAATCACACAGAGACATTCAAAATGATTACAAACATGAATATAGGGCTACAAGATACACCATATTAAAACCTTGGGCATTTTATGTGAAATCTGATCTGTAAGTCACTTAAAGGTCAAGAAGGGGGCTTGAGGTGAAAGGAGAAGGGTGAACTTTCTCGCATTCCCCACCTGGTGAGATGTAACTTTGTGTTTCCAGCCTATGTTTGTATTGTCAACAGTGATTTAAATAGAACAGTTGAACAGCTTGTTTCCTGATCTTCTTCTCAGACCAGAAAGTTTGTTGTTTTATTGCATCTCATAAAATTCCATATCAGCTCTCAGGGTCTGACATTCTGGAGAGATTTAGCCATCTTACAGCTGCAATGAAATACAAGTCAAAGTAAATTTAGAAATCACTTCTGTCTTTTTTATCAAATCAAATCAAATCACTTTTATTGTCACATCATCAGCAGCACATGTGCTATGATGAGTGAAAAGCTTAGGTGCTGGCTCCAGACAGTGCAAAATACAGACAGTGTAAATACAACGACAGTGCGAAATACAGACAGTGCAAAATACAGGCAGTGCAAAATACAGACAGTGCAATATACAACAACATACTCACAAAAAAACAAGACAATGTAAAATTGGCAATGTTGACAGCGATACGTAGGCAGTATTGTTTTAAGTATGGATTTGTTAAAGTGCAGTGCATGCTACCTCTTGATGGTGTGCAGTGCGGGGTATGGAAGAGTTTGTGTGGGGTGTGTTAAGTGTTCATCAGCCTGATAGTCTGAGGGAAGAAACTTTCCTTCAGTCGGCTGGTGCGTGACCGGATGCTGCGGAACCGTCTGCCTGAGGGTAGCAGAGAGAAAAGTCTATGGCTTGGGTGGCTGGAGTCGCTGATGATTCTCTTGGCTTTCCTCATGCACCTCCTGATATAGATGTCCTGGAGGGAGGGAAGCTCACCTCCTACCACGCGTCCAGCAGTTCGCACAATCCTATGTAGACCTTTGCGATTGCTGCTGGTGCTGCTTCCGTACCAGGTGGTGATGCAGCCAGTGAGGATGCTCTCCACAGTGCAGGTGTAGAACGAGCAGAGGATGTGGGGGCTCATTCCAAACCTCCTGAGACGCCTGAGGAAGAAGAGGCGTTGTTGTGCCTTCCTCAGCACTGCGTCTGTGTGGGCAGTCCATGTCAGATCCTCAGCGATGTGTACTCCAAGAAACTTGAAAGTGCTGACTCTCTCTACTGGTGTCCCGTTGATGGTGATGGGAGTGTGTTCTTTCTTCTCTCTCCTGAAATCCACCACCAGCTTCTTGGTTTTGCTGATGTTGAGTGAGAGGTGGTTTTCCTGACACCACTGCGTCTGCGTTTTCCATACTGTCTCAGCTTTTTCTGATTTGGGGTTGTTGGTAAAACTAAATGCAAATTTTCAGACTGAGATTTTTTTTTTATTGCATGCATATTAGCCAAAATATGACTTTTTATAATCCATAATAGCAGCACTTTAATTGTCAAGACACTGTATTTTAAAATATTTTGTCTGTTCATCGCTTAACTGGAGAGCCCTTCCGGCTGCAGTATTAAACCGATTGACTATTGAGATTCTCTGCATTATCCTGTCCACTTGTGCATTTGTTTTTGTTGGACAACCAGCTTTTTGGGGGGACTTGAACGATTTAGTGACTACAATTGTTCACAATTCAGTTGAGGGATTGAGTTTATGGGAACCAGCAAACACTTAAATAAGCAAAATAACAAAATGAGCTTTAATTATAATGACATAAGCTCTTTCCAGATGACCTAATCAGATAAGCATAAGCAAAATATAAAGTGTCTCAGATCTTTTGACCTTGACAGTTTCAGCTTTAGCTCTTTCAACCTTAACTCCTCTGTGGGACAGAAAACCAGAATGGCATGCAAGTGATGCTCGACACTAAAATCACCAGTCTCACTCCGCTCCCACGCCTCTTGGCCCCTCCCCACTTGTCACAATTTCCTCCGTTACCCCTTTCAGACTATGGTTCCCTCAAGACTGTGGTACTTTGCCTCTCAGGGGCTGACATCTCATATATAATATGCTTAAACTGCTCTTTCACTCCTGTTAAAATAACTTAAAATAGGACTGAGTGTAACAGTGAGGTCAGCTAGTGACGTGCTGTGCAGGTAAACTTCACTCCTCTGATCTCAAAAGTTGCTCTAGTGACAGACACTAGAGGTTGCAGTCTTTAGCCTCCTCGTTACAGCATCTGCCTCCCTTGCAAAGAATTGTCAGTTTGATACCAACTTGGAGTGAGTTGGTGTAGGACTGAAGGGACACATGAGCAGTGACCTCCAAGTTCTCTATTTTGCTCTCTAATTTGGTTTGCTTTATCTTCACTGTATTAACTGTCAGAGATGAATCTAATTTCAGGTGTTACTCTGTGGGACAAGAAATCAATGAATGACAATTTGGACACCCATCCACAACCCTGGACCGATTTGAAGTTCAGCAGCTCTGATTCTATCTCTGATAAGTGTAATTTAATGGATATAAGTGCTTCCCTGAAAGCCAGCTTCTTGGGGGGGCTTATTGAGGTGGGAGGATCTGCCAGATACCTGCATGACACCAAAACCTCAAACCAACAGTCAAGAGTAACAATGCATTACAGCGAAACAACCAGATTTGACCAGCTCATCATCAGTCAGCTGCAGGATATCACCTACCCTCAAGTGTTTGAGCAAAAAACTGCAACTCATGTGATCACGGCCGTACTGTACGGAGCCCAGGCATTCATGGTGTTTGACAGGACATTATCAAGGAATGAGAAATCCCAGGAGATTAAAGGAGAATTAAATGTAATGATCAAAAAGATCCCTTCATTTTCCATTGAGGGAAAAGGATCTGTAAAAATGACAGATAGTGACAAGGACAAAGCTGAGAAGATATCCTGCACTTTTCATGGTGACTTCCATCTTGAGCAAAACCCCACCTCATACATGGAGGCCCTGGATACATACCAGAAGCTGCCCACACTGCTGAAGGAGAATCCCCAGAATGCAGTTCCTATAAAAGTCTGGCTATATCCACTTTGTTTACTAAATGATAACGTAGCCAAGCTGGAGAGAGAAATCCGCTCAAGTCTGATTTCCAACACTGTAGATATAATCGAGAATCTGGAAGAAGTCAATAGGGTTTCCAGTGACCTGTCCAAAAATACACTGACAAATGATTTCAGTGACATCCAAGAGAGACTAAGCTCGTTTCAGGAATCAATTGGCATCTACAAGATGGTGTTCCAGAAAGCAGTGGCCAGGGTCTTGCCTGATATTCGAGGGGGGCTAAAGGAGGAGGAATCTCTTGCAGTTATCCTGAAGATCCACCATGACTCCCCTTTTAATGCAGGAAAGCTAAACCAGTGGTTAAAGGATGCAAAATCTGAACTTCACCTCCTGAGTTCATATCTCAAGATGCTTGATGGGATCCAAATTGAAGATTCAGACGGTCTCAGCACCCTCCTTATTAATCCTGATATTGATGTTGTGGTGTGTTTGACCATCACATCTTTGAGCTATGAAGACCCTGATCTCAAAAAACAGGAGGAGTTTCTGAAATCTGACCAGTTTAAAAAGCTAGATGAAGGAAACGGCCATAAAACAGACGTGGAACCTGTCAGAAAGTGGTTTAACGATCCTGATGCCGTCAGACAGATGAGACAGAGCTTAACTCAATTCAGGAGTTTTTCAAGGGCTAATAAAGATGAAAAGAGAATGTGCTTCATTATTTCTGCTATCTCAGATAGCTCCAATCCAGTCACTTCCATCTATCTGTATGAAAAGGAGATCTGACAAACACAAAGCTTCAGTTGCCATCCAAACCACCTCCACCAATAGTGAAGGATGTCCAGGACCAAACTGTGTCCCTAAAACTGCAGAAGTCCCCAACTGGAGTCACAGTGAAGTACAGAGTCGAGTACAAGGAGTCAAACGCTGATTCTGCTGCTGAAGAAAATTGGCTTGTCATAAACACCGCTGATGAAGACTTTACTCTGACTGGATTGGACCCTGAAAAGTCGTACTTGATCCGCTACAGGATAGTGGGTGAAGTGGGAGTGAGTGAAGCCAGTGATACCATCAGCACAATACCATCTTTAGGTCAGTGTCATCTGCATAAATTAACTTTACTATTTTTGCTATAAGAAGAAATTATAATCCGTCACTGACAATGATAATCTGCTGCTGTGTGAGCTTGATCTTTTCTTCTTTTAGCACATCCTTCGATTGTTGGTTTACCAATAGGTCCAGAGTTCTCCATTGGGACGACTTCTGGCAACTTTAAGGAAATCAGCGCCACATACGATGAGGTGTGTAAAGATTGATTTCATTCAATGTTATCATTGTCGAATTTTATATATTTGGAGGAAGATTTTACTAACAGCATTTGCAAACACCTCTTTGGAGGAAAGAAATTCAAAGCATTTTCTAAAGGCACAAAGAGAAAGATTTGCAATAAAAATATGTCTTGATTGCATCTTTTTTTAAATGTATTTTTATTGTAATATTAAACAAAACATACACAAATTGAGATCACATATAAATGGAAGAAAGGGAGGGGGAAAAAAACCATCAAAACAGTGAGATACTGGCAGGTGTGTGTGCGTGCATGTAAAGGTAACTGGGTGGACAGGTCAGAGTACATAAATGAGAGAAAAAAAAGAAAAAAATGTGTGTGTGTATATATATATATATATATATATATATATATATATATATATATATATATATATATATATATATATATACAGTGCATCCGGAAACTATTCATAGCTCTTCACTTTTTCCACATTCTTTTGTGTTACAGACTTATTCCGAAATGGATTAAATTCATTTATTTCCTCACAATTCTACACACAATCCCCCATTATGACAGTGTGGAAAAAGAGTTTTTGAAATTGTTGCAAATTTAAAAATGAATGAAAAAATCAGATGTACATCAGTATTCACAGCCTTTGCTCAATACTTTGTTGATGCACCTTTGGCAGCGATTACAGCCTCAAGTCTTTTTGAATATCATGCTTGGCACACCTGTGTTTTTAACCCTTCCTCTTTGCAGTACCTCTCGAGCTCTATCACGTTAGACGGGAAGCGAAGGTTTACAGCCATTTTCAGATCTCTCCAGAGATGTTCAATAGGATTTAGTCTGGGCTCTGGCTGGGCCACTCAAGGACATTCACCGAGTTGTGGTGAAGCCACTCCATTGATTTTTTGGTGGTGTGCTTTGGGTCATTGTCCTGCTGGAAGATGAAGCATCGCCCCAGTCTGAGGTCAAGAGCACTCTGAAGCAGGTTTTCATTCAGGATGTCTCTGTTCATTGCTGCATTCATCTTTCCCTCTATCCTGACAAGTCTTCCAGTTCCTGCTGCTGAAAAACATGCCACCACCATGCTTCACTGTAGGGATGGTATTAGCCTGGTGATGAGCGCTGCCTGGTTTTCTCCAAACGTAACGCCTGGCATTCACTCCAAAGAGTTCAATTTTAGCCTCATCAGACCAGAGAGTTTTGTTTCTTATGGTCTGAGAGTGCCGGCCAGTTCTACTAAGAGTCCTGGTGGTTCCAAACATCTTCCACTTAGGGATGATGGAGGCCGCTGTGCTCATTGGAACTTTCAGAGCAGCAGAAATGTTTCTGTAACCTTCCCCAGCCTTGTGCCTTGAGACAATCCTGTCTCGAAGGTCTACAGACAATTCCTTGTCTTCATGCTTGGTTTGTGCTTTGACATGCACTGTCAACCCTGGGACCTTATATAGACAGGTGTATGTCTTTTCCAGTGGTGGAAAGAGTACTGAAAAATCATACTCAAGTAAAAGTACCATTACCTGCCTAAAAATGTAGTGCAAGTAGAGTAAAAGTATCTGTTGTAAATATTACACAAAGTATGAGTAAAAAGTAGGCCTTTCAAAAGTACTCAAGAGTAGTGAGTATTACACTGTCAAAAGCTGATATGTTTACATGTAATTTGTGCATGTGTGTGTAAACGTATCATTCTGTAGTGCATTTAGTTATTGCCCAGAAGGCACACAACATCATGAGACATTAATATTAGGTTAGATTTAGGTTGTAATGTCAGGTGACCAAAAATAATTGTCAAGCCAGCAGCTAAGGACAACGTTATTTTGATGTCCAATAATGACGTCAAATGACGTTGATATTTTGTTGATTTTAGATTGTTAGAAAGTGACCAAAATCCAGCGTCTAGTCAACATCTTAAACCAACGTCATATTGACGTCAAATACTGACATTTATTTCTCAGGTACGGCGACCAAAATCTAACGTCTGATAGACGTCATAGTGGTAACGTTCACACAATGTCAAGCTGTAACATCATTAGATGTTGATATTTGGCTGGTTTTAGGTTGGACATTGAATATTGATGTTGGCCTGATGTTGAGTTCTGACGTCAACCCGATTTTATTTTCCAAACAAAATGCAAAGTCCCCATGACTTTAGAGTTCAACGTCAATCAGACATCATGTTGACGTCCTGTGCCTGCTGGCTGTTTAAGGCCATTTCGGTCATCATACAGTAAACATCCGTCATCTACTCATCAGTGACATGCATCTAAACAGTCTCTAGGTCAATGCGCGTAAAGCTTTTGAACATCTTCATGGACACTTTTAATACTTCCAAACAGTTTGCTGCAATTATAAAGTGCACACGTCTTGAGGTAGTTCATTATGATGCGATTTACTTTCTACGTTATGTGCGATTTGATTGGACAGGAATCTCAAGACTGATTTTTCTAATCCTCGTGGACAAGAAAAATAAAGTAGTGACTGCAGGTTGAAGGAAAGTAGTGGAGTAAAAGTACAGATACTGCAGTAAAAATGTACTCAAGAGAAAGTAAAAGTACACATTTATAAAACTACTCAGTAAATTACAATTCCTGAGAAAAACTACTCAATTACAGTAATTTGAGTATTTGTAATTAGTTACTTTCCACCACTGGCCTTTTCAAATCATGTCCAATCAGCTGTATTTACCACAGGTGAACTCCAAATAAGCTGCTGAAACATCTCAAGAATGATCAGTGGAAACAGAATGTACCTGAGCTCAGTTTAGAGCTTCACGCCAAAGGCTGTGAATACTGATGTAATGGTTTTACAGGTTGTTGTTTTTTTTTAAATTTGCAACAATTACAAAAACTCTTTTTTCACATTGTCATTATGGAGTGTTGTGTGTAGAATTTTGAGGAAATAAATGAATTTAGTCCATTTTGGAATAAGGCTGTAACATAAAAAAATGTGGAAAAAGTGAAGCGCTATGAATACTTTCCGGATGCGCTACATATATATATATATGTATATATATATATGTTTCCCCTACCATTATATAAGGGGCGCCCCGCCCTCCCAATGGCTGTACCCACCCTCCTTGAAGTCAGATTAATTGTATTATATATAGCGCCAGATCACAGATCACTTTTTTTAATAAAAAAGCTAAATAGCCATATGTAATGTAATTTCTGTTCTGCGCTCGCATCACTACTGCTAAAATATATGCAGATGCAGACATCCCAAGTCTCTCAAAAGTTCCGGGAGTCTCCCGCAAATGCATAAAGACTCCCGGATGCCCGCAAACGAATGATAATCTCCCGGAAATCGTGTGTCTCCCGCCTGTCTCCCCAAATACGTCCCGCATCCTTCCCCGCTCTTCAGATACATCGCGCACATCCCATGCTGTGATGAGAGCTGAGCCATCTCCTCTATCTACCCTGCTGAAAAAAACTGCTTAAACCAGCCTAAGCTTGTTGGCTGGTTGACCAGCCTGGTTTTAGAGGGGTTTTGGCCATTACCAGGCTGGTTTCCAGCCATTTCCAGCCTGGTCTTAGCTGGTCAGGCTGGAAAATGACCAGCTTAAACCAGCTAAAACCACCTTGACCAGCCTGGGTTAAGCTGGACATAGCTGGTTTTGGCTGGTCAAGCTGGTTTTAGCTAGTCAACTCTCAGCCTGACCAGCTAAGACCAGGCTGGAAATGGCTGGAAAACAGCCTGGAAATGGCCAAAACCCCTCTAAAACCAGGCTGGTTGACCAGCTAAAACCAGCCAACCAGCTTAGGCTGGTTTAAGCTGGAATTTTCAGCAGGGTAGTGTCTAGTTATGACCTCTCCCGGAAGCTCTGCATGTCTTCCACAAATTCATACCGGCTCCGTGATCTCCCAAAATTAATTAAAATACCCAGAAATCAGGGAGACAAGAGTGAATGAGCAAGTGAACAGATCGCAAGAGGCACAGTGATGGTCTAAACATTACATTTGATAGGTTAAATCAATGGAGCAGTAAAGATATCGCGAGCGCAAATCCCCCCCTCTCTCTCATTGAGAGATCTGCTGTCAATAGTTGGAGACGAGCTAAATATTGAAATGGGCCTGCATGTATTTAGGCCTTTTTACATATAACAACTGAAAGTTCTGTGTTTTTCACAATATTACAAATTCACTAAAAGCTGGGTGGAATGATTAGATAAAACTTTTTTTAACATAAATATTCAATAATATGACAATAGCATATAACAATAGAAAATTATTATAGGTCACACATCAATAAATGAAGCAAATAACATATAGATAGAAATAAAACATAGAAACCAACCAATGCCTTGATTGCATCTTAATGTGTGCTGCTGTATCTTAAGGGGGTCGCAGACGGATGCGCCACTCGGCAAGGTGCCACGCAGTGCCATGCATTTTAGAATTCTAAACATAGATTTCTATCAGGGCATGCACACGGATGCCACAAGTCAAGCCAAACGACTCAGGCCGCTGTTTATATTTCTGCCGCACCACAGAGCGGCATCTGAATAGTTCCATATTAAATAACATTCAAATGTGCGTGTCTGATGTGCGATACTTCCAACTGTCATGTGCGCACCGTGTCGCGGCGCATCCGGTGTGCGACGCCTTTCAGTTACTTGCAAAACAATCTCATCTGTTTATGAGTCTGAATGAGCTCTCAGGCTAATCTGCACTTTAGTAAATGTGGTATATCTTTGGTTGTTGTTGTTTCAAGTATTTCACATGTAGCATATTTGTGTCTTTTAGAAAATTCTGAAATCCATCCAAGTGACTCTCAGCAGTGGCGACAAGATGACAATCGGAAGTAAGAAAGGACCAAATGAAAAAGTTTACAGATTTGACGACAGTCACAAAATAGCTGATGTTAGACTGAGGGTGAATAATGGAGAATTAGAAATGAATGAGAGTTTGGAATCTGAGTTTGATGGAGGGAAATGTTTTTCATGTAAATGCGGCCTAGTGGGTGATGCTGTGAGTGTTGATGTGAAGTCAGGAATCAGTTATTTAATTGGGGGCAGAATTGAAGACTGTGCAATTGTTGCAGTGGGTGTATTATTCTCTTAGATTCATCAGTACATAAATACATAAATCTACTACACACACAGGCTTTTTGCAGGTTTCACCAAGTCAAATTTACAACCTTTTTAGGACCATTGTGAATTCAGTTTTCAGACTCATACAGGGCTAAATGCTAAGATTTTTGCTTGCTTGTTAATGGTTTAATTGGGATGGATTGTTGATGATTGTATGGGTGTTGACCCGACTGGGTAGTTTAACATGGACATAAGAAATATAAGACCTGTTTAAAATGATTTAAGACAATATACTACAAAAAAAATTGATTTCAATTGCAATTAATAATCAGTATCTTCAATAACAAACGACAAATTAAACATGATTAAATGCGAGTCAATCAATAAATGGGTGGTTGTATTTTGGGATATGTAGGGTCTGTATTATTTCTTTTAATTATGTGTACTTTTGTGCCTTGGGGAAGGATGAATAAGTTGATGAACTTGTGCATTGAGAATAAAGTGTTACCGTGATTTTTAAAAGACTGATGGTGTCTCTTAAAGTTTTTTAAAACTCATTTCCCAACAGTATTAAAGTTATATTGTGGAGAAAAAGGAATTTATTTTTATCACTTTTGTGTCTTTATTTTTTATTGGAAAAAAAGTGTTGACTAACAACAGATTAATCAATCTTTTTCTTTTGTATGACACCATATATTAACCAAACATACTTCTTCTTTCGTACTGTGTTGCATACTTCTTAGAAGAAACTGCTGACAAAAGGGAAATAGCAGAATAAGAATAACTAGACAATACAGTTCGTCGAGACAAACTTTGAGGCTGGCTTGTGAAAGCTGGTTCGTAATAGTTTATTTAGTTTAAAACAGTTTGAAAAAGTATAGATAGATAGATAGATAGTTTCTGGCATGTTAAAACACATAGCTAATCATTATTAGCATGAAGCTAGTCACTGCTAGCATGTGAACCATACATGAATTACGGTGTGCTAGCATGAGTCAAACGAGCCAATCCCCGCTTCTCTACAATTTTCTGATGCTGAGATATAGCTGCTGTTATATTGTTGCTAGGTTAGTCTGTTTTGTTGCTATGGAGTTGATTGACAGCTTAGACGGATGATGTATCAAAGCTTCTAGCCAGTATGATCCATTTAAATCAACCCCCATCTCTCTATAACACTGCAGCATGAAGATATCAATCCAGGCCTTTGTAATGGCAGTCTATGGAGCAGTTGCTAGGGTGCAGTTTCTGGTAGTTAGGGGTGTGGCTAGAAAGTTAAAAGCTCATCAGTCATTGGCAGTTTGGTAGTCTGAGTTAAATGAGCCCAATTAGAAGTCTGT
Source organism: Danio kyathit (assembly GCA_903798195.1). Classification (NCBI taxonomy): domain Eukaryota; kingdom Metazoa; phylum Chordata; class Actinopteri; order Cypriniformes; family Danionidae; genus Danio; species Danio kyathit. Next base: position 48,259,990 of record LR812522.1, on the reverse strand, counting down.
ATGACAGTCTGATGCAGAGTTAGGAGCTCACAGAGTTTGATCCAATGTAAAGTCAATGACAGTCTTTTGAATATAAGTCTATGGGACCGTTTCTAGGGTCCAAAAGTGGTTGCTAGGGCGTGGCTAGAAAGTTTAAAGGTGATCAGTCATTGGCAGTTTGATAGTCTGAGTTAAATGAGCCCAGTTAGTAGTCTGTGTGACAGTCTGATGCAGAGTTATGAGGTCACACAGTTTGGTCCGATGTTAAGCCTATGGGATTTTGCCGACAGTCCCGGGACGTTTTTTGGAAAACCGAAAGTCGGATCAGTCCAAAAAGATATAGCAACCCAAGTCAGAATAGTTTGGAGGTCTGGTGTGAGTTTGATGGTCATAGCTCAAAAGCTCTAGGAGGAGATAGAGTCAGAATTTTAGTCTCAGAAGATTAATAAAAAAAAATAATAATAAGTTTAAATAGAATTTCAGTAGTCTGGCTTGTTTCTCAAGCCAGCCTAAATATAGTGCGGGGGGCCTTGCTTCAGACTGCTGTCTAGACATGTCACAAGGAGCTGGATGCTTGTAGAATATATTGAATATGCACTGAACTGTTCAGTTCTGCTATGCAGAGAAGGGTTGCAGAAAGAGGAAGTATGTTTGGGTGCAACAGTCGAAGGACTGCAGAATGACGTTACACCAAAACCTGTTAATATCAGTTGTGTATATATGCTGGAGTCAGGGAAATGTAAGTTAGTTGTGAACCTCCTGAATGTAATTCTTGTATCGCATTGGGGTAACGTAACCCAGAGCTCTCTCCTCGAATTATTCATTTGTATCTAACAAATTACTAATATTTTTGATATTGAAGAAACCCCTCTCCTGACCTTTTTTATTGAACACGCATGGAATTGATTGAATATTCCAACAATATATATATGTTTTATATAGCTGCCAGATCTATCTTCATGTTTTATTACATCTTTCATGCATATAGGAATGTGAAAAATGCATTTTTTTAAAGGAGTGCATTTTAAGATAGTATATAATACACACACACAAACACAATACATATATACAATACACATGAATTTAAACAAATTAGTGATTTAAGACTTTATCATAACCATGTGTTTGTATTTTTAACAGTAATTTGAATATAATACACCGCTTCAGCTGATCTGCTGCTTAATCTGTCTCTTTCAGTAACGATGCTCAATTGCTATACTATACGGATGCTTTTCACATTTCTGGGTTTCTCAGTGGAAGTCGTCACAGTTGGGTAAACGTAAAGTGCAGTGAATGGGAGAACACCACAAATCATTTATTTACAATCCTATTTGCTGAAATAATAAAAGAAAAACAACACGATGGCGTTGTCAAGACTTTCAGAAAAAGGAAAGGAATTGTGGGAGACTGATAACGGCAGCCAGAAGAGAGAACAACATCAAATTGACTGTCCTGTCCCTTAAACGCTATATTAGAAACACCTCACACAAGCGGTAATTTGTTTTATTTTAATAATTTTTCCATAGTTTGATGCATAGATGATAAATGCATAGAAATGTTCCTACATTTTTATAATCTAAAAACCTTCAAGGATCTAAGATTTCTGATGACTTAAATGTGTCGTAACAGTCTTGTGAAAAGGGTCCATTGCAGTTGCTAGAAGAGGATTAAATGTTGATAGTGAAGAGTCGAGGGCCTAACCAAAGGAAGTATTCATCTTTACAATGGAGACTTCAGATGTAGCAAAATAAACATAATATCAGCAATCACTAGATCAGCTAACCTTCTGATTGTTTCTGCTGAAGAACTTCTGCTGACTGAAACTGTGATGCTGTTTGTAGATTTGTTTAACCTTGAGAGAAAAATCGCGACCGTCAACCCCCTGGTCATTAGCCTACAGATGACTGGGTGGTTGTTTTTGCATTTCGGCGGGTTTTGGGTAGTTTTTGGGCTGGAGTCAGTCAGCCACATCTGGCAACACTGTCCAGGAAGTATATGAGCAAACATGCCCTGTTGAGTCCAGAGTAAGAGGTCAGAGTAAAATAGACAGGCCGGTTCAAGCTGATTGAGAGACAACAAGTCAAGTATAATTCTACAGAATTATATTTCAACCTGATTTAATTATTGAGTCAAAATTTGTCATGAAAGCATGAATCCATTCTGCCTTTTTTCAGTGGTTCTGCTGGTGTAATGGTGTGGGGATACCAGTGAAATACACTGCAAAAAAACTATTTTATTTATTTAGCTTTCCAGTAAAATGATCTACATTCATTATTACGTTCTTAAATAAATATTTTAGCTTGACTTAAGGCAGGGGTGTCCAAACTCAGTCCTGGAGGGCCGATGTCCTGCTGAGTTTAGCGCCAACTTGCTTCAACACACCTGCCAGGAAGTTTCTAGTATAGCTAAGAGCTTGATTAGCTGGTTCAGGTGTGTTTGATTAGGGTTGGAGCTAAACTCTCCAGGACACCGGCCCTTCAGGACCGAGTTTGGACACCCCTGACTTAAGGTAAGTAAGATTTAAATAAAATAAATACAAATGACAGTATTTTGTGCTTTAAAAACCGTTTTTTCTTAGGGTATTTCAATCAAAAGTCTTATGTGTTGTTCACCCCTGCTGAAAAAAACAGCTTAAACCAGCCTAAGCTGGTTGGCTGGTTTTAGCTGGTCGACCAGCCTGGTTTTGGCCATTTCCAGCCTGGTTTCCAGCTATTTCCAGCCTGGTCTTAGCTGGTCAGGCTGGGAGTTGACCAGCCAAAACCAGCTATGTCCAGCTTAAACCAGGCTGGTCAAGCTGGTTTTAGCTGGTTTAAGCTGGTCATTTTCCAGCCTGACTAGCTAAGACCAGCCTGGAAATGGCCAAAACCGCTCTAAAACCAGGCTGGTCGACCAGCTAAAACCAGCCAACCAGCTTAGGCTGGTTTAAGCTCGATTTTTCAGCAGGGTTAATTGTGCTTTAAAACCCGTTCTTTCCTTGGGGTATTTCAATCAAAAGTCTTCATTGTTGTTCACATCATACATGAGCAGCTGACAGATATGCAGCAACTGTGTGATGTTATATAATTACGCTAATATGCGTCAAAATCTCAATGTTTTCTCAATCTGAATGTTGAATTAGAATCCACACAGAATTTACTGAAGAAAAATAACCACAAAACAGCATATGCTACTGGAAATTAAATAGGTTTGAATGAAACTTACGACGGTCCTTTGGGTATCTGCTGGCATTTTTTAAACTAACAAATCCCTATAAAATACATCCCCCGAACACAAGAAACAATTATAATGTGGCGGACTTTTATTTTGGTCGACTATATAACATCATAAGAAATGCGCCGCGCTCCTGCATTTGTTGTGATTCGGCTGCAGAGTTTTAAGCACTGAGCGCGTTTTAATCGATACAAATCGTTCAATCACTTTTAGGTGCTTTATAAACGTCGCGACAGTGTTTTTCCTTCTTTTGTCTGTAACGCTGGAATGCTTTATCCAAGTTTAACACACGTTATTCTGTGTGAGGAAAACCACATCCATACGAATAACCGTAAACGAGCGGCCTATTTCGTGAGTCAGTCTAGCGGAAACAGTAATTTGTCAGTGATGAGGAGCAGGAATGGAGAATAAAAGCGTTCAGGAAAGCCGAATTAAATGAATAAAATGCTTCAGAGAATGAGGGTTTGTTTTGAAGCGCGCTGGCGACACCTGCTGGTCACAACAGCACAGAAACACGATGACGGAGGACAACTTTTACAAACAAACCTCATATATGTAATGTATGTTGCAAAGTAGTGATGCGCGGATAGCGGTTATATCCGCGGGCGCTGCGGATAATCCGCGGGTCGGGCGGGTCGGGTAATAAAAAAAATACATTATGATTAATTGCGGGTGGGTCGCGGGTCATAGCAGTTGACCAGCAAAAAGCAGAGAGTGGACTTCGCAGAATGTGAAGATGAGCCGTCCAAAATAATGGATGAAGTGCAACAATACTGTGCTAACTTCAGTTAGAGGAGTCATCAGGGAAATCTGCTATCGTTCTGGGAGAAACAAGATCGCTTATTTACACGACTGCAGCGCCTTGCAAGGAGAAGCTTGTGCATTCCTGCAACAAGCGGTGCGCGCGAACGCTCATTTAGTGCAGCCAGCCGTGTTTTGGAGGCGAGGCGGAATCGCCCGAATCCAGGCACAGTAGATGCAGTGTTAAGAAAAGGGCCAAGTACACACAACATAGCTGCTGTTTAGGCTGAAGGGACACCGTTTTTGTTCTTTTTCCTGTATATGTAAAAGCTGAATCTGCTGTTAATAACGAACGATCCACGGTGACCGCTTTAGGACTTACAGGAGTTGTAGTCCATAGCGAGGGGCATTGTGGGTAGTATAGTTCGACACGCATGCTGTGTGACGTGAGCTGTCGCTGTGTGCTGTGCGTGCGGTGAATTAGAGGGAGAAAGTTTTATCCGGTTTTTTTATGTTTACTTCAGTAATTCCACCCGGGAGCTGTTTTGGACTGTGAACCTGAAAACACTGAAATAAGTAAAAGAAGGGCATGCATCGAGTACTTTTATCCGTCTCATCATTTGCTCGAGCATGAATTAACGAGCTGTTACTCTGCCGCCGGACATTGCGGAGAAAGTAACACCTATCATCATGCTTAAAACAAAGAATTAGAATTATTAAAGTGTTGATCGGGTGCGGGTCGGGTGCGGATATATATATCAGATAAAATAATATGTGCGGGCGGGTGGCGGGTGGATGATTAGAATGAAGGAGCGGATTCGGGTGACATTTGAGCTGATCCGCGCATCTCTATTGCAAAGGCTTGTTGGAGAGGAGACTTTTATTCTGGCATCACAGCAACGGCATCCGCCTTTACTGTCCTAAGAGTCGATTCACTGCTGTCTGCTGCTCACTCACTGTCTGTTGGAGCTGATCAAGGACACCTAATCCTGTCGATATTAGTCGTTTGCTGCAGATGTTTATTGGAGGTGTTAGTCATTGACCTACATGTAAGCCTGTTTGTGCTAATTAGGTGTTAATTATGTGTTAAGTGAGATCGCGAAAGATCGCGACTGAGTTATTTATAGCCCTGTCACACACACGAGGCCAGTAGCCATTGTTTGAGATTGTTTAACCTATATACACGGTTCAGAATGTGATTATTTCTCCATTATTGCAATGCAGATCTCCTTTTTTGATTCTTAACGATGCTCTGTGATGCGGTTTCATTATTTAAAGCCACTGGGACTGTTTAAATGATACCCTTTGATGTGACGTGCTCTATTCCATATATGGAGATCCTGTCCATTACGTCAAACGATCGCTTGTAGTTTAAATGTGTATAATGTGAAGCCTTATTTCCCTTTCAGTATATTGACTGAAGATTTAGTAAACCTTGGCCAGCCTGTGTGTACTTATAAATGGGAAAACTGTTGTACAAATGCATACACACAACTACATTTGGTTATTTATTATCTTTATTATATTTTCTGTGTTTCAGACTAATTTCTCTACTGCCTGTACATTTGTGGCATATATTCCGCTAATACAATCCAGTGCATCAATCTGACCACCTGACTCCTCATCCTTTAATAATATGTGTGCTCTGACCGGCACCCAGGGAGGTTCACTCATCTGATAAAAATCAGTGCAACCCTTTAATACATTGTGGTCCTTCGAGCCGGATCGAGTGTGCCTTTCTGATAAGATGGACTTAGATGAGGATATAGGAGCTGGATCTCGCCCAAAGCGTCAAACTCGCCCTCCAGCCTACTTTGAACAATATGATGTTCAGCTTCCCAGAGGCCGACTTATGTCAGATCATGAGGTTATCCGCAGAATGAATACGCCTGTTACAGCCCATAACTTGTCCTTTCAGCCACGTATTATTCCCCCTTATAATGACCGTGTCTATCCTGATGGCTCACAGATCCCGCCCTCCATTTATCGACCTACTCTACCTCCTATGTGCACTCAGTCAGTTCCTTTACATCCTTCAATGACTGAGGAAGTCCCCTCTGCCCAACTAAGAGAGCTACAGCACCTGCGACATGAGCGTTCAGCCCTCCAAGCGGAGCTGAGGGAGTTGAGGGCAGTTCGTGCAGAGGTTCAAGAACTAGTTCTAACAGCTCAGTCCCTTAGAGCAGACCTTAGTCAAGCCCGAGGCGAACCTCAATCACCAGTACATTCCTCTGTGTCCCAGTTATCCAGTCCTCAAGTGAGGCCCTGCGTATCTACACCTGTATTTGGTGATGGTGGTCCTCTTATTGATCCTCCTCTGCCCCCTTGGCCTGAGTCTGATGCAGCCTTAGCCAGACAGCTGGAAGACCTCAAGTTCTCTCAGGCCTCTTCTTATCACCCCGTGATGTTACCTCCCGCTCGCCTACACTCTCGTATCCCTATTGTCCCTGAAGCTAACGCGCTACCTCCACCACCCACACCTCAGGAGCTACGAGAGTTGCTTGGGCCTAGTGCCATGCCCTTCCCTACCTACCAACATTCAGTTCCTGCCTATCACAGCCCTCCAGTTTTCCAACCTTTAGTTGGAGGTAGTGGGCAACCTGCAGTGCGTCCTTCTGAGTCTGTGTATCGCGGTCCCCCTCCTACCATCCCTAAGTTCACTCGGCCTGACCCCAGTGAGTTTGCACGCCTCCGCATAGCCCTAGAGAACCTGCTTCCCCCAGATGGCCCAGAGTTATTCAAGTATCAGATATTAGTCGATCACCTTAAACTTGAGGAAGCTAAAATGATTGCTGATGCTAATCTAAATTCCCTTACCCCCTTCACGGATACTATGTCAGCTCTTAATGAGAAATATGGCCAGCCACATCAGTTAGCTTTAAGGAGGATTGCTAATGTCCTTGACAGTCCTGATGTTAAACGTGGTGATATTCCGGCCTTCCAAAGATTCGCTCTTCAAGTCCAGTCCCTAGTGGGCTTGTTGCGAACATTAGGACACGATGGGGAATTGGAGTTGAGATGCGGGTCCCACGTTGCACGCCTTTTAAGTAAGCTTCCTCCAGAGCAGAGAGCAGACTTTCGCCGTCAAATGTTTCGACGAACTGGAGCCACCCCAAACCAGGTTGACTTCTCTAATTGGCTTCATTCTGAGTCCAGGTGTCATAGTTATGATACTGAGTTGAACTTCAAAGGGTTACATGTTAAGTCTGATCATGGCAAGAGATCTGTTACCATACTACATGGAGTTGAAGCATCCTCAGCTCCACCTGTATCCTTGATCCCTTCCTCTGTGGACTTTCCCTTGCCTCAGAAAGGCTCTGTTCAGTCAGCCAAACCTGTTAGAACTAAACGATACTGTACTTTCTGCGATGGGTCTGAACATTACCTGAGTCAGTGCGCATCATTCGCTCAGCTCACTCCTGATCAAGTTAAAACCTGGATTTGGAGTAACAATCGCTGTTGGCGTTGTGCCAGATCTCACCATGCTGCCAAATGTGATCTGAAAAAGCCCTGCAGTCTTTGCCGTGGTCTGCATCTTCTCCCTCTTCACAATGTGAACGTCAATCCATCAGCCACCGAGGGTTCTGCTACACTGGAGAAAAGTTGTTTCACAAGTTTTTCCTCAGACCGATTCTTCCTGGATAAACCTTCTGTTAGCGGCCGTGTGATGCTGAAAGTTGTCCCAGTGCATCTACACTATGAAGATCGTACCTTGGATACCTTTGCCCTCCTAGATGATGGCTCAGAACGGACAATTTTGCTTTCGGGAGCAGTTGAAGCATTGGGCATTCAGGGTTTTCCTGAAGACCTTCCGTTACGGACAGTCCGGGATGACGTCCAGGTCATTCATGGTTGTAACCTATCCTTTCAGGTTTCTCCCTTCTGTCGACCACGGATTAGTTATCCAATCAGCAACGCCTTTACTGCTAATCGACTTAACCTGTGCCGCCAGTCTCATCCGGTGGAGCAATTAAAGCGAAAGTATCGCCACCTGAGAGGCCTTCCACTACGTACCCTTAATGATGTCCAGCCCTTGCTGCTTGTTGGCTCAGACCAACCTCACCTTATCACGCCCACCGAGCCAATTCGATGGGGCGGCCCAGGAGCACCAATTGCTGTTCGTACGCGCCTAGGATGGTCACTACAGGGTCCTGTACCTTCTATGGGTTATCCCTCTACCCCTCAGCACTGCTTGCTTACCTCTCTGGTTCCTGCTCAAGATGAGCTCCTTCATCACGTACAGAGATTGTGGCAATTAGATACAGTGCCTTACCATGACTCAAGAGATGTGACTCGTTCCAAGCAGGACCAGCAAGCCCTTCAGTTGCTTGACCAGAAAACCCTTACCATGGAGGTAGCAGGAGTTCATCGTCTAGCCACCCCTCTTTTGCGTCATAAAAGCATGCCTGTGCTTAAAGCTCCAAAGGATTCAGTCTTGCCTTCCCTTCGGAGTGTGGAGCGACGTCTACTGAAAGATCCTGAGAAAGCTGAAACCTACAGTGCAGAGATACGTAAACTGCTTGAGACTGGAGCCGTCCGAGTTGTACCTGATCCTATTGCTGAGACCGATGAGTCTTGGTACATCCCACATCACCTCGTTTGTCACAACGGGAAGTCTCGTCTTGTTTTCAATTGTTCCCACCAATACCGTGGTCAGAGCCTTAACCAGTATCTCTTACCCGGACCTACTCTAGGAGCCTCCTTATTAGGAGTCCTCTTACGCTTCAGAGAGCATCCCGTGGCTGTGAGCGGAGATATTAAGGCAATGTTCCATCAGGTTCGCCTTTTGCCTGAAGATTGTACCCTGCTCTGTTTCCTATGGCGAGACCTCCAGACCAGTGAGGCACCACAAACGTTGGAGTGGTTAGTCTTACCCTTTGGGACTACCTCCAGTCCCTGTTGTGCAACCTATGCACTTCAGCGCCATACACGTCAGCACCCCTTGACAGATGAGGAAATTCGTTTCTCAGTGGAGAGGTGTTTTTACGTGGACAATTGTCTTCAGAGCTTACCTACGGCTGAAGCAGCTCGGAGCTTAATTGATCGTTTGCGAATTATCCTCTCTGGGGCTGGCTTCGAGATTCGACAGTGGGCCAGTAATGACCCTGCGGTGTTGAGTCATCTACCATCTGAGGCTAGGGCAACCAGTATGGAGTTGTGGCTGACACAGGAAAGATCTGATGTCCCTGAATCAACACTAGGTCTGAGTTGGAATTGGCAATGCGATACCTTGTCCTACCAGCATAGACCTGTCGCCTATCAGACACCTACGCTACGGAACATCTATAGGGTCCTTGCTTCCCAATACGACCCACTTGGATGGCTCCTTCCATACACAACACGTGCCAAGATAATCGTTAAACACCTGTGGAACAGACAGCGAGAGTGGGATGATCCCAACATACCGCCCGATCTCCTTCAGGCCTGAAGTGAGTGGGAAATGGAACTCAGTCATCTCTCTGGGGTTTCCTTTCCTCGTCCTTATGTTCCTCTCGTTCCTGGGATGGAGGGAATCACCCGTGAGATTCACATCTTCTCAGATGCATCGGAACAAGCCTATGGAGCAGTAGCTTACTTGCGTACTGTTGACTCAGCTGGTCAAATCTACCTTTCATTCCTTATAGCTCGTTCCCGTGTTAGCCCTAGGAGAGTACATTCCATTCCCAGACTGGAACTCTGTGGGAGCTTGGTTGCAGCCCAACTGGCAAAATTGTTACAGAGTGAGATGACTTTGCCCATTCAGTCTACAGTGTTGTGGACTGATTCTACGACGGTCCTACAGTGGTTAAGATCTGAATCATGCCAGTACAAAATTTTCGTGGGTAACAGGATCGCTGAGATCCAAGAGCTTACCGACCAGTGCTCCTGGCGTTATGTTGGTTCTGCAGAAAACCCTGCTGATGACCTTACGAAAGGGAGATCACTTTCCTACCTTACAACTCCAAACCGCTGGTCACAGGGACCTTCTTTCCTTCTCCATGACTCTCAGGAATGGCCCGTCTTTCCTACCACTGCGCCTCATGCTGATACAGCGGAGTTACGGAAGTCTACCTTCTCTGGAGTCCTTAACATGGTGACTTCTAACAGTCACCCCAAGAAATGGGATTCACCTACCTGGCTGGAACTGTTGGATGTCACAGTCAGAGAACTTAATAGTGACCTAGATCCTAAAGCTGTGCCAGTTGCTGCCGATTATATGAAAGCAGAAGTCCACATTCTCAAATGTATCCAACAGGAATCCTTCCCCGAAGATTACCGCATATTAGGATCAGGGAAGTCTGTTAAACCTAGCAGTCGTTTAGTAGCCCTGGCCCCAGAGATGGATCCGTCTAGTGGCTTGATCAGAGTGGGAGGTCGCCTGAGGAGGGTTGCCGACCTTGCAGATACTATTCTCCATCCTGTTGTCCTAGATCCTAAGCATCCAGTTACTCGCCTGATCATCCAGCATCATGATGGCCAGCTACATCATCCTGGCTCAGAGCGACTGTTTGCTGAGATAAGAAGAACCTATTGGATCCTGCGAGGCCGTGAAGCTGTTAGACAGTTGCAACGTACCTGTCCAGACTGTTGCCGATGGAGGAGCTCAGCCTTCAGTGCCTCGTATGTCTGATCTACCCCCTGCCCGTCTTCAGCTCTATAAGCCTGCCTTCCATTCATGTGGCATGGATTGCTTTCGCCCTTTTTTAATTAAGTTTGGGAGGCATAGAGAGAAGCGCTGGGGGATTCTTTTTAAGTGTCTGACCTCCAGAGCTGTCCACCTGGACTTGCTCTCAAGCTTGAGCAGTGACTCCTTCCTGATGGCACTTAGGAGATTTATCGCAAGGAGAGGTAGCCCAGCGGAGTTATGGTCAGACCAGGGAACCAACTTCCGTGGAGGTGAGCGGGAGTTGCGAGAAGCCTTTACCTCCTTAGTTCCTGAGTTACAGAAACAGCTGGCCCGCCAAAAGATCCATTTTCACTTCAATCCACCAGCAGCCCCTCACTTTGGCGGAGTCTGGGAAAGGGAGGTGAGGTCTGTGAAATCAGCACTGTACACTGTTTTGGGTGCCCAGTCTGTTCCCGAGGAGGTCCTGATGACAGTTCTATTGGAAGTTGAGGCCATACTTAACGCCAAACCTTTAGGCTATGCCTCATCAGATGTGGCCGATGTTGACCCGGTCACCCCCAGCAGTCTGCTCATGGGGCGTCCAGATGGATCTTTACCTCAAGTGATCTACCCAGAATCAGAAATGTTGAGTCGCCGAAGATGGAGACATTCCCAAATCCTGGCTGATCAGTTCTGGGCCAGATACATTCGGGACTATCTTCCTAGTCTGCAGACGAGGCAGAAATGGCGAGCCTCACCTCCTGATCTAAAGGAACAAACTTGTGTCATGATTGTTGACCCTCAGCTGCCACGAGGTTTGTGGCTTGTTGGTAAAGTTGTGCGAACCCACCTGAGCCCTGATGGCCACATCAGATCAGCTGATGTACAGATCAAAGATCATGTATATACCCGGCCAGTAGCCCGACTGGTCGTTCTGCCACCCTTACCCTCATGTGATCCTGGAGCACCTAACTCACTCAAATAGTCACCATTCTGATCACAAAGATGCTTCTCATCTTTGGGGGCGGCTGTTGCAAAGGGTTGTTGGAGAGGAGACTTTTATTCTGGCATCACAGCAACGGCATCCGCCATTACTGTCCTAAGAGTCGATTCACTGCTGTCTGCTGCTCACTCACTGTCTGTTGGAGCTGATCAAGGACACCTAATCCTGTCGATATTAGTCGTTTGCTGCAGATGTTTATTGGAGGTGTTAGTCATTGACCTACATGTAAGCCTGTTTGTGCTAATTAGGTGTTAATTATGTGTTAAGTGAGATCGCGAAAGATCGCGACTGAGTTATTTATAGCCCTGTCACACACACGAGGCCAGTAGCCATTGTTTGAGATTGTTTAACCTATATACACGGTTCAGAATGTGATTATTTCTCCATTATTGCAATGCAGATCTCCTTTTTTGATTCTTAACGATGCTCTGTGATGCGGTTTCATTATTTAAAGCCACTGGGACTGTTTAAATGATACCCTTTGATGTGACGTGCTCTATTCCATATATGGAGATCCTGTCCATTACGTCAAACGATCGCTTGTAGTTTAAATGTGTATAATGTGAAGCCTTATTTCCCTTTCAGTATATTGACTGAAGATTTAGTAAACCTTGGCCAGCCTGTGTGTACTTATAAATGGGAAAACTGTTGTACAAATGCATACACACAACTACATTTGGTTATTTATTATCTTTATTATATTTTCTGTGTTTCAGACTAATTTCTCTACTGCCTGTACATTTGTGGCATATATTCCGCTAATACAATCCAGTGCATCAATCTGACCACCTGACTCCTCATCCTTTAATAATATGTGTGCTCTGACCGGCACCCAGGGAGGTTCACTCATCTGATAAAAATCAGTGCAACCCTTTAATACAATGTAAGTGTTGATATTACAAGTCAATTAAACTGAAAGGTTACTCAAAAATGCCCAAATATCATGTTGTTTGCTTCTGTTAATCGTTTTCATCTCACACAGGGAAAAGACCCCATGAAAGGCCTGTGAAATCCACATTTTTCTATAGCGATGGCGTTTATTAAAGAGGAGTGTGAAGATATTAAGACTGAAGACGTATTCATAGTGAAAATGGAGGATGCAGAGGAACATACAGGTTAGTTTTCATTTCATTTGAGTAAAATTTAGTAAATATTACACTAATCTACCAATATTACACTAGCGTCAAGTGCACTTCAGAGGGTCAGACTTTAAAATTGAGCATTTTACAGGTTGTTTATTAAATAGGTGGAATAATAAAAGCTAACTTAGCTTTATCATTTACAACTGAAATGCAAATAAAGTTCTATCACTTCTTTTGTTTTTTTTGTCTCACCTTGTGAATGGTTATTTAGTGGTGTTCAGCTTTCAGGATACTCACTGTCTTTAGGATCTGTGTCAGGTAAACATCAGAGACGTTCACTGTCTGGACCAGACAAACTATAATGAACATCGTGTCGAACTGTGCCGTGTTTTTAAAGTTCTTACACATTGTTTTCTAGGGGGATAACATCACATCATTGTAGATTAATACATACAATTATTTATTTCCTGTGTGTGAGTGCGTATAATACAGAGGTCACCAATCTCGTTCCTGGAGGTCCGGTGCCCTGCAGGGTTTAGCTCCAGCTTGCCTCAACACACCTGCCTGGGTGTTTCAAGTATACCTAGTAAGAGCTTGATTAGCTTGTTCAGGTGTGTTTGATTACGTGGTAACCACTGAGCCACCGTGCCACCCTTTTAAATAAACATAATAGGTTTTATAACAAATTTCAAATAACTTTTTTTTTTTTTTGTCTTTGTCATGATGACAGCACATGATATTTTACTAGATATTTTGGAAGATGCTAGTATTAAACTTAAAGGGTTAATTAGGCAGGTGATTGGACAACAGAGATCTTATGAGCTCAGGGCTCTCTCCCGGGACGGCATGCCAAACAAAGTGTAAACTCTTGAAACCAATCCTGTGTACACATTTGATTTGACTACACATAGGTAAACTCACAGCAGTTTATTGTAATCATTTATTGATGATATTTCCACCGTTGGCACTAAGAAGGAACATAGACACGTTGTCTGATTAACAAACAGCAGCTAAATGTGTCTGGACATAGGAATGAAAGGTTTTTATTTTCTTAAACAGCACAGATATGAAAGCGTCATTGACATCAGAATGTTGCTGGAATGGCTGGAGTAAGCATCTCCTGTCAGTGATTTCTGAGCTTGTATGTGTTCTTGCTTGACAATTTTCCTTCTATATTCAAACAGAGCAGAATTCCCACAGTTTACTGGTAATGTTACTTTTTCTCATTCTGAAGGATTAAGGGAACTAATTAACGTGCATTTTTTAAACGGGCCCGTTCACACAATATCTTCAAGGGGAATTACATGTGATTTTTTTTAGAGAAGTCTGTATGTGTGAAAGCATCTTGTTCTTCTGTGTGCTGAGCTGTACAAACTAGAGCAAAATCACTTGTGTTTATTCTGGAAGATCATCTCATTTTGTTCTGTGTAATAAATCCTTTTGACATCGCATTTACAAGTAGACCTGGCAGTCATTGCTTGTGTTTTTTTGTCTAGTTCAGACAGTAGTTGTTTCTCAGTTCCAAAACAGGGGTAATTGGTGACTTTAGGTTTGTCAAAATTAATAGTTTGTATGGTGCAGACGAGGAAGATTTGGTATTGATTTAAACCAGACCATAATTGTTTATGACGTACGGAAGGTTTTTGATATCAATTTAAAAATGCTTCAACTATTTTTAAAATACATGCACATTTGGTTGCTTGTGAGTTTGCTGGACCAGTCTTTCATTAACACTGCAAAAATCCACTGTCACTGCTAAGGGTACACTGTAAAAACAAACTCCATCTCTTCTACTCAATGAGCAGCAGAAGCCGTTAATCATTTATTAAACCTTTAAAATTGATACTGACAGAAACAAATGGCTCTATTTTAACGGTCTAGGCGCAAAGTCTAAAGCGCAGGGAGCATTAAGGGTGTGTCTGAATCCACTTTTGTTATTTTAAAGACGGAAAAATACGGCATGCGCCACGGCTCATGGTCTAACAGGGTTGTGTTTATTGTTTTAAGCAGAACGTGCATTAAACCAATCAGAGTCTCATCTCCCATTCCCTTTAAGAGTCAGTTGAGTTGCTCCATGGTGCATTTGCTGTTTACATGGCAGACTTTGTAAGAGGAAAAACTGAACGCTTCACTAGCGAGAAAACAGTTAAACAGAGCATCTGCAGCGCAAGGATAAAGAATGAGCCTCCTCCATTCAGCCTCTTTACTTTCTTTTTACTCTTACTCCTTTACCTGATTAAATAAGGAAATGGTGGAATTGCACTCCACTGAAGACGCGAAGTTGACGCGACGTTGACGCGCACTTCTCAAAAAATGTAACGCGTACGCGTAGCGCAAGCTCTGTGATTGGTCGGCTTGGTAGCGCTGACGAGTGTGGGCGGAGGTGAGAGCCGGGCGCCCGAAGCAGCGAGTGTTTACAAGTGTGGAGTCCCGTGAAGGAGCTCCGGATGGAGACTGTTGTTTTGTGTTTACCTTATGATTAAAGTTTGTTGCACGTCCGCCGGTTCCCGCCTCAAAATGAGCGAGTTTGAGCCACTTGTACATTTAAGGAAGTGTTCAGAAAAAACAAAACACCAGAGAAGAAACTCGACACAGAGGAACATAAACACCTACTGCCAGCTAGCGTTTCGGAAGTGTATTGCAGAGAAACAGAAACAGCGCGCAGAAGTATAAATGCACGGCTAAGCGCAAGGCATACGCCGTGGTTACGGCGATCACTTGACGCAGAAGTATAAACCAGGCGGAGAGTGTGAGCCCCGACGGGCAGGGAGAGAGAACTTGAGCCCCGACAGGCTAAGAGAGTGTGTGAGTCCTGGCTGGCTGAGAGAGAGAGAGTGAGGAAGCCACGCCGTGCTGAAAGAAAAAGAGTGAGGAAGCCTCGGCGGGCTGAGAGAGATAGTGAAGCCCCGGCATGCTGGCAGTGAGAGAAAGAGGAAGACACGGTGAGCTGAAAGAGAGAGAGAGTGAGGAAGCCCCGGCGGGCTGAAAGAAAAAGAGAAGAAGCCTCGGCGGACCGAGAGAAAGTGTGAGTCCCAACCGGCTGAGAAAGAGAGAGAGAGAGCCCCGATAGGGCGGGAGAGAGTGCGATAATTTACTGAGAAATTTACATACAGGATGAATAACGACCACCACCAGTAAATGAATGCATACCTAATAGGTCGCCGCAAGAGTTTTCTGTGCGTCCTGAATGGTTCATTGATCGGCTCTGATGTAAGATTCGTATGCATTGGATGTCCATCTGCCGAGCAGTTTAATAGTTTATGCAGTAATACCTTGTTCTGCAGCAGTAGTAGCTGCAGTGATACGAAATGTGTGGCCAGTATAAAGATAAGGTAGTACTACCACTACTTTAAACCAGTTTGGGGTCATTGGATTACCATTGGGTAGAATGAACAAAGATAAAATTGTTGTTTAGGGTGAGCTTTAATGTATTGGATTATAGCTGAATAAGGGCAATAAGTCGCATTAATTTTGAAAATAAATATAGAGGTGCCTCTCCTCTGAACATTGTTTTTTTTTTTGTTTTAGGAAAATGGTGAAATTACTTGGAAAGAAATTTAAGTCAGATATTGACAAATCGTGTACAGGATTAAAATGCATGGAGTCTGTAGTCAATTCACCAGAACACATGAAACCAAAAAACACGAGAAGAGTGTTAATGTAATCAGAAAAGAACCCTTGATGTAATGTGGTTAAAAGTTTCTGCAAAATATTAATGTAATAGAAAGGTGCTTGTCAGAGAAGGTACAAGACGATTTAGCTATGCCGTTAAGTAACAACCGTAGGATTAGAGAAAAGGCTGGGGTATGCAACCGTGTGTAAAATTGCATTCCTGCCAGATTCTTACGTATTGTAGGGATTTTAAAGTTGCATGGTTGAAAAACAAAAAACTAAGAAAGTGCATATAGTCGAAATTAAAATAGGAAATTGAGGAATTTTGTACGAAAGACAAAATTTAGTAACCGATGACCATGTGGAGTTACTCCTTTAGATATGTATGATCTGGCTGAATTTAGCAATTTACTTTTGCTTGGATTTAATTCAGGATAATTTTGGATAGACTGTTGGATTCTGGTTGGCTGAAGGAGAGAGGCACCAGAAAGCCTGAAAACAAAAACGAGAAAGGGCGTGAGCAATTTCATTAGCATAGCCAGAAATATGTGTGGCTTTGACTATAAAATTGGGCATGACCGATTGCCATGTCAAGTGTTGTAGAATTGACATAATTGTTGGGCAGTTAGATCTCCCTTTATTTGAAATGGAAACGGCCGCTTCATTGTCACACTATATAGTGATACGTTTCCAAGACCAAGCGGAGCCCTATAGGACACTGGCTAAAGCTATGGGATAAATCTCATAGAGGGCGGATGAGGCAGACCCTTGAGCAAACGAAACTAATTTAGCTAGCCATCTTTCAACAAACCACTGACCTTGAAAAAATCCACCAAAACCTATAGATGGTGCTGCATCTGTGAAAAGCTGTAGGGTCAGCTGAGGATTCAGGAAAATCATTGTGGAAAAACGAGATGCCATTCCAATCATTTAGAAGAAGCGCCCAAAACCTGAGATCAGACAAGCGTCCGTCATCCAATTGGACAATATCGATTAGCTTATGGATGGAGTGAGCTAAAGTCAGTAGATGAGAAATGAAAAAACGTCCTTGAGGAATAATTCTCATTGCGAAATTGCAAGAAGAGAAAGCATATTACGTTTGGTTACGGATTGTGAATTAAGAAATGACTCCATTATAAATTTTATTCTATTCAGTTTTTGGCAAAGGAGAGAAGCTTGCATTTTAATGCTATCGAGAGCAATTCCTAAGAATTCAAGACATGTAACAGGCCCGTCCTTTTTTTTATTAGAAAACGGAACGCCTATATCCGAAAAGGCACTTTTGAGTATTTCAAGCGGCGTGTTATGAGATGATGGATAATCAATGAGTAGGAAATTGTCGAGCAAATGAAGCATGAGAAGCAATTTGGAAACATTCAATAGAATCCAGCATAAGGCTTCTGAAAGGCATTTGAAAATTTGCGGGTTGCTTCTACATCCGAAAGTCAGTCTCACTGCGAAGTAGAATTTAGATTGCCATTTAACTCCGAACAATGGCCAGTCGGAGGGATGGATTGAATTTACAAGCATCCATAATGTCAGCTTTAGCAAGCAATGCACCGTATTCAGCTAAATTAATTAATTCATCATCGACTGAGGTCGATGTAGTAAAGGGAACAAGGCTTGAGAGGAATGCATTCGTTTACACTTGCAGTGTAGTTTAAATGAGGAGAAGGCAAATCAAAAATCAGGCGTTTTTTACCAGAGTATTTGCACGTTGCTAAACCTACAGAATTAACTCGAAGCAGCAAAGAAAGGGAAGATCGGAAAGGTTCAATCAAGTAGCCTTTATTCAATTCCCTCTAGAGAAGGGAAGAAACTACCCCCGGTTCAGTTAAGGCCGACAGTAGATTTTTGGCAACTAGACAGGGATGAGAGGACCCCGACCCAAAACCCTTGAAAAGGCCCAGTTATTAAATAATCTGTGAAAGTTGGATCAGAATGGGAAGAGAGATATTTAGCGAGAATTTCGACATCAATTTGAGTAGAAGGATGATTGCTCAGAGTTTTTTCTGTGGAGGTGTTTTTCCTCATGCCAAAGGCCGAAAGCGTCACGGGCGAACGTATTTCGGGTGCAGGTCCTTGCAAACATGAGAAAATCTACAATTAGGAAAATAAAATACTGACTAATTAATATTATTACGCAGTGTAATGCCATTGAACTTAGTAATAGGTCTGCCTTTTACACCAAACTGTGCTCTTGAAGGTTTAGCACTATGGACAATAAGTGATGCATAGTCAGGTCAAAAGGATGCAGGTCAAAGCTTTTTGTCCTCCAAAATTCAGATCCAGCAGTTCAGGGTCTATAACTGACCAATCCAATCTGGAGTTGAACAATGTAATGAAGGATGCAGATTTAATGGAAAAGGCTTTGTGATATTCGTAAAAGAGAGTACCTCCGTACCTTAGATTAAGATCAGATATTAAGGTCAAGTATACGTCTCATCCCTCTCTGTGATTAGGAAATGCTTGACATAAGATATCTCTGTATATGCCGAAAGCGATTACGAATTCGCTAAAGGAGAGGTTGTGTTGCAGTCTGGGATCTGAAGTTTTACCTTGAATAATATCGGTTCTCATTTTAAAAGAGACAGTTATGGCAGCAGGAGGAACAAAACGTCTACCAAATACTTTCGCAGGAGTCGATGTGCAGTCGTTGTAATTTTGAGATGGAGTAATGAACGCTTCTTATGATGAAGTTTGCGTCATTGGAGTTGGTGAGCAGATGCATAGCAGATGTTGATGTTACATTAAATCCGAGAAAAAAGGGGTTCTGTAGATGTTGAGCCTGAAGAAGTTGTTGGCATGGACAAACCAGGTATGGAGGCAAAGGTCGACTCAAAAGCTTCTAGCTTAGACTCAAATTTTTTGATGGTATCAGACAGTCCTTGAACAGCCCTTAGCCAAGTTGCATTAGAGAGGTCGCTGGCCACGAAAGGTGTAGGATAAGCCAGTGACGAAGTTTTAGATTTTTTTTTATAGACCTGGGCCAAGACTTTGTGGTTCTCTTTTTGCTAGTTTGTCTGGGTTGTACTGGCAGAGCTGAAGTTGGAGATGTGTACGCGAGTGTGTTAGAGGGGTATCCCAAAATATTGAAAGCCAATAGAAGCAGATCCTTGTGTGACATGTCATAATTGAAAGGTGTGCCAACCGCTTCGAGTGCCGCATTAATTGTTTTTGAAGGGCAGTCTGCCCAAGGAAAGTCTTTAGATTGCAAGCGGTAGCTTCAGAGCACATGAGTTGATGAAACGGTTTCATCGTCCAAATCGGAGATCTCGAAATCTACGAATGGTCTCTGGGACAAGTTGGCTGAGCTAAGGTTACGAGTAGCAGAACTTCGGCTACGTCACCTATAAACAGCGAAAGAAATTGTTTAGACGGCTTATTTATGTAGCTCGCTTGATTTTTATTGGCTGAATTAATGATTATGAAGCATGATGTAGAATTAGGGTCTTCCTGGTAGAACCTTCGCTGAAGCTTTCATTTCTAATTTCCAGCAAACTAATAAACGAGCCATAATAACGAAGTGTGTTAAAAAACTGAGTTATATCCAAACATGCATCCTATTCTTATGCACCACATGGTGATGCAGACGTCTCTTTTTATTAAAACAAATAGAAATATGCATATAGTAAATAATACTGCTAATGATAATAACATTATACTAATGCAGATTGTCATGAACAAACTGAAAAAGCCCCCCGATATAAAGGAGGCATGGAGGCAGTGGTTTTTTGCAACTCCACTCACACTTGTCATCCAACAAGCTATATGAACCTATTTCCAGTCAGGGTTCAGAAAGGGCCACAGCACGGAGACAGCCTTGGTATGTGTCATGAATGACCTGCTTGTCTTTGCTGACTCTGGAGCTTCAACTATCTTGGTTTTACTAGGTCTCCTTGCAGCTTTTGACAGTATTACACTCTATATTGTTAAATAGGCTGGAGAAATGGCTTGGTATCACTCGCACTGTGCTTAACTGGTTTAAATCTTATTTTTTTGGATTGTTTTCAATTAGTGGTCAGGGAAAAGGCCTGAAATCGATCGGGTCTGCCACGGTGTCCCTCTTGGGTTGGTCTTTTTAGCATTTGTATGCTTCCACTGGGGCAAATCATCAGCACATATGGACTGGGATACCGCTTTTATGCTGATGATACCCAAATTTATATCAGCTTCAAATCTAATCGCTCTGTTACTGCCTCAATCCTCTAAGAGCGTGTGCAGGAAATTAAAATGTGGATGCACCAACATTTTCTAAAATTGAACTGTTCTAAACCAGAAGTACTACTTATTGGCACACCAGCAGCCACTCTCAAAAGATAGCAAGTTCAATTTGTATTTGCATAATGCTGTCGTCTGTCTGTTTACCCAAGCACGTTAATTTGGGGTGATTTTTGACACTCATCTGTCACTAAAGTCGCACATCAGGAGCATTACAAAATCTGCTTTTCATCATCTGAGGAACATTGCAAAAATTAGGCGTTACCTCACTCAACCTGATGCTGGAAGACTCATTCATGCTATTGTCACTTCCAGGATTGGCTACTGTAACGCACTCCTTGTGGGGTTACCAGTTAAATTAATCAAACGATTGCAGTACATTCAAAACTCAGCAGTACGCGTTCTCACGCATACTCAGCTTTATAGCTTATATTGGCTCCTAGTTCAGTTCTGTATTGTTTTTAAGACACCTGCATATTAAGCTCTACATGGTACAGCTCCTTCCTATATCTGTGACGTTGTCTCTCAATACACACCTTCTCGTTCCCTGCTGATTGTCTTACTCTTCAACAGCCAGCCTGTAGATTAAAATCAATGGGGGAGAGATTCTTCTCTGTTGCTGCACCCAGCTTATGGATTCCTCCCCCTTATTCTGTAAGAAATGCTTCCACACTAGCTAGTTTTAAGAGGATGTTAAAAACTCATCCTCTCATCCTAAACTCATTTTAAAGAGCCTCTATTATGGGTTTTTGGGTTTTGGGAATGACCTTTCATGTAGTGCATGACACAGCTCTAAGTGAAGTGAAATATCCAGCTAAGGCTTAAATCTGAAAGTACACAGTGTTTAAAACTATTGATTTATCTATAAAAGAGTCGACTCACAGTGGTGCGAATAAATCGTCATGACGTGGATACGAAACACAAGCCCCCCATTTGTTACCATTCGTGTAACCCCACCGGTCCCATGCCACCCAACCCGCTCTGAGCTGGTATCGAACCGCCGACCTTCCGCATGGGAGTCGGTTGCTCTAACAAGGAGGCTAAATACCATAGCCTCTAGCGTCTGTCGCTAGAGCACCTTTAGAGGTCAGAGGCATGAGGTTTACCTGCACAGCACTTACTAGCTGGCCTCCGTTACACTCACCCCCCTGAACCTCACTCCCATCCGGGTCACGGCACCAATCTAACCCCGCCGGTCCCATGCCACCCAACTCACTCCGAGCTGGTATCGAACCGGCGACCTTCCGCATGGGAGTCGGTTGCTCTAAGGAGGCTAAAGACCATGGCCTCTAGCGTCTGTCGCTAGAGCACCTTTAGAGGTCAGAGGAGTGAGGTTTACCTGCACAGCACTTACAAGCTGGCCTCCGTTACACATGCGCAAACCTGGGAAAATTTAAACCTGCGGCACCGCCCACAAACACAGTAGCAAAGAAAAAGAGGATAAACAGATCCCAGTTGAACCAAGTCATGAAGATGCTGTGCTTAGCTGGATATTATTGGAAGTGTGAGGGGAAGTCAGTGTTATTTTCTCTACCCAAAGATGAAACTGAAGAGTCAGGGGTCGAGGTTTATTTTTGCAAAAATACCTCAGCATTGTAGCCCAGCCTTGTGCAGCTCGAGTGCTTCTGGAATCTACACGCTTACAACGGGGCATTTGTCAGCTGTTTGTTAAAGGAAGGATCTGAAAAGACTATTGATGTAAGAGACTTTGTCAGTACATGGATCAGTGGATTAAGGATCAGTTTCGTCCTCCATTTCACAAGTGTAAGTAAGTGCACTACCATGGCTGCCTCCTTGTTTTCTCTAGCTTGCAGATGAAGTATTTAATTGTGCTTTGTTACTTGTTACCGCTTGTACTGTATCAGGTTAACTCTTTATATTCTCATATCGCGTCTAATGCCACGTTGAAAACGCGACGCATGCTGCTTTGTTTACGGATTTTAAATGCATTCGTGAGCTCATGTTCCTCTGCCGTTTGTACTTGCTATGCCCACCGTCAGGTGTTCCTACACATGTGCAGCAGTCAAGATTCAAAATGGGGTGAGGTGTCTGAATAACACTCAGGGCCGGAGCAAGCTGAACTGGCACTCTAGGCGAACGGCGATCACACCACCCTCAACCTGAAAGCGAAAAAGAAAGTGACCAGTTCGCAGATGAAAGTGAGGACCGGGAGGGAGGGGGTGGGGTGTCACGGATAAAAGTGAGGACCGGGGGGGGTTCGTGGACGCCGCCCTCACTATTCTGAGGGCGCCTAGGTCGCCTCTATGGACGCGCCGGCCCTGACAGGTTAGTAACTAAGCGTGTTTTGGGCGGTCGCAGCGGTCGGCATTTCACCCTGTCTATTGCTGAACGCTGTCGACCAATAGCAACAGGCTGTCATCGGTCCAATCAGTGCAGATTGGCTTCGCGCTAAGGAGGGGTTTGGGAACAAATGAATCGCTGTACGATTCATATGGGAGTTGCTGGGATAATTAGGTCAAAATAAATGCGTATTATAAGACCATGAAAGTGTTTTTTGACCTTGCATACATATCAGCCTGTTAATAGAGACCCCTAAAACCAAAATATGACCCATTGTAATGTGTAATAGGGGCTCTTTAAGACAGCATTTTTAGATTTTTGATCATGTTCAGGGGCGAACTGGGAACGCACGGGCAAAAGTGACTGTTAGTCAAGTCACATCCGAAGCAATCAAGAAAGTGAAGAATGGGGGGTGGGATATCTGCGCGGGCCATAGTGGTAGTCAGTCAGGCCACTTCTAAAGCAATCTATATAGTGTAGAGTGGGGGAGGGAGGAGCGTAGTGTTATGGTGCTACGTCCGGTGCTCCCAATGGCCAGTCCGCCCCTGATCATGTTGTATTTTATTGCATTTTTGATTTCTCTGTTATTGTAGTGCTTTGCGTTTTAGAAAAGCGCATTATAAATAAAATGCATTACTATTATTATTATACTTTAATCGTTCAAACTTTAATATTAAAATTTATGCAATTGCAATGCCTTGATTATAGTAAGGTTAGTACACAGTTCTACCTGTAGGTTAGTACATAGTTCTTTCAGTGTTTCGGTTTTCGGCCTTGCTTTCCTCTTTTCGAATTTTAATTTCGGTGCATCCCTAATCTATAACGTTAATTTCAAGCATTTAAGAGCGTTGAGTTTTTCTGGTCCTTTTAATATGATTTTAATTTAATTTATTTATTTGGTAAATAATGAAAATTGTGCTAGCTTTTGCTGTATTAAATTGAAAGATTAGAAATGACAGCTGAAACACACACATAATCTTTTGCGGCTGTTCTCTCTCTATATCTCTCTCTCTCTCTGCCTGCACTGCTGATTCAATGGGGACTCGATCTAACATAACTGATACAAATTCAGGCAAATAACGCATTTGCCTTAGTCTGATTTTTTTTCACCTCCCTTTTCCTTAATGTTTTTTATTTCCCCTTTCTAAATCTACCTTTTGTCTGACCTCTCTTCCCTGAAATGTTGAGCAATCAACTTATTGCTCAACATCCTGTTTAACCTGAATTTTTTCACAAGATATCTTTCATAAAAACAGCTACATTTTTGTGGAAGTTTTTTGCAGTTAGTGCTCAAAAAGAAGTTCCTAAGAAATTGACCAGAGATTTATCGAAATGTATTTGTTCCTGTTACATCATTTCCTCATTTGCTTTGATTTGTCTGAGATTTTATGCCATAAATCACAGTAACACTGCTTTCAAAATCTGACCTCGTGCTTTTGGTGATATATTTGTATAACTTACTGTAATAACTGGTTGTTTGTGTGGAAACTGGAGCTAAAATGACCTGTTTAAATGGGGTAACTTAACTAAACAGCTAGCTGGGTACTAGCATCAATAGTATGCAGCTGTCAACGATCAGTTCTGGACACTGTTAATGTAGGGCTTTCGTTTGGCACAGTACAGTTTTCACTGGCATTTGTGGATGTAACTACGCAGTGTGGTACTTGACAAAGGTTTGCCAAAGTAGTCCTGAGCACATGTGGTGATATTGCTTATAGATCTATAAGGATTCTTGATGCAGTGCCGCCTGAGGGATCGGACATCACGGTTGTTCAGCTTATGCCTGCGCCCTTGTCTTTTATGCACTGAATTCCTTCAGATTCCTTGAATCTGTTAATGATGTTCAGTGCTGTTGAAGGTGAAATATACAAATGTATTTCTATCATTCTTTGAGGAACATTAATTTTAAACATTTCAATGATTTGCTCTTGTATTTAATGGCAAACTGGCGATCCTCTGCCCATCTTTGCTCCTAAAGGACTAGACCTTTCTTGGATGCTGTTTTTGTACCAAATCATTATTACAATCACCTGTTGACATCACCTGTTTCAAATCACATCATTATTCAATAATATAGTTGTACAAAGGGGTTGTAAAAGGTCTCCGGTCTTCTCCTGACATAAATATTATATAATCACAAAATAGAACAGCTGAAATGTACAAGCCAAAACACCTCGTTGGATGTATTATTTAAAAACCATGTCGCCTTCAGAATTAAATGAAGATTTAGATTTGTCTCATATTTTCATATATTATACCTGTTACACTGTTTTATGTTCTGTAACCTGATTGGATATTTATAAAAAACATTACTATAATATTTGTGTGATATAATATTTCTGTGTGTGTGTGTGTGTGTGTGTGTGTGTGTGTATGTATATGTATATATATATGTATATATATATATATATATATATATATATATATATATATATATATATATATATATATATATATATATATATATATTAGGGATGCAACAATACAGTTAGCTTATAGTTCAATACATACCTCGGTTTTTTAACACGGTTTTCAATTCGGTTCTGATGGCTTAACACATAAGTGTTTTTTTTTATTGTTATTCTATGCTTAGGCAATAGGAACAGTAAGAAAGAGAAAAAATAAAAACGATTTATTGCAATACTCCTTTATTTTACTTCAAAGCCAAGAAAGGTACACTAGTTCCTAGTGTATTGTATAATAAAAAAAAAATTAACACTAAAATCTCACAGCTGCTGGTAGCCCATGTACAAACTGGGCATTAAATATTAATTTAATTTTTTAATAACTGCTTTCTTATTGTATGTAGTTTCAAATAAAATTATTACTCCAGACATTATTGCTTTTATTACTATTACCATTTAAAGTAATAATAATAATAATAATAATAATAAAAACAATAATAATTAATATTAGATTAGATTAGATTAGATTAGATTCAAGTTTATTGTCATTACACATGTACAAGTACAAGGAAACGAAATGCAGTTTAGGTCTAACCAGGAGTGCAATAGCAGCAAGTGCAGGATACAGGTATAAGTTATAAAGTGCAGTTATAGAAAAACTATGGTGATATTTACAAATGGATGTACTATGAACATTATATACAGGTTGTGTTAGCTATGAACAGAGATTTACAATAGATGGATATATGTACAGGTTGCTATTAATAATCAGAAGTGTGCAGATATATAAACAATTACAAATGTATATGTACAGTGTGTGTGTACATAATTACAAATGTACATGGGTATGTACAGTTAGAATAAATGAATCAGTGCAATGAATATGTGCAATTTTTAAATGTGCAAATGTTAAATAGTGCAGTGATTATGAGGAGTCTGAGTTATGAGGATAGTGGGGGTGTATCAGGGGGGCAAAGAGTCAGTGGGGGGCAGAGTTCAAAAGGGATACAGCTCTGGGAAAGAAGCTGTTCCTTAGTCTGCTGGTTTTTGTCCGGGGGAGCCTGAAGCGCCTGCCAGAAGGCAGGAGAGAAAACAGTCTGTGAGCAGGGTGAGAGGAATCTTTGAGAATACTGCGTGCTCTGCGCAGACAGTGTTTCCTCTGGATGTCCTCTATGGTTGGCAGTGTGGTCCCTGTGATGCGTTGGGCAGTTTTCACCACCCGCTGCAGTGCCTTACGCTCCGCAACAGAGCAGCTTCCATACCAGACTGTGACACAGTTCGTCAGGATGCTTTCTATTGTGCAGCGGTAGAAGTTCACCAAGACGGCTGATGACAGCTGGTTCTTCTTAAGTTGCCTTAAGAAAAATAGGCGCTGGTGAGCCTTCTTGAACAGGCTGGAGGTGTTGGTGGTCCAGAAAAAGTCCTTTGAGATGTGGGTCCCCAGGAACTTGAAGGATGAGACAGGCTCGACGGCCATCCCATTGATCTGGATGGGATCATGTGAGCCTGTTCGTCCCTTCCTGAAGTCCACAATGAGCTCCTTGGTCTTGTCGGTGTTAAGGAGCAGATTATTGTCGGTGCACCAGGTGGCCAGATGCTGTATCTCCTCCCTGTAGGCAGTCTCATCATTGTCGCTGATTAGACCAATCACTGTGGTGTCATCTGCAAATTTGATGATGGTGTTAGAACTGTTCACAGGCCTACAGTCGATGGTAAAAAGGGAGTAGAGGAAGGGGCTCAGCACACAGCCCTGTGGTACACCAGTGTTGAGTGTGATGGTGGTGGAGCAGATGTGGTCTGATCTCACATTCTGAGGTCTGTTAGTCAGAAAGTCCATAACCCAGTTGCAGAGAGACGTGTCGATATCCAGGTCTCTAAGTTTGATCATTAACTTAGAGGGTATGACAGTGTTGAATGCTGAGCTGAAGTCAACAAACAGCATTCGTGCATAAGTGTTTTTATTGTCCAGGTGTGTGAGTACAGAGTGCAGTGCTATGGAGACTGCATCTTCTGTGCTCCTGTTGCCAAGGTAAGCAAACTGATGTGCGTCCAGTGTGGATGGCAGAGAGTCTTTTAGATGTGCCAGGACCAACCGCTCGAAGCACTTCATGATGATGGGTGTGAGTGCTACAGGGCGGTAGTCATTCAGGCATGTTGGGCTGGAGTGTTTCAGCACTGGCACAATAGAGGTGGTTTTAAAGCATGTTGGCACAGATGCTAGGTTAAGGGACAGGTTGAAAATGTCTGTGAATACCCCAGCGAGCTGTTCTGCACATGCTTTGAGGACGCGCCCAGGAATACCATCTGGTCCAGCAGCCTTACGCACATTGATCCGACTCAGTGCGGTGTAGACTTCTGAGGAGGTGAGTGTGATAGGTGAGTGGACGGTTGAGGAAGTGATCCTGGTGTAGGGTTCTTTATTGTCTCTTTCAAAGCGGGCATAAAAGTCATTTAGCTCGTTCAGGAAGGAGACATTTGTGGCTGTGGGTGTGGACTGGCTGGGTTTGTAGTTGCTGATGGCCTGTATGCCCTGCCACATGCGCCAAGGATCAGAGTTGGAAAAGTGCTACTCTAGCTTTAGCTTGTAACAGTGCGTGGCCTTTTTGATGCCCCTCTTCAGATTAGCCCTGGAAGGGCTGTAGGCCTGTGCATCCCCTGATCTAAAGGCAGTGTTGTGTGCCTTCAGCAGAAGGCACACCTCCTTGTTCATCCATGGCTTTTGATTTGGGTATGTGGTGATCTGCTTCTGGGTTGTAACACTGTCTATGGTGGTGTTGATGTATTCCAAAACAGGAAGTGTAACTGTCAATGTCTGTGTGAGAGCCACAGGTGGCCTGGGAAGCAAACGTACTCCAGTCTGTGTGTTGAAACCTGTCCTGGAGTGTGGAGTCTACCCCCGCTGGCCACACTTTGATGGTCCTTACTGATGGCTTCACACGATTGATGAGGGGTGAGTACTTTGGGGTGAGGAACAAAGAAAGGTGATCTGATTGACCCAAGTGGGGGAGGGGGGTCACAGCGTAGGCTTCAGCCATGTTTGTGTATACATGGTCCAAAGTCTTGTTTCCCCGTGTGTGACAGAAAATGTTTTGATGGAATTTGGGAAGCACTGTCTTTAAGTTTGAGTGATTAAAATCCCCCGCAACAATAAAAGCAGCCTCCGGGTGAGCAGTCTGTTGTTTGCTGATGGCTGCATGAAGTTCATTCATAGCAAGCTTGGCATAAGCATCGGTAGGAATATAGACGGCAATTATTATAGTGGAGGTGAACTCTCTTGGCAGATAAAAGGGTCTGCATTTGACCATTAGAAATTCCAGGTTAACAGAGCAATGTCTCCCAACGATGACAGAGTTTGTGCACCAAGCTTTGTTAATATAAATGCATAATCCTCCGCCTCTGGTCTTACCGGAGTCATCCGCCGTTCTGTCTGCTCGGAATGTGTGATGCTCAGTTAAAGATACAGCGTTGTCTGGTATCCCGCTGTTTAGCCATGTTTCTGTGAAAATCATGACATTACAGTTCCATAATCATTTGCTGTGGTTGATGCGCAAGCGAATCTCATCCATTTTGTTCACCAGTGACCGTACATTGGCGAGAAAGATGCTGGGTAAAGAGAGCCGGTGTGATGTTAGCTTTAGCTTAGCTCTTAGCCCGCCGCGCTTTCCCCGCCTTTGTTTATGTTGGCACCGCCGCCTTCGAGCACTTCCGCCCGGCCGGGCAGAGCGCTCAGCCTCGGGTGTTTTGGCGATCTCAGGGAAGAGTCGAAGATTGCTGATAAAACTGTCCGGAATGCACAAACCAATATCCAAGATCTCCTGTCGGCTGTACAATGTAAAGGCACCACTGTTCTCCACGAACAGACCCGAAATGAGCAGGAACAATACTGCAAAACTGCAGAAACTGGAGAGACGCCGAGCCTCGCGATGTGTACGCGCCACCATCTTGTCTTGGCGGGCTTGGGCCTGGGTCAAAGCAAGTCCACCGGTGAGGGTCGTCAAGTCCTTCCTTCTGCCTACCGCTCACACCCACCATCAACTGACTTCTCTCAATGTGGAGGAGCAGCAGCTCTACTCACACCCACCATCTTCCAACCGGACTTTGTTGCTTCAGGCGCTCACTATAAAGACCCACCATCTCCCAAGAAAGACCCACCATCCCCCCCAAAAAAGACCAACCATCCCCTAAGTTGGGTTTTCCACATAGCAAGAAAGACCGACCATACCCCAAATGGACTGTCGTTTTAGAGACCCCCCATCTCCTAAGTTGGGTTTTCCACATAGCAAAGAAAGACCCACCATTCCCTAAACGGTCATTTCAGAGACCCCCACCCTCCCCCAAGTGAGAGTTGGTTGTTGCAGGTAGCAAAACAGACCCGCCATCCCCAATTGATTTTGACTTCCTAAGAAAGATTTACTGAAATGTATCTGTTGTTACATAATTTCCGCCCAATCTTGCAACACTGAAGACTGCCCTACTTCAAGGATAGTCTGAGAGGGGATTTTTTTTCACCTCCCTTTTCCTTAATGTTTTTTATTTCCTCTTTCTAAATCTACCTCTTGTCTGACCTGTCTTCCCTGAAATGTGTGCTGTTGAGCAATCAACTTATTGCTCAATATCCTGTTTAACCTCAAATTTTTCACAAGATATCTTTCATAAAAACAGCTACATTATTGTGGAAGTTTTTTGCAGTTGGTGCTCAAAAAGAAGTTCCTAAGAAATTGACCAGAGATTTATAAAAATGTATTTGTTCCTGTTACATCATTTCCTCATTTGCTTTGATTTGTCTGAGAGTTTATGCCACACATCACAGTAACACTGCATTCAAAATCTGACCTCGTGCTTTTGGTGATATATTTGTATAACTTACTGTAATAACTGGTTGTTTGTGTGAAAACTGGAGCTAAAATGACCTGTTTAAATGGTGTAACTTAACTAAACAGCTAGCTGGGTAATAGCATCTAGAGTATGCAACTGTCCATGATCAAACTGTCCCACACATTCTCTATTGGATCCAGCTCGGGATTGCAGGCAGGCCAGTCAAGTACCTGTATCTTCTTCCTCTGCAGCCAGGACTTTGCAAAGTGTGCAGAATGTGGTTTTGCGTTGTCTTGTTGAAATATTCATGGATGTTCTTGGAAAAGAAAGCAGCATATTGTGCTCTAAAATCTACATGTACTTTTCAAGCCTTAATGGTGCAATCACAGAAGCGCAAGTTACCTTTGCCAAGAGCACTGACACAACCCCATATCAAGACAGATCCTGGATTTTGGACTTGTTGCTGGTAACATTTCTCCCAAAAAATACCTGAAATACTGATTCATATGATTCACAGTACACATTTCCACCGTGTGATTGTCCCTTCCAGATGCCTCCGAGCCCAGAGAAGTCGAAGGCGCTTCTGGGCACTGTTAACGTAGGGCTTCTGTTTGGC
Organism: Danio kyathit; assembly: GCA_903798195.1. Classification (NCBI taxonomy): domain Eukaryota; kingdom Metazoa; phylum Chordata; class Actinopteri; order Cypriniformes; family Danionidae; genus Danio; species Danio kyathit. The sequence continues at coordinate 48,229,419 of LR812522.1, read as the reverse complement.
ACAGTACAGTTTTCACTGGCATTTGTGGGTGTAACTACGCATTGTGGTACTTGACAAAGGTTTGCCAAAGTAGTCCTGAGCACATGTGGTGATATCACTTATAGATGAATGAGGATTCTTGATACAGTGCCTCCTGAGGAATCGGAGATCACGGTTGTTCAGTTTATGCCTGCACCCTTCCAGAGTCTTTGAATTCCTCCAGATTCCTTGAATCTCTTAATTATGTTCTGCATTGTTGAAGGTGAAATATCCAAATGTCTTCCTCTCTTTCTTTGAGGAACATTCATTCATTTTCTGCAGCTTTTCCGGGGCCGGGTCGCAGGGGTAGCAGTCTTAGGAGAAAACCCCAGATTTCCCTCTCCCCAGACATTTCCTCCAGCTCCTCCGGGGGGATCCCGAGGCGTTCCCAGGCCAGCCAAGATACATAGTCCCTCCAGCGTGTCCTGGGTCTTCCCCGAGGCCTCCTCCCAGTGGGACATGCCTGGAACACCTCCCTAGGTAGGCGTCCAGGCGGTATCTGAAACAGATGCCCGAGCCACCTCAGCTGACTTCTCTCGATGTGGAGGAGCAGTCTGGTCCAGCAGCCTTACGCACATTGATCCGACTCAGTGCGGTGTAGACTTCTGAGGAGGTGAGTGTGATAGGTGAGTGGACGGTTGAGGAAGTGATCCTGGTGTAGGGTTCTTCATTGTCTCTTTCAAAGCGGGCATAAAAGTCATTTAGCTCGTTCAGGAAGGAGACGTTTGTGGCTGTGAGTGTGGACTGGCTGGGTTTGTAGTTGCTGATGGCCTGTATGCCCTGCCACATGCGCCAAGGATCAGAGCTGGAAAAGTGCTACTCTAGCTTTAGCTTGTAACAGTGCGTGGCCTTTTTGATGCCCCTCTTCAGATTAGCCCTGGAAGGGCTGTAGGCCTGTGCATCCCCTGATCTAAAGGCAGTGTTGTGTGCCTTCAGCAGAAGGCACACCTCCTTGTTCATCCATGGCTTTTGATTTGGGTATGTGGTGATCTGCTTCTGGGTTGTAACACTGTCTATGGTGGTGTTGATGTATTCCAAAACAGGAAGTGTAACTGTCAATGTCTGTGTGAGAGCCACAGGTGGCCTGGGAAGCAAACGTACTCCAGTCTGTGTGTTGAAACCTGTCCTGGAGTGTGGAGTCTACCCCCGCTGGCCACACTTTGATGGTCCTTACTGATGGCTTCACACGGTTGATGAGGGGTGAGTACTTTGGGGTGAGGAACAAAGAAAGGTGATCTGATTGACCCAAGTGGGGGAGGGGGGTCACAGCGTAGGCTTCAGCCATGTTTGTGTATACATGGTCCAAAGTCTTGTTTCCCCGTGTGTGACAGAAAATGTTTTGATGGAATTTGGGAAGCACTGTCTTTAAGTTTGAGTGATTAAAATCCCCCGCAACAATAAAAGCAGCCTCCGCGTAAGCAGTCTGTTGTTTGCTGATGGCTGCATGAAGTTCATTCATAGCAAGCTTGGCATCAGCATCGGGAGAAATATAGGCGGCAATTATTATAGTGGAGGTGAACTCTCTTGGCAGATAAAAGGGTCTGCATTTGACCATTAGAAGTTCCAGGTTAACAGAGCAATGTCTCCCAACGATGACAGAGTTTGTGCACCAAGCTTTGTTAATATAAATGCATAATCCTCCGCCTCTGGTCTTACCGGAGTCATCCGCCGTTCTGTCTGCTCGGAATGTGTGATGCTCAGTTAAAGATACAGCGTTGTCTGGTATCCCGCTGTTTAGCCATGTTTCTGTGAAAATCATGACATTACAGTTCCATAATCATTTGCTGTGGTTGATGCGCAGGCGAATCTCATCCATTTTGTTCACCAGTGACCGTACATTGGCGAGAAAGATGCTGGGTAAAGAGAGCCGGTGTGGTGTTAGCTTTAGCTTAGCTCTTAGCCCGCCGCGCTTTCCCCGCCTTTGTTTATGTTGGCACCGCCGCCTTCGAGCACTTCCGCCCGGCCGGGCAGAGCGCTCAGCCTCGGGTGTTTTGGCGATCTCAGGGAAGAGTCGAAGATTGCTGATAAAACTGTCCGGAATGCACAAACCAATATCCAAGATCTCCTGTCGGCTGTACAATGTAAAGGCACCACTGTTCTCCACGAACAGACCCGAAATGAGCAGGAACAATACTGCGAAACTGCAGAAACTGGAGAGACGCCGAGCCTCGCGATGTGTACGCGCCACCATCTTGTCTTGGCGGGCTTGGGCCTGGGTCAAAGCAAGTCCACCGGTGAGGGTTGTCAAGTCATTCCTTCTGCCTACCGCTCACACCCACCATCAACTGATTCTCTCGATGTGGAGGAGCAGCAGCTCTACTCACACCCACCATCTTCCAACCGGACTTTGTTGCTTCAGGCGCTCACTATAAAGACCCACCATCTCCCAAGAAAGACCCACCATCCCCCCCAAAAAAGACCAACCATCCCCTAAGTTGGGTTTTCCACATAGCAAGAAAGACCCACCATACCCCAAATGGACTGTCGTTTTAGAGACCCCCCATCTCCTAAGTTGGGTTTTCCACATAGCAAAGAAAGACCCACCATTCCCTAAACGGTCATTTCAGTCATTTCAGAGACCCCCGCCATCCCCCAAGTGAGATTTGGTTGTTGCAGGTAGCAAAACAGACCCGCCATCCCCAATTGATTTTGACTTCCTAAGAAAGATTTACTGAAATGTATCTGTTGATAACATAATTTCTGCCCAATCTTGCAACACTGAAGACTGCCCTACTTCAAGGATAGTCTGAGAGGGGATTTTTTTTCACCTCACTTTTCCTTAATGTTTTTTATTTCCTCTTTCTAAATCTACCTCTTGTCTGACCTGTCTTCCCTGAAATGTGTGCTGTTGAGCAATCAACTTATTGCTCAATATCCTGTTTAACCTCAAATTTTTCACAAGATATCTTTCATAAAAACAGCTACATTATTGTGGAAGTTTTTTGCAGTTGGTGCTCAAAAAGAAGTTCCTAAGAAATTGACCAGAGATTTATAAAAATGTATTTGTTCCTGTTACATAATTTCCTCATTTGCTTTGATTTGTCTGAGATTTTATGCCACAAATCACAGTAACACTGCTTTCAAAATCTGACCTCGTGCTTTTGGTGATATATTTGTATAACTTACTGTAATAACTGGTTGTTTGTGTGAAAACTGGAGCTAAAATGACCTGTTTAAATGGTGTAACTTAACTAAACAGCTAGCTGGGTACTAGCATCTAGAGTATGCAACTGTCCATGATCAAACTGTCCCACACATTCTCTATTGGATCCAGGTCGGGATTGCAGGCAGGCCAGTCAAGTACCTGTATCTTCTTCCTCTGCAGCCAGGACTTTGCAAAGTGTGCAGAATGTGGTTTTGCGTTGTCTTGTTGAAATATTCATGGATGTTCTTGGAAAAGAAAGCAGCATATTGTGCTCTAAAATCTACATGTACTTTTCAAGCCTTAATGGTGCAATCACAGAAGCGCAAGTTACCTTTGCCAAGGGCACTGACACAACCCCATATCAAGACAGATCCTGGATTTTGGACTTGTTGCTGGTAAAATTTCTCCCAAAAAATACCTGAAATACTGATTCATATGATTCACAGTACACATTTCCACCGTGTGATTGTCCCTTCCAGATGCCTCCGAGCCCAGAGAAGTCGAAGGCGCTTCTGGGCACTGTTAACGTAGGGCTTCTGTTTGGCACAGTACAGTTTTCACTGGCATTTGTGGGTGTAACTACGCATTGTGGTACTTGACAAAGGTTTGCCAAAGTAGTCCTGAGCACATGTGGTGATATCACTTATAGATGAATGAGGATTCTTGATACAGTGCCTCCTGAGGAATCGGAGATCACGGTTGTTCAGTTTATGCCTGCACCCTTCCAGATTCTTTGAATTCCTCCAGATTCCTTGAATCTCTTAATTATGTTCTGCATTTTCTGAAGGTGAAATATCCAAATGTCTTCCTCTCTTTCTTTGAGGAACATTCATTCATTTTCTGCAGCTTTTCCGGGGCCGGGTCGCGGGGGGTAGCAGTCTTAGGAGAGAACCCCAGATTTCCCTCTCCCCAGACATTTCCTCCAGCTCCACCGGGGGGATCCCGAGGCGTTCCCAGGCCAGCCAAGATACATAGGATCCAGCGTGTCATGGGTCTTCCCTGAGGCCTCCTCCCAGTGGGACATGCCTGGAACACCTCCCTAGGTAGGCGTCCAGGCAGTATCTGAAACAGATGCCCGAGCCACCTCAACTGACTTCTCTCGATGTGGAGGAGCAGCGGCTCTACTCCGAGCTCCTCTCGAGTGACAGAGCTCCTCACTCTATCCATAAGAGTGCGCCCTGCCACCCTGCGAAGGAAACTCATTTCGGCCACTTGTATCCGAGATCTTGTCCTTTCGATCATGACCCAACGCTCATTACCATATGTGAGAGTAGGAACATAGATTGACCAGTAAATCGAAAGCTTTGCCTTTCGGCTCAGCTCCTTCTTCACCACGACAGACCAGTACATCAACCGCATTACTGCTTTCTTTGAGGAACATTGTTCTTAAATTGTTTCCTTATACCTACACATACATTATTTACACTTCTACTATACTTACAGACTATTCAATATACTTACACGGTTCTTTGCAGGTTGTAATCTAAAACATTACCAAAAAATAACCCTTACATCATACTTCAATATTGCGAAACTCTGTATGATAGAGCTCAAAGAAGGAAGAGGTTTAACACGGCTAATCAAAAGATCAAACAAAAGAGATATTTCTGGAAAGTCTGGACGTGTTCCTCATCATCCCACCCACTCCAATTCCTGTTATAAATACAACTGCAGAAAGCCACAGGATTCCAGAATTAATCTGAAAAGATTACCACAGCAGTTTCTGTAAACATTCTCTAGACTCAAGGTAAGTGATATAAACAGATATTGTTATGTTGGTGTGGATAGAAAACAACTGCATATAAATTGTTTCGATTTCAACAGAATAGTAAAGAAATATATAACAAAAATGATTGCTGTACATTTGACGAAAAAATGCAGTCTTTAATTTCAGTCTTAATGTTATTTATGCCTGTTTTATTTTTGATTGCATTTTTAGTGTTTAATTTAAATTTTAAAGCTTTTTAAACATTGCATTACTGCACAAATTTTTGTCTGTTCAGACAAATCTTATTTATTTTGTTAATGTTTTTTTAGAGGTCCAGAGGCCCTTAACCTAGTTCCTGGAGAGTTGCCTTTCCTCACAGTTCAGCTCCAACCCTGATCAAACATATCTGAACCAATTAATTAGGACCTGAACAGCACTTGATAAATACTAGCAAATCTGTTTGAAATGGGTTGCAACTGAAATATGCAGGAAGGTAGATCTCCAGGAACAGGGTTAGTGATCCCAGGGGTCCGTTCTTCATACCTTGCTTAAATGATCTAAGATGATTTGACAGATCCTGGATCTTTTAATCTAGACAATTGATCTCTGGCTATTTTGGTTCTTTAAACAAGTTTGGGAGTAAGATTAAAATGTCTGGATAAACTAATCTAATGGTGGCGCAGTGAGTAGCACAATTGCCTCACAGCAAGAAGGTTGCTGGTTCGAGCCTTAGCTGGCTCAGTTGGTATTTGATCTACCCGAACTGTTGCTATGACAACAACTCTTGAACAAAACTATCCTGGATCGTGTCAAATTGTCAACAACCAAATCTAGCTAAATGAGTAGGCTGATGCTGGTTTGTATAAACCATAGTGTTTCAGTGTAATAACGTCAACTAAGTAATATTGAATATAATGGTCATTTTTGCCTTAATGATATGTCCAAAAAATCGTAAGTACATGTCAGAAGAGTTCTCATTCATTCTGATCCTCTAATTCAGGTTTTAATTTAAGGAGTGTTTTTATATCTTTTCCTCTATTGATCGTAAAATGCCACATTCAACTGAATTAAATCAGCCGTTTACATGAACATTAAATGAAGCAATCATAACAATTATTACCAGATTATTTGGCTGAATGTACACTTGTTGATTTATAAATATTCTCTATATTCACTGTTATTTATTACAGCCATGGCATCAGATACCCTTGAAAAGGCAGCTCTAGGAAGATCTATGTTTCCTGGTATGCTTTATGACTGCCGAAATGATTCCTTAATTCCAGGTGAAGTACCTTTTTTACTCATTTATTTATTTTTACTTCTGTGAAATTAGCCAGGGCAACCCAGTGGCGCAGTAGGTAGTGCTGTTGCCTCACAGCAAGAACGTCGCTGGGTCGCAGGTTCGAACCTCGGCTGGGCTGGGTCAGTTGGCGTTTCTGTGTGGAGTTTGCATGTTCTCCCTGGGTTCGCGTGGGTTTCCTCCGGGTGCTCCGGTTTCCCCCACAGTCCAAAGACATGCAGTACAGGTGAATTGGGTAAGCTAAAATTGTCCATAGTGTATGAGTGTGAATGTGTGTGTGGAAGTTCCCAGAGATGGGTTGCGGCTGGAAGGGCATCCGCTGCGTAAAATCGTGCTGGATAAGTTGGCGGTTCATTCCGCTGTGGTGACCCCGCAAGGGACAAAGCCGACAAGAAAATGAATGAATGAATGAATGAAATTAGCCAACTGTGTCATTGTGCACATGACACACAACAACATTAAGCAACCCAGGCACAGAAACATTGAATAAGATGCATGGCTATTATAACAGCACTTTGTGTCTTAATATACAGTGGAGATCATAATTTACAATTTAGAAACACATTTTTTCCCAAAAATAATATAATTTTGGTTAATATTTTAAGTAATTTCAGTTATGGCTGCACAATGCCATAGATATATACACTAGATATCACATAGGGACCCTGAGCATGCATCAATAGCGCCGCCACATTCGAACAGTGCTCCCAGCACAAACGTCATTCAATTGCACTAGTCAAGACTAAAGCCAATGTGAAGATGCTGGACTTTAGTGCTGTGTATGTCTGTAATAACGAGCAAACAAAGAAAAAAAAGCACAAAGGCAGAACATTTCATAGGTAAGATTTTGTTTTTTACGTTTTTGTATGTTACAAACTTTTGTGCTAAACAAGTAACGTTATTGACAATAATACAGTCTCTTACTTCAGCGATCGACTACTTCAACCACTAGTCGCCGCTGTCAGACACAATCGACTAATCAAGCGTGCATTTACCATAAATGACATAAAGAAGACAAACGTCAAATCAAATCAAATCACTTTTATTGTCACATCATCAGCAGCACGTGTGCTATGATGAGTGAAAAGCTTAGGTGCTGGCTCCAGACAGTGCAAAATACAGATAGTGCAAATACAACGACAGTGCAAAATACAACGACAGTGCAAAATACAACAACATACTCACAAAAAACAAGACAATGTAAAATTGGCAATGTTGACAGTGATACGTACGATGGATAGGTGTACACATAGTTGTGGGCAGTATTGTTTTAAGTATGGATTTGTTAAAGTGCAGTGCATGCTACATCTTGATGGTGTGCAGTGTGGGGTATGGAAGAGTTTGTGTGGGGTGTGTTAAGTGTTCATCAGCCTGATAGTCTGAGGGAAAGAAACTTTCCTTCAGTCGGCTGGTGCGTGACCGGATGCTGCGGAACCGTCTGCCTGAGGGTAGCAGAGAGAAAAGTCTATGGCTTGGGTGGCTGGAGTCGCTGATGATTCTCTTGGCTTTCCTCATGCACCTCCTGGTGTAGATGTCCTGGAGGGAGGGAAGCTCACCTCCTACTACGCGTCCAGCAGTTCGCACGATCCTATGTAGACCTTTGCGATTGCTGCTAGTGCCGTTTCCGTACCAGGTGGTGATGCAGCCAGTGAGGATGCTCTCCACAGTGCAGGTGTAGAACGAGCAGAGGATGTGGGGGCTCATTCCAAACCTCCTGAGACGCCTGAGGAAGAAGAGTCGTTGTTGTGCCTTCCTCAGCACTGCGTCTGTGTGGGCAGTCCATGTCAGATCCTCAGCGATGTGTACTCCAAGAAACTTGAAAGTGCTGACTCTCTCCACTGGTGTCCCGTTGATGGTGATGGGAGTGTGTTCTTTCTTCTCTCTCCTGAAATCCACCACCTGCTCCTTGGTTTTGCTGATGTTGAGTGAGAGGTGGTTTTCCTGACACCACTGCGTCAGGGTGTGCACCTCCTCTCTGTAGGCCGTCTCATCATTATCGGTGATTAGGCCCACCACCGTTGTGTCATCAGCTAATTTAACGATGACATTGGAGCTGTGTTTGGATGTACAGTCATGTGCGTACAGGGAGTACAGGAGTGGGCTGAGAACACAGCCCTGTGGAGCACCAGTGTTGAGGATCAGTGTGGATGAGGTGATGTTGTTCATTCTGACCACCTGGCATCTGCTTGACAGGAATTACAGGATCCAGTTGCACAGAGAGCTGTGTAGGCCCAGAGCCTGGAGCTTCACCACCAGCTTGGCAGGCACTATGGTGTTGAATGCTGAGCTGTAGTCCACAAACAGCATTCTCACATATGTGTTTTTGTTTTCCAGGTGAGACAGAGCAGTGTGCAAGGTGAAAGCTATGGCATCATCAGTGGAGCGGTTATTTCTGTATGCAAATTGCAGAGGGTCAGTGTTAGCGGGCAGTACAGAGCAGATGTGGTTTTTAATCAGCTTCTCAAAGCACTTGCTGAAGATGGGTGTCAGTGCAACTGGACGCCAGTCATTCAAGCATGTGGTTTTAGCTGATTTCGGTATTGGCACAATAGTAGCTGTCTTAAAGCATGTAGGAACCACAGACCGAGAGAGCGAGAGGTTAAAGATGTCCGTGAAAACCCCCGCTAGCTGGTGTGTGCATGCTTTAAGTACACGTCCAGGGATGCCGTCTGGGCCCATAGCTTTTCGGATGTTCACGCGACGGAAAGATCTCGTTACATCCGCTACAGAAACAGAGAGTGTGCTGGCCGTTTCTGTATCGGCCGCGGGAGCGCGCTGTGTTTGTGCGCTGTTCTGGGCTTTAAAGCGGGCGTAGAACGAGTTGAGCTCGTCCGGGAGAGACGCAGCAATGTTCACAGTGGCGGTTTTGCTGCGTTTAAAGTCTGTGATGTAATTAAGTCCCTGCCACATGCTCCTTGCGTTATTGGTGTTAAATTGACCCTCTACCTTGTCTTTGTATTGACGTTTTGCTGCTTTGATCATTTTCCTGAGGTTGTAGTTTGCTCGTTTTAGTTCCTCAGCATTTCTGGATTTATAGGCGGAAGTTCACACTGATAGGGCTGTCCGAACTTCGCAATTGATCCATGGTTTTTGGTTGGGGTAGATACGGACAGTTTTTGTTGGGACCACGTCTTTTACGCACTTTCTGATGAAGCACGTAACTGTGTCTGAGTACACTTCGATGTCGTCATCAGAAGCTGCCCGGAACATCTCCCAGTCAACGTCATCAAAACAGTCTTGAAGTATGGAATCCGATTGGTCTGACCAGCTCTGAAACGTCCTGAGGGTGGGTGGTTCCCGTTTTAAGTTTCTGCCTGTAAGCAGGCAAAAGCAGAACAGAAGAGTAATCTGATTTGCCAAATGGTGGGCGGGGGAGGGATTTGTAAGCATCCCGGAACGGAGAGTAGCAATGGTCCAAATACGATCACCACGCGTGTTTGTGGTGATATGTTGAAAGTATTTTGGAGCGATTTTCCTGAGATTGGCGTTGTTAAAGTCCCCTGTAACAATAAACGCTGCCTCCGGGTGTGCGGTTTCCTGCTCGTTTATGCTCCCATACAGTTCCCTGAGCGCCTGCTCGATGTTGGCTTGAGGGGGTATGTAGACAGCCGTAATAATGACCGATGTGAATTCACTTGGTAGCCAGTATGGTCGACAGCGAAGCATAAGGTATTCCAGATCAGGAGAACAAAATGATCTAACTGAGTGTATGTTTCTCTCATCACACCATAAGTTGTTAATAAAGAAACAAACACCTCCTCCTTTGCTTTTCCCTGTGTGTTCTTTCGTTCTATCCGCGCGGTGCATGGAGAACCCCGAAAGTTCAGCAGCTGTGTCTGGTACCTCCGCAGATAGCCAGGTTTCTGTAAGACAGATAATGCAGCAGTTTCTTGTTTCCCGTTGGAAGGAAATGCGCGCCTGTAGCTCGCAAAGTTTGTTGTCCAGTGACTGAACGTTAGCCAGCAGGATGGTGGGGAGTGGAGGTCGAAATCCATGGCGTCTTAGTCTGACCAGGACGCCGGCTCTATTTCCTCTTTTCCGGCTGTGTTTGCGTCATCGCCTCGGTTGTTTGGCCCAGACAAAGGGCTCTGTTGTTGTGTTTGTAAACAGTGCGTCGTTGAAGAACTCAAAGTCCGGTCTTCGGTGTGCAACGAGGGAGCCAATTTCCCGAAGTGTGTGTCTGTCGTAGGCAATAAGAGTGTGTACGTCCAGCACCAAAACAACAAAAATACTAGTAAAACATACAAAACACAACAAAGTTTGCTGGGAGCTCGCAACACGGCGGCCATGCTCGGTGCCATCTTGTGACGTCTCCAACAAACAACACGATCCAAGGTTAAAGCAGCCAACTACAATTGAGGATTAAATTAATACTATTTTAGATGCCTGACAATAATGCAGGCCCGGCGCTACGGGGGGGCAAAAGGGGGCATTGCCCCCTCAGAAAGAATTTGTGCCCCCCCAGTTTTCATAAAGGATTGTTCACTCAAAACTGAAAATTCTTTCTGTCATTAATTACTAACACTCCCGTCATTCCTACCTTCAGAACGTGCAAAATTTTATAATATGAAATAGCAATTAAATTATGAAAATTGTGAAATTAAAGCTAGGCCCATAGTCCAGACATCTGGTCCCCGCATCAGGTCAACTCATGGAGCAAGCTGGACTAGTAGTGGGTGATGTGAAGGCCAGCAGCATAATTCATTTCATGTTTTGATTAACTAATTCTTTAAAAATACAACTCTTTTGAGCTCTAAAAGGAAAAAATGCAGAAGAAATTTGCCGTTAAAGTAGTTTAAGCAGAAACACAACTGCCTTTTATTTTCACATTAGTTTTTCAGTTAGGGGATTTGTAGCCTAATAAAATGTTTAGTTCACTGCACATTCCAGCCTGATCTCACGAGGAAACTTAAGTATTTTACGTTTTGTCAGTTTAGTGGCTAATTCGTATGAATTCGTATGAGTTCAGTCGTACAAAAATGTACGATTTGAAAAAGGAGGTGTGGCACCCAACCCCATCCCTAACCCCAACCGTCATCGGGTGATGAGCAAATCGCACTAAATCATACGAATTAGATTGTAGGAATTAGCCACTAAATCAAAAAGTTACGAATTGCCGTGAGATAGCGTTGCACATTCCCACAGTAGTCTACACTATTATTAATATTTTAATTTATTATTTTCACAATTATTTATATTATTAAAATTAAGCTAATATAAACGCAGAACCCTTTTAAATGTTTGCTTTCATTTTTAAATTGCTAAAGCGCACTTTAACAATTGTGTAGAGAAACATCCCATTATGCAGCAGCAGTCAAGTTAGGACACTTAAAAAATGCCTTTTGATTTTAAAGATGATCGGCCTGCGAAGTTTACAGCGTTATGAATAAAATAGGTAGCCTATATAGTGCATAAGTGAATTTGCCACGGATCAACCTCTCACATGCACTGCATGTAAAATGAATGATAATCTTTTAAAAATATGTAAGTTAGCCTATACTGCTATTTGCTCATGCAAAATTAAACACCAGAAAATATATTGTAGGTCTACTTTAACAGCTAAAATACAGTTAGCATATCAATTTTGTTTTGACTTGTAGCTCATAGCCTTAATAAAAATGTAACCTGAAAACAAGTTATTAAATAGGCTAAATAAATAAATAAAATGACGAGTAGGCCTAATAATAGCCTAATGGTTTATGGTGGCATTTTTACAAATGCCAACCGGACAATATTACGAAAAAAAACCTGACTTATGATAGCCTAACATAAATCTTAAGTCAGTAACTTAGGAAGTAATGCAAAATAAAAATAGGTGAATAGCCTAAATGAAAGGAACAAGAGGGACCAAAATCTAGTGTCTAGTGCCCCCCTATGGGATTAAAATGCCCCCTCAGTTATGACATTCTGGCGCCAGGCCTGCAATAACGCCATGAGGAATCCTCTTGAATGGTCATGTAATGAACATCGGTTTCCTCTACTATCCAATCAAGCGAAATCCTTTCTTGCTGTCGCTGCCACTAGCACACAAAGTGAAATGATTTTTCTTTGGCCGGCAACACCGTAACAAGGCAAAGAGCAAGCCTGCATCCCTGTCACGTAGATGCGCTTCCACAAGCTTGACCGGTCTGTGGCTAGAGGATGATAACGGGGATGACTTACTTGTGTTCTTTATAAAGTCAGATGAAGTAAGATTCTATTCCTTATTTCTGTCGAAAACGGGGTCAATTACTACATTGCAAGACGTGCATTTTATTCATAATTGCGTTGCGTTTTTTTTCTACGACATTCTCTGCATAATGTCTGCATGTTAAAATATCATGTAATCATTTGTTTGTTTACTGTGTCTACGTATATTCTTATTATTATTTGAATAATTTATTTATTTAAATAATTTATTCATAAATAGTTTATTTATGATTTATTTTCACTTTGGTGGTACATTGTCACTTGTTGAACTGTTTCTTTTCTGAAGCAAAATAATTTTCATTCTTGTTATCACTGCTTGAAACCTTAATGTTAAAGTTATTTTTTATTAGGCTACTTGTACAACAGCTTATTACTTGCATGCACATGGTTGTTTGCATTATCTTCAGGCCGGTTGAACACAAGATATTCATTTTTTTCGTTCATTTTGTTATTTCTTTTAACTGTTGAAAACGTCGCAGAAATCAAATGATTCATTTCTGCGTATATTCGATTCTGCGTATATTCAATACTGCGTTATGAATATGAGTTTAAGACACATTTTAGGTTTCGGGTGACGCTGACTACTTTTACTTTCTATAGCCTACAATAAATGTAAAATTAAAAGGTAATAATTAGCCTAAAGCTTTTTTCTTTAGTATTATTATTTTATGCATTTTCAATTTTAACTATTTATTTATGAATTATTTATTTATTTAGGCTATTTATTTTTTGCGGGTGAGCTGTATTGTTGATAAGAACTATTATTCTTTATGAACTGGTTTAACTAAGTTTCACTTATTAGTTCTTATTATTGCTGAAAACTTGTTAAATAAAGTTACTTTAATAAATTATTAAAGTATTACAGGATGAACATGACTTAGCTTCATGTGGCTAAGTGGTAAGTTGGGAGGAAATTAATACTAAATTGAAGCGGACTACGCCACCCTGAACACAGGGAATTTAACACAGGTTCTTGGTGTAAGGAACAGGCATAAGACGTGAATACCAAAAATACAAAACTTTATTTTCCTTAATTATCCAATATAAAAATCACTTTAAAATTCGTCACCAACAGTAGTTGCACGATCACGTCAACACAGACAAAGACAATGGGAGTTAGAGGCTTACCAATGGTAGGTAAACTAGTTACGTAGCACCAAACTCCATAAAAGTACAAATGGTCTTACCGCAAGTGCACCACACACGCACACAAGCATACGTGAGCACACAACACACACACTGCACTCAGTGTCGTATCCCACCACCGCACGAGGGACAACTAGTGGCCTGCCTGGAAGCCTCGACTCCTACAATACAATAGAAACAAAATTAACAATTGTCCACATACATCACAATTTTCACACACAAATAAAAATACAACAATCCCCAACCAATTACAGTTAACAAAAATATCTCCTTGGAGAAAAGGAATAACTCAATAATAATAATAAACAACAACAATAATCCCAATTTAACTTATGAAAGGAAAAGAATAAACTTCCCACAGGAAGCGCAATTAAAGAAACAAAACAATGAATTAAGCACAAATGAAGGCAAACAAGCACGATCAACACAGACAAAACACACACACACACACACACACACACACACACACACACGTATCAGCTGCTACACAGCTACTCCCGTGTTGATACACAATTGACTAAATCCGAGTGTAAAGTTCAAGATAAATGACGTCAGTGATTCACAGCGCAATAGTTGGAGTCTTCACAAAGTTCACACATTCATCCGACATCAATAAAGGAAAGCAAACAGCAAAATAATCAAACAGACTTCAAAAGCAGCAGTATCACAAATGTTGCTCCACCGGACCCTTCAACAGTCCACCCACACTCAGTTATCCTTCCTAAAAGGATAACAAGATATTAAACATGGATAACAGATCGGCGCACAGTTATTTAAAATCGTACATACCTTTACCTTGCGAACCACTTCATAACATGCAGTCACGGACACATCAAAAGGTTTAATAAGCCCAGGAATAAAGAACGATCCTGTTGGGGTGACAGTGACTACACCAAGCCACAGCCAATCTTATGCCCAGGCGCTAGAAAACCAAATACAGCTAGTCAAGCACAGCTACATAACCCTGATGCTAAAGAGAAAAGCAAAACAATGTCTACCTGCGGGAACGGAAGGGGCAGAGGCGGAAGCAGCGGGACTCCGGTAGTGACGCACAAGCGGTGCTTCAATACACACACACACCCGAATCCTCCCTTATATACACACCCAAGAGTTATATGATTGGATAATATAAATCATTAGCGATGACACCATGTAACCCCACTACATTCACATATACAGGAAGCCTGTGACGCAGATGTTAAGATTACAATGTTGCGTGCAGCTTTTTATTTTTATATTACTCTGTAACTTTATAAAAAAATATGTAATATCAATGTTTTGACAATTTATGTTAGGCCTATGAAATTGTTGCATTCGGCTATGAATTAATAAAACGTGTATTGAGAAGGATTTCTTTGCGTCTTTTTAACTGGTAGCTCGAAACACGAGTAGTCGAGTATTGTTTTGAAAAGAAATTGATTAGCAGAAACCAGTAGTCGTGCAAGCCCTAATTCACAAACGAATCGCTCCCTCTGTTAGAATGAGAAGTGAAAGCAGGAGAGGGTGTGTGTTTCAGGACATGGATTAGATCAAATTAAACAGGGAGGGATAATACATTTCCATGCACACAAACACACACTCTTTGTCAGGAATGCCTGTGCGGTCACATCCATCAATGTAGAAAAGTGATGTAAAATTATAATTTTCGGAATTTAAAAAAATATTTGCATACTGTCCACTGGGGAAACTCCCGATCATAGATATATGTGTATATCTCTGGCTCTGGATGGCCACAGTCCTCCACTGCAGCTTGGTCCCGCATTCATTTCAAATGAGCGCTACCCTGTGCTAAAATGGCGGCTCTATTGACACATTCCTTCTAATAGACAACAACAGGGCAGGTGACATCTAATGTAAATATCTATGGTACAATGCTGTCTCTGTTAGCATGCAACCATGCTAACAGTGTGTTACAAAAGAATGAAGATACTTCAAAAACACTAATTTTGTGGAAAACACAGTCAATTACAGAACAACAGTAAAAACTAGAATTGTAAATTGTACATTTCCTAAAGAAAATGTGAGTGGGGTTTACGTGGCAAATCGATGGGGTACAATGCAATTTTATTGGTTGCTAGGGTGTTCTGAGTGGTGGATAGGCAGTTTCTCAGGTGGTGCTCGGCAGTTCTGAGTGCTTGCTAGGGTGTTCTGAGTGGTTGCTAGGCGGTTGCTAAGGCGGTTTCTAGGGTGTTCTGAGTGGTTGCTAGGTGGTTGTTAAGGTGTTGCTAGGGTGTCCTATGTGGTTGCTAAGGTGTTGCTAGGCTGTTGCTAGGGTACCCTGGGTTGTTACTAGGCAAGCCTCACATACATGCTTGATCAATAGTTTATAGACTTTTTTTCTTAGAACACAAAATTATCCATTATGCTTTGCATGTATGCGCAAGGAAAATGCTAAGAATTTCCGGTCGGCAGCTGATGCGTGTCAGTCGCATTCGGACAGCTTTGAAATGCTAGTTTTAATTTATTTGGCCTGCTATTATCATCTTTGAACTAATACTGCTGTTGATCAGCGCCACCTCCTGGACTGATCATTTAAAAAAATGTGATCTAATAGGATGGAAAACAGCCGCTGTGAGGCATTTTCCCTCGTTGTCAGACGGCATCTTGTGCTGTTTAAATGAAGCCTCGTCATCGCTAAAGTCAACAGTTTCTCTTTCTTTCAAATATATAACCAACCCAAACAAATATAGTTCACCAAAATGTTTGACACACACACGTAGCCTGCTGTACAGTTCCACTAACACACTGATTTAATAACTGTGACAAAGTGAAAATAAAGGGGCTTTTTGAAATGACAGAAAAACACAAACCCTGGTAAATACTACACACTAAATGAAACAAACGGCTCACGATTAGAATAAACATGCAAATCAGCCAGCAGAGTATCAGTAGCGGACTTTTATTGGACATTTTTGTAAATTGCATGACTTACAGTACAAACGTGTTAGGTTCATGCCAGTATTGCGTGTGTGTGTGTGTGTGTGTGTGTTGAAGTGCCGCTGAGCTAACAGCTGACAGGTCGGGGAAAACACACACACGCTGTTGTAGTGCCTGGACCATCTAATATGTCCAGTACTTTAAGAATTAGCTCATAAGAATTAATTGAAATTAATTCTCGGGGATTCGAATCAGAAGATTCGAGTGACTGGCTCACAGTCAGAAATAGGTTAACAGGTACACTTTCGTCATCTATTTGTCCACCCTAATAGAAGTAAGTAGCGCAACTTTATCTTTAGTAAATCTATGTTATTTCAATAATAATATAAAACAGGATTTCACAAGCAAGGTAGCTAGACCATGTAACCGAGGCAGTAACTTAGAAACACATAAAAACACAGACAAGGATCTTTTAAATGAAACACAAGTTTATTAAGCTACACACACAGTAAACTACTCTACGTACAACAGACACAAAGATACACACACACACAGTTCTGGAATGAGTTGAATGACTGAGAATGAACAACTAAAGCCTTGTTTATACTCGACACGTCCGCTAGTTCGCTTGAGTGTGCGCGGAGAATCTGACGTCATCGCGGAGTTTGCGGATGTTCGCTTTGAGTGCGCGCGACATCATTTTGGCTGGCGGTGCGCACGGCATTTTTTGAGACCCAAGCGAACAGTGCGCGCGGCGCCACATCTGGTTTGAGTTGAAATGAACCACTTCGAAGAGATTTTGTCTGAAACAGGTACACCTGTACAGACATCTTTATGATCCGTGATGATAGAGATAACCTGATGAACAATAATTTTTGGCTAGAAATTGCAACAGCCGTGGGAAAGGAGGAAAGTTTTTGTTAAAAAGTTTGGAAAAACCTGAGGGATGAGTTTGTTAAAGCCAAAAGAGGCCATGGCAAAAGTGGAAACTCAGCTATACAATTACAGAAATATGTTTTTCTACCATTCATAGGTTTTACACTGATGGATATATTACAATTTTGAATTTAAAACTATTTAACAATTACAAAACTATAATTAAGGATCAAATTATTTCTTTGATAACTGGGAAAGAATATTTGAACCTATCAGTTTACAATATACTGATGGCCTGTTTTTTAGGATTTATTGGTGATAATGGTCAGGAATGTTTGGACTATCATTGCCTTTTTAGCATAATAAGAGGACAGAAACTAACCAGACATAATGTGTGAATTGGGGAGCGGGCTAAATAAAATAAAAAAACATCTGTATTTTTAAGTGTGCTTTTTTTTGGCTTTTATTCTTGCCATAATAGAAATATATTTGTAGAGCAACCCATTTTCTCTCCTCATTGATATTTTGATAAACTTTGATAGGTAAAACTGTCCGAGATATGAACAAAAGCAAGTGATGCATCAAAGTTTGTTTAAAACAAACCTTAAATGGTTATAAAAATCCTTATAATCATTAAAATGATTTATAAAAACAATAAAAATAATTTGTTTAAAAATCTTGAATGATATTAATGATATGACGTAGTTCCGGAAACTTCCTACTTCTCTGTTTATCTGTCTGACTTTATGGTCAGTTACTTTTGACCGCCCCCTGTCGTTTTAAAGAATATCACAACGGCGAACGCGGCAAGTATAAAAGCCTCGTCCGTTTCGCGAGGTGCGCGCGCAGTCAGCGGAGGTGTGCGATGCGGCGCCAGGCAAAAGTATAACTCCTGCTTAAGAGTCCCAAACGTCTTGCACTTGCCAAGCTCTTAGCATTGCAACCTGAGAAAACCACCAAGCAGAGAGTCTGACTAGGATTTACTGTTAAATTCAATTAACATCAGCTTCAGCAAGGAGTGAAAAGTGGGCTTGTGTTACTTGCGTTTAGATGACCAGTCTCACTCGTCAGCTGGTTGAGGGGAACCCCGGCGAAGCCAATTGGTTGCACCGCGTTGACGTCGTTGGGATGTCCTTCATTGGAGAGAGATTTTCCTTCGTCTTCTGGAGCTTGGCGTCCAAGTGTTCACGGGAAAGCGGTTATACAAGCAGAACAGGGTCAGACTGAGTTCATACAAGTCGCGAACGTACATAGAAGCAGCTTCGGCTCCTGTGAACGGGGTCTCGTTGCCGTAGTGATGTTAAGGTGTGTTGTAAAGGCGGGAAGCGTGCAATGCAAAGTTTGTGCGTAGAAACCCCTCGTGAAGCCAAACGAAAGCCATGAAAGATTACAATTTTGCGGTTATATAGTGGGCAGGACTTAGACCAACCCACTCGGGGATTGTCCAATGGCCATGGCTACTGATGAGACCATGCCTCTCTTCTCCCTGTATGTCCACGCCCAAGGAGGGGAAATCAGTGGTCACGCGTTGGAGATAAATCTTCACTAATGTTATCGAAAATTCAATGAAGCTCTGTAATTAACTACTATTTACAGATACAGTTTTATCATTCAAACCAATGTTTTCTGGAGCCTTATAGCTCCAGTTTGACACCAAACATCACAGCCTTTATTAAATGCAGTTAATTACATGCGTTACACATGCTACGTTTCATTTACATGCAACACTATAGTGAATACACTTGCTTACATATATTGTAAAACATTCACAACTATTAGCAATAAATCATTAAAGCAAAACACACTTTTAAACTTGAGATGTCCAAAAAATCACGCAGGCTTTGTTTAGAATCAATAACTGGGTTATTTTCCTGGACAGGAAAAGAGGCGGGAGGCCGCACACCCAGAGATACACAAATGTGTCTTTCTTCCTTTGGGTGTAGAATTTAATTACCATAGTCATGTGGATGGAAAATGGTCAAAAAAGCGCGAATAGGCCATTCATTTCTAACTGGGGTTACAACACGTCCTTGTTTTATAAAGGGGAAGAAGAGTGTGTATTGGAATTAAGCTTCGGGCGATACTTAATTAAGGAGGAGACGAGGGGGAGCAACGAGTCCTTTCTTACTGCTGATTGTTAACTCCGCTTAGAAATATGGCTGAGTTCCTACACTGTATTTCTGATAGCGGACACGTGAACTAGGAGAACGTTTTTTTCTCGCACTTGAACCACATCTGACAGATTATAACGGCTTTAACACACACCTTTCAAAGTTGTGTGTCACAAAAACACTCTGTAATCCACTCAAAACGCTATTGAAACCCATTTTTAGTGCGCAAATTACCAGTTGTAAACACTGTAAACGGAAGTTCTAAA
Organism: Danio kyathit; assembly: GCA_903798195.1. Lineage (NCBI taxonomy): Eukaryota > Metazoa > Chordata > Actinopteri > Cypriniformes > Danionidae > Danio > Danio kyathit. Next base: position 48,209,783 of record LR812522.1, on the reverse strand, counting down.
CATTCTACCGGAAGACGCTGGTCGCTATGGCGCCCTCCATGCAGCAGCCAAGAAAAAGGGCTATACAGGTCCAGGGGCTCAGTCCTCAGAAACTAGTTAATTCGACTATGCCACCCTGGTGGAGAGCCAGTGAAATACACCCAGTTATGACTCACAGGTAAGTTTTACCACATTGAAGGCAAGGAACAGACGGAGCGAGACAGGAGGAACAATACAAAAATATATGTTTTATTTTAAGAGCACAATTAAAAAAGGTCACAATCAATCAAACCACAGTTTGACTTCCCAGCCAAGCGTAGTGGGAGCAGAGTAGTCCAGCTGCAACTCTGATTGGTAAGTTGACCCAGTTAAATTTCACCCCACATCAACTACTGCACGCACACAATGGAAATCGTATCACTCCACACAGCCCCCTGTGAAACACCACCGAAAGGCAGCAGCTGGCCTTTCTGCTACACAACCAGGCCTTAGTGGCTCCTAAGAAAAGACAAGAGAATCACACATTAAAATCAAAGAAAAAAAAACAAATAATTACACAAAATAATAATAAATTGTCGTTTACCAAGTGTGATGACTTCAGGATATTGGTTTCACTGCACAAAGGCCCAAGCAAGTAACAAAGCCCGAAAAGAGCGCCTGCAAAATCTATTATAAACTATTCAACAAAACATTAAGGGACAAATCAAAGTAGAATAAAAAAACAATGAATTAACTAGCAAAAAGAAACCAAAAGTACAAAAATGATTCCACAAGATACATTAGCAGAAATAGCCTATACATTAGCAGTAAATACTCTACTACTTTTAAATAAAGATAAACAATGAAACATAGCATTATAATTCCTTCATTAATCATTAAAAAGACAACTGGGCTACATTATTTAAAGGAATAAAGAAGTGCTTTAAAACAAGTTCGCTATATGCTTCAGCACCAAAAGACGAGTTGCCGTGAGATTGTGTAAGTGAAATATTCAGCGTGTCAGAGAAGCCTATATTAACTGAAAGAAGGATATTCCTGGTCACAGTTGACTCAGACAAGTTAACAAACCAGCGATGATGCTGATCGCCTCTGTGCTGCCTAGAACCTTCATAAACTCAACAAACAGGCTATATATAGACTTATATAATATACATTTTTAAATAGCCGATGTAGCCTAATTTATGAATCAAACAAATCCAAAGTTTTTCTTGATGTTTGCATAACTTCGCAGCAAACTGAGGCTTTAATTTTACAGCTTATAAAACATGTATGCAAATTAATGAAATATCATATGTAAACAACAAAATTGTTATATGCTATGTAGTATCCTATACTTTACAAAAAGTCAACATATGAACCTTAAGGCTTATTGTCATTGTCTTTCATTACGCCATGCAGCGGGCGCATGAACCGCGAGTGAGACCGTCATAATCATAATCTTTAATCTAATGAAAAATGTAATTAATTGTGATGTAATTAGCATTAATTAAATGCATATTTTCCGTGAAACTATCTATTTGAGGAAGCCTAATATTTTTATTTGACGGAAGAAAAAAACATGATTGGACAAACAGCCTGCCGGTTCTTAAAAAGGATTCAGTCAGTGTTTTCGTTTTGTAATCTAAATTTGTCATTTAAGTGAAAGATCTAGAGCAGTATTTATTTTATTCTTTTTGTTTATTTTATTCTGTATTTCTATGCTGCTGAAAACACTGCAGGTCCGTAAAGATGCCCTGTTATGTTCTGTATGCTGTTCGCATGTTAAAATAAATCAGTATTTTAAAATGCAATATTTAATGTGTCACACAAAATAGGCACGTCAATTATTTTTTTTTTATTAAATAATATTTTAATATTAATCTGTTAACGGTTAACTGTTAATATTCGGTTAAGGAGTGGTTGGCAAAATTAACTGAAATGAGCATCCCTAATTCTCATCCAGCTGCGCAGCCTCCTCGCATGGAACTGCTATATCATTCGTGTTTTAAACAATTTTGTGAATATTTCACTTTAATTTTATTTAGACTAATCATTATTTTATTTAACAAACTAGTTCGTGTTTTGGCGCTGAAGCATATAGCGGACTAGTATACTATAGTATATAGTAGTTTAGTTTTTACATATAGTATTGCATTAATTTGCTTAGACGTTAAATAGTTTATATAGGTCTAAAATTAACGCATTGATTCGGAATTATTATTTAAAACATAAACCTGTGTTTTTAATGACAGATGTGGGTGTCACAAAATACTTTTTAAACCAATGTTTTTATTATTATTATTATTATTTAATGTGTACAACACTTAATAAAAATTGAAATGTATTTATTACACCACCTTGTTGGAAAAAACTGTATCAGTTTTTTCTAAAAATGTTATTTAGCTCTGAATAAAAACAATTCACAAATATATATATATATATTTTTTTTTCTTAAAATAAAACATCGGATTGGATTAACCTATTTCACAGAGTGTAAACATTAAAAAATAATAATTAGGCTTAGATAAAGATAAAAAAAATGAAAGCCTTCCTTTCGTCTAATAATCTAATAATTAACATAACTGCCTTTTTTCATTTTCATACAATATGTGTGGGTTTTGACAGTATGTGTTTAATAAGGCTATAAAGTTTAGCCTATCAGATTAAATGCATGGTGAAATATGAAATATATGTCTCTTTTGTTGAATATTTATTGTATTAATCATCTTTAATATTTTAAAAATCAACCCGCTTTGGCCCTGAGGAAGAGGTTCGCAGCACTGGCGGATCAGGGGTGCATTTCTCAAACACATAACTCGCGGCTTAACTATCATAGTACAATGCATCGTTTAGGAAAAGAACGATGTAGTGACGAGTGTTTCTCAAAACCTGTAGTTTCTCTGTCGCAGATCCATCATTTGAATCATGTTAGTCATAACGTAAAACGCCCATAATGATGCTCTAAACGGGGTGGAGTAACTTCTTTAGGGAATAACCCCATAATTTATTAGTGCAAATTATATTGTTTTACCTGTACACACCTTTAAAATAAAAAAAATCCGATATTAGTTTAGCTAAAAACATGCACTCGCTTTCCATATTATTTGAAATTTATGCAAACGGCTCATATAGGACCAATGTTTCCTTACAAATATTGAGAACATTACATATTCTATTCTAAATCATAAAATCACTTACAAAAGCTAACATGTAATCTAATATCATATAAATAAATAGGTTATTTATTAAGAAATGAAATGTAATATTTATTAGGAAATGAAAATGTTTATGACGACGATTATTATTATTATTATTTTTATGTAGGATCTTGTTAATTTTAGTTTTTATTTTTTGAAAAGTTTACTTATACAATTTGACATGCAAACCACTGCAGAAATGTCCTAACCAACAGGCCCATGTCATATACAGTATAGATACTTAATAAATAACCTATAAAAGCATTAACGTATGCTATGTTTTTTGTTTTCACAAGCTTTGGCGACGTAACAAATTACGCTTTTAAATAATAGGTCACCTATAGCTTTCGCCATGAGCCACGACGGTGTTCCAAATGGCATCAACGTTTTAAGTGCACTGCGAAGAGAGTACACTTGTAAACATGAAAATTGCTAAAACTGAACTGTAAAAAATGCTTTGAAAGCAAATTACACCTAAGAGAAATGACTTTAATGCTTTATTTTAAAAATAATTCCAAGTTTAAATGTTAGAATGTTGTAAACGAATAAGGCATAGGGGGGATAAGTGGGAATAGAACACAGCCAAGAACTATTTCCAGAGGTGTAGTTGCAAGAAGTTTGCGATGCAGTTTGCAAATGTTTGTGTGGCGCGAGGGGGGCATAAAGCTTTTTGTTGGTAGAAAGACCAATCTGATAACTGGCACACTAGAGTCAAATTACCACTAAAACTATTACAATTAAAGCTCGACTACGGCACCCAGTACATTACCTAGGACATGAAATACAGGTTCGTACCTCTAACAAAAAGACAAATGAGACATAGATATAAAAAAATAGATTGTTTTATTACAATTTAATCATCCTTGGACCACAATTATCAAAAGACAGGCACATACCCGCTTAAAAATGCCACTACTGGTGGCAAACACCAAAAAAAATAAAACTTCATCCAACCAGAGGAGCTGGGGCTTACCACAGTCGGGCAGGCTAGGCACTGGGCCCAAAGAATGACCCAAAGATTCACACGTGCACGCTTTTAGATTCAGAACACCACACAGTGAACTTCACTGCACACAAGTGAGCGAAAGGCTAATTATTAGGAAACGTATTAGACACCCCCAGCTCCTAGGGAAAGAAGAAACACAATTTAGAGAGGTCAAAAATACTAAACTACCTGAGAGAGCAGCTATACCAACCACCCGTGGGCATGGAGGGAACAGGCCCCAGTTAAATCACAAATAATGTACATTAAGTTGAAGCATAGGGCTGCAATATTAAAGCAGGACAAAGCACCACCAATGCAACATTTGAAGCCAAGCAAAGCTTAACAAGCAGCCCTTAGGACAAGACAAAATAGAATTGAAACAATTAAATAAACAGTTAACATAGGACAACAGTTCAACAACAAAAAAAAAATTCAAAGAAACGGATAATAAACAAACAAAACAAATGTGCAAAACAGCAGCATCCAGCACGTGCCAAAGCAGGAGAAGACGCTCAAGCTGCAATGCAATCTATGGTAAAACAGAACACGGTCTACATACCTTTCAAATATAGTGGACTACAGGGGTTTCACATACCACTACACACGACGCCAGTCATCCCTCCGGCAGAGCAAGGCGTCCGTACTAATAACTAATTAAAAATATAAAATCAATTTATATTTATACTTGTTCGATATGCACAGTGTATGAGTGGTAGCACTCTACTTACCGACCGGGAAGTCAGCAGTCACGAAAGCGTGCAAAAATTTCAACAAACACACAGGGAAAAAGTTCAGCATTATGGAGCGTGATTTCATAAAGCTCATGATGGCCCACAGCAGCCACTCCACGATGCAACAGACACCAGCCTTCCAAAGCAAAAAACTGAATTAAACCCAAAACATATATTTAGATAGGAAAGAGAAAGGGTTTAAACAGCCGCTGCATACCAGATGCACAGCAGTGATACATCCACCACAGAGAATCAGCTGAACGATGACGCAATTTCCCTTATTCTCAGATGGGTTTTTATACACTTCTTAACAACCCCTAGTTGGTATGGGCGTACACAAATGCTTAATGCATAACATCCGCTACAGTTGGAACAACGGATTTGGGAAACACCAAATCAACGAATTAAACTTGTAGCAACCGTAGTTGGCTAACAAGGGTTTTCGGAATTGCACCCCAGATAGGCTACACGCTAGAGAAGTGCTTTTGCAGACCAGTGCTGTGTTCTCATTTCACTACAGTAACTGCAAATTCAGGAATCTCCCCATGCTGCATCATTGGTAAAATAATTATCCCAAATGTGTTAAATGTGTGTTCGTAGTTGTGTAAAATGTGTGGTTTCGACATCTAAAGTTATTTATTTTCTAAAGCAGTGTGGCTTTCGATTATCTCAGATTTAGACTAATTTATCTGGATGTGATTCAAATGTCGTGGGACAGATCATACAGTATAGACTCAAGCAACTTTGAAAAGCTTAAAGCTTGGAGCTAGAATCCAGCATAATTAAAGTTAGGGCGTACTCACACTATGTACAGTTGCCTTGAACCGGGCCGAAGCACGCTTGTCCCCCCTCCCGTCTCCCCTGACGGCCCACACTCACATTACATTCGAGCCTGAGCCCGCTTACGTCATCGATGATGTGCTGTTCTGTTTAGGAAGAGAATCGTTTCGCTCAGCACAGTGGAGATTTCTTTAGTTATATCGTTTAAGTCGTTTGATATGCGGCGACACGCCGTCAAATGTTTAGCCGAACAGATCAGCCACTTTTATGACGCTCATAAACAATCATAAAGTCCTCGTGCTGCAGGAATTAGGAGGTTTGCTGAAGGCACAGCTGTTGTACAGTGAGGGGTTTGTGTCTTTAATAATGTACAATGTTCATTGCGTTCATTAAACAGTACGAATGATTAATTAATCCATATCAAACAGTCCCTTAAAAGTCACGTCTTGCTTTCAGTTTCGGGCTTAGGCACGCTTGCACTCACACTGTAAGCATACCGCGCCTGAGCCCAAGTGAACCGCGCTCACGGATCAGAGCACTCACACTTCTCAAACGATCTGGGAAACGGGCCTGGGCACGGTTCGGATAGCATGGTGGGAGTACGCCCTTAAGGCCTATTTATACTTCTGGTCAAACGCACGCGTATGCTATGGCGCATTCAAAAAATGTAACGCATACGTGTAGCGCAAGCTCTGTGATTGGTCGGCTTGGCAGCGCTGACGAGTGTGGGCAGAGGTGAGAGCTGCGCGCCCGATGCAGCGAGTGTTTACAAGTGTGGAGTCCCATGAAGGAGCTCCGGATAGAGACTGTTGTTTTGTGTTTACCTTATGATTAAAGCTGTTGCACGTCCGCCGGTTCCCACCTCAAAATGAGCAAATTTGAGCCACTTGTACATTAAGGAAGTGTTCAGAAAAAACAGAACACCAGCGAAGAAACTCGACACAGAGAAACATAACACCTACTGCCAGCCAGCTTTTCGATAGTGTATTGCAGAAAAAACAGAAACATAAATATAGTTATAAATATAGCGCAGAAGTATAAATGCACAGCTACGCCCAAGGCATACGCCGTGGGTTACGGCAATCACTTGATGCAGAAGTATAAACCGGCCTTAAGTCTTTGTGTGTTAATGCTACGAGCCTAATATAGATATTTAAATTTTTTAATTTTAATTTGTCTTTGGACTTAAAAATAAATTGAAAAGTTTGAAACGGCTTGCTGCTAGTTAATCCAATGTGTGTGCGTATTGGCATAACTTTGTTTATTCGCAGTAGCTTTTTTTCGTGCAACAGAAATGTGGCATTGAGAAGCATACTGAATAAAAGCGGGGTTAATAGTGAAATCGGCTAATCACTGCATCTCTATCAATGATATCAGTGCATTATTCAAAAGGCCTTCTCTACAAACATATTCAAATGTTTTTGGCTGCTCGCGCTTGTGCTGCATTATTGCATTATTCAACAGATGCACATCACTTCATAACTATAACGGACGTTTTTTTAACTGAACTAAATCTATTTTTGATGTCTTGGTCACGCTATTTGGAGGGCCGGAACAAATTGCCTCCAATTGAATAACCCTGGTCATCAGGTAACCGGGAACGAATAAGATACTTGCATTCAGTGCATTCATTATATTTTTCTACATTGTACTCATGTGCAACATGTAACAATTTCGCTTTTTTAAACATATAGTATTTTAAAAACTATTGCCAGTCAAACACAGCTAAAGCAGTCAAGCATAAGTTTAAATGTTAGAATGTTTCTAACGAATAGGGCATAGGAGGGTAAGTGGGAATAAAACACAGCCAGGAACTAGTTTATTACAGCACCAGAGGTGTAGTTGCAAGTGCACAAGTTTGCGACGCAGTTTGCGAATGTTCGTTGAAACAATGGTTTTGGGAAACGGCAAATCAACTAACTGTTTGTAACGATGGAACTTGCGACCTTAGTTGGCTAACGATGGTTTTGGGAAACGCACCTCAGGTTGTGAATTATTTTCCCACAATATAGGCTAGCCTATGCCGTGCAACAGGTAACAGTTTTGCTTTTGACCTAGATATCCAGTCAAAGCACCATGCATCCCGCCGTTATGGATATATTAGCTAAATATTATTATTATTATACATTACTGGACATAATGCGCTTTTTTAAACAAGCAGATTTGTTTCTTTCTCTGCATGCGTGTGAAAGAGAAATGAACAGAGAAAATGAACAGACGATAAATAATATGCGGCTCACTTTGTGTGTGTATACCCATTTATTTAATTAATAACTGCCACTAGTTCTGAGTGCATGAGAGTGTTTTACATGTAGTGGCAGTTGCTCAAATATTTGTAACATAGCCTGTTATAAATAATAATTAGCCTACTGATAAAGTAAGTTATATAACAAGGTGAAGTGCTCCACCGGCACAATAATCTTAATAATTATTTTGTAGTGTGTGCTGTGCCGCGGTTTTTAAATGTGCATATGTTTAAGATTTGAGGTAATATGTCGCCATGATTGTCAAAGTAATCGAAACATTTTCACCCTAACGCAATTTAATAGGGCACTATAAAGGCTAAAGAACTAATTCTTATATTTGTTTTTTGCAGGCTAGGGCTATACTTCTCACCATGTATCTTTTCTAAAACAGACAGTATAGTGTAAAAGCATGTTTATAACTAAGAAAACTAAAACAAAATTATATTTTAATTGAACACATCACATAAGGTACACATACAGAACCGTTTATCTAGTATTGTGAAAAGGCAAAGCTGAAAATCTGGGGTTAAAGCGCCACCCAGCAGTCAAAAGCTGCTGGCGCACCAAATACCGCCGCCACAGCGGTATGAATGGTGGCAAAGGGACCAAACTGAAGTAGAGACATCTGTAGGAACGCTCCGGTTACTATGGTAACCCTCGTTCCCCGAGGGGGGGAACGGAAATGCTATGTGGAAAAACTTCCACTATGGGGATTTCATTCAGAAATTTGCTCTTATAGCAAATTGATTGCAACGAGCATCAGGTGCGCAAGCTGAAGCTGCCAACTCATTGGCATTTCATTGGCCCGTTTACATACTCTTTCAGATGATTGGCTTTCTGAATGAAATTCCCATAGTGGAAGTTTCCACATAGCATTGAAGTTCCCCTTCCGAAGGGAAACTTCCGTTTGCAAGCATGAGTCAAATGAGCCAATCCCCAAGTCTCTTTGATGTTCTGATGCTGAGATATAGCTGTTGATGAATGGTTGCTAGGGTACTCTGTTTTGTTGCCATGGACATGGTTACAGAGTGAACTTGAAAGTAATTGGTTGTCTAAGTCAAATGAGCCAACCCCCAAGTCTCTAGGACACCAATATGAAAAGATATGCATCTAGGTCATTATTAACTCACACTGAACTGAGCTAAACTGAACTGAACTTAATCTCTGAAAATTGAACTGACACTTTTTCAATTCACTATAATCTTCCATGTGAAGCTGCTTTGAAACAATCTACATTGTATAAGCGCTATACAAATAAAGATGAATTGAATTGAACTGTGCAAAGATATGCATCTAGGCCAGTTATAATGGCAGTCTATGGGATCAGTTTGGGGGCATGGCCTGAAAGCTTCATTATCATATTGAGATGCTGATTGGTTGGCCGAGTCAAACAAGCCAACCCCTAAGTCTATAGGACACTGCTATGCAAAGATATGCATGTAAGCCAGTTATAATGGCAGTCTATGTAATCACTTATTAAGGGTATTTACGTTAAATGGAGGCGTGGCTTAAGACCATCATTATCCTACTGTAAAGCTGATTGGTTGTCTTAGTCAAATGAGCCAACCCCCATGTCTGTATGACACTCCTATGCAAAGATATGCATGTAGGCCTATTATAATGGCAGTCTATGGAATGAGTTTGGGGTCGTGGCTTAATTATCATATTGAGATGCTAATTGGTTGCCTGAGTCAAATAAGCCCACCCCCATGTCTCTATGACACTCCTATGTATTGTTATTGATGTGTGACATTTATAATGGAAGTCAATGGGATCAGCAATGGGACGTCCCAGCCCATGTTAAGTCAATGAGGCAGTTATTAAGGGTCTTTAATGGTGGCTTGAGAGCTTCATTATCATATTGAGACGCTGGTTGGTTGGTTGAGTCAAATAAGCCCACCCCCAAGTGTGTATGACACTGCTATGCTATGTAATGTGATTGACGTGTGACATTTATAATTGGAGTCAGTGGCTATGTTTCCATCCACCTATTTTTATGCTCATTTTGGAGATGCGCATAAAAAAACGGTTTATGGAAACGTCATGATGCGAATAAATTTTGAAGATGCGCATAAAAAAATTTATTCGATAAGAAAAGATGCACATAAACTATGATGAAAACACTTTTACCACACAAATTCCAGTATGTGCATTAAAAAAGGTCATGTGATTTTGGTATAAGAGATCATGTGATGATAGAAATGTGTGTGAATGGACAAACCAGCAGGCTGAGCACACTGTAAACCATCTGAAATGTTGTTTTGGTCATTCTAAAACGCCTTACCGTTTAAGGATTAGTGTTATTATATTATTAATAACCTCCAGAATCAAGAGCGTCTGTGCTCCGCGTCTGACACCTTCAAACGCCACCGCGCGTTCACTGCGTGTCAGGATTGCCTTCTGAGGCGCAAGTCATTTATTAAATGAAGAAATGATTGACGCAGCTTCTCCTACTGCAGCAAATTCTGTTTTTACTGTTGATATTTGGCGCCAGTTAATCAGGAAGTGACGATTTTGTTCTCTTTGACTCGTTGGATGGAAACGCAGCTTTATTCGCACGTCTTTTATGCGATAATCCAGTTTTGCGCATAAAGTTCATTCGCATTTTTGGATGGAAACATAGCTAGTGTAATGAATGGGAGTCAATGGGAAATGTTAGGTCAATGGGACCACTTTGGGACATCCTAGCACCCCACGAGTACAACTTATACCCCCATTCGGGGTATGTTCTCACTTAGGCTGCAACCCCCTACAGATGTTGTGAACCCCATATTTCTATGAAATTCACACTCTTGATTCGTCACAGTTCGGCTCAATGTTAAGTCTATGGGAGATTTAGGACGTCCTAGCTCAGGGTACAACATTTACCCCCTTTCTTACCCGGGCTGTAACCCTTTCGAGATATTGTGAATCCCATATTTCTACAAAATTCACTCTTGGCGCCATGATGTGTTTTGTAAATAGTTTTGTACTGTGGTCTAGAAAATGAATGGATGTCAATGGGACAATGTTAAGTCAATGGGAAATTTTGGGATGTCCTAGAGCCCCAGGGGTGCAACATTTACCCCCTTGTGTGGTATGTACTTACTCAGACTGCAACCCTTTTGAGATGTTGTGAATCCAATATTTCTACGAAATCCACTCTTGGCGCTATGATGGGTCAAAATTTGTCCCATGTTATGTCAATGGGATTTTAGGGGGGGGTTTTGGCCCCTGCGGAGAATAGCAAGAGTAGACTTTGCCTATGGCAAACCCCACTAACTAGAAGCTAAAATTTATTGATAAACTTTAAAGTTAGCTTGAGAAAGCCAGGATCAATACCAAAAACTACAATACAGCAATTACCAAATATCTTTTTTCACAAATAAATGAATAAGAAATTAAAGGAATAAAATATTACAAAAATTATTATTTTCTACATAAATATAAAAACCAGGCGACGCAGTGGCACTGTACGTGGTGCTGTCGCCTTACAGCAAAAAGGTCGCTGGTTCGAGCCTCGGCTGGGTCAGTTGGCGTTTCTGTGTGGAGTTGCGTGTTCTCCCTGCGTTCGCGTGGGTTTCCTCCGGGTGCTCCGGTTTCCCCCACAGTCCAAACACATGCAGTACAGGTGAAATGGGTAGGCTAAATTGTCCGTACTGTATGAGTGTGTATGGGTGTTTCCCAGAGATGGGTTGCAGCTGGAAGGGCATCCGCTGCGTAAAACATGTGCTGGATAAGTTGGCGGTTCATTCCGCTGTGGCGACCCCAGATTAATAAAGGGACTAAGCTGACAAGAAAATGAATAAATAAATATAAAAACCACTGCTTTATTCATCTCGGGGGGCTTTTTGAGTTTATTCATGACAAAATTTGCAAGCTCGTTCTTTATCCTTGTGCTGTATGCTCTGTTTAACTGTGATCTCGCTAGTGAAGTGCTCAGTTTTTCCACTTACAAAGTCTGCCATGTAATAGCACATGCGCCATGGAGCCACACAACTGACTCTTAAAGGGAATGTGAGATGAGACTCTGATTGGTTTATTCTCCAAACACAACTATAACTCATTAAGAGAATAAGCTCAACACTGTTAGATCATGAGCCGCGGCGCAAAGCGTATTTATCCGTCCTTAAAATAGCAAAAGTGGATTCTGACATGCCCTTAATGCTTTTGCGCCCTGCAAAACGATGACTTAGTGATTTGCGGGCCCTAAGCAATTCCAGGTGTGGGGCCCTAGCATTGTTGAAAAATAAACTGCATGTTAAAATATATATAAATATATATATAAATCGAAACGTTTTCACTCCAACGCAATTTAATAGGGCACTAATAAACCGGTATATATATATATATATATATATATATATATATATATATATATATATATATATATATATATATATATATATATATATATACACAGTTGAAGTCATAATTATTGAACCCCCTTTGAATTTTTTTTTCTTTTTAAAATATTTCCCAAATGATGTTTAACAGAGCAAGGAAATTTTCACAGTATGTCTGATAATATTTTTTCTTCTGGAGAAAGTCTTATTTGTTTTATTTTGGCTAGAATAAAGCAGTTTTTAATTTTTTAAAAGCCATTTAAGGTCAATATTATTAGCCCCTTTAAGCTATATATTTTTTTAATAGTCTACAGAACAACCATCATTATACAATAACTTGCCTAATTACCCTAACCTGCCTAGTTAACCTAATTAACCTAGTTAAGCCTTTAAATGTCACTTTAAGCTGTATAGAAGTGTCTTGAAAAAAATCTAGTCAAATATTATTTACTGTCATCATGGCAAAGATAAAATAAATCAGTTATTAGAGATGAGTTGAAAAAATCTTCTCTCCCTTAAACAGAAATTGGGAAAAATAAACAGGGGGGCTAATAATTCTGACTTCAACTGTATATATATATATATATATATATATATATATATATATATATATATATATATATATATATATATATATATATATATATATAAACGGGTCAAAAGTTTGGGGTCAGTGTGATTTTTAAATGTTTTAAAATAAGCTTCTCCTGCTCACCAAGGCTGCATTTATTTCATCAAAAGTACAGATTGTGAAATGTTACTGCACTGTAAAATAACTGTTCAAAAGTAGTTTATCATTTAATTTAATCATTTATTTCAGTGATTTTAATGATGAATTATCAGCTTCATTACTCCAGTCTTCAGTCACATGATCCTTCAGAAATCACTCTAATATTATTAATTATTATTATTATTATTATTATTATTAATGGTAAAAGTAATAAATGACTGAAGTAATAATTTCATTTCAAACCACATACAATAAAAAAGCAGTTATTTAAAATTTTTTATATATATTAAATATTTATAATGTAAATATATATTATAAATACATTATAAATATATAATGTGTATCTTCCTAATGCACAATTTTAAGAAATAAATTCACAAAAAAAAAAAAAACAAGTTCACAAACTATGTCGTATTTCTACTTTTTTCCCCAAATGTTCTCAAAATTCTCACTCCTGTACACTTTACCTGCCTCTACTCTGATCTCTGGCAGACTGCTGTCTCTAAAATCTCTGTGATCGTGAACTGCAAGAAAATAATAAACGGTCCATTTATAATATTACATTTAAAACAGGAGAAGCAGATCAGTTTGACTGTAGCAGTAAAATACCTGACGCTCGCGGTGCTAAAACATTTACCGTCGATATACAGAGGAATGATCTGCTCTCAATGCTGCAGGTGTGAGAGATGGTTGTATGATGGCTGATGAGTAGGGCCAGATGGAACCTGTGGACATTTTTTGCAATTTCTGCAGAGAATTTTGGTAAAAATCTGTGGATTTCTGCGGAATTATTTTGGGAGTCTTATAACTAAAACCTTAATATGTGAAATATGTGTAATTTAAAAACTGAATAAATTCAGATTTACACACATTTACTCAAGTAAATAAACAGAATTAATGATGGGCTAAAAATCTGCGGAATTCTACTATTGATGAGTTATGTTATAAACTGTTCATCACGGACACATGAGTGTCAAAAAATCTCCAGTAACTACTAAATACATTCATGTAGTATCTTCAATAAAGATCAGTCTACTACATGTATTGAGTTGAAAATGAACCTTTACTTCTGTTTACCTCAGTTACAGCAACAGACATTTCCACCGCATGCCACCTCTTCAGCCGCAAACCAGCTTCTTTCAGCCTGGTCAGCACTTCATCTAGTGTCTTCAAATGTCTGTCTTGATTTCCTCCAGTCACCAATATATCATTTAGACAAACAACTACTCCAGGTATACCTTGTAGCAATCCCTCCATTGTTCCCTGAAAGATAGCAGGGGCGGAAGCAACTCCAAAGGGTAGACGATTATATGTGAATAACCCTTTGGGAGTATTCACAGTCAAATATTTCTTGGAGTTCTCATCCATCACTATTTGTTGGTATGCGTGACTCATGTCCAGTTTTGTGAACTGCTTCCCTCCATCCAATAAAGCAAAAAGATCTTCCACTCTAGGTAATGGATATTGTTCCAGTGTTGACACTCTGTTGACTGTAAGTTTGTAGTCACCGCATAGTCTTATACTCCCATCTGGTTTCAAGATAGGAACAACAGGAGCTGCCCACTCTGAATACTTAACAGGTGAGATGATCTTGTTTCGCAGCAGACGATTAATTTCTTCTTCCACCTTTGTTTTTAAGGCATATGGCACTGATCTGGGTCTATAAAACCGTGGTGAGGCATTAGTCGGAACATGAAGAGTAGCAGTAGTGCCCCTTAATGTCCCAAGCTCTTCTTTGAACACTTCCTCATGCTTAGATAGCACCTGTTGCAATGTCTTTGTCTCTGACTGTATCAGCTTTTTTCTCACCCCATTGCAGTTGAATTTCTTCCAGCCAGGCTCGGCCTAGTAAACATGCTCCTGTTCCTTTGACTATGACAAGAGGCATTTCTTTTTCCTGCTGCTTGTATTTTACATGAACGTCTGCTACCCCCACTATCTCTACTGGCTCTCCAGTATAAGTTCTCAACTTCATTTTGAGGGTCTTAATTTGGGAGTGTTTGTGTCTTTCAAGATGTGACTGAACATTCCCTCGTTCATTAAACTGAAACTACATCCTGTATCGATCTCAAAGTTCACGAGTTTGTCATCAATATGTAACTCAACAGTGAGAGGCTTCACTTTCTTCATAGCATCAGCTTTTATGCATGCCAAGGTGAAGGTTTCTTCTGATTCATCACTCTCATTATTTTCACTTACTTTAAATGCTCGATGTGGCCACACTCCTTTTGCTCTACTTCCAGTGACAGTGTGTCCCCTCTGTTTATTTTTGTTGTGACAAGCCTTGGAAATATGACCTATTTTTCCACATTCATAACATTTGTCCTTCTTAAATCTGCATTCACTGGCTCTGTGGTTTTTTCCTCCACACCTGTACCAGTCTCTGGTGTCTATTTGTTCACCTGACTCTCCTTTTTTTTCTTGATCAGATTTCCTTACTTTGAACTTGACGTTGTTACATGTCTGCACACTGGATTTATTTTGCAAATCAAGCACGTTTTTGCTTGCGGTTTCCATGGCGACTGCAATTTTAAAAGCAGTCTCTAATGTCAGATTTATTTCTGAAAGCAAACATCTCTGAATCCAATCATCATCAATGCCACACACAAGCCGATCCCTCAGCATTTGATCCAAAGTTGTTCCATAATTACAGTCTTGAGCTAAGCAACGCAACTCTGCAACATACTCTGTCACGGTCTCTGTCGGCTTCTTTGTTCTGGAGTCAAATTTAAATCTCTGAACAATCTCACTTGGCTGGGGATTGAAATAGTTTTTTAGCAAAGTTACCAGGTGCTCATAAGTTTTTTCACTTGGTTTTACAGGGCTGAGAAGATTTTGCATCACACTGTAAGTTTGTGGTCCCACAACACTTATAAGAGTAGCTTTTTGCTTACCCTCATCTTCGATTCCATTAGCCACGAAAAATTGCTCCAGTACTTCAGAATATTCTTCCCATGTTTGAGTTTTTGCATCAAACATTCCTAGTGAGCGAATAGTTCCTGTAGCTATGGTTGGTCTTCTCTCGATCTTTTTTCCTTTTATTATTATTTCCCTCACAGATAGTTATTAGCACAGTGCTCCGTCATTTTTACATCCTTACTTTGCTGTCAACACGTGCTTCCACTTTATCCTCGTCACCAAAAATGTAGTATCTTCAATAAAGATCAGTCTACTACATGTATTGAGTTGAAAATCTGAGTATTGAGTTTCTGAAGTGCTCACACCTCGTGCATGTGCAGTACGGAAGGAATATTTCATTATTCATGGGGCCCCCGGTTTTTAAAAGAAGTAATACCTTTAAAATCTTAACGGTTATAGACAGATTTTACCACATATGATAGAAAATGTATAAAAGAGCTATATGATTAATATAGGCTTCTTGGCATTGGTCGGGGCCCCCTAATTCCCCGGGGTCCCTAAGCGGCTGCTTACCTCCCTTATTGGTTAAGTCCGCCCCTGCTGATAGATGATAAAGATAAATGCAAAAAGTGCTATGAAACTCCTTGTACCTCACCAACCAAAGTGCACACACAGCTTGCATGTGTGCCACAGTCAAAGTTCCAAATAGTTCAAATTCCCAGAAATGTGCAGAAATGTGTTGATTAATACTGAATATTTGGTATTATTTGGATTTATGATTAACATGTCGCAATAGTCAGGTGTACAAACTACAGTGCTTTATCAATACATTTCTGTATTGGCTTTCACATATACTATACCCTGGTTTCTTGCTTAACACTAGTATATGATATCCACAGCTGTAATGGGCATTCTGTGTCCGATATACTCTGCACACAGTAGACCAATCACAACAGACTTGGTCACCAGACCACCAATCACCACCAGATTATCATCACACAAAGGATGGGTTTAGAAAAATGAATCACTGAACAAATCATATGGGAGTCATTGGGTCAGCCTCTTATTAAGGACTTCCAAAACCAAAATTTGAACCTTTTAAAATGCATAGTCGGGGTAGTTTAAATGTCAAAACATTGGATGTTGAGACAGATCCTTTTTTTGTTCAAGCAGCCCTATTGAAACAATTGACTATTGAGATTCTCTGCATTGTCCTGTCCAATTTTGCATTTGTCTTTCCTCTTTTCGGGGGACTTGAATGATTAAGTCACTATAAAAATTTAGTTTAAAGAAGAATGTGATGGAAAATGGTAAACACTCGAAAAATAAGCAAAATAACGAGTAATTAATTAAATAATTTAATTAAACAGGACTGGTACTCTTTTGACCTTAACAGTTTCAGCTTTAACTCTTTTAACCTTAACTGTCACTTAATCTTCAGGAGCTCCATTGTGGGACACAAAACTAGAGTGGTGTACAAGTGATGCTTGACAACACTTCAATCACTGGCCTCACTCCACTTCTGTAGCTTTCTGCCCTGCTCAACTTAGTCAAAAACAACCCCATTACCCCTTGCAGGCTAGGGTACTGCAAGACTGTGGTCCTTTGTCTCACATGCTCTTAAAGCTGGCATCTCATATAAACATGTTTAAACTGCTCTTTCTCTCTTGTTAACATATCTTAAAATAGGATCGAGCACTGTCATCGAAATTTAGAAAATTATAGGTTAATATTTTTCTTAATTTTGATCTCCATCATACTAACTGTGAAAGCTGAATCTTATTCCAGGTGTTACTTTGTGGGACGAGAAATCAATGAATGACAATCTGGACACCCATCCACAGCCCAGGACTGATTTGAAGTTCAGCAGCTCTGATTCTTTATCTGATAAGTGTAATTTAATGGATATAAGTGCTTCCCTGAAAGCCAGCTTCTTGGCAGGGCTTATTGAGGTGGAGGGATCTGCCAGATACCTGCAAGACACCAAAACCTCAAACCAACAGTTAAGAGTAACAATGAATTACAGCGAAACAACCAGATTTGACCAGCTCATCATCAGTCAGCTGCAGAATATCACCTATCCTCAAGTATTTGAGCAGAAAACTGCAACTCATGTGATCACGGCTGTACTGTACGGAGCCCAGGCATTCATGGTGTTTGACAGGACATTATCAACGAATGAGAATACCCAGAACATTGAGGGAGAATTAAATGTAATGGTCAAAAGCATCCCTTTATTTTCCATTGAGGGAAAAGGATCTGTAAAAATGACAGAAAGTGAAAAGGACATCGCTGAGAAGATATCCTGCACTTTTCATGGTGACTTCCATCTTGAGCAAAACCCCACCTCATACATGGAGGCCCTGGATACATACCAGAAGCTGCCCACACTGCTGAAGGGGAATCCCCAGAATGCAGTTCCAATAAAAGTCTGGCTATATCCCCTTTGTTTACTAAATAATAATGTAGCCAAACTAGAGAGAGAAATCCGCCGAAGTCTGATTTCCAACACTGTAGATATAATTGAGAATCTGAATGACGTCGACAGGGTTTGCAATGACCTGTCCAAAAATACAGTGACAAATGATTTCAGTGACATCCAAGAGAGACTTAGCTCATTCCAGGAGTCAGTTGGCAGCTACAAGATGTTTTTCCAGAATGCAGTGGCCAGGGTCTTGCCTGAAATTCGAGGGGGGCTAAAGGAGGAGAAATCCCTTGCAGATATCCTGGAGATCCACCATGACTCCCCTTTTAATGCAGGGAAGCTAAACCAGTGGTTAAAGGATGCAAATTCCGAACTTCACCTCCTGAGTTCATGTCTCAAGATGCTTGATGGGATCCAAATTGAAGATTCAGATGGTCTCAACACCATCCTTCTTGATCCTGATATTGATGTTGTGGTGTGTTTGACCCTCACATCTTTGAGCTATGAAGACCCTGATCTCAAAAAACAGGAGGAGTTTCTGAAATCAGACCAGTTTAAAAAGCTAGATGAAGGAAACGGCCATAAAACAGACGTGGAACCTGTCAGAAAGTGGTTTAACGATCCTGATGCCATCAGACAGATGAGACAGAGCTTAACTCAATTCAGGAGTTTTTCAAGGGCTAATAAAGATGAAAAGAGAATGCGCTTCATTATTTCTGCTATCTCAGATAGCTCCAATCCAGTCATTTCCATCTACCTATATGAAAAAGGAAATCTGACAACACAAAGCTTCAGTTGCCATCCAAACCACCTCCACCAATAGTGAAGGATGTTCAGGACCAAACAGTGTCTCTGAAACTGCAGAAGTCCCCAACTGGAGAAACAGTGAAGTACAGAGTCGAGTACAAGGAGTCAAACGCTGATTCTGCTCCTAAAGAAAATTGGCTTGTCATAAACACAGCTGATGAAGACTTTACTCTGACTGGATTGGAGGCTGGAAAGTCGTACTTGATCCGCTACAGGATAGTGGGTGAAGTGGGAGTGAGTGAAGCCAGTGACACTGTCAGCACAATACCATCTTTAGGTAAGAATTCTTTGCTACCTGGGTAGTTACAGTGATTTTTGTAAGTGTAATAGATGATGATTTCCTAACACTGGAATGTTTCATCACTGTTAACGTGTTCATAAACAGCACTTTTTTTTAACCATAATAAAAACTCTAAACTGTCAATGGCCACTATATTCTGCTGCTGTGTGAGCATGATCATTTCTTTTTTTTTTTTTCTAAAGCTAATTCTGTGATTGTTGGTGGGAAAGACGGAGCAGAGTTCAACTTTATAGCATCTTCTGCCATGTCCTTGAAGGAAATCAGCATCACTTACTCTGGGGTGTGTAAAGATTGTTTCATTCAAATTAATTATTGTTGATTCTAACTCAGGCGATGCAGTGGCGCAGTAGGTAGTGCTGTCACCTCACAGCAAGAAGGTCGCTGGGTCGAGCCTTGGCTGGGTCAGTTGGCGTTGATGTGTGGAGTTTGCATGTTCTTCCTGTGTTGTGAATTCTTCCCCTTTAAATTTAGGACTTGCGATTTACTTGACGTTTACGTAAGGACTTACGCAAAGGACGTAGTGCAATGCCTACACTATAGACGTTTTTAGCGTAACTGCGTATTCACTAAGGCTGTCAGCAGCACGTCAGTCAGACTGTGTGCGTTTGCTCAGGGACAGCATTATGTACAAGAGAAAGTAGTTGACAAAGTAAGTTTTCCTCATGTATCTGATTGATGACTTTGCTTGTTACATAAGAATAGTAACTGATATAATGATGATGTTCTTAATGTTTAGCGATCGCTGGGTGTAATTTGATCCTTCTTAATGAGCGGCTGAGACGCCCCAGTGTGCATCGCTCATGTTTATAGTCTCATTATATTAGATTTATGTGTAATGGTTCATGTTGATAATAGCCATCTGTGACCATTATTACTTACTGTATGTCTGTGTTAAAGATAATTTTAGTTAATTATATAACTTATTTCATTACTTAACACTATTCGTTACACACTGTATACTGTTGTTTTGAAGAGATAATTTTTCAGTCTATGTCATCTGTCAGTACAATATACCAGTTATTTATTATGTAGATTGTGATATGCTGAATCATTGGACATATTTGTAATTATTGTTGTTACTCATTTTCAGAAACTACCTCAAATACACTGACAAGTGTATATGGTTAAATCTTGTTCAATAAATGGTCAAACTCATTATGATGACTCCAACTCTCTGACAAGAGTACTGCAGCGGTTAATAACGATTCACTAGCATTCAGTGGGAAATCCCCAATACCCTGCATTCGCGTGGGTTTCCTCCGTGTGCTCCGGTTTCCCCCACAAGTCCAAACACATGCGGTACAGGTGAATTGGGTAGGCTAAATTGTCCGTAGTGTATGAGTGTGAATGAGTGTGTGTGGATGCTTCCCAGAGATGGGTTGCGGCTGGAAAGGCATCCGCTGCGTAAAATCGTGCTGGATAAGTTGGTGGTTCATTCCGCTGTGGCGACCATGGATTAATAAAGGGACTAAGCTGAAAAGAAAATGAATGAATGAATGATTTTAACTCTCATTATTTGTGGGGAGATTTACTAACAGCATTTGCCAATGTAAACCCTGCTTTGGAGAAAAATACTTTAATATAACAGGATTTTCTAAAGGCACAATGAGGAAAGTTTTGCAATAAAACGATGCCTTTGTTGCAATTGAATATTTGCTGCTGTTTCTAGTTAAAAAGCCCCTATTATGCATTAACATTCAACATTATGCATATTTTGGTTTTGGAGGGGTCTTCAACAACAGGCTGATATGCATGCAAGGTCAAAAAACACTTTCATTGTCTTATAATATGCATTTATTTTTACCTAATTTTCCCAACGACTCCCATATAATTTGTCCAGGGATTCATTTGTTCCCAAAACCCCTCCTTAGCACAATGCTAATCTGCACTGATTGGTCCGATGACCCAGTCTGTTGTGATTGGTCGACTGCGTTCAGCATGAGACAGAGAGAAATGCCCAGCACAGCGTAACAAGTAGTCAGAGTGCAGAGTGTATGTATGAGCCCAATGCAGGAGTGCATTAAAGCAACGCAGTTTAGCACCAGCATATCACTCTATTCTTAACCATGACACACATTCAGTATTAATCCACACAGCGGCAAAAGCTGAACTATTTCGAAACTTGACCGCCACACGTGTGTAAGAACAGCTGACGGTGGCCATAGCAATGACAAATGGCAGTGGAATGCGAGCTCACAAATGCATTTATATCCGTAAACAAAGTGGCACGTGTCGCATTTTCAATGTGGTTTTAGACGCAATATGTGAATATAAAGGGTTAACCTGATACAGTACAAGCCGCGTGGAGCGGTTACAAGTAACAAAACACAATTAAATACATCATTTGCAAGCTAGAGAAAAGAAGGCGGCAACCATTTTAATCGCACTTAGGATACTTACGCTTGTGAAATGGAGGAAGAAACTGGTCCATGAACTGTGCACTGTAAAGTTCCTGTCAAGCTCTGATAAAGTCTCATACATCAATAGTCTTTTCTGGTCCTTCCTTTAACAAACGGCCAACGAATCCCCCGTTGTAAGCGTGTAGATTGCTGAAGCAGTCATCCGAAAAATGACGGGAACACAGCACAAGGCTGGGCTATAATGCTGAGGTATTTTTGCAAAAATAAACTTCAACCACTGACTCTTCACAGTTTCATCTTTGGGTAGAGAAAATAACACTAACTTTCCCTTCACACTTCAGAGCACATCGTCTTCATGACATGATTCAACCGGGATCTGCTACAGTCTTTGTCTTTATTTTTTTGCTACGGTGTTTGTGGGCGGGGCCGGGGGGGTTCAATTTTCCTGGGCGGGGCTTGAGTTCCGTATCGACGTCACGCCGGCATGGCTAAAGACTCGTTATCGCGGCGATTCATTCGAACCACTATGAGTCGACTCTTTTATATATGAATCAATAGCTTTAAACATGGCACACTTTCAGATTTAAGCTGTGTTACACACTGCATGAAAGGTCATTTTCAGCTCACATGCTAATCTGCAGTGTTTAGTATATTTGTCCCTTCGTTGTTTTGTTGTCTTTCAATTGTATTTGAAGTATTTTACATGTAATGCATTTGTGTCTTTTAGGCATCTCTGAACTCCATCCAAGTGACTTTCAGCTGTGGCAACAAGATGAAAATTGGAAACGTGAATGGACGAAATGAAATAGACTTTGTATTTGACGACAGTAAAAAAATTGTTGCTGCAACATTGTGGCCGAATAAAGATCAAAACAAACTTGGGGGTTTGGAATTTGATTTTGATGGAGGGAGTAAGTTTTCTTGTAAATGTAAGGAACTGGGCGGTGCTGTGAGTCTGGATGTGAAGTCAGGAAGCTGTTATGGCATTACGAGCAGAAGTAATGGCAGTGATATTATTGCCCTGGGTCTCTACTTCATTTAGATCCACCTATAAATCTACAACACATCTACTTTAATCAATCATTAGATTTAGTTTCCAAATATAAATCAGTATGTAACCATTAGGGCTGTCAAATGTTTCACTACAATGCAGAAACGGATGCGGGATTATTATTTACTGTTGTGTATTTTCTCTAAATGCTCCTGTTGTCTTCTGTGCTTGTACTTGAAGTTGTTTGATACATTAAGGAAGCGTGTTTTATTTGAGCGGGTCAAATCAAAGGTACAATCCCTATCTCAAACAGCTTGTGTTGTGTTGTGAAGTAAAATTAAAAATTGTGTATGGAAAGCATTGATGCATTGTGATTCAACGTGATATCTAAGGGCGTACTCACACTATGTACAGTTGCCTTGAACCAGGCCAAAGCGCGGTTGTCCCCCCTCCGGTCTCCCCCGACGGCCCGCACTCACATTACATTCGGGCCTGGGAACGCTTACGTCATCGATGATGCGCTGTTCAGTAGAGAAGCGCTCTCGCTCAGCACAGTGGAGATTTCTTACTTTTCAATGACGCTAGTCCCCCGGTTTAGTCGTTTGATATGCGTTGACACCTAGTTAAATATTTCGCCGAACAGATCAGCCACTTTTGACGCTCATAAACAATCATAAAGTCCTCGTGCTGCAGGAATAAGGAGGTTTGCTGAAGGTGCAGCTGTCGTGCAGTGAGGGGTTTGCATCTTTAATAATCTACGACAGTTTGCGTTCATTGAACAGTAAGAATGATCATTAAACCCATATGAAACAATCCCGTAAAAGTCACGTCTCGTCTTCAGTTTCAGACTCTGGCTCGCTTTGCACTCATGGTACAAGCGTACCGCGCCAAAGCCCAAGTGAACCAAGTCCAAGTCCAACCAGGCCAGGTCCGGCCAACTGAACCACACCTGAGCCCGATTCAGAGCACTCACACTTCTCAAACGATCCAGGAAACGGGCCTTGGCACGGTTCGGATAGCATAGTGTGAGTATGCCCTAACTGAACCAAATCAATGACATGATAATCGTAACCGAACCAGAGTAGGTTCACACCCCTAGTCATCATGAAAAAATCAAAAATAACAAATGTCTAATTACACATATAATCAAATGTGTGAGTCGATCAATAAATTGGTGGTTGTATTTTGGGATATACAGGGTCTGTATTTTTTCTTTAATCTGTCCTTTGTACCTTGGGGAAGGATGACAAAATTTCTGAACTTGTGCATTGAGAATAAAGAATTGATTTTAAAAAGCACGATGGTCTCTTTCTTACATGCTTTAAACTTTTAGGAAACTGCTAGGCTGTAGTTCTAATTTTGTTCAGCAAACAACCCTGGCTGCCGGTCAGTACACAACAAATGAGGAGACTTGAGCTTCCTTCCAAAGTGTATTGATATTAGTCTGGAAACAACATAACATAAAAACATTAGGATACTGAAGTACATTTAAATAAATACATGTACACAAAATAATCAGTCACTGCTTAGTCAGGAATAGTAAGTATACAGGGTTTTCACACCTCTAGTTTGGAAAAACTCAGGAAAGTGGGCGTGTCCAGCTCTGTTTAGGTGGGAGTGTCGGGGGAGGGAAAGAGGGAAGATTTTGCATAAAAATGGGAGTTTCCGTTTGGACATGCACTGATTTTCACAGAGGCAAAACAAACACAGACGCAAGGGAGTAAGACAGTGACTGTGTTTACATGAACATCAGTAATCAAATTATTTGCCAAACTGTTAATTTGTCGACTTTAACTGCAGTTTGGCACTTTCACTTTCATTCAGGAACATTTCATGCATGTCCCCGGTGAGTGCTGGAGAGTGGAGTTTTAATGTAATGTTTGATACCGCACGGCGATTGGGAGAAAAAATCCCTGTAACAAGGTAAGGATAGGTCTTCGAAGCTATCATGCATATTAATGAAGTTGCACCTCATACACAATAGAGCGTGATGCTGGAATATACACAAGAATCTAATCGCCGTGACGCAGCTTCAACAATTCGTTTTAAACCGAAAGAACGAATTTGCTCACAATAACGCAAAAACAAGCAATTTTCACTTTTTAGTGCAATATATGTGTCCTAATAGTGTTTATAGCAGCGTGGGACACATATATGACTGTCAACAGCTCAAAACATGTGTTTTGGTGTTTCGTGACCCTTTAAAGTTCTAAATAATTTAAATCATACAAATAAAGATGATACAAACATCATCATAAAGACAATAATATTGATTAATCGAAGATTTCAAACATTTATAGTGGCATATGAAGCAATTAACACTTTCTAAAATAGCTTAACGATCACACAATCGAACATGATGCATTGCTTGTCTGGGCATGCCTATACGGATGTAAATCAGAGACGTGCGGTCAGGGTAGGGAGGTGAGGCAGCCTTCGCGCGGTCGCGTCGCTGACGGGCACCTCTCAAAAAATGTAACTACATGTCGCAATGATGCGTAGCATAAGCTCTGGGATTGGTCGGCTTTGTAGCGCTGACGAAAGAGGGTGGGGGTGAGAGCTGTGCAAACCCGTCGAGCGAGTGTTTACAAGTGTCGAATCCCGTGAAGGAGCTCCAGATAGAGACTATTGTTTTGCGTATACCTTATGATTAAAGTTGTGCACGTTGGCCGGCGGTTGGCTCAGTATGAGCAAATTTTTCGCTACTTGTACATTAAGGTAGCAATCAGAAAAAACAAAACACCAGCGCACCATAAAACAGCAGGCAGAAGCATAAATGCACGGCAACGCGCAAGGCATGCGCCGTGGGTCATGTCGATCACTCGGCACAGAAGTATAAATCAGGCTTTATACTGGTGACGAGTCTGCTTACAGACAGGAGGTTAAGGAGTTAGCTGTCTGGTGCAGTCACAACAACCTGGAGCTGAACACGCTCAAAACAGTGGAGATGATAGTGGACTTCAGGAGAAACCCCCCTGCTCTCCCCCCACTGAGCATCATGGAAAGCATTGTGGCAGCAGTGGAGTCATTCAGGTTCCTGGGCACCACCATCTCTCAGGACCTGAAGTGGGACACTCACATTGACTCCATTGTCAAAAAAGCTCAACAGAGGCTGTACTTTCTTCGTCAGCTGAGGAAGTTCAACCTCCCAAAGGAGCTGCTGAAACAGTTCTACACCTCCATCATTGAATCAGTCATCTGCACATCAATAACTGTCTGGTTTAGCTCAGCTACCAAATCCGACCTCCGAAGACTACGTCGAATAGTTCGGACTGATGAGCGAATCATTGGTACATCCCTCCCTACTCTCCAAGAACTGTACTTATCCAGAGCGAGCAGAAGGGCTGCCAAAATCACTCTGGACTCCTCACACCCAGCACACTGCCTGTTTGAACTTTTACCTTCTGGTCGACGCTACAGAGCACTGCGCACCAGAACAGCCCGACACAGAAACAGTTTCTTCCCTCAGGCAATCCATCTTATGAACACTTGATGATAATAATTGTGGAACCAACATCACTACCTGCTATACACTTTTATACACACATACACTTATTTAACATCACACTTTACATGCCAATTTGCACATAACAGCTGCACATATTATGTTGTATAAAGTAATATAGCTGTACATACACTTGTCAATTTGTATATTTGCATTCACTTTTTAAAATATATTTATTGTCTGTTTTTTAGTCCTGTCTGTAACTCTGTTGCACTGTAGAAGCTCTGTCACCAAAACAAATTCCTCGTATGTGTGAACATACCTGGCAATAAAGCTCTTTCTGATTCTGATTCTGCATCGAGTGATCGGCGTGATCCATGGTGCATGCCTTGCGTGTAGCCGTGCATTTATACTTTTGCGTGCTGTTTGCGTTGCTCTGCAATAACACGTCCGAAACGCTAGCTGGCAGTAGGTTTTTATGTTCCTTTGTATCGGGTTTCTTCGCTGGTGTTCTGTTTTTTTCTGAATGTTACCTTAATGTAATGTACAACTCGCTCATTTTGAGGTGGGAATCGGCAGTCGTGCAACAACTTTAATCATAAGGTAAACACAAAACAACAGTCCCCATCTAGAGCTTCTTCATGGGACTCAACACTTTTAAACACTCGCTCCATCGGGCTCACACAGTTCTCACCCCCGCCCACACTCATCAGGGATACCAAGCCGACTAATCACAGAGTTTGCTCTACGCGTCGTTGTGACATACAGTTACATTTTTTGAGAGGTGAGCGTCAGCATCGGCCACTGCGAGTGCTATGCGTCCACGCGTAGACTGCGCTGAAGCATACGCGTGCGCTTGACGCTGAAGTATAAATCAGCCTTAAGAGGGAGAGAGCACATCCGCTGTGATGCTGTCTCATTTGTTATAGCTGTTTGTAGCGTCCACCTTGGTGTTTTTGGTAGGCATATTGAATCGCAACATTTTACATTCTTCCTTAGTCCAGTATGTACCTCCCATGTGTATATAAGGAATGCTGATATGAAACACAATCGGTAGTTGGCAAATATATAGGGTGCATATGACCCTGAAAGAGTCGTGCCTCACCAGCACAAGCCTCACCTGACCATAATTTAAGTTTCTCTTTATTTCTGTAAGTTTTCAACCATGTTAAAGTTTATTTTTATTTATATATTCAACTATATAAATACACTTCAACATGGTTGAAAACTTACAGAACATCAAAAGTGACAGGACTAGACTTTACGTGCACAGCTGTCGGTCTCTGTCTCAATAATGAAAGCAACAGAAAGCGAAACTAAAACTATAATGCCTCCTACTGGATGCATTGGGAAATGCACTCTAAGTTTTCAGAATAAAAGTCCTTTAATAAAAGCTTGGCTTTCCATGGAGCCTTTTCTACACTGTCATTGTTTTTTTTTTTTTAAGTTGCCTTATATTATATACCAACCTAAAGAACCTCTGCTTTTAAACAAAGTATTAAAAATATATATATATATTTTGGTTCTATCTTGATCCATTCATTCATTTTCTTTTCGGCTTAGTCCCTATATTCATCAGGGGTTGCCAGAGCGGAATGAACCGCCAACTTATCCAGCATATGTTGTACACAGCGGATGCCCTTCCAGCTGCAACCCAGTATTGGGAAATATCCATACACACTCATTAACACACACTCATACACTACAGTCCAATTTAGTTTATTCAATTCCCCTATACCACATGTGTTTGAACTAGGGGAAACCGGAGCACCCGAAGGAAACCAGCACCAACATGGGGAGAACATGCAAACTCCACACAGAAATGACAACTGACCCAGCCAGGACTCGAACCAGCAACCTTCTTGCAATAGTGCTAACCACTGAGCTTTATCATCACCTGAATGCATATACTGCTATAGTACCTTCCTTGGGTATGTGGCAGTTTTCCTAGTAATGACTCAGTAAGACCAATTATTTTAGGACAGCTTCTTCTATCATTTTTTTTCTGCTTAACACAAGGTTGTCAAAGTACAAACAAATGTCCAACCATTTTAAATTTAATTAAATAACAAAAACTAAACAAAAACAAATGAGCAATTATCTCTAAATCGAGTTCTTTTGTTTTGAATAAATCGATAAAAATCCTTCCTGTAAGGCTATAAAAATATTTGAGTCATTACAAAACAATATTTAATACAAAACAAATGATACTTAAACTCGTGATGTTTCTAAGTCGATCACTGTGGTCCAGTTAACTGCATTGACTGAGTGCTGTATGACAGATCTAAGCATGACAGTATAGGCACACCAGCAAGTTCACTTCTGAATGGCTGAAGAAAAACTAAATGAAGACTTTGGAGTGGCCTAGTCAAAGTCCCGACCTGAATCCAATTGAGATGCTGTGGTGTGACCTTTGAAAGATGGTTCATGCTCAACAACCCTCCAATGTGGCTGAAATACAAAACTTCTAGAGTCCTAACCACCGGTTCACAGCCCTAAAAGAGTTGCTTTCGGTCTACTGTGCGACTGTACATTCGGCTAATACAGAATGAGCGGGAAACAAACATCTCTTGAAAGTTTCTTGCATTGTTTCAGGGAAACGAGCTCAGTGCTCACATTGAGTGTTATAGTGAGTTGAATTGTTTTGTTTAGTTCATTTAGTTTGTCGCATGCATTTGTGATATACAGTGAGGGAAATAAGTATGTAATCACACTGTGATTTTTCAAGATCTCCTACTTAGAAATCATGGAGGGGTCTAGAATTTTCAGTATAGGTGCAAATCCACTGTGAGAGAAGGAATCTAAAAATAAAAATGCAGAAATCACATTGTATGACTTTTTAACAATTTATTTGTAAATTACTGTGTGAAATAAGGATTTGATCACTTGCTTTTCAGCCAAATTTCTGACCCTCAAAGACCTGTTATTTTGCTTTAAAATAGTCCAGCTACACTCTGCTCATGATTCTAATTCAGTAGCACTTGTTTGAGGTCACTAGCTGTCATAAAGACACCTGTGCACCCAACAATCAGTCAAAAGTCTGAGTAGCAACATGGCTAAAACCAAAGAGCCGTCAAAAGACACAAGAGATGAAATTGTAGACTTTCATAAAGCTGAAACTGCTACGGGGCAATTGCCAAGAAAGAGCAACTGTTGGAGCAATTGTCAGAAAATGGAAGAGGCTTATGATGACTGTCAATGTCCTTCAGACTGGGGCCCCACGGAAGATCTCTCCTCGTGGGGTATTAATGATGCCAAGAATGGTCTAGAATCAGTCCAGAATTATGCGGGAGGAGCTGATCAATGCCGTGAAGAGAGCTAGGACCACCGTTTTCAAGGGTACTATCATGTTTTAAAACCATGCATCGCACGGAAGGTTCCTCTGCTTAAGTTAGCCCATGTCAAGACCCATGTCAAGTTTGCCAGGGACCATCTGGATGGTCCAGAGTATTCATGGGAGAAAGTCCTGTGGTCAGATGAGACCAAAGTAATACTTTTTGGTCTTCACTCTATTCACCGAATTTGGAGGAAGAAGAATGATGTGTATCATCCCAATAATACCATACCTAAAGTGAAGCATGGGCCTGGAAGCATCATGCTCTGGGGTGTTTTTCTGCACAGGGGACAGAATGACTGCACTGTATTACGGAGAGGATGAACGTGGCCATGTATTGTGAGATATTGGGCAAAAACCTCCTTCCCTCTGTCAGAGCATTAAAGATGGGTCGTGACTATGACCCAAAGCACACAGCCAGGAAAACCAAGGAGTGGCTTCGTAAGAAGCATAACAAGGTTTTGGAGTGGTCTAGCCAGTCTCCAGATCTAAATCCAATAGAAAATCTTTGGAGGGAGCTGAAACTCCATGTTGCTCAGCGACAGCCCTGAAACCTGATAGATCTAGAGAAGATCAGTGGGCAAAATCCCTCCTTCAGTGTGTGCAAACCTGGTGAAGAACTACAGGAACCCTTTGACCTCTGTAATTGTTAACAAAGGCTTCTGTACTAAATATTTAAGATGCTTGACTCAAGTGATCAAATCCTTATTTCACACAGTAATTTACAAATAAATTGTTCAAAAGTCATACAATGTGATTTCTGCATTTTTATTTTTAGATTCTGTCTCTCACAGTGGAATTGCACCTATACTGAAAATTCTAGACCCCTCCATGATTTCTAAGTAGGAGATCTTGAAAAATCACAGTGTGATTAAATACTTATTTCCCTCACTGTAGATGTAATTTCACTAAAATCTAATTTGAAATTGTAAATACTTAACGACACCCCACCCCCACTTTAATCAGAGCATACAGGCATGTAAACACTTGAATCACATTATTATTGCTGTTCTAACCAAAGTCTGCATGTATGCATGAGGGTTGAAGTACAAAGCGGTTGCCTGCTCCAGTGGTCCGGTACACTAACAGAATCTTGTGGACTCATTAGGTGTGGCGTGAGTAACGGCGGTAAGAAAAATAACCACAATTCTTAGGCAATAATATGATAATGGAAACTGCATTTAAAATAAGAGCTTTGCTCCTGACATGTAAACATGACATTGCCCTTACTCTGATTATTAGAATCGCTTTATTCATACGCATGTAAATGTAGTCAATGATGCAGTATATTTCAGTTTCTGCAATGCATCAACAAAACACCTAAACCTATAGTCTGCCAGGTTTTATGTGTGGCAAGACATGGATGTCTGGAAGGGTAATCTATTACTCTATTATATCTATAATATTAAATTGTAATGGTTTTTGCACATTGTAGAACTACACAAAATTTAGTTGTTTCAAACAAATTTTAAATTAGATTACATTTTTTTAAGTTTCATTATTATTTTTTCTTATTACGAGAGCTCAGCTGACAGGATCACATTGAAAAACTATAGTTCATGTAAACAGTGTAATCTTTCATACATTGATTCTAATTCAAGTTTTAGCATAATTCTTTTCATATTATTGTTTCACTATTGATCAAAAAATGACAATTTGGAGCAATGCATGAAATTAGGTGTTTGCATGATCATTTGATTATTAAAGCAATCATTAGGATTACTACCCAATTATTTGGTTGAATGTAAACGTTTGATTGATTTATATTCTCTTTATTCACTGTTATTTATTACAGCAATGGCGTCAGATTCGATTGAAATGACAGCTCTCGGAAGATCTATGTTTCCTGGTATGCTTTATGACTGCCGAAAGGATTCCTACATTCCAGGTGGAGTAGCTTTTATTTGATTTATTTTTGCTTCTTTTTCATCTAGATATGAAATCAACAAACTGAACAATAACATGAAGATAAATTTTAAAACATTTAATTTTTTAATTATTTAATTATTATTATTAAAGGTGTGCATGTTTAGCTTAAAAGCAATTGTGACTTAGTATACAATGGGGATCAAAATTTGAGAACCATTTTTAAAAACTCGATATTTTTCAGAAATAATGTAAACTTTGCTTAAAATTTAATTTTTAAGGAATTTCCAACCCAGGCTCATTCTGAAAACGTAGTCCCGTGGACGTTTCTGGAGACCGCGAAATGCGTCCCGGGAGGTACGTATTTTTGCAGCTTTTATTTTCGCAAATCCGTGAGAGGCCACTGCGTGCACTTTTTCATATCTCAAATGTCTCTCGCGAGTGCCGTTCGCGCCCGCGCTGTTCTCGCGTAAACCCACCAGAGACCGCTGTCGACCAACCCTCTGTCTGACTGAATGATTGACTGGGCGACCGGCCAATCGACTGACCCACCCTCCTCCTTCCCTAAACCCAACCAATTTTATCGATTGACCCGCCCACCCACCCACATACTTCCCTAAACCCAACCAACGGTTTAGAAAAGCCGTCCAGAATAAGAAAAGCCCTCGTCAGATTTTTACTACGTTTTCGGATTTCACCACATTCTCACCCTGTTGTTCACTCGTTCATTTTATTTTTTTGGATTCTGTTTTTGTCTTATCTGATTTCTGAAACCACTCTTCCCCGGACTTGAACCTGGTCATCATCGTCGTGGTCAACTCCTCTCTGCGTCTCAAGTCCGCCGACGTACACGACGAGCTAATGGGACAAACTGGTTGCAGCAGTAAAGGCCTCCACACGGAGGTGAGCGGTCAGCCGGTAAGCGCCAAAAGGAGCGGCGTCATACTGCCCCATAGCGTTCACTTAAAAAATTAAATGCAGCCATACGTACCTCCGGCTACATAATTCGCAGTCTCCAGAAACGTCCACGGGACTACGCTTTCAGAATGAGCCTGTGTTGGGAATTTCAGTTATGGTTGTACAGTGCAATCAACCATGCTAACAGTGTTTTAAAAAATAAATAAAAAAATAAAATAAAATAAAAACACAGTACGTTCTTGCATTGGGCTCACACATTTACTGTACCCAGGCTGCTTGCTTCAACACTTATAAGCCACGATGGTCGTTCCGTTCCCAACATGCGCTGCTTGCAGTTGACCTATCATGGGAGGTTAGCATCACATAGAGGAGGGGCTTTGAAAAAAATGACTTTCTGAACAAATCATATGGGAGTCGTTTATTTCCAACTCCACGACTCTACCAAGTCATGATATTTACAATCCCAAATCAGAAAAAATTAAGGGAGTATATATGGAAAATAAAATAACATTTTTTTCCAAATTTACTTTGACTTGTATTTATATATTGTAAACAATAGGAACACAAAATATGTCAGGTTTTGTCTGGTCAACTTAATTTCATTTGTAGATATGCATCCTTTCCTGTCATTCAGACCTGCAACACATTGCAAAAAAAGTTGGGACAGGAGCAGTTTAGGGCAGTAATCAGGTATACTGGTGAAATAATGATGTGATTTAAAACAGGTGATGTCAACAGATGATTGTTATTATGGTTTGGTACAAAAGCAGCATGCAAGAAAGGTCTAGTCTTTTAGGAGCAAAGATGGGCCGAGGATCGCCGGTTTGCCAACAAATACATGAGGAAATTATTAAAAGGTTTAAAAATAATGTTCCTCAAAGAAAGAGAAGAAGACATTTGGTTATTTCACCTTCAGCAGTGCAGAGCATCATTAAACGTTTCAAGGAATCTGGAGGATTTTCAGCACGTAAAGGACAAGGGCGCAAGCCTAAACTGAACAACCATGATCTCCGACCCCTCAGGCAGCACTGCATCATCTATAAGCCATATCACCACATGGGCTCAGGGCTACTGCGGCAAACCTTTGTCAAGTACCACAATACATAGTTACAGCCACAAATGCCGGTTAAATCTGTACTGTGCCAAAAGGAAGCCCTATGTTAACAGTGTCCAGAAGCACCGTCGACTTCTCTGGGCTCGGAGTTGTCTGGGATGCGATCACACAGAGAAAACGTGTACTGTGGTCAGATGAATCAGTATTTCAGGTATTTATTTGTGTGCTTCAGAAGATGAAAAAGAAGAAGAAAATAAGGGGAGGCAGGTGAAAAAGTCCAAAAGCCAAGGTCTGTCATGGTAAGGGTGTGTCAGTGCCCTTGGCAAAGGTAACTTGCACTTCTGTGATGTATCCAAAATGTACTTTTCAGCATTAGTGGTGCATTTTAGATTTTGGAGCACAACATGCTGCCTTCTTTTCTAGGGACGCCCATGCATATTCCAACAAGACAATGCAAAACCACATTCTGCACACATTACAAAGTTCTGGCTGTGGAGGAAAAGGAAAAGCAGTCCCAACCTGTCTCCAATAGAGAATGTGTGGCACATGTTGACACCCCATCCCCACTTCAAGGCTTGTTGTATTGTCTGTGTAGAAGTCCATCTATTAGCCCAATGACGAAGCTAACAGCATGGTCGAAGGTTAAATGCATGTAAACCTTTTCTAGTGCTTCGGAAAAGAGTTGTGTTATTAGAATTTATTTATATTCGTTTTTTAGCTCCGAATTTAATCTGACCCCAATTTTAAGTGACCGTCAAATTTAGACTGTATTTCTAATTGTAGGAACCGATCACAACAATCATTTAATTTAGAGTTTTGATCTATATCTGTTCCCATACTCTTCAGTTTATACGTTCATTAGGGACCAAACGCCGCTCAGAGTTTCACGCCCCGGGTTTGCGTGTCTTCGACACAGTATGTCGACACTCTGAAATTAGTCAGAGGGTGCAGGATTAACTAATATTCAAAAAGACTGGTTGCAAACCGCTCACTCATCCTAAAAGAATAGCTCACTTAGCCAAGCCTGTCCATCTTGCTAGTTTCAGTGATTAAACGATTAAAAGATCTTCACGCTGTCGCACCCAAACGGCTTCGTAGTCAAATGCGCCTATTAATCAAATAACTATGCCGCAACATAAAGGTAGCGCAGCCTCCACATAATCTACTGGATATAAAAAGATTTCAGGAGAATTCAGAATGAGTCAAAACTTAACATTTTATTTCATTCATTCATTTTCTGCCGCTTCTCCGGGGCCGGGTCGCGGGGGTAGCAGTTTTAGGAGAGAACCCCAGACTTCCCTCTCCCCAGACACTTCCTCCAGCTCCTCCGAGGTGATCCCGAGGCGTTCCCAGGCCAGCCGAGAGACATAGTCCCTCCAGCGTGTCCTGGGTCTTCCCCGAGGCCTCCTCCCGGTGGGACATGCCTGGAACACCTCCCTAGGAAGGCGTCCAGGTGGCATCCAAAACAGATGCCCCAGCCACCTCAACTGACTTCAACTCTCGATGTGGAGGAGCAGCGGCTCTACTCCGAGCTCCTCTCGAGTGACAGAGCTCTTCACCCTATCTATAAGAGTGCGCCCTGCCACCCTTCGAAGGAAACTCATTTCAGCCGCTTGTATCCGAGATCTTGTTCTTTCGGTCATGACCCAAAGCTCATGACCATAGGTGAGAGTAGGAACGTAGATTGACTGGTAAATCGAAAGCTTTGCCTTTCGGCTTAGCTCCTTCTTCACCACGACGGACCGGTACATCGACCGCATTACTGCTGCCGCTGCACCAATCCACCTGTCAATCTCATGTTCCATCCTTCCCTCACTCGTGAACAAAACCCCGAGATACTTGAACTCCTCCACCTGGGGTAAGGACTCTCCTCCAACCTGGAGATGGCAAACCAACTTTTTCCGGTGGAGCACCATGGCCTCGGACTTGGAGGTGCTGATTCTCATCCCAGCCGCGTCACACTCGGCAGCAAACCGTCCCAGTGCATGCTGAAGGTCCATGCTCGATGGCCAACAGAACAACATCGTCTGCGAATAACAGAGATGAAATCCTGTGGTCCCCGAACCGGACCCCCTCCAGCCCAAGGCTCCGCCTTGAAATTCTGTCCATAAAAATTATGAACAGAATTGGAGACAAGGGGCAGCCCTGCCGGAGTCCAACATGCACTGGAAACAAGTCCGACTTATTGCCGGCAATGCGAACCAGACTCGTACTCTGTTCATACAAGGAAGAGATGTCCCTTAACAGAGCGCCTCTGACCCCATACTCCCCGAGCACCCTCCACAGAATGCCACGAGGGACACGGTCGAACGCCTTCTCCAAGTCCACAAAACACATGTGGACTGGTTGGGCATACTCCCATGCAAGGCACCCTGGTGAGGGTATAGAGTTGGTCCAGTGTACCACGGCCCGGACGAAAGCCGCATTGTTCCTCCTGGATCCTAGGTTCAACCATTGGTTTAAACATTTTATTTGTCAGGTAAAATTATATTTTGCCAATTATATAATAAAACAATCATAAAGCCAATTCAGAGATGATACTGTAACAATATAACATCCATTACTCAGTGATAAATCAAAGAGTTAGAGATCTATACCTGACCAGAGAAATATGTTGCAGCAAAGGTCTCAGAGTTGCTGCAATGGGGTCTTGGCTACAAGATTCCAAAGATATTTGTCCCCATTTCCTTTAAATACTCAACTCAGAACATCTCAGGGGCATCTGGCAAAGATCTTACCAAAGCCAAAAACCAAATCAACATATTCAAGTGAGATATTACAGTGAAATTAAGACCACTTTACCAATCACACAGAGACATTCAAAATGATTACAAACATGAATATAGGGCTACAAGATACACCATATTAAAACCTTGGGCATTTTATGTGAAATCTGATCTGTAAGTCACTTAAAGGTCAAGAAGGGGGCTTGAGGTGAAAGGAGAAGGGTGAACTTTCTTGCATTCCCCACCTGGTGAGATGTAACTTTGTGTTTCCAGCCTATGTTTGTATTGTCAACAGTGATTTGAATAGAACAGTTGAACAGCTGGTTTCCTGATCTTCTTCTCAGACCAGAAAGTTTGTTGTTTTATTGCATCTAATGAAATTCCATATCAGCTCTCAGGGTCTGACATTCTGGAGAGATTTAGCCATCTTACAGCTGCAATGAAATACAAGTCAAAGTAAATTTAGAAATCACTTCTGTCTTTTTTTTCAAATCAAATCAAATCACTTTTATTGTCACATCATCAGCAGCACGTGTGCTATGATGAGTGAAAAGCTTAGGTGCTGGCTCCAGACAGTGCAAAATACAGACAGTGCAAAATACAGACAGTGCAATATACAACAACATACTCACAAAAAAACAAGACAATGTAAAATTGGCAATGTTGACAGCGATACGTAGGCAGTATTGTTTTAAGTATGGATTTGTTAAAGTGCAGTGCATGCTACATCTTGATGGTGTGCAGTGTGGGGTATGGAAGAGTTTGTGTGGGGTGTGTTAAGTGTTCATCAGCCTGATAGTCTGAGGGAAGAAACTTTGCTTCAGTCGGCTGGTGCGTGACCGGATGCTGCGGAACCGTCTGCCTGAGGGTAGCAGAGAGAAAAGTCTATGGCTTGGGTGGCTGGAGTCGCTGATGATTCTCTTGGCTTTCCTCATTCACCTCCTGGTGTAGATGTCCTGGAGGGAGGGAAGCTCACCTCCTACTACGCGTCCAGCAGTTCGCACGATCCTATGTAGACCTTTGCGATTGCTGCTGGTGCTGCTTCCGTACCAGGTGGTGATGCAGCCAGTGAGGATGCTCTCCACAGTGCAGGTGTAGAACGAGCGGAGGATGTGGGGGCTCATTCCAAACCTCCTGAGACGCCTGAGGAAGAAGAGGCGTTGTTGTGCCTTCCTCAGCACTGCGTCTGTGTGGGCAGTCCATGTCAGATCCTCAGCGATGTGTACTCCAAGAAACTTGAAAGTGCTGACTCTCTCCACTGGTGTCCCGTTGATGGTGATGGGAGTGTGTTCTTTCTTCTCTCTCCTGAAATCCACCACCAGCTTCTTGGTTTTGCTGATGTTGAGTGAGAGGTGGTTTTCCTGACACCACTGCGTCTGCGTTTTCCATACTGTCTCAGCTTTTTCTGATTTGGGGTTGTTGGTAAAACTAAATGCAAATTTTCAGACTGAGATTTTTTTTTAATTGCATGCATA
This sequence comes from Danio kyathit, assembly GCA_903798195.1. Classification (NCBI taxonomy): domain Eukaryota; kingdom Metazoa; phylum Chordata; class Actinopteri; order Cypriniformes; family Danionidae; genus Danio; species Danio kyathit. The sequence continues at coordinate 48,172,270 of LR812522.1, read as the reverse complement.
TTAGCCAAAATATGACCTTTTATAATCCATAATAGCAGCACTTTAATTGTCAAGACACTGTATTTTAAAATACTTTGTCTGTTCATCGCTTAACTGGAGAGCCCTTCCGGCTGCAGTATTAAACCGATTGACTATTGAGATTCTCTGCATTATCCTGTCCACTTGTGCATTTGTTTTTGTTGGACAACCAGCTTTTTGGGGGGACTTGAACGATTTAGTGACTACAATTGTTCACAATTCAGTTGAGGGATTGAGTTTATGGGAACCAGCAAACACTTAAATAAGCAAAATAACAAAATTAGCTTTAATTATAATGACATAAGCTCTTTCCAGATGACATAATCAGATAAGCATAAGCAAAATATAAAGTGTCTCAGATCTTTTGACCTTGACAGTTTCAGCTTTAGCTCTTTCAACCTTAACTCCTCTGTGGGACAGAAAACCAGAGTGGCATGCAAGTGATGCTCGACACTAAAATCACCAGTCTCACTCCGCTCCCACGCCTCTTGGCCCCTCCCCACTTGTCACAATTTCCTCCGTTACCCCTTTCAGACTATGGTTCCCTCAAGACTGTGGTACTTTGCCTCTCAGGGGCTGACATCTCATATATGATATGCTTAAACTGCTCTTTCACTCCTGTTAAAATAACTTAAAATAGGACTGAGTGTAACAGTGAGGTCAGCTAGTGACGTGCTGGGCAGGTAAACTTCACTCCTCTGATCTCAAAAGTTGCTCTAGCGACAGACACTAGAGGTTGCAGTCTTTAGCCTCCTCGTTACAGCATCTGCCTCCCATGCAAAGAATTGTCAGTTTGATACCAACTTGGTGTGAGTGGGCGGTGTAGGACTGACGGGACAGATGAGCAGTGACCTCCAAGTTCTCTGTTTTGCTCTCTAATTTGGTTTGCTTTATCTTCACTGTATCAACTGTCAAAGATGAATCTAATTTCAGGTGTTACTCTGTGGGACAAGAAATCAATGAATGACAATTTGGACACCCATCCACAACCCAGGACCGATTTGAAGTTCAGCAGCTCTGATTCTATCTCTGATAAGTGTAATTTAATGGATATAAGTGCTTCCCTGAAAGCCAGCTTCTTGGGGGGGCTTATTGAGGTGGGAGGATCTGCCAAATACCTGCATGACACCAAATCCACAAACCAACAGTCAAGAGTAACAATGAATTACAGCGAAACAACCAGATTTGACCAGCTCATCATCAGTCAGCTGCAGGATATCACCTACCCTCAAGTGTTTGAGCAAAAAACTGCAACTCATGTGATCACGGCTGTACTGTACGGAGCCCAGGCATTCATGGTGTTTGACAGGACATTATCAACAAATGAGAATACCCAGGACATTGAGGGAGAATTAAATGTAATGGTCAAAAAGATCCCTTCATTTTCCATTGAGGGAAAAGGATCTGTAGAAATGACAGATAGTGACAAGAAAACAGCTAAGAAGATATCCTGCACTTTTCATGGTGACTTCCATCTTGAGCAAAACCCCACCTCATACATGGAGGCCCTGGATACATACCAGAAGCTGCCCACACTGCTGAAGGGGAATCCCCAGAATGCAGTTCCAATAAAGTCTGGCTATATCCCCTTTGTTTACTAAATGATAACGTAGCCAAGCTGGAGAAAGAAATCCGCTCAATTCTAGTTTCCAACACTGTGGATATAATCGAGAATCTGAATGAATTCTACAGGGTTTCCAGTGACCTGTCCAAAAATACACTGACAAATTATTTCAGTGACATCCAAGAGAGACTAAGCTCGTTTCAGGAATCAATTGGCATCTACAAGATGGTGTTCCAGAAAGCAGTGGCCAGGGTCTTGCCTGATATTCGAGGGGGGCTAAAGGAGGAGGAATCTCTTGCAGATATCCTGAAGATCCACCATGACTCCCCTTTTAATGCAGGGAAGCTAAACCAGTGGTTAAAGGATGCAAAATCTGAACTTCACCTCCTGAGTTCATATCTCAAGATGCTTGATGGGATCAAAATTGAAGATTCAGACGGTCTCAGCACCCTCCTTATTAATCCTGATATTGATGTTGTGGTGTGTTTGACCATCACATCTTTGAGCTATGAAGACCCTGATCTCAAAAAACAGAAGGAGTTTCTGAAATCTGACCAGTTTAAAAAGCTAGATGGAGCAAACGGCCATAAAACAGACATGGAACCTGTCAGAAAGTGGTTTAACGATCCTGATGCCATCAGACAGATGAGAGAGAGCTTAACTCAATTCAGGAGTTTTTCAAGGGCTAATAAAGATGAAAAGAGAATGCGCTTCATTGTTTCTGCTATCTCAGATAGCTCCAATCCAGTCACTTCCATCTATCTGTATGAAAAAGGAGATCTGACAAACACAAAGTTTCAGTTGCCATCAAAACCACCTCCACCAATAGTGAAGGATGTCCAGGACCAAACAGTTTCTCTGAAGCTGCAGAAGTCCCCAACTGGGGTCACAGTGAAGTACAGAGTCGAGTACAAGGAGTCAAACGCTGATTCTGCTGCTGAAGAAAATTGGTTTGTCACAAACACAGCTGATGAAGACTTTACTCTGACTGGATTGGAGCCTGAAAAGTCGTACTTGATCCGCTACAGCAGTGGTTCTCAAAGTGGGGGTCGGGACCCCCCGAGGGGTCGCGGGACAATGAAGGGGGGGGTCGCCTGGTAATTTCCAAAAATCTATTTATTTTTATAAAACCATAAGAATTACCATATTTTATCCATAACCTACAGAAAAAAATAATCGTTTATAGTTACTATATACTATATAGTTACTAGTTCTATTGGATTGCAACCCCTGGGGGAATTATATTATATTAAAGAAAAAGCAATAGCGTCAGATGCAGCAGATTTTATAACACCAGGTTAAACTTTCTGGCACATTTACAGCACTGACATACATTAAAAAAAATAAACGAAGAATAGACTTGGGTCTATTGGTGTGTGTGTGCCATTGCATGCAAGGTTTCTGTATTTATAACCACCTCAGAGGATATTGGGGGTCGCGAGTCACTGGCATTGTTATTTTGGGGGTCGCGGGCTGAAAAGTTTGAGAACCCCTGCGCTACAGGATAGTGGGTGAAGTGGGAGTGAGTGAAGCCAGTGATACCATCAGCACAATACCCTCTTTAGGTCAGTGTCATCTGCATAAATTAACTTTACTATTTTTGCCATAAGAAGAAACTATAATCCGTCACTGACAATGATAATCTGCTGCTGTGTGAGCATGATCTTTTCTTCTTTTAGCACATCCTTCGATTGTTGCTTTGCCAATAGGTCCAGAGTTCACCATTATGACAGGTTCTGGCCACTTTAGGGAAATCAGCATTACATACGATGAGGTGTGTAAAGATTTAATGTTATCATTGTTGAGACTAGTTTTATATATTTGGAGAAAGATTTACTAACAGCATTTGCAAACACCTCTTTGGAGGAAATAATTCTAAGGATTTTCTAAAGGCACAAAGAGAAAGATTTGCAATAAATATATGGCTTAATTGCATCTTTTTTAAATTTATTTTTTATTGTAATATTAAGCAAAAGATACACAAATTGAGATCACATACAAATGGAAGAAAGGGAGGGGGAAAAATCCCATCAAAACAGTGAGGTACAAATCTTTCTCTTTGGAGTGACGTCACTGCCGCTGCTACCCAAGCCGCGCAGCGTGTGTTTGTAGCTCTGTCTCATAGAGTCGCAATTTGCATTTTTATTATCGAATACCTCCACATTCGCTTAATACTACTTAGGGGGAACAAACCCTTAATACATTTTATACAACATTTAACACTTTATACAAATAAATACACTCCAAAACGTTCTGTCTCTCGAGCATCCGCCTGTTGTTTGTAGCTTTAGCCAGCTAGCACCGCTAGTCAGCTAAAGCTACCGACTGCTGCCATCCCCTAACTTTCTCACTTACTGGCTTTGCTCGTTACCCTGTACGATGTCGCTTGTGTCTCTGTCCTTGTGTGCAGGAGAAACATCGATGGAGGCCCTGGACATGGAGCTGGAACGGCTGGAAGAACGCATCCATCTTCTGCAGATGAAGCGAGCTGAGCTCAGGGCACAAAGAGCGTTGCTCGAGGTGCCCCGCGCTCCAGTTCGCTCATCTGAGGTGAGTGCACAATACAGCCGAGACATTCCGTCTACCTCAACCCCGCTTGTTCCTCTGTCCAGGCCCAGCGCGCCTCTGACGCGGTTCGTCCAGGGGTCGTTCACGCCGGCACCCGGCTACCACGGCACCTGGATGCAGCCGCGTAAGGTGCTAAGGAGACCCCAGGGCAAGGGTTCTCCTCCTCCTGTGTTCGAGCTCTCCACGGAGAACCGATTCGCCCCTCTCCGCGAGACGGGTCACGATGTGGCTATCATCGATGACTCCATCGTACGCCACGTCCGTCCTGCTTCCACTTCAGGTAATAAAATACGCACATTTTGCTTTCCTGGTGCTCGCGTTAAGAATATTTCTACACAGATTCCGAGTATCCTGAGCACTGGCGAGAGCCTCGGTGCCGTTGTCCTCCATGTGGGGACGAACGACACCGGGCTCCGCCAGTCGGAGATCCTGAAGAGGGACTTCAGGAGCCTCATCGAGACGGTTCGACGCACCTCGCCCACCACGCAGATCATCGCTTCTGGACCGCTTCCTACCTACCGCCGAGGAAATGAAAGGTTCAGTAGACTTTTTGCTCTGAATGAATGGCTATTAACATGGTGTAATGAACAGAAACTGCTCTTTGCCAATAACTGGAATCTTTTCTGGGAGCGCCCTAGGCTCTTCCGTCCGGACGGCCTGCATCCGAGCCGAGCTGGAGCTGAACTGCTGTCGGACAACATCTCCAAGTTGCTTCGTTCTGTCTGACTAGTAAGTAAAAATTCACAAAATGCACATTTTATCCATATAGACTCTTGTTCGACCCACTTAAATTACAGTAACACATGTCTAGCTTACCCCATAGAGACTGTGTCTGTTCCTCGTGTTACTAGACCAACAATTAAACGTACTGTGTGCTCTAGAAAAAATCTACAAAAAATAAAAGCTGAAAATCCAATAAAAAGTGATAATACAAAATTCGTTAAGCTTGGTCTCCTAAACATAAGGTCACTAGCAACTAAAACGCTTATCATTAATGAAATAATAACAGATAACAATCTAAATGCACTCTGTCTCACTGAAACCTGGCTGAAACAAAATGACTATATTAGCTTAAATGAAGCAACTCCTCCAGGATTCACATACAAGCATAAGGCTCGTCAAACCGGTCGTGGTGGTGGAGTTGCAGCAATCTTTAGTGATATTCTTAATGTTAATCAGAGAAAGGGACTTACGTTTAACTCCTTTGAGTTATTAGCTCTTAATGTTATGCTACCGGATATTAAGCAAAAATCTATGTTATCTCTCGCTATAATCACCATATATAGACCCCCAGGACCCTATGTCAATTTTCTAAAAGAGTTTTCTGATTTTATTTCTGATTTGCTAGTTAAAACTGATAAAATACTAATTGTAGGAGACTTCAACATCCACGTAGATGACTCCAATGATACACTAGGGCTCGCCTTTATGGATCTATTACACTCACTTGGGATAAAACAAAATGCTGTTGGTCCAACCCATCGCTTAAAGCATACATTAGATCTAATATTGTCTTATGGAATTGAGGTCTTTGATGTAGACATTATACCACAAAGTGATGATATTACAGACCACTACCTCTTACTATATAAGCTGCGTTTACCTGAAATTAACAGATCTGCACCAATATACCGCCCTGGTAGGACTATCGTTCCGTCCACCAAGGATGAATTCATAAATAACTTACCTGATCTCTCTTTATTTCGAAATACACCCGCAAACTCAAATGACCTGGACGTAGTAACCAGCAGTATGGATGCCATCTTTACTAGCACACTAAATATTGTGGCACCCATCAAATTAAAAAAGGCTAGAGAGAATAAAACCACACCATGGTACAATAATCATACTCGCGCTCTCAAAACAGCAACCCGTGCTCTGGAACGTAAATGGAAAAAAACTAACTTAGAGGTTTTTAGAATTGCGTACAAAGACAGTATGTCCAACTATAGGAGGGCTCTTAAATCTGCCAGGGCCGAGCACCTCCGCAAACTGATTGAAAATAATCAGAACAATCCTAGATTTTTATTTAGCACCATTGCTAAACTAACAAATAATCGATCATCTTTAGAACAAAATGTCCCACCGCAAATTAGTAGTGATGACTTCATGAATTTTTTCAGTGATAAAATAGAAGGCTTTAGACAGAAAATAGAAGATCAGATGCAGAAAAGCTAGTACATGCTTTCATGACTTCTAGGCTAGACTACTGTAATGCTCTCTGTTTGCTGGTTGCCCAGCATACTCTATTAACAAACTTCAGCTAGTGCAAAATGCAGCTGCCAGAGTTCTTACCAGGTCTAGAAAATATGATCATATCACCCCAATTTTATCCTCCTTACACTGGCTGCCTGTTAAGTTTCGTATTGAATATAAAATATTGCTTCTTACCTATAAAGTCATGAAAGCATGGACTAGCGTTTCTGCATCTGATATGGATAGCATACTTCGCAATTTAGCGATATTTCTCAGATGAAAGAAGGCAGTTTTTGTGACATGGGATATATGATTTTCGAAAGTTAAATTGCTGTCTAATATGACACCCAGATCTTTTATAGTAGAGCTAACGCTAACTTTGTATCCCTCTAATTGCAGGTCGAGTTGTGAGAACTGCTGTGTACAGGATTTATGCCCGATAAGTAATAATTCTGTTTTGTCTGAGTTTAAGAGAAGAAAATTGTTGGTCATCCAGTCTTTAACACCTTTAATACACTCAGTTAGCTTAGACAGTTCAGACATCTCATCAGGTTTAGTTGAAATGTATAATTGAGTATCGTCTGCATAGCAGTGAAAGCTGATCCCGTGTTTTCTAATAATGTCTCCCAGAGGAAGCATGTATATTGTAAACAGCAAAGGGCCTAAAACCGATCTCTGAGGGACCCCGTACTTTACTGGCCTGACTTGTGAGAGTTGTCCATTAATATTCACAAACTGGTAACGGTCAGCTAAGTATGACCTAAACCATTGAAGGGCCTGACCTTGGACACCTGTAGAATTTAGGCGGTTTATGAGAATATTGTGGTCAATGGTGTCAAATGCGGCGCTAAGATCAAGTAAAACTAATTGTGAGACGCACCCTTGGTCAGCAGCTAAGAGTAAATCGTTGGTTATTTTCACTAATGCTGTTTCTGTACTGTGATGAGGCCTGAAACCTGACTGAAACACTTCAAAAATATTGTTTGTCTGCAGAAAGGAGCATAATTGGGTAGAAACAACTTTTTCTAGTATTTTAGACATAAACGGAAGATTTAAAATAGGCCTATAGTTAGCTAAGTTTCTCGGGTCCAGTTGTGGTTTCTTAATAATAGGTTTAATAACAGCTAGCTTGTAAGGATTTGGAACATGGCCTAAAGATAAAGAAGAGTTGATAACATTAAGGAGAGGTTCTCCTATAATAGGTATAAGTTCTTTCAGTAATTTTGTTGGAATTGGATCTAACATACATGTAGCTGGTTTGGAACCATTTATAACTTTATCTAGCTCTTCCTGTTCTATGATTTTGAAGCATTGTAGGTTATTTTGATTCAGTGAAATGTTTACTGGATCTGGAGTATAAGGTGGTGCAAAAAGTTTAACATCTTCTATTTTCTGTCTAAAGCCTTCTATTTTATCACTGAAAAAATTCATGAAGTCATCACTACTGATTTGCGGTGGGACATTTTGTTCCAAAGATGATCGATTATTTGTTAGTTTAGCAATGGTGCTAAATAAAAATATAGGGTTGTTATGATTATTTTCAATCAGTTTGCGGAGGTGCTCGGCCCTGGCAGATTTAAGAGCCCTCCTATAGTTGGACATACTGTCTTTGTACGCAATTCTAAAAACCTCTAAATTAGTTTTTTCCATTTACGTTCCAGAGCACGGGTTGCTGTTTTGAGAGCGCGAGTATGATTATTGTACCATGGTGTAGTTTTATTCTCTCTAGCCTTTTTTAATTTGATGGGTGCCACAGTATTTAGTGTGCTAGTAAAGATGGCATCCATATTGCTGGTTACTACATCAAGGTCATTTGAGTTTGCGGGTGCATTTCGAAATAAAGAGAGATCAGGTAAGTTATTTATGAATTTATCCTTGGTGGACGGAACGATAGTCCTACCAGGGCGGTATATTGGTGCAGATCTGCTAATTTCAGGTAAACGCAGCTTATATAGTAAGAGGTAGTGGTCCGTAACATCATCACTTTGTGGTATAATGTCTACATCAAAGACCTCAATTCTATAAGACAATATTAGATCTAATGTATGCTTTAAGCGATGGGTTGGACCGACAGCATTTTGTTTTATCCCAAGTGAGTGTAAAAGATCCATAAAGGCGAGCCCTAGTTTATCATTGGAGTCATCTACGTGGATGTTAAAGTCTCCTACAATTAGTATTTTATCAGTTTTAACTAGCAAATCAGAAATAAAGTCAGAAAACTCTTTTAGAAAATTGACATAGGGTCCTGGGGGTCTATATATGGTGATTATAGCGAGAGATAACATAGATTTTTGCATAATATCCGGTAGCATAACATTAAGAGCTAATAACTCAAAGGAGTTAAACATAAGTCCCTTTCTCTGATTAACATTAAGAATATCACTAAAAATTGATGCAACTCCACCACCATGGCCAGTATGATGAGCTTCATGCTTATATGTGAATCCTGGAGGAGTTGCTTCATTTAAGCTAATATAGTCATTTTGTTTCAGTCAGGTTTCAGTGAGACAGAGTGCATTTACATTGTTATCTGTTATTATTTCATTAATGATAAGTGTTTTAGGTGCTAGTGACCTGATGTTTATGAGACCAAGCTTTACGAAGTTTGTATTTTCACTTTTTATTGGATTTTCATCAACATCAACAGAAAGAACCACTTAAACCATACCCAGTTCCAGACTTGCCCTGGTCTACTGTGGCAACAGACATGTTCGAGTGGCGTAGTCAGAACTACATGGTGCTTGTGAACTCATACTCAGGTTGGTATGAGATTGACCTGCTCCGTGATACAACATCCTCAGCTGTAATCAGGAAACTAAAGAGACATTTCTCTGTGCATGGCACACCGCACTCATTTCTGACAATGCCAGACAGTACACAAGTCAACAATTCAGAGACTTTGCTAAATAGTGGGACTTTATACACGTCACCAGCAGTCCAGAATACCCGCAGTCAAATGGCTTGGCAGAAAGAGCAGGACGCAGTGCCAAACAGTTGATGGAGAAATCCCACAGGGATGGAACGGACGTGTTCCTCAACCTCCTAAATCTGAGAAACACTCCCCATGACCAGACGTTAGGCTCGTCTGCGCAACGCCTACTGTCATGACAGAGCCAGCTCCCAAACATGCCGAGCAAATCGCGGCACAACTCTTTCAAAAGAGGACGGCCCAAAAGCGATACTACGACATCTCAAGTTCACCACTGCAACCACTTGCAGAGGGACAAGTTGTCAGAATGCAAACCACAAAGGGTTATGACCGCCTGGGCACAGTGAAGAAAGTAAACAAGGAGCCACGCTATTCAATACAATGGAAGAACATATAGAAGGAACAGACGCCATTGTAGATCATTGTGATAGATGATCTGTCTTATAAATACAAAGTGATTTATGTGTTTATAAAGTGTTGCACTTTAATGTGTTGGCTCCTTTAAGAATGCAATCCTCATTAGTTATGCATGAGGAATGCACCACGAGGTTGTATGATATAGCATGTTCTGGTTAACAAGTGCTGTTAATAAAAGTATAGTCTTCACATAAAGATGGACGTGTGTTAATTCTACAGAGGATCAGTTCACAACAGATGGCATGATTTTTTTCTATTCCATGGGGAAGTGCTTTAGCGATTATTTTATTGTCTACGTTGATAAGTGAGATTGGACGATAGCTTGATGGTAATGTTGGGTCTTTATTGGGTTTGAGGAGGAGTACAATTGTGGCTGTGTTCATGATGTCTGGAAGTTTTGTTTTTTGTTTTGATTCGTTTAGTAATCGGATGAAAAGTGGTGATAAAATAGACTAAAAGTGTTTGTAGAACTCAGCAGGGAAACCATCTGGACCTGGTGATTTATTATTGGGCATAAGTTTAAGAGCGTTGGAAATTTCTTGTTCTGATAGAGGAGATTCAAGAGTATTTATTTGCTGTTCGTTTAGTTGAGGTAAGTTGATATTGTTGAGAAATTATTTTATATCATCCTGGGATGGGTTTTTTCAGGGGAATATAATTTACTGTAAAATTTTTTCCAGTTCAGTGTTCCAGTTCAGCTTGTTGTTTTTTCTCTTTCTTTTTTTTTTGTAAACGGAGTATGAAATTATTTTTCCTCTTAATACAGCCTTTCCTGTTTCCCACAGAAGAGATGGAGATATTTCAGGGGAGTCATTTATTTCTAGAAAGCAAGCCCACTCTCTTTTAAAATAACTGTCGAAATCATGGTCTTGAAGAAGAGAAGAATTAAATCGCCATCTAGAACTGGGTTTATGTGCAGTGGTTATATTCAGTTTTAATGTTACAGGAGCGTGATCACTAATGATTATTGGGTGGATCTTTGATTCAGAAATATTGGACATAATAGAGTTACTGGTGAGAAAGAAGTCAATGCGGGAGTACGAATGATGAACTGGTGAAAAAAAAAAGAGAATGCTTTAATGTCCGGATGCTGGAGGCGCCAACTATCGCCAAGACCAAGATCACTCATAAACTGTTTTATAGTATCTGCAGATTTCCAGATACGTTTATTGCTGATGTTGTTAGATCTGTCTGTATTTGAGTCTAAAACTGTGTTGAAACCTGCTATTATGACAGGGCAATTAGAGAGATTTGAAATGGAGGTAAAAAAAATTCTGAAAAAAAGATGGGTCATCTGTGTTTGGGCCGTATAAGTTGCCTATTGTGAGTGGGCTATTGTTAATTAAAATGTTAATTATGATGAAACGTCCCTCTGGGTCTGTAATGGTGGTGTTATGAGCAAATGAGATTTTTTTATTTATTAGGATACACACTAATGTGTTGTAGTGGGCGGAGTATAAATGATTGTACTGTGATGATTTAATTTTGTTTTGATCAGAGTTTCTTGTAGAAGGCATATATCTGCTTGTAATTTACTTAAATGGTTAAAAACTTTTATCCTCTTTGCCTGGGAGCCTAGTCCATGGACGTTCCAGGATAAAAAAGTGATTGGTGACATTTCTCAGAAAAATAATAAATAAAGAAGTAAATGATAGCTATGTATATTAATATGTAGGCTTGTTAGTACTGCATATGTATAAATGCGAGTATATGTATTTGACAGGGTGTGGTATTGTACCTGTGTGTGTATGACAATACAATGTGACTGATATATTGATGTATATTGAAACATATAATTTAGACATGGAAATAACATAACATACTGTTAGATTTTGCTGTGTTTGGCTTAACCGTTCTTGGGTGGCTCGCCAATGTATTAGATGACCCTAATACATAAATAAGTAAGCTGACCAAAGTTCTTACGGGGAGAAGACTTTATTGAAGACAAAGAATAGTGCAGTTCCTCAGCAATGATGTTAACTCGTCGGTCTTCAAGAAACTTAACCCAAAGTACTGTCTGTGGGACTACTTTATGCTAGCATCAAACAAACCATTCTGTGTTTTCTCAGCAGGACCCCCTTATCAGATGTTTCAGCTGTTGTTTTGCTTATACCCATTGAGATTGTGAAAGGGTCACACCTATCGTAAAAGGGTCATTTAGTTCATACCTATCAGTCTGTGGGGGTTGAGACACAGGTCACTCTATCATACAGAGAATTGAACAAATCAGAGTTCATTCAATGTAAATGCAACTGAACTAAAATGCACATAATCTTTCAATCCCTTCTCTGATCATATTTGATCATAAAACAAAGTAATCATGTATACAGCAATCTGCATACAGGCTATATAACTTAAAATAGTAAAATAAGAGGTCATGATAAAGTTTGCATTTCCTTGAATGCCCGAGTCCATTTCTATTTGAAGTTGTGATGTTGTGGAAGTAGCGGATGTGGTTGTGTTCTGTGGATGTTCAGGTGTGTTCATTTAGGTGCAGTGTCATATGTTTCTGGTTATCCTCTGGAGCACTGGAACACCTGCAATCACACAAAAAGAAAAGGGAAACGTATCTTGCCTAGGAAAAAGATGTCAAAGAAAATGTAAAACTGCCTATAGAAACTGTCCCTATTTAACAGTGACAGGACACTACAGTGTTTATTAGTGGTGGTTTATGTCTTCATCCTCAGGCGACAAGCTAGAGCCTATAAACTCTAGTCCCGCCATATCTGGACTCTGAAAAACACTACTGTCATCTATCCCTCGTCTCTAGGCAAACTCACGTTGATCCATTCATCAAGTCCCTGAACATTAATTATTGAATCAGATACTAAAACCTTCTCAAGTGAGCTCTCCCCCCTGGATTTTAGTGGCAATTTCTGAGGTTGTCGTGTCTTTACCCTTTTACTGGGCACTAAACTATGGTCCCTCTTCAGAGGTGACAAAACTTGATTATTGTCCTCATGTACTGCCAGGCTGAGTCTTGCTTCGTTTTGGACAAGGCCGTCAGATGTCAAGTTTTCAGTGGACATGGGCTGGCATGGGGCATGTTCAAAGGGGCATAGTCTTTTTTCATCCGTACTGCATTGGTTGCCATCATGCAGTTTTATTGCGTCGTCCATCAGCTTTTCTTTTGTAGATTTTTCATTTGCAGTCTGCTTTCTGTCTAAAACAGATTGTTGGTCTTGCCGAAGCGGTCTTAATGCCGCTGTATGTTCACCTCTCTCCTTTACGGCTTGTTTGACAACACCATCTACCAGGACATCAAATTTGTTTTCATCTGTTGAGACTTCTGTGTCAGCTTCTACCTCATTGTTTGCATACACATTAAGTTCATCAGCTTTTGGACAAGATGTCGCTAGCTGGTGCTGCAGAGAGAGGTTCATCAGTTTCCCTGCGGCTGAACAGCATTTAACAGAGCCTGTTTTTGTTGTATTGTTAACTGCTGAAACTGCTTGAACAGGCGGTCATCATCATTGCTTTGATGTTTTAAATTGAGTTTGCACTCACGGGCCCAGTGTCCTTCTTCATTGCAATTTCTGCATCTTCCTTTAGTTCGTAGTTTTGAGTGTCTCTAATACTCACTTTCTTTTTGCTCATCCTCAGTTGTTCTGTTGTTGCAAAACAAACTTTTGGATAGCAGAGCTCTTATTTGGTCATCTTGTGTTCTCTCCAGTTTTAACTGACCATTCAACAATCTGGATGAATGCGGTTTCAATGCTGTCCCAGTTATCATACCTGAGTTTAAGATCTTCGGAAATCTCAGGTTTGAGTCCGTTGACAAAGGCTGTTTTCAGGGGCATTCCATTGTCTTTGTCAAGATCTTCACTTGTATTCAGACCAGAATGTTCCATCCATGTTTTTCTGAAGCGTTCTTCAAACTCTGCAACACTTTCTCCAGTTTTCTGCATGCATGAGGTAATTCTTGCCCAATTTACCTCTGCAGGTTTCAGTTCAAACAAGAAGTTTTTTATGGCGTTCCATCCATCCTCTGTGTTCTCTTGAGATTCACCAATTCTTCTTTCAACACTTTCTGTGAGTCTCTTTTGATCATTGTCTCTTAGCGTGACATTAACAATCATCACACCGTCTAGTGGATGTAAATTGTAGATTTTCTGCAGTCGTTGAAGAAACTGCCAAACCTTCCGTGGTTGTTTGTATACATCCGGCAACTCTTTTGACCATTTGTCAACTTGCTCTGGAGTAGCTGGATGGTATGTCCTGTATGGAACATATTTCTTTACCACTTTCGTCACAGTGCAAGTTCGTCTCTCTCCATTCTCTTCGTAGCCCTCCTCATTGTCAATTTCAACGTTAGTCCTTCTGTGTTTGACAATTACAGGAGCTGATCTAATATTTGAGTTCATTGAGTCATGAACACAGGTGTTGATGAAAAGATCTGCCTTACTGTCAACCAAGCTGCTTGAAGATGTTGATTCCAGCTGTTTGGAGATCAAAGTCAATAGCTTGTCATATTCATTTTCCAGTCTTTCTTTATCCTTCTTTAAGTTTTGTAATTGTTCAGCCAGTGCTCGAACTTTAGCTTTCTCCGCTTTGTTCTCACGTTCCAATATGTCAGTCTCACATTTATCTCCATGCTGAAGTATCTGCTTAATCAAAATCATTGACAGTCCATCCTTCTTGGTGTTTGTGCATAAGCGCTGTGTCTTTCCATAAGCCCTTTTAATGTCCGGCAATGCCCATAGTCCACTCTCTGAGTGCTTAATGCTGTACTTTTTGCACACGTCATCATGACACTTCCTTAGTCCCAGCCTTTTGTCCAAATATGCATTCAGATTTTCCAACATCTGATCAATGGTAACACATGGAGGTTCTGTTTCATGCTTTTCTGATGTTGGTCTCAGAGTAGCTCCGTTAGCATAGTTCCTTGCAGACTCGGCCATGGGAAGTACAGGATAGTGCCCTCAGAGATGTGAAACAGAACAAAAAGGTGTCAGAGCTATCAGAGGTGCTTATTTAAATTCAAATTCACAGCAGTCTGTTATACTGAAGACAACTTCATATACACAGACAAATCCAACTATTGTTTCAATGCTAAAATAGTGGCTACTAAATTAGCACTTCATTCTTTCCGTCCCAATTCTTATTTGGCTACAAACAGTCTCTACACTTACAACACAGTGTACAATTTACCAAGCTCTGCTTCTGCATTATCTTAGTGATTTGACCACAATGATTCTTTAACAGTTTCTACAATCTCCAGAGAAAGAATCAAGCCTAAAATTGTCTGACTAAGCTACAGCTTCTGACTAAAAATTCTTTCTAAGCATTATCTCATATATTTCGGATTTGTCCCTGAGACAATGTATTTAAATCTTACTGTATCTTTAAACAGAAGGCAAACAGCTTACAGTTTCATGCCATCATATTTTAACACAGTTAGAATTTTCAAAATTAAAATAGTGGCTACTGAATTAGCTCCTAATCAAGAATTCCTCATCTTTGCAGCAATATCCCCAGATAGCAAACTGACATTGAATCAATGTCGATTATTGGTTATAAGCGTCAGTATCAGTTGTCGATCAAATTTCGACATTGAATCAACGTTCTTTCTTTGGTCTGTACGTCGGAAGGTTATTACATCAAGAATAAAACATTGATTCGATGTCGAAATGAAGTTGACTCTTCAACATATAGGCTACCCGACGCATCTGGTCGAAATCATAGCATTGGTTCGATGTTGAAACTTGATTGGTGGACTCGGAGTCGGTTCTTCTGCGCGAGTCAGCGTGAGGCGCACGTGCAGCTCATCATTTGAATCAACTAACAAACAGAAGGCAGCGGACGGAACTGTAATCTGAAGGTAAGCACGTTGTATTCGATGTTTCACATGTTTTATTTGTCGTTTTCCCAAGAATTTATGTTAAAATGTAACTTTTTAGATGTGTAAATTAACACTTTACCACTTCCTATACGTTTTTTAGTAAGCCTACATGTCGCCCTGTGCGTACCCAGGCCATTAACTGCAGCTAATCTATAAAGGTAACGTTAACGTAAATGAAAAGCTGTTTTGGTTATTTAATTTTCGATTTCAACACGATTAACTTCACTTTATGACTTCAATGCTTTTTAACCTGTGTAAAAATATAAGATTATCTGTCAAATCGATTTGGAATGAGCATATAAAACATATGTAAGTTAATGCTGCTCTAGCTAACGTATAGGCTAAGTTATGAAAACGGTTCGCAAATAACATTACGTATCATCGAGCTAACGTTAAACGAGATTTTTAGCACGTTATTACGCTAGAGAAGTGAATCGCTGTCCGTTTACGGTTTTGTTGCTCTATTTTTTCTACATTTAGTGATGAGCTCCTCGCCAGAGACGCTCCACAGCATTGAATGGGAAAAGCTTTGCCATTTCGTAAGTTGCCCACTCAAACTGTTACGTTAGTTCTTTGTGGTTTCGTTGGTTCTGTTGCTGATTTCCTTTGTTCACAAACCATGCTTGTCTGTTTTTTTTATTGTACTTTGTAATAGTAGATACTGTACCTGGTGAGATTTTCCTACTGAGTAACATGCGTTTTTTTTTTTTCTTACACTTTTTTTTTAATGGCAGTTTCTCTGGAATCTCCAGTTGAAAACATTAAGATCTGTAACCTGTGCCTGGACAGACGTCTATTCCAGTTCTGCCTACACCACACTAATCTCTCTGCCTATGTATGGATCACTGACTATTATGTTCTCTGAAGGTATTACTGGAGCAAAACAACAGCACCCATGACTGAAGTTTCTGTTAGTGACCAGTATATTTGAAGTCTGAGAAAGTTTTATTTTTATTTATTTATTTTTTTTTTTTTACAAGTTGCAAATGTTTTTTTTCCTCTCTCACACAAACACACCAAACGACTGGTTGTGCCTATAGTACAGTGTACTGACAATCTTTTAGCGTTTTTATGGTTGTATTAAATAAATCTTTATTGTTACAAAAATCTTAAGTAACACAATGCACATTTGAGTTGATGAATGAGAAGGAGAATTACTCAACAGGGCTCAACACTAAGGATTTTTTTACTGGCCTAGTGTGGAATTTAAAATTGAAATTAAGATGGAGAGCAGGAAGTAAAAAAAATCTGAATAGGAGACTTAAAGGAAAGTCCGTATTTTTTAAATTCATACCATATTACTAAAAAGAAATAAATAGAAATATTATGAAGAGGACCGTTTTCTACTGAAATAAAACATATGCTCAGCTCTGACGAGACACAGTTTAAAGTAGTTTTGTTTTTTTTACATATAGATTTTCATTGCTTTAAATTATTTTAATATTTTTATATTTACAGTTTATATATAAAACGAACGCTTAGCTTATTGTTCGCAGTGATCGTTATAATAGGATCATGTGCATTGCATATGATTATGCAGTATACGTTACATTCTTTGGTCGCAGCGCTGTATTTTATTCATTGCATTTAGTCATTAAACAATGATATTTTGAAAAAAAATAAATAATTGTAATTAATAAACAAGCTTGCAATTCTTACCGGTTGTTGTAATATTTGAAGCTTGTTCTCAGACAAGTGTCTGGGTCACTAATACTTCGTATTTCTGGAAAATCCGGGATGGAATTCTAGTAAATGGTGGCACTGTAGACGAATGGCTTCCCGATAGTTTCACACAACCTAAAATAATTTGTTTTTATTTATTGACCTTGCTAATCCAGCAAGAATATTTTTTCTATGGTTGCATCTGAATTTTAGTTTCTGTGATTGTATCTTTCTAAATAAATTAAATAAATGTTGTTCTTTAAACCGCTTAAACATTGTGATTTAAACCTGTGTTTTGACCCTAATAGTTAATTTTGTTATTATGCACATCTGAAATAAAATGCATTTTTTTACTCTAATGAAAAATACATGTTGAAATAGAACACAAATAGACAAATGTATTTAATATTCTACAGTTTTTTTGAGTAAATGGTTTTGACTATTTTAGTCAGTAATTTAAATGTTTTTTCTGTTTGTTTAAGTGTAGAAGGTTTGAATGAATTCATGCTCTTAACAGATATTCACAGCTGTCTATTTGTATCAATAAAAAATGATGACAGATTGTGGTGTGTTTTGTTATATATACAGAATAAATGATGTGTTCTTGTAAAAAAAAATGGTGATTAGGTCATATGGATTGGTTTAATGTTGAAAATGTTGTTTAAGCAATCATTTCAACGTTAAATAATTAAGATAGATTTTATGTTGAATATGTATGGATTCTATGTTGTTCCAATCGACTTAAAATCAACATCGTTTCAACATTAGATAGACAAACCAATTAGGTTGATTACATGTTGAAAATGTGTGGATTATATAACGTCGTTTCGATCGACTGAATATCAACATCGATTCAACGTTGGGTAAGTAACCAATTGTGTCGATTTCAGGTTAGATTTGAATGGAGTGCCTGACTTCGTTTCAACATTACCCCGATGAGCAAAACGATGTTGAATCGATGTCAAAAGAAACGTTGATTTTCAGTTGAAATTATGTCATTTTGCTATCTGGGTCAATTCCAAACTATTTATGTTTTCTTTATTTGGCTCTTAACAATCTTTAGACGAATGTGCTAAACTGTTATTTTTCAATCTCTACAATCACAGCTGAGAATGGACCAAGCTCTGCTTCTGCATTATCTTAGTGATTGGACCAGAGTGATTCTTTAACAGTTCCTACAAACTCAAGAAAAGGAACCAAACCTAAATTGTCTTTAAGATTTCTCTCTTAGATCAGAAGGTTCTGTTACTTTCAAAATTAAAATAGTGGCTACTGAATTAGCACCCAGTCAAGAATTCCTAATTCTCGCAGCAACATCAGTCCCAAACTATTAATGCTTTCTTTATATGACTCCAAACAATCTTTAGACGAATGTTATAAACTGTTATTTTTCAATCTCTACAATCACAGCTGAGAATGGACCAAGCTCTGCTTCTGCATTATCTAAGTGATTGGACCAGAATGATTCTTTAACAGTTCCTACAAACTCCAGAAAAGGAAACAAGCCTTAAACATTTCTGTTTTAGCTCAGAAGGCCATGTTTCTTTCTAAATTAAAATAGTGGCTACTGAATTAGCACCCAGTCAAGAATTCCTAATTCTTGCAGCAACATCAGTCCCAAACTATTTTATGTGTTCTTTATATGGCTCCAAACAATCTTTATACTAATGTTATAAACTGTTATTTTTCAATCTCTACAATCACAGCTGAGAATGGACCAAGCTCTGCTTCTGCATTATCTTAGTGATTGGACCAGAATTCTTTAACAGTTCCTACAAACTCCAGAAAAGGAACCAAGCCTTAAACATTTCTGTTTTAGCTCAGAAGGCCATGTTTCTTTCTAAATTAAAATAGTGGCTACTGAATTAGCACCCAGTCAAGAATTCCCAATTCTTGCAGCAACATCAGTCCCAAACTATTTTATGGCTCCTACAGTCCCCTGGGAAAATGGACCAAATTATTTTCAACAATTCCTACAATCTCTAAGAGAAAGGACCAAATTGTTTCTTAAATAATTCCTACCAGTACACTGGATGGACTAAGCCTAAAATTGCCACTGCTCTTTCAAAATCTTTTGATAAATGGAACAAATTGTTTCTTTACAATTTCTGCAAATATCAAGAGAAAGCCTGCAATTTCAGCATTATTATCACTGTATTTTGTTTATTACTGCACTACATATACCAGTTGATCTGCTTACTTTAATGCTTACTTAAAAAAGATGTTTCTTTTAAGGGTTCTTTAAGAGAGCTGATAAGTTTCACTCACCAAACTAAGATCTTTTAGATGAGATCCAGTTGATCAAAATAAAGTGTGTCCACAGATGCAAAATGTAGATCCAGGACTCCTCCACAAACAAAATCCGTTTATCTTCAGCTTAAACTGTAGATTCTCCAAGATTCTTCAGTTATTTTTTGTTGCAGTCGATGAGTTTTCCTTTTTTCAGTCTCTCCTGGCTGGCTTCGCCAAATTGTTAGATTTTGCTGTATTTGGCTTAACCGTTCTTGGGTGGCTCGCCAATGTATTAGATGACTCTAATACATACATAAGTAAGCTGACCAAAGTTCTTACGGGGAGAAGACTTTATTGAAGACAAAGAATAGTGCAGTTCCTCAGCAATGATGTTAACTCGTCGGTCTTCAAGTAACTTAACCCAAAGTACTGTCTGTGGGACAGTAATTTATGCTAGCATCAAACAAACCATTCTGTGTTTACTTAGCAGGACCCCCTTATCAGATGTTTCAGCTGTTGTTTTGCTTATACCCATTGAGATTGTGAAAGGGTCACACCTATCGTAAAAGGGTCATTTAGTTCATACCTATCAGTTTGTGGGGGTTGAGACACAGGTCACTCTATCATACAGAGAATTGAACAAATCAGAGTTCATTCGATGTAAATGCAACTGATCTAAAATGCACATAATCTTTCAATACACAATAGAGTAATAACCAGACAAAAAAAACCCCCTGAAATACCAACATTACATTTAAAGTGGGAGGAGGGTGAGACCTAAGTGCAATATCAAAAACATAACTCAGTTATATTAGGAGGATATGTAGATACATAGAGAAAAAATATATATAATCCAGTTGTATTGGTATTGTCAGGTTGTAGATGGGTAGAAGTACACGGAGAAAAGTGGAAAAACAAGAAAAAATGGGGGGGGGAAAGGGTGAGACCTAAGTGCAATATCAAAAACATAACTCAGTTATATTAGGAGGATATGTAGATAGATAGAGGATTATCATGGAAGTGTTGTGTTCAAAAAAGCCAGGGGGTAATGCCCTTATCAGGATATATCTGTCCATCTATGTATAATTTGTCCACTGTTATGACTGCCCGTTTTCCTTCATTCATTTTCTGTTTTAGGATTGGGAAGAGTTGTTTTCGACGTTCGAGAATGACCTTTGGATATTGTTCGTTGAGACCGTAAACTGTACCTTTAAGTTGTCTGCCTTGTTTTTGAACCAGTTCTTTGTGTCTGTAGTGTTTAAATTTTGCAATGATAGGACGCGGTCGGTTGTTTTTTTGTTGCGAACGGATGCGGCGGACATGGTGAAAAGTGATGCTTTGTACGGTTTCAGCTGGCAGTTTGAGTTGTTTTGTCATAAAGTCCTTGATTAATTTTTTGGGGTCGTCTGGAGTTTGATCCGGGATGCCTGTGAAAACGCTCTGGTTACTAAAGTAACCCTCGTTCCCCGAGGGGGGGAACGGAAATGCTATGTGGAAAAACTTCCACTATGGGGATTTCATTCAGAAAGCCAATCATCTGAAAGAGTATGTAAATGGGCCAATGAAATGCCAATGAGTTGGCAGCTTCAGCTTGCGCACCTGATGCTCGTTGCAATTAATTTGCTATAAGAGCACATGTGGGAGCAAAGCCAAAGCATCATTTTTTAGCGGAAGAAACTTTCACCTTAACAGCTAAGGGGCACTCATTATGGCGAAGGAACATAGCATTTCCGTTCCCCCCCTCGGGGAACGAGGGTTACTTTAGTAACCAGAGCGTTCCCCTTCGGAAGGGGAACTTCAATGCTATGTGGAAACTTCCACTATGGGGAAATGTTTGGAAAACGCCATAATGATTGAACCTTACCTTCGCCCCCGATGAGAGGTTTGCCAGGCAAAAGAGCGTAAGCGCACCTGCGTCACCAGAGGCACGGTCTTCCAACGTGTTCCCTGGCCCTTACTTATCCCACTTCAACAGAAGATTTACGGATTTAGGTATATTTTTCGGGAGCCGCAAATGCGTCTAGAATAATTTCTAGGAATGTAATACGACAGTACGTTGAGAAAGCGTGCAGTCCCGATAGGGAGGACGCTGCAGAGGCCACCTGCTACCCAAGTGGGGAGACTGGTGGCGAGAGAGCATATGGACTAGCCCTGAGAAGGGGAACTTTACTGACAGAGCGAAAAAAGCGCACGTATCTCCGTGTTAGAGAGAATGGCGCAGCAAGCATTTTACAACACCTAACCGAATTTCTCATTCACCGCGTGAGGAAATCGGCTCCCCTCAAGATTAATAAATCTCGCAATAGGTGTCGCCCAGCCTGCAGCTCTACAGTGTCTGTTAGGCTACGTTCACACTGCAGGCAAATGTGGCCCGAATCTGATCTTTTCGCCCATATGTGACTCAGGTCTTGACAGTGTGAACAGCCCAAACCGCATGGAATCTGATCTTTTCACTTCAGATTTGTCCCACTTTCATATGTAGTCTTAAATCAGACACAGATCTGATGTTTTGCAATGCGACCGCAGTGTAAACGGTTATGTCGGATTTCATGTGACTTTTTCATAATCTTCGAGCGACATACGTCATCATTCTGTGCTGCAAACATCATCTACACCTCTGCAGCATAGTAGATTAACACACAGGGCGATTACTTTACCACAGAAAGTTGGTTGTTCATTGTGAAAAAGACTTTGAAGGCAAAACTGCTGCTTGTTAACCACTCTGGTTAACGATCGGGGCACGGGATGATCGCGATGCTAAAGAGCGTCGGGGGTGTTGCGGAAAGGGGATCCGTGCACAAAGGAGGGGGCACTTTCATTTTAAGGACGAACATTCTCTCCGAGCAAATAAAGGGCAGGAGCTCAAGCACCCAAACCCCCTATCTGCACGTGTCTGTTGTTTATAACGAAGTGAAATAAAATAACTGCAAACGGAGATAAACCAACACGGCCTTCACAGTTCAGTCTGCGGCTGCTCATTAACCCTTGATGAGTTCACTACACCGGTGGTTAGACAGACGTGCGCCGCGGTTGTCATAAATCACAAATGATCAGTGTTTTCAATCACAAGGGACTTATTTTAGGTTTCAAATGCCGAAATACACATTAGTAGTAGCAGAACAACCCTTTACAGTTCATGAAATACACCACGGTCGTCTGTGAAAAGGGCAATAATCATATTAAGCATAATCTGACAACGTGCTTCATACAGTATACACATTGTGTGCATAATTAGACATTTTGTGTTGTCCGTAACTATACTTCTGCGCATGTGGGTCAGTTTACGACCATGATCTGTTCACACTGCAAATCTGATATTGGCCACATTTATAACAACAGTCTGAACAGCCAGGCAAAAAAATCAGATCTGAGAAAAAATCAGATTTGAGCACTAAGCCTCGCAGTGTGAACGTAGACTTAGAGAGGCGCCGCATGCTAACGCCCCAAAAGGATGCGCGCTTCGAGGAGCGCGCTCTCACTCCTGGGGGACACGGCTCGTCCTGGCTCAGATGAGCGAGGGAGATGGCATCCACTGTTCAGTGGGTAAGTTCCAACCTCTGTTTGGATACGGCACTTCCCTTCTGCCGATCACAGTAACAGATAAAAGAGCTGAGTACGGTCCGTATAATACGCAAAGCGCGAAGGACGCAGCAAATAAAGGGGCTGGGTCTGCCTCCTCCGTGGGCAGCGCTTGCAGGTCCACTACGTGGCTGAAACGCTGTAGGAACCTAGGGCACCTAGGTGGGCCGGGGTCTCAGGAGAACGTGAGAGTGGGCCGGCCCAAAACGCTGGCACATTTCGCTGACCGAAAATGCCTCCAGATACCCACCCATTTGGCCGATGCGAACGCGACCAGCAGAGCTGTCTACCTGGATAGAAATCTTAAGATACTGAGTCGAGTGATCGAGCAGACCTCTCCTAAGAGAGATCTCCAAGTGGGTATGAGAGGGAAACAGGAAAAATTTATATTCATGTCTCACGCCTCTGGGAACTGGATGATGAGACGATACTTTCCAGCGCGCCGCCATCGCCGCATCCTTAGAGCGGGGATGATCGTAACGCCAACCCCTCAGAGCGGAGGGGACAGCCTTAGCTCCAGTCAACTGAAGGAGGATAGCATCACTCTGATCTGGCATGTTCGGGGTTTCCTTCTCGGGGAAAAAGGTAACCACACAGCGAATAGACTCCACTTCAGGCGTGGGCGTGCCTCGTAGAGGCTCACTGGAGAAATGCTTATTACGCACGCCCCGAGGCCAGCTGTGTAGCCAGTGGACTTTGCAGGGTTCGCCAAGTGGGGAACTCAAGCGAGAGCGCACGAATCTCTGAGTTAGAGAGAAAAAGGCGCAGCACCGAACAGCTGGACAGTCGGGGGTGGAGTCTCCATTTTCCCAGGCGAAACTGCCGTGAAATGGACGAATGGGCTGCACGGAGAGCTCGGTGGGGAAGAAATGGAATGCAGCGATTGCGCCGCGTATGACTCCGGGGGAGCAGACGGCGAGCGAGCTGAGACATGCTGCGAGAGCGGATATCCCCCACATGGTTGATATACGCCCCCGCTGCCGTACTGTCCGTCCTGACCAGTATGTGTTGTTGCTCCAGCACCGGTAAAAAACGGCGGAGAGCGAGGAACACTGCCAACAGCTCTAGGCGATTGAAATTCCAATGCAACTTGGTTTTTTTTTTTTTTTTCAGCTGCATGCCCGCAACACATGGCCCCCCAGCCAGTGCTGGAAGCATCTGTCAAAACGACAATATGTCTGGACGCCTGTCCTAGAGGCACTCAGGCCTGTAGGAACGAGGGGTCGTTCCAGGGGCTGAGGGCGTGGCGACACAGCGCAGTGACAATCACTCGGTGTGTGCCCGCGTGCCATGCGCGTCTGGGGACTTGATCGTGAAGCCAGTGCCGAAGTGGTCTCATATGGAGTTATCCGAGCGGCGTACAGCGGCTGCGGATGTCATATGCCCCAGGAGCCTCTGAAAGATTTCAGTGGGACCACTATTTTGCTGTTGAACTCTCACAGACAGTTCAGCATTAGCTGAGCGCGCTCTCCGGAGAGGCGCGCTGTCATGGTGACCGAGTCCAGCTCCAACCCGAGAAAAGAGATCCTCTGCACAGGGGCGAGTTTGCTCTTTTCTCGGTAGACCTGAAACCCCAATAGGTGGAGGTGCTGGAGCACCTTGTCTCTGTGCATAGTCAATTGCTCCCGCGAGAGGGCTAAAAATAGCCAGTCGCCGAGATAATTGAGTATGCGGATGCCCGCGAGCCGAAGGGGCGCTAGGGCACCCTCCGCAAGCTTGGTGAAGACCCGCGGAGACAGAGAGAGCCCAAAGGGGAGGACTTGTACTGTCAGGCTCGCTCGACGCAGACTGCAGAAAAGTGACGGTGGCGTGGAGTATGGAGACATGAAGTGCGTGTCCTTCAGGTCTAATGCTGCAGACCAATCCCGAGGACGAATGCAAAGGAGGATGCGCTTCTGCATAAGCATTTTGAACGGCAGCTTGTGCAGACAGCGGTTCAAAATGCGCAGATCTAGGATTGGGCGTAAGCCACCGCTCTTTTGGGTACGATGAAGTACAGGCTGTAAACCCGCTCTCCATCTCGGCTGGAGGGATAGGTTAGATTGCATCCTTTGCCAGGAGGACAGCAATCTCTCGCAAGACAGGGGTGGGCACAGGGCTGACCCTGGTGACATACACCCCATGAACTTGGGAGGCCGTTTCGCGAATCAAATCGCGTAGCCGAGTCTGATCGTGCGTATGAGCCACCGCAAAGGGCTGGGCTGCGCTAACCAGGCAGGCAGAGCCCTCGCTAATGACTGCATCGCTACAATCGCTGACGTACCAGCAGTGGGGCAGCGCGGAGTGGGAGTGCTGATCCAGGGAGCGCTGGGGTCACGCGGAAGAGCTGGAGGCGAGAGATTCACTCATCTTGCACTCAGACTCCGGAGGAGAGGCCTGGAGGTGTGAGAGAAAGGAGAACGTCCTCCCAGACCCCGTGAGCCAGTGGCGAAGTGTGCCGATCCTGCGAGCTGGAAGGCTTTTCATCGCGTCCCAGACTGGCAGTATTCGGGCTGTCACATCCAGGGAAGGGAAAGATGCTCTCTCTCTGAGGAGCCCGGCCCCCCACCAGGGAGAGAGCAAGTTCCCTCTTCTCCAGATGGCCGTCTCAGGAGCGCTTTGAGCTGCCGCTGGCCGGTGGCGCAGGCGGGGGCGGAGCAGCACTCGAAGACGGGCGCTCTCGGCGACGAGCAGTGGATGTGGATGGTTCGGCGGGAGGGGAGCGGTCTTACATCCCCGCCGAAGGATGGCCCATCGTATCCGACTGCACCGCCGTGAATTCCTGGGTGAATTCACCAACGGTGTCGCCGAACGGGTCAGACTGGTATATTGGGGAGTCAAGAAAGTGAACTTTGTCGACTCCGCGCATATTTTTTGCCAGGTTTAGCCCAAGGTGGCGCTCCTGGACCACTAATGTGGCCATCGTCCATCCCAGGGCACGCGCAGCGGACTTGAGGTCCGTGGAGCTCAGTCGGGTGCGGTGCGGGGCTTGTAACAAGCCTGGGTCGGAACCACCCTTGTGCAGCTGGGCCAGCGCGGGCGCATGGACCCTAGCGTGCAGGGTGGAAGCAGCCTGGCCCGCGGCTGTGTGGGCTCTGGCTCGGGAGGCAGAAGACCAACACGCCTTGGACGGGAGATGAGGCTGACTCCAGCAGAAGGAGGCACCACACGGGCCCGTGATGGCACTCTCAATCTGGGGAATCGACTCGTACTCCCTGGCTGCTCCACCATCAAGAGTGGTGAGGCGGAGGCGCACACAGATCAGGCAGAGAAAGGTGCCCTCAAGACTGCGTGAGCCCACTGTGCACTTCTGGGAAGAGAGGGATGGGAGGCTAGAAGGTCTTGCCTTTTAATCCTCCACATACACCCATCTAGTCGGTCCGGCCGCGGGGCTGGGGGATAAACCATCTCCAGACCCACGACCGAAACAGCCCGGGAAAGCACGGTCATCATGTCTGTTTCAAGATCGGCCGCCGCCGCGCTCACTCCCGAGGGGGTGGGGGATCCTTCATCAGACCATGACAGCCCAACCTCCGATGCAGCGGTGGACATCTGAGCCTCGGTGTCATCAAGTGAGAGGGCGGCCATCCGAGGATGGAGCGCTTCTCTCACTCGAAGCTTGGATGGAGCGCGTGGAGGAGTGAGAGGTCCACAAGCCCGAGGGCGGCAGATTTACTCCCACTGTAACCCTCAGATCTGCCCGAGTGCCCACCGCGGAGCGGGGGACAACTGGGGTGGGTGGCTCTTTTGCAAAAGTGAGCCGCGATCTTAACTGCGCAACAGACATGCCACCGCAGTGATGGCATGCACTGCCCGCGAGCACCGCATTAACATGCTGGACCCCCAGACATGAAACGCAGTGCTCGTGCCCATCATCCGAGGACAGGAAACCACCGCATCCAGAAACGCACAGTCGGAGCGACGTCTTGAAAAAGACGCGCTCCACGACCGTGTTGCTCTTTCAGGAAATTCGCAACAATACATACCGCTCTGCAGGACCGGACCCAAAGGACGCCAGGCAAGGGAGAAACCCAGCTCGACCATCTGCCGCTGCGTGTCATACACTCTGGACCGGGAGATTGCTCTCGTTCACTCTCTGTCTGAAACTCAGCTGGAGGAACCCTCATCGACTCTCTCAGAAGGCTGTTGAAGTCTCTGAAGTGAAAATGATGCTTTGGCTTTGCTCCCACATATGCTCTTATAGCAAATTAATTGCAACGAGCATCAGGTGCGCAAGCTGAAGCTGCCAACTCATTGGCATTTCATTGGCCCGTTTACATACTCTTTCAGATGATTGGCTTTCTGAATGAAATCCCCATAGTGGAAGTATCCACATAGCATTGAAGTTCCCCTTCCGAAGGGGAACTAGATTGTCTCTCATACTGCGTGCTTGTAAGTCCAAGATGTTTTCTTTCATTGATTTGTTTTCTGTGACAACGGAAGTGAGTTGAGTGAAAAGTGCGTGAACTGAGTCCTTTAAGAAGCTGTTTTCTTTCGTGAGCGTGTCTATCTGTTCTTGACTGAATTCTAAACTGTGACGGAACTCTTGAAATTCTTTGTGAATGACTTATATGAGTGCGATTCTTGAGTCGAGTCCGGAAAGTTTATTCTCAATTGAGCGTAATATATCGCTTACATTGGTGCAACAGGATGGAGAGGGGGGTGATGAGTTCATAGTTGAAGGAGAATCAGACCAAGGTCTCTTGCAGTTTGGAGTGGGATTACCTTTTGTGATCTGGCGTGTTCATGTTGCAGCAGATTGTGTTGTAGTGCGTGTCGATATATTCTTCGAGTTGATCCAGGGTGACCGACGGAGAAGAGAAAAAATATATATAATCCAATTGTATTGGTATTGTCCGGTTGTAGATGGGTAGAAGTACACGGAGAAAAGTGGAAAAACAAGAAAAAACGGGGGGGAAAACACTGAAGTTTGTTTGTTGTTTGTCTAGCAGATGGACGCCGCCATTTTGGATCCCGCACTAGGTCTCGTGGGCTCTCGCGTTACTCAGCCATGCGCCTGATCTTGTGATTGTCACCAGCAGACTGCAAATATTAAGGCCCAATCCCAATTCTACCCCTTAGCCCTTCCCCTTACCCCTACCCCTCGTTTTGCGCGTGCCCGCCAAGGGCTAGGGCTGTCCCAATTCTCTTTAGCTTGAAGGCTAAGGGCTAGGGGTATACACCCCTTCGAACGAAGATTTTTCAGGAGCACACTTGAAACGAAGGGGTAAGAATATTTCCCAGAATACACCAGCCACAACGGCAGTATAGCTGAACCTGGAAGTAAGGAGATCTACAAATTAGTATTTTTTGTCATTATTACGAATTTTTACGACAAACAAACACATGTTTTATTATATTCATAACCGCGTTCATGTTTTACGGTCATGCTTTAAAAAAAAACGCAAAAAAAAAAAACGCTAAATTTCGCGATCTATAATCACTAATCATAACTCCTGTACAGCAGTCCTACAACATTCTGTCACTCGATAACACTCACATACCCTGTCAGAGCAGTCTAGTGGCTGAAAATGAGCTTTTTACAGTGTCTGCTATAATGTTAATGTTGTTTTCTTGTGTTTACATATATGAATATGGCCACTGTGTAAATACACAGTACAGTTACGATCTTATTGCCAAATTAGATCGTTATGATAACATAATATATGCCTTCAGTGATTTCCTGAAGATAAACACCACAAAATAACACTACTGGAATAACTACAGCAGTCGCTATCGTCTGATCTCATATGAAGCAAGAGATCGTGATGACATATGATGACGTGTGCAGGTGTTGAAGTGCTGTCCCAATTCTTAGGGTTAAGTTTTGAAGCCCTTCCCCTTAACCCTCGGTTGTAAGGGCCAAGGGGAAGGGGAAGGGGTAGGGCTACAAAAATAGAATTGGGATTGGGCCTAACTTTAAAGGCAACTGGGGTGCACCAGCCTTGCCCAGTTCCACAACCCGACGCTGTTCAGTTTTCCGAGGGACCTGGGGTGCACCAATGACACATAGTTCTGCCACCAGTTAATACAAGACTTCCGTGTTTGCCTTGCACGTGGTTGGCGGTGGGGGTCAGGCGCTCTTACCCGGGTAGCAATGCTGCCCAGACACCCCTTGGCTTGGGTCTCACCGCGCCAGACCCGTGCCCAACCGCTCGCAAGAAATGGGCACTCTTTCGCGGGGAGCGCCGCTGCTCAGAGACCCCTGGGCCTGGGTCTCGCCGCGCCCAACAGCTCGCGGGAAACGGGCACTCTTTCGAGAGGAGCGCTGCTGCTCAGAGACCCCTGGGTCTGGGTCTCACCACGCCCAACAGCTCGCAGGAAATGGGCACTCTTTCACGGGGAGCGCCGCTGCTCATAGACCCCTAGGCCTGGGTCTCGCCGCGCCAAACAGCTCGTGGGAAACGGGCACTCTTTCGCGGGGAGCGCCGCTGCTCAGAGACCCCTGGGTCTGGGTCTTGCCACGCCCAACAGCTCGCGGGAAACGGGCACTCTTTCGCGGGGAGCGCTGCTGCTCAGAGACCCTCTGGTTCGTTTTACCGCAAAGCCGTCAAAACCTAAGTCCTCTATTTGACGCTGTCACCGAAAACACAATCGCAGGTCAGAGACAATTGGCGTCGGGCATGTGCCTCCAAGCGTGGGACGCCCCGGCACGTGGCCCGGGAAAGGTGGTCTCCTGTCGGAAATTTTTAGATTAGATTAGATTCAACTTTATTGTCATTACACATGTACAAGTACAAGGAAACGAAATGCAGTTTAGGTCTAACCAGGAGTGCAATAGCAGCAAGTCCAGGATACAGGTATACATTATAAAGTGCAGTTATAGAAAAACTATGGTGATATTTACAAATGGATGTACTATGAACATTATATACAGTTTGTATTAGCTATGAACAGAGATTTACAATAGATGGATATATGTACAGGTTGCTATTAATAATCAGAAGTGTGCAGATAGATAAACAATTACAAATGTATATGTACAGTGGGTGTTTACATAATTACAAATGTACATGTGCAGTGGGTATGTACAGTTCAAATAAATAAATCCGTGCAATGTAGTGCAATGAATATGTGCAATTTTTAAATGTGCAAATGTTAAATAGTGCAGTGATTATGAGGAGTATGAGTTATGAGGAGAGTGGGGGTGTATCAGGGGGGCAAAAGAGTCAGTGGGGGCAGAGTTCAAAAGGGAGACAGCTCTGGGGAAAAAGCTGTTCCTTAGTCTACTGGTTTTTGTCCGGGGGAGCCTGAAGCGCCTGCCGGAAGGCAGGAGAGAAAACAGTCTGTGAGCAGGGTGAGAGGAAGGCAGGAGAGAAAACAGTCTGTGAGCAGGGTGAGAGGAATCTTTAAGAATACTGCGTGCTCAGCGCAGACAATGTTTCTTCTGGATGTCCTCTATGGCTGACAGTGTGGTCCCTGTGATGCGTTGGGCAGTTTTCACCACCCGCTGCAGTGCCTTGCGCTCAGCAACAGAGCAGCTTCCATACCAGACTGTGACGCAGTTGGTCAGGATGCTTTCTATTGTGCAGCGGTAGAAGTTCACCAAGACGGCTGATGACAGCTGGCTTAAGCTGCCTTAAAAAAAATAGGCGCTGGTGAGCCTTCTTGACCAGGCTGGAGGTGTTGGTGGTCCAGGAAAGGTCCTTGGGATATGGGTCCGCAGGAACTTGAAGGATGAGACAGGCTCGACGGCCATCCCATTGATGTGGATGGGATCATGTGAGCCTGTTCGTCCCTTCCTAAAGTCCACAATGAGCTCCTTGGTCTTGTCGGTGTTAAGGAGCAGATTATTGTCGGTGCACCAAGTGGCCAGATGCTGTATCTCCTCCCTGTTGGCAGTCTCATCATTGTTGCTGATTAGACCAATCACTGTGGTGTCATCTGCAAATTTGATGATGGTGTTGGATCTGTTAACAGGCCTACAGTCGATGGTAAAAAGGGAGTAGAGGAAGGGGCTCTGCACACAACCCTGTGGTACACCAGTGTTGAGTGTGACGGTGGTGGAGCAGATATGGCCTGATCTAACATTCTGAGGTCTGTTAGTCAAAAAGTCCATAACCCAGTTGCAGAGACACGTGTCGATATCCAGGTCTCTAAGTTTGATCATTAACTTTGAGGGTATGACAGTGTTGAATGCTGAGCTGAAGTCAACAAACAGCATTCGTGCATAAGTGTTTTTAGTGATGTTTTATAAACAAATTTCGGGAGGAGCACGCGCAGACGTTTCAGAAAATCTTTACGTCATGGACAATCATTCTATTATCCAATCAGCATTAGACCAAACCCCTATAAATTCCAAAGTCGTCCTACCTGCATCATCTCACGATTTTAGCATTGGCACATCCAATTGTTGTAACCATGTCCAAACAGAAAGCTTCCACGAGGATGACACGCCTCCTCCTGCAACTCCAAGCCGACGTCCAGCGCATCAGCACTCGGCAGAGCATATCAACAGAGGCCGCGGCCTTAAACTCGGGCCCGCCGTCCTTGCAGCAACGTCGCCGCTCCTCCAGTCGCGGAGAACGAGCTTCCATCCGGCCGCAGCAAAGCCTGCAGCAAACCTGAGCTGCGCCCCAGATTCGGCAACCGCTGGGACAGATCAATCGAGTGTCAGCACGCCGCTCTACACGGCGAAGCGCCGACCATCGTCTCCCCTAAGACAGCGTAAGCTCGTCTCCACCACGACAGCGTGAGCACGTCTCCGCTAAGGCCCTGTCCATTCCCCTCGCATGGAGCATTTCCACTAATTTACAGCGGGAATCTGCGTTAGTACCGCCCGCAACGCCACTGCTTTAGTGGCGCGTCAAATTTAGGTATAACAAGCCTATTCTTCCCTCGTGCCGTTTGCAGATTAACCAGGTAAAACGACTTGTATATACATTAATATGTGCACTGTTTTAAGGTTGCATCAATTCAATGAATTTAGTTAATCTTTATTTCTGTAGCGTCTGCTTCGACATAAGAAGCAAACACTACAGTTAACACCTGCATAGCGCAGGACAAGGCAGTCAAGAGCAATCGATTACTGATTACAACACCGTGTATAGATCTCCCACAGCAGATAGATTTATTGTCTAGTAGGGGCGTCAAAATTAATCGTTTCTTCTGTGCACCGCGATGCAGACGCGGACAATTCGGTACCGGTTCAGTAATAATCATAACCGGTTATTACGTACTGACGTCATTTATCTCACATGCGCTATGTCGCCGTAGCTTACTAGGGAGGCGAGCGCGAATATTTACAACGCTCTAACTACGTCAAAACTTTGAAACTGTGCACAAATTCACTGCGTGTGTGTTTGCAGGACAGTGTTTAACTGACACTTGCAGCAAAAGCCTTTATTTCACGGCGATTAAGAGAATGAAAGTAATCTCCATTTCTCTCTCTCTCTCACTGTGGCCCATGAGTGCATCTGTGAAGAACGCCAGCGTGTAAGAGCCAATCACAGCCCTTTCTGTTGAGCGCCTGACCAATCAAAGGGGTGTAAGAAAGAACTTGGTAGACAAGGCAGAAAGCGAGCGGGATATTTATATTTGTTTATTTGCTATAGACCATTTCAATGTGGTCATGTCATTGGCCCATGAACATTTCCTGCTTGACGTTAAACTATTTCCTAACATAACTGGATTTTAAATCAGCCGTCATAACACTATTTATTAATATCTGGACCTTTTTTGGATTCTCAGAAGCAATGGAAATTAAAAATGTAAAACAGGAAATACGGTAGGACCATTGTTTTTGTTTACATCCTTCAAAAAATTACAGTGCTGTGAAGAAAATATAAAACTGTGTATGAAAAAAAAAAAAAAAAAAAAAAAAAAAAAAAAACCACAAGTAAAGTAAAACAAGTAAACAAAAGAAAGAAAATGATAAATAATAGACAAATATATAAAATAAATAAATTGATTAATTTAAAAAGTAAATATAAAATAATAATAACACCAAGCTGATAAGCAATTTCAGCTTAGAAATCCACCATTTCAGAATCATTCAGAATCACAGGTCTAGCTTACCCTATCTACTTTCATAGCAATTGGCTGGGGTCTTGCTAT
Organism: Danio kyathit; assembly: GCA_903798195.1. Classification (NCBI taxonomy): domain Eukaryota; kingdom Metazoa; phylum Chordata; class Actinopteri; order Cypriniformes; family Danionidae; genus Danio; species Danio kyathit. Next base: position 48,139,228 of record LR812522.1, on the reverse strand, counting down.
TTCACTTGATATAAATCAAGGAACACATTTCAAAGCCTTGGGCTACTCCTCACTGCTCCCTTTGCACTACTTTCAGTTACTTTTAGTCTATAAGTGAAGTTTTCAATAGAAATTAATCGGAAACGTCAGTGGAAATGCACCATCAGTCGAGAGGGGTCTGGATGCAGACCTGGTGCAGTGCAATCTGAGCTGCATCCAATGCTTTTTAATGCGCTCACCTAACCCCACCCCTAACCCTACCCGTCACAGTGATGTCACTCATTCCACTGAGTGTATTGTGTCTGACATTGCATCACTAAGTGATGCAATCTCAGCTTGCATCATAAAGGCTGCATCCAGATACTATTGCATCAGTCCCCTTTTACTATTCCAACTCCTAAGCGTCATCTAATCCTCATTCTTCAATCCCTCACTATCGATCCCACCGTAGATACACACCTCATTATTATGCACCACTGCTAGCACAGTGACCGCTCCTACGGGAGACACACACCTCATTATTATGCACCACCGCAAGTGCAGTGACTGCTTCTACGGGAGACGCACACCTTACTATTATGCACCACTGCTAGCGCAGTGGCCGCTCCTACGGGAGACGCTCACCTCATTATCATGCACCACTGCTAGTGCAGTGACTGCTCCTACAGGAGATGCTCACCCCATTATTTTGCACCACTGCTAGCGCAGTGACTGCTCCTACGGGAGACGCACACTTCATTATTATGCACCACTGCTAGCGCAGTGACCGCTCCTACGGGAGACGCACACCTCATAATTATGCACCATCATTACGGGAGACTTCATCACCTCATCATTACGGGAGACGCTCACCTCATTATCATGCACCACTGCTAGCGCAGTGACTGCTTCTACGGGAGACGCACACTTCATTATTATGCACCACTGCTAGCGCAGTGACCGCTCCTACGGGAGACGCTCACCTCATTATCATGCACCACTGCTAGCGCAGTGACTGCTCCTACAGGAGATGCTCACCCCATTATTTTGCACCACTGCTAGCGCAGTGACTGCTCCTACGGGAGACGCACACTTCATTATTATGCACCACTGCTAGCGCAGTGACCGCTCCTACGGGAGACGCACACCTCATAATTATGCACCATCATTACGGGAGACTTCATCACCTCATCATTACGGGAGACGCTCACCTCATTATCATGCACCACTGCTAGCGCAGTGACTGCTCCTACGGGAGACGCACACTTCATTATTATGCACCACTGCTAGCGCAGTGACCGCTCCTACGGGAGACGCTCACCTCATTATCATGCACCACTGCTAGCGCAGTGACTGCTCCTACGGGAGACGCACACCTCATTATCATGCACCACTGCTAGCGCAGTGACCGCTCCTACGGGAGACGCACACTTCATTATTATGCACCACTGCTAGCGCAGTGACCGCTCCTACGGGAGACGCACACTTCATTATTATGCACCACTGCTAGCGCAGTGACCGCTCCTACGGGAGACGCACACTTCATTATTATGCACCACTGCTAGCGCAGTGACTGCTCCTACGGGAGACGCACACCTCATTATTATGCACCACTGCTAGCGCAGTGACTGCTCCTACGGGAGACGCTCACCTCATTATTATGCACCACTGCTAGCGCAGTGACTGCTCCTACGGGAGACGCTCACCTCATTATCATGCACCACTGCTAGCGCAGTGACTGCTCCTACAGGAGATGCTCACCCCATTATTTTGCACCACTGCTAGCGCAGTGACTGCTCCTACGGGAGACGCACACTTCATTATTATGCACCACTGCTAGCGCAGTGACCGCTCCTACGGGAGACGCACACCTCATAATTATGCACCATCATTACGGGAGACTTCATCACCTCATCATTACGGGAGACGCTCACCTCATTATCATGCACCACTGCTAGCGCAGTGACTGCTCCTACGGGAGACGCACACTTCATTATTATGCACCACTGCTAGCGCAGTGACCGCTCCTACGGGAGACGCTCACCTCATTATCATGCACCACTGCTAGCGCAGTGACCGCTCCTACGGGAGACGCACACTTCATTATTATGCACCACTGCTAGCGCAGTGACCGCTCCTACGGGAGACGCACACTTCATTATTATGCACCACTGCTAGCGCAGTGACCGCTCCTACGGGAGACGCACACTTCATTATTATGCACCACTGCTAGCGCAGTGACTGCTCCTACGGGAGACGCACACCTCATTATTATGCACCACTGCTAGCGCAGTGACTGCTCCTACGGGAGACGCTCACCTCATTATTATGCACCACTGCTAGCGCAGTGACTGCTCCTACGGGAGACGCTCACCTCATTTTCATGCACCACTGCTAGCGCAGTGACTGCTCCTACGGGAGACGCGCACTTCATTATTATGCACCACTGCTAGCGCAGTGACCGCTACTACGGGAGACGCACACCTCATTATTATGCACCACTGCAAGCGCAGTGACCGCTCCTACGGGAGACGCACACCTCATTATTATGCACCACTGCTAGCGCAGTGACTGCTCCTACGGGAGACGCACACCTCATTATTATGCACCACTGCTAGCGCAGTGACTGCTCCTACGGGAGACGCTCACCTCATTATTATGCACCACTGCTAGCGCAGTGACTGCTCCTACGGGAGACGCACACCTCATTATTATGCACCACTGCTAGCGCAGTGACTGCTCCTACGGGAGACGCTCACCTCATTATTATGCACCACTGCTAGCGCAGTGACTGCTCCTACGGGAGACGCACACCTCATTATTATGCACCACTGCTAGCGCAGTGACTGCTCCTACGGGAGACGCACACCTCATTATTATGCACCACTGCTAGCGCAGTGACTGCTCCTACGGGAGACGCACACCTCATTATTATGCACCACTGCTAGCGCAGTGACTGCTCCTACGGGAGACGCTCACCTCATTATCATGCACCACTGCTAGCGCAGTGACTGCTCCTAGGGGAGACGCACACCTCATTATTATGCACCACTGCTAGCGCAGTGACTGCTCCTACGGGAGACGCTCACCTCATTATCATGCACCACTGCTAGCGCAGTGACTGCTCCTACGGGAGACGCACACCTCATTATTATGCACCACTGCTAGCGCAGTGACTGCTCCTACGGGAGACGCTCACCTCATTATTATGCACCACTGCTAGCGCAGTGACTGCTCCTACGGGAGACGCACACCTCATTATTATGCACCACTGCTAGCGCAGTGACTGCTCCTACGGGAGACGCTCACCTCATTATTATGCACCACTGCTAGCGCAGTGACTGCTCCTATGGGAGACGCACACCTCATTATTATGCACCACTGCTAGCGCAGTGACTGCTCCTACGGGAGACGCACACCTCATTATTATGCACCACTGCTAGCGCAGTGACCGCTCCTTCGGGAGACGCACACCTCATTATTATGCACCACTGCTAGCGCAGTGACCGCTCCTACGGGAGACGCACACCTCATTATTATGCACCACTGCTAGCGCAGTGACTGCTCCTACGGGAGACGCTCACCTCATTATTATGCACCACTGCTAGCGCGGTGACTGCTCCTACGGGAGACGCACACCTCATTATTATGCACCACTGCTAGCGCGGTGACCGCTCCTACGGGAGACGCACACCTCATTATTATGCACCACTGCTAGTGCGGTGACCGCTCCCACGGGAGACGCACACCTTATCATGCACCACGGCCAACACACACTTCATAATGTCTTACAGTTAACTCAACAGCATCCCTCCAAAATTTTTAAAGTTTGGCAATTTTTGGGGGGATGGCATATTTGTCTGGCTGCTGTCCTATAATCAAATAGCGTTTTTTGGGGGAGCGTTCTGAGGCCGGGCTAGATTCTTCGCTCGAACCCCAACTCCTCTCTGTTCCCCGATACGGGGAATAACGTGAGTTGGGGAGGGGTCTTCCCCGAGCTCAGAGCCCTCTCCCTGGACAGCACGCCAAATATGCTTTATTCTTAAACTTCTGTAAGTGCGAACTCGTGAAGTGATGTTTTATAAACAAATTTCGGGAGGAGCACGCGCAGACGTTTCAGAAAAATCTTTACGTCATGGACAATCATTCTATTATCCAATCAGCATTAGACCAAACCCCTATAAATTCCAAAGTCGTCCTACCTGCATCATCTCACGATTTTAGCATCCCTCCACCACCCCAACACCGCACTTCCTAAACATTATCTACCCGGGGGGAGCGTTCTGAGGCCGGGCTAGATTCTTCGCTCGAACCCCAACTCCTCTCTGTTCCCCGATACGGGGAATAACGTGAGTTGGGGAGGGGTCTTCCCCGAGCTCAGAGCCCTCTCCCTGGACAGCACGCCAAATATGCTTTATTCTTAAACTTCTGTAAGTGCGAACTCGTGAATTGTCCAGGTGTGTGAGTACAGAGTGCAGTGCTATGGAGACTGCATCTTCTGTGCTCCTGTTGCCAAGGTAAGCAAACTGATGTGCGTCCAGTGTGGATGGCAGAGAGTCTTTTAGATGTGCCAGGACCAACCGCTCGAAGCACTTCATGATGATGGGTGTGAGTGCTACAGGGCGGTAGTCATTCAGGCATGTTGGGCTGGAGTGTTTCAGCACTGGCACAATAGAGGTGGTTTTAAAGCATGTTGGCACAGATGCTAGGTTAAGGGACAGGTTGAAAATGTCTGTGAATACCCCTGCTGTTCTGCACATGCTTTGAGGACGCGCCCAGGAATACCATCTGGTCCAGCAGCCTTACGCACATTGATCCGACTCAGTGCGGTGTAGACTTCTGAGGAGGTGAGTGTGATAGGTGAGTGGACGGTTGAGGAAGTGATCCTGGTGTAGGGTTCTTTATTGTCTCTTTCAAAGCGGGCATAAAAGTCATTTAGCTCGTTCAGGAAGGAGACGTTTGTGGCTGTGGGTGTGGACTGGCTGGGTTTGTAGTTGCTGATGGCCTGTATGCCCTGCCACATGCGCCAAGGATCAGAGTTGGAAAAGTGCTACTCTAGCTTTAGCTTGTAACAGTGCGTGGCCTTTTTGATGCCCCTCTTCAGATTAGCCCTGGAAGTGCTGTAGGCCAATGCATTCCCTGATCTAAAGGCAGTGTTGTGTGCCTTCAGCCATGTTCATCCATGGCTTTTGATTTGGGTATGTGGTGATCTGCTTCTGGGTTGTAACACTGTCTATGGTGGTGTTGATGTATTCCAAAACAGGAAGTGTAACTGTCAATGTCTGTGTGAGAGCCACAGGTGGCCTGGGAAGCAAACGTACTCCAGTCTGTGTGTTGAAACCTGTCCTGGAGTGTGGAGTCTACCCCCGCTGGCCACACTTTGATGGTCCTTACTGATGGCTTCACACGGTTGATGAGGGGTGAGTACTTTGGGGTGAGGAACAAAGAAAGGTGATCTGATTGACCCAAGTGGGGGAGGGGGGTCACAGCGTAGGCTTCAGCCATGTTTGTGTATACATGGTCCAAAGTCTTGTTTCCCCGTGTGTGACAGAAAATGTTTTGATGGAATTTGGGAAGCACTGTCTTTAAGTTTGAGTGATTAAAATCCCCCGCAACAATAAAAGCAGCCTCCGGGTGAGCAGTCTGTTGTTTGCTGATGGCTGCATGAAGTTCATTCATAGCAAGCTTGGCATAAGCATTGGTAGGAATATAGGCGGCAATTATTATAGTGGAGGTGAACTCTCTTGGCAGATAAAAGGGTCTGCATTTGACCATTAGAAATTCCAGGTTAACAGAGCAATGTCTCCCAACGATGACAGAGTTTGTGCACCAAGCTTTGTTAATATAAATGCATAATCCTCCGCCTCTGGTCTTACCGGAGTCATCCGCCGTTCTGTCTGCTCGGAATGTGTGATGCTCAGTTAAAGATACAGCGTTGTCTGGTATCCCGCTGTTTAGCCATGTTTCTGTGAAAATCATGACATTACAGTTCCATAATCATTTGCTGTGGTTGATGCGCAGGCGAATCTCATCCATTTTGTTCACCAGTGACCGTACATTGGCGAGAAAGATGCTGGGTAAAGAGAGCCGGTGTGATGTTAGCTTTAGCTTAGCTCTAAGCCCGCCGCGCTTTCCCCGCCTTTGTTTATGTTGGCACCGCCGCCTTCGAGCACTTCCGCCCGGCCGGGCAGAGCGCTCAGCCTCGGGTGTTTTGGCGATCTCAGGGAAGAGTCGAAGATTGCTGATAAAACTGTCCGGAATGCACAAACCAATATCCAAGATCTCCTGTCGGCTGTACAATGTAAAGGCACCACTGTTCTCCACGAACAGACCCGAAATGAGCAGGAACAATACTGCAAAACTGCAGAAACTGGAGAGACGCCGAGCCTCGCGATGTGTACGCGCCACCATCTTGTCTTGGCGGGCTTGGGCCTGGGTCAAAGCAAGTCCACCGGTGAGGGTCGTCAAGTCCTTCCTTCTGCCTACCGCTCACACCCACCATCAACTGACTTCTCTCAATGTGGAGGAGCAGCAGCTCTACTCACACCCACCATCTTCCAACCGGACTTTGTTGCTTCAGGCGCTCACTATAAAGACCCACCATCTCCCAAGAAAGACCCACCATCCCCTAAGTTGGGTTTTCCACATAGCAAGAAAGACCCCAAATGGACTGTCGTTTTAGAGACCCCCCATCTCCTAAGTTGGGTTTTCCACATAGCAAAGAAAGACCCACCATTCCCTAAACGGTCATTTCAGAGACCCCCGCCATCCCCCAAGTGAGAGTTGGTTGTTGCAGGTAGCAAAACAGACCCGCCATCCCCAATTGATTTTGACTTCCTAAGAAAGATTTACTGAAATGTATCTGTTGTTACATAATTTCCGCCCAATCTTGCAACACTGAAGACTGCCCTACTTCAAGGATAGTCTGAGAGGGGATTTTTTTTCACCTCCCTTTTCCTTAATGTTTTTTATTTCCTCTTTCTAAATCTACCTCTTGTCTGACCTGTCTTCCCTGAAATGTGTGCTGTTGAGCAATCAACTTATTGCTCAATATCCTGTTTAACCTCAAATTTTTCACAAGATATCTTTCATAAAAACAGCTACATTATTGTGGAAGTTTTTTGCAGTTGGTGCTCAAAAAGAAGTTCCTAAGAAATTGACCAGAGATTTATAAAAATGTATTTGTTCCTGTTACATCATTTCCTCATTTGCTTTGATTTGTCTGAGAATTTATGCCACACATCACAGTAACACTGCTTTCAAAATCTGACCTCGTGCTTTTGGTGATATATTTGTATAACTTACTGTAATAACTGGTTGTTTGTGTGAAAACTGGAGCTAAAATGACCTGTTTAAATGGTGTAACTTAACTAAACAGCTAGCTGGGTACTAGCATCTAGAGTATGCAACTGTCCATGATCAAACTGTCCCACACATTCTCTATTGGATCCAGGTCGGGATTGCAGGCAGGCCAGTCAAGTACCTGTATCTTCTTCCTCTGCAGCCAGGACTTTGCAAAGTGTGCAGAATGTGGTTTTGCGTTGTCTTGTTGATATATTCATGGATGTTCTTGGAAAAGAAAGCAGCATATTGTGCTCTAAAATCTACATGTACTTTTCAAGCCTTAATGGTGCAATCACAGAAGCGCAAGTTACCTTTGCCAAGAGCACTGACACAACCCCATATCAAGACAGATCCTGGATTTTGGACTTGTTGCTGGTAACATTTCTCCCAAAAAATACCTGAAATACTGATTCATATGATTCACAGTACACATTTCCACCGTGTGATTGTCCCTTCCAGATGCCTCCGAGCCCAGAGAAGTCGAAGGCGCTTCTGGGCACTGTTAACGTAGGGCTTCTGTTTGGCACAGTACAGTTTTCACTGGCATTTGTGGGTGTAACTACGCATTGTGGTACTTGACAAAGGTTTGCCAAAGTAGTCCTGAGCACATGTGGTGATATCACTTATAGATGAATGAGGATTCTTGATACAGTGCCTCCTGAGGAATCGGAGATCACGGTTGTTCAGTTTATGCCTGCACCCTTCCAGATTCTTTGAATTCCTCCAGATTCCTTGAATCTCTTAATTATGTTCTGCATTGTTGAAGGTGAAATATCCAAATGTCTTCCTCTCTTTCTTTGAGGAACATTCATTCATTTTCTGCAGCTTTTCCGGGGCCGGGTCGCAGGGGTAGCAGTCTTAGGAGAAAACCCCAGATTTCCCTCTCCCCAGACATTTCCTCCAGCTCCTCCGGGGGGATCCCGAGGCGTTCCCAGGCCAGCCAAGATACATAGTCCCTCCAGCGTGTCCTGGGTCTTCCCCGAGACCTCCTCCCAGTGGGACATGCCTGGAACACCTCCCTAGGTAGGCGTCCAGGCGGTATCTGAAACAGATGCCCGAGCCACCTCAGCTGACTTCTCTCGATGTGGAGGAGCAGTCTGGTCCAGCAGCCTTACGCACATTGATCCGACTCAGTGCGGTGTAGACTTCTGAGGAGGTGAGTGTGATAGGTGAGTGGACGGTTGAGGAAGTGATCCTGGAGTAGGGTTCTTCATTGTCTCTTTCAAAGCGGGCATAAAAGTCATTTAGCTCGTTCAGGAAGGAGACGTTTGTGGCTGTGAGTGTGGACTGGCTGGGTTTGTAGTTGCTGATGGCCTGTATGCCCTGCCACATGCGCCAAGGATCAGAGTTGGAAAAGTGCTACTCTAGCTTTAGCTTGTAACAGTGCGTGGCCTTTTTGATGCCCCTCTTCAGATTAGCCCTGGAAGGGCTGTAGGCCTGTGCATCCCCTGATCTAAAGGCAGTGTTGTGTGCCTTCAGCAGAAGGCACACCTCCTTGTTCATCCATGGCTTTTGATTTGGGTATGTGGTGATCTGCTTCTGGGTTGTAACACTGTCTATGGTGGTGTTGATGTATTCCAAAACAGGAAGTGTAACTGTCAATGTCTGTGTGAGAGCCACAGGTGGCCTGGGAAGCAAACGTACTCCAGTCTGTGTGTTGAAACCTGTCCTGGAGTGTGGAGTCTACCCCCGCTGGCCACACTTTGATGGTCCTTACTGATGGCTTCACACGGTTGATGAGGGGTGAGTACTTTGGGGTGAGGAACAAAGAAAGGTGATCTGATTGACCCAAGTGGGGGAGGGGGGTCACAGCGTAGGCTTCAGCCATGTTTGTGTATACATGGTCCAAAGTCTTGTTTCCCCCGTGTGTGACAGAAAATGTTTTGATGGAATTTGGGAAGCACTGTCTTTAAGTTTGAGTGATTAAAATCCCCCGCAACAATAAAAGCAGCCTCCGGGTGAGCAGTCTGTTGTTTGCTGATGGCTGCATGAAGTTCATTCATAGCAAGCTTGGCATAAGCATTGGTAGGAATATAGGCGGCAATTATTATAGTGGAGGTGAACTCTCTTGGCAGATAAAAGGGTCTGCATTTGACCATTAGAAATTCCAGGTTAACAGAGCAATGTCTCCCAACGATGACAGAGTTTGTGCACCAAGTTTTGTTAATATAAATGCATAATCCTCCGCCTCTGGTCTTACCGAGTCATCCGCCGTTCTGTCTGCTCGGAATGTGTGATGCTCAGTTAAAGATACAGCGTTGTCTGGTATCCCGCTGTTTAGCCATGTTTCTGTGAAAATCATGACATTACAGTTCCATAATCATTTGCTGTGGTTGATGCGCAGGCGAATCTCATCCATTTTGTTCACCAGTGACCGTACATTGGCGAGAAAGATGCTGGGTAAAGAGAGCCGGTGTGGTGTTAGCTTTAGCTTAGCTCTTAGCCCGCCGCGCTTTCCCCGCCTTTGTTTATGTTGGCACCGCCGCCTTCGAGCACTTCCGCCCGGCCGGGCAGAGCGCTCAGCCTCGGGTGTTTTGGCGATCTCAGGGAAGAGTCGAAGATTGCTGATAAAACTGTCCGGAATGCACAAACCAATATCCAAGATCTCCTGTCGGCTGTACAATGTAAAGGCACCACTGTTCTCCACGAACAGACCCGAAATGAGCAGAAACAATACTGCAAAACTGCAGAAACTGGAAAGACGCCGAGCCTCGCGATGTGTACGCGCCACCATCTTGTCTTGGCGGGCTTGGGCCTGGGTCAAAGCAAGTCCACCGGTGAGGGTCGTCAAGTCCTTCCTTCTGCCTACCGCTCACACCCACCATCAACTGACTTCTCTCAATGTGGAGGAGCAGCAGCTCTACTCACACCCACCATCTTCCAACCGGACTTTGTTGCTTCAGGCGCTCACTATAAAGACCCACCATCTCCCAAGAAAGACCCACCATCCCCCCCAAAAAAGACCAACCATCCCCTAAGTTGGGTTTTCCACATAGCAAGAAAGACCCACCATACCCCAAAATGGACTGTCGTTTTAGAGACCCCCCATCTCCTAAGTTGGGTTTTCCACATAGCAAAGAAAGACCCACCATTCCCTAAACGGTCATTTCAGTCATTTCAGAGACCCCCGCCATCCCCCAAGTGAGATTTGGTTGTTGCAGGTAGCAAAACAGACCCGCCATCCCCAATTGATTTTGACTTCCTAAGAAAGATTTACTGAAATGTATCTGTTGTTACATAATTTCCACCCAATCTTGCAACACTGAAGACTGCCCTACTTCAAGGATAGTCTGAGAGGGGATTTTTTTTCACCTCCCTTTTACTTAATGTTTTTTATTTTCTCTTTCTAAATCTACCTCTTGTCTGACCTGTCTTCCCTGAAATGTGTGCTGTTGAGCAATCAACTTATTGCTCAATATCCTGTTTAACCTCAAATTTTTCACAAGATATCTTTCATAAAAACAGCTACATTATTGTGGAAGTTTTTTTGCAGTTGGTGCTCAAAAAGAAGTTCCTAAGAAATTGACCAGAGATTTATAAAAATGTATTTGTTCCTGTTACATCATTTCCTCACTTGCTTTGATTTGTCTGAGATTTTATGCCACAAATCACAGTAACACTGCTTTCAAAATCTGACCTCGTGCTTTTGGTGATATATTTGTATAACTTACTGTAATAACTGGTTGTTTGTGTGAAAACTGGAGCTAAAATGACCTGTTTAAATGGTGTAACTTAACTAAACAGCTAGCTGGGTACTAGCATCTATAGTATGCAACTGTCCATGATCAAACTGTCCCACACATTCTCTATTGGATCCAGGTCGGGATTGCAGGCAGGCCAGTCAAGTACCTGTATCTTCTTCCTCTGCAGCCAGGACTTTGCAATGTGTGCAGAATGTGGTTTTGCGATGTCTTGTTGAAATATTCATGGATGTTCTTGGAAAAGAAAGCAGCATATTGTGCTCTAAAATCTACATGTACTTTTCAAACCTTAATGGTGCAATCACAGAAGTGCAAGTTACCTTTGCCAAGGGCACTGACACAACCCCATATCAAGACAGATCCTGGATTTTGGACTTGTTGCTAGTAACATTTCTCCCAAAAAATACCTGAAATACTGATTCGTATGATTCACAGTACACATTTACCATGTGTGATTGTCCCTTCCAGATGCCTCCGAGCCCAGAAAAGTCGATGGCGCTTCTGGGCACTGTTAACGTAGGGCTTCTGTTTGGCACAGTACAGTTTTCACTGTCATTTGTGGGTGTAACTACGCATTGTGGTACTTGACAAAGGTTTGCCAAAGTAGTCCTGAGCACATGTGGTGATATCACTCATAGATGAATGAGGATTCTTGATACAGTGCCTCCTGAGGTATCGGAGATCACGGTTGTTCAGTTTATGCCTGCACCCTTCCAGATTCTTTGAATTCCTCCAGAATCCTTGAATCTCTTAATTATGTTCTGCATTGTTGAAGGTGAAATATCCAAATGTCTTCCTCTCTTTCTTTGAGGAACATTCATTAATTTTCTGCAGCTTTTCCGAGGCCGGGTCGCGGGGGTAGCAGTCTTAGGAGAGAACCCCAGATTTCCCTCTCCCCAGACATTTCCTCCAGCTCCACCGGGGGGATCCCGAGGCATTCCCAGGCCAGCCAAGATACATAGGATCCAGCGTGTCATGGGTCTTCCCTGAGGCCTCCTCCCAGTGGGACATGCCTGGAACACCTCCCTAGGTAGGCGTCCAGGCAGTATCTGAAACAGATGCCCGAGCCACCTCAACTGACTTCTCTCGATGTGGAGGAGCAGCGGCTCTACTCCGAGCTCCTCTCGAGTGACAGAGCTCCTCACTCTATCCATAAGAGTGCGCCCTGCCACCCTGCGAAGGAAACTCATTTCGGCCACTTGTATCCGAGATCTTGTCCTTTCGATCATGACCCAACGCTCATTACCATATGTGAGAGTAGGAACATAGATTGACCAGTAAATCGAAAGCTTTGCCTTTCGGCTCAGCTCCTTCTTCACCACGACAGACCAGTACATCAACCGCATTACTGCTTTCTTTGAGGAACATTGTTCTTAAATTGTTTCCTTATACCTACACATACATTATTTACACTTCTACTATACTTACAGACTATTCAATATACTTACACGGTTCTTTGCAGGTTGTAATCTAAAACATTACCAAAAAATAACCCTTACATCATACTTCAATATTGCGAAACTCTGTATGATAGAGCTCAAAGAAGGAAGAGGTTTAACACGGCTAATCAAAAGATCAAACAAAAGAGATATTTCTGGAAAGTCTGGACGTGTTCCTCATCATCCCACCCACTCCAATTCCTGTTATAAATACAACTGCAGAAAGCCACAGGATTCCAGAATTAATCTGAAAAGATTACCACAGCAGTTTCTGTAAACATTCTCTAGACTCAAGGTAAGTGATATAAACAGATATTGTTATGTTGGTGTGGATAGAAAACAACTGCATATAAATTGTTTCGATTTCAACAGAATAGTAAAGAAATATATAACAAAAATGATTGCTGTACATTTGACGAAAAAATGCAGTCTTTAATTTCAGTCTTAATGTTATTTATGCCTGTTTTATTTTTGATTGCATTTTTAGTGTTTAATTTAAATTTTAAAGCTTTTTAAACATTGCATTACTGCACAAATTTTTGTCTGTTCAGACAAATCTTATTTATTTTGTTAATGTTTTTTTAGAGGTCCAGAGGCCCTTAACCTAGTTCCTGGAGAGTTGCCTTTCCTCACAGTTCAGCTCCAACCCTGATCAAACATATCTGAACCAATTAATTAGGACCTGAACAGCACTTGATAAATACTAGCAAATCTGTTTGAAATGGGTTGCAACTGAAATATGCAGGAAGGTAGATCTCCAGGAACAGGGTTAGTGATCCCAGGGGTCCGTTCTTCATACCTTGCTTAAATGATCTAAGATGATTTGACAGATCCTGGATCTTTTAATCTAGACAATTGATCTCTGGCTATTTTGGTTCTTTAAACAAGTTTGGGAGTAAGATTAAAATGTCTGGATAAACTAATCTAATGGTGGCGCAGTGAGTAGCACAATTGCCTCACAGCAAGAAGGTTGCTGGTTCGAGCCTTAGCTGGCTCAGTTGGTATTTGATCTACCCGAACTGTTGCTATGACAACAACTCTTGAACAAAACTATCCTGGATCGTGTCAAATTGTCAACAACCAAATCTAGCTAAATGAGTAAGCTGATGCTGGTTTATATAAACCATAGTGTTTCAGTGTAATAACGTCAACTAAGTAATGTTGAATATAATGGTCATTTTTGCCTTAATGATATGTCCAAAAAATCGTAAGTACATGTCAGAAGAGTTCTCATTCATTTTGCTCCTCTAATTCAGGTTTTAATTTATGGAGTGTTTTTATATCTTTTCCTCTATTGATCGTAAAATGCCACATTCAACTGAATTAAAATCAGCCGTTTACATGAACATTAAATGAAGCAATCATAACAATTATTACCAGATTATTTGGCTGAATGTACACTTGTTGATTTATAAATATTCTCTATATTCACTGTTATTTATTACAGCCATGGCATCACAGACCCTTGAAAAGGCAGCTCTAGGAAGATCTATGTTTCCTGGTATGCTTTATGACTGCCGAAATGATTCCTTAATTCCAGGTGAAGTACCTTTTTTACTCATTTATTTATTTTTACTTCTGTGAAATTAGCCAGGGCAACCCAGTGGCGCAGTAGGTAGTGCTGTTGCCTCACAGCAAGAACGTCGCTGGGTCGCAGGTTCGAACCTCCGCTGGGCTGGGTCAGTTGGCGTTTCTGTGTGGAGTTTGCATGTTCTCCCTGGGTTCGCGTGGGTTTCCTCCGGGTGCTCCGGTTTCCCCCACAGTCCAAAGACATGCAGTACAGGTGAATTGGGTAAGCTAAAATTGTCCATAGTGTATGAGTGTGAATGTGTGTGTGGAAGTTCCCAGAGATGGGTTGCGGCTGGAAGGGCATCCGCTGCGTAAAATCGTGCTGGATAAGTTGGCGGTTCATTCCGCTGTGGCGACCCCGCAAGGGACAAAGCCGACAAGAAAATGAATGAATGAATGAATGAATGAAATTAGCCAACTGTGTCATTGTGCACATGACACACAACAACATTAAGCAACCCAGGCACAGAAACATTGAATAAGATGCATGGCTATTATAACAGCACTTTGTGTCTTAATATACAGTGGAGATCATAATTTACAATTTAGAAACACATTTTTTCCCAAAAATAATATAATTTTGGTTAATATTTTAAGTAATTTCAGTTATGGCTGCACAATGCCATAGATATATACACTAGATATCACATAGGGACCCTGAGCATGCATCAATAGCGCCGCCACATTCGAACAGTGCTCCCAGCACAAACGTCATTCAATTGCACTAGTCAAGACTAAAGCCAATGTGAAGATGCTGGACTTTAGTGCTGTGTATGTCTGTAATAACGAGCAAACAAAGAAAAAAAAGCACAAAGGCAGAACATTTCATAGGTAAGATTTTGTTTTTTATGTTTTTGTATGTTACAAACTTTTGTGCTAAACAAGTAACGTTATTGACAATAATACAGTCTCTTACTTCAGCGATCGACTACTTCAACCACTAGTCGCCGCTGTCAGACAAAATCGACTACTCAAGCGTGCATTTACCATAAATGACATAAAGAAGACAAACGTCAAATCAAATCAAATCACTTTTATTGTCACATCATCAGCAGCACGTGTGCTATGATGAGTGAAAAGCTTAGGTGCTGGCTCCAGACAGTGCAAAATACAGATAGTGCAAATACAACGACAGTGCAAAATACAACAACATACTCACAAAAAACAAGACGATGTAAAATTGGCAATGTTGACAGTGATACGTACGATGGATAGGTGTACACATAGTTGTGGGCAGTATTGTTTTAAGTATGGATTTGTTAAAGTGCAGTGCATGCTACATCTTGATGGTGTGCAGTGTGGGGTATGGAAGAGTTTGTGTGGGGTGTGTTAAGTGTTCATCAGCCTGATAGTCTGAGGGAAAAAAACTTTCCTTCAGTCGGCTGGTGCGTGACCGGATGCTGCGGAACCGTCTGCCTGAGGGTAGCAGAGAGAAAAGTCTATGGCTTGGGTGGCTGGAGTCGCTGATGATTCTCTTGGCTTTCCTCATGCACCTCCTGGTGTAGATGTCCTGGAGGGAGGGAAGCTCACCTCCTACTACGCGTCCAGCAGTTCGCACGATCCTATGTAGACCTTTGCGATTGCTGCTAGTGCCGTTTCCGTACCAGGTGGTGATGCAGCCAGTCAGGATGCTCTCCACAGTGCAGGTGTAGAACGAGCGGAGGATGTGGGGGCTCATTCCAAACCTCCTGAGACGCCTGAGGAAGAAGAGTCGTTGTTGTGCCTTCCTCAGCACTGCGTCTGTGTGGGCAGTCCATGTCAGATCCTCAGCGATGTGTACTCCAAGAAACTTGAAAGTGCTGACTCTCTCCACTGGTGTCCCGTTGATGGTGATGGGAGTGTGTTCTTTCTTCTCTCTCCTGAAATCCACCACCAGCTCCTTGGTTTTGCTGATGTTGAGTGAGAGGTGGTTTTCCTGACACCACTGCGTCAGAGCGTGCACCTCCTCTCTGTAGGCCGTCTCATCATTATCGGTGATTAGGCCCACCACCGTTGTGTCATCAGCTAATTTAACGATGACATTGGAGCTGTGTTTGGATGTACAGTCATGTGCGTACAGGGAGTACAGGAGTGGGCTGAGAACACAGCCCTGTGGAGCACCAGTGTTGAGGATCAGTGTGGATGAGGTGATGTTGTTCATTCTGACCACCTGGCATCTGCTTGACAGGAAGTCCAGGATCCAGTTGCACAGAGAGCTGTGTAGGCCCAGAGCCTGGAGCTTCACCACCAGCTTGGCAGGCACTATGGTGTTGAATGCTGAGCTGTAGTCCAAAAACAGCATTCTCACATATGTGTTTTTGTTTTCCAGGTGAGACAGAGCAGTGTGCAAGGTGAAAGCAATAGCATCATCTGTGGAGCGGTTATTTCTGTATGCAAATTGCAGAGGGTCAGTGTTAGCGGGCAGTACAGAGCAGATGTGGTTTTAAATCAGCTTCTCAAAGCACTTGCTGAAGATGGGTGTCAGTGCAACTGGACGCCAGTCATTCAAGCATGTGGTTTTAGCTGATTTCGGTATTGGCACAATAGTAGCTGTCTTAAAGCATGTAGGAACCACAGACCGAGAGAGCGAGAGGTTAAAGATGTCCGTGAAAACCCCCGCTAGCTGGTGTGCGCATGCTTTAAGTACACGTCCAGGGATGCCGTCTGGGCCCATAGCTTTTCGGATGTTCACGCGACGGAAAGATCTCGTTACATCCGCTACAGAAACAGAGAGTGTGCTGGCCGTTTCTGTATCGGCCGCGGGAGCGCGCTGTGTTTGTGCGCTGTTCTGGGCTTTAAAGCGGGCGTAGAACGAGTTGAGCTCGTCCGGGAGAGACGTAGCAATGTTCACAGTGGCGGTTTTGCTGCTTTTAAAGTCTGTGATGTAATTAAGTCCCTGCCACATGCTCCTTGCGTTATTGGTGTTAAATTGACCCTCTACCTTGTCTTTGTATTGACGTTTTGCTGCTTTGATCATTTTCCTGAGGTTGTAGTTTGCTCGTTTTAGTTCCTCAGCAGTTCTGGATTTATAGGCGGAAGTTCGCACTGATAGGGCTGTCCGAACTTCGCAATTGATCCATGGTTTTTGGTTGGGGTAGATACGGACAGTTTTTGTTGGGACCACGTCTTTTACGCACTTTCTGATGAAGCACGTAACTGTGTCTGAGTACACTTCGATGTCGTCATCAGAAGCTGCCCGGAACATCTCCCAGTCAACGTCATCAAAACAGTCTTGAAGTATGGAATCCAATTGGTCTGACCAGCTCTGAAACGTCCTGAGGGTGGGTGGTTCCCGTTTTAAGTTTCTGCCTGTAAGCAGGCAAAAGCAGAACAGAAGAGTAATCTGATTTGCCAAATGGTGGGCGGGGGAGGGATTTGTAAGCATCCCGGAACGGAGAGTAGCAATGGTCCAAATACGATCCCCACGCGTGTTTGTGGTGATATGTTGAAAGTATTTTGGAGCGATTTTCCTGAGATTGGCGTTGTTAAAGTCCCCTGTAACAATAAACGCTGCCTCCGGGTGTGCGGTTTCCTGCTCGTTTATGCTCCCATACAGTTCCCTGAGCGCCTGCTCGATGTTGGCTTGAGGGGGTATGTAGACAGCCGTAATAATGACCGATGTGAATTCACTTGGTAGCCAGTATGGTCGACAGCGAAGCATAAGGTATTCCAGATCAGGAGAACAAAATGATCTAACTGAGTGTATGTTTCTCTCATCACACCATAAGTTGTTAATAAAGAAACAAACACCTCCTCCTTTGCTTTTCCCTGTGTGTTCTTTCGTTCTATCCGCGCGGTGCATGGAGAACCCCGAAAGTTCAGCAGCTGTGTCTGGTACCTCCGCAGATAGCCAGGTTTCTGTAAGACAGATAATGCAGCAGTTTCTTGTTTCCCGTTGGAAGGAAATGCGCGCCTGTAGCTCGCAAAGTTTGTTGTCCAGTGACTGAACGTTAGCCAGCAGGATGGTGGGGAGTGGAGGTCGAAATCCATGGCGTCTTAGTCTGACCAGGACGCCGGCTCTATTTCCTCTTTTCCGGCTGTGTTTGCGTCATCGCCTCGGTTGTTTGGCCCAGACAAAGGGCTCTGTTGTTGTGTTTGTAAACAGAGCGTCGTTGAAGAACTCAAAGTCCGGTCTTCGGTGTGCAACGAGGGAGCCAATTTCCCGAGGTGTGTGTCTGTCGTAGGCAATAAGAGTGTGTACATCCAGCATGAAAAACAACAAAAATACTAGTAAAACATACAAAACACAACAAAGTTTGCTGGGAGCTCGCAACACGGCGGCCATGCTCGGTGCCATCTTGTGACGTCTCCAACAAACAACACGATCCAAGGTTAAAAGCAGCCAACTACAATTGAGGATTAAATTAATACTATTTTAGATGCCTGACAATAATGCAGGCCCGGCGCTACGGGGGGGCAAAAGGGGGCATTGCCCCCTCAGAAAGAATTTGTGCCCCCCCAGTTTTCATAAAGGATTGTTCACTCAAAACTGAAAATTCTTTCTGTCATTAATTACTAACACTCCCGTCATTCCTACCTTCAGAACGTGCAAAATTTTATAATATGAAATAGCAATTAAATTATGAAAATTGTGAAATTAAAGCTAGGCCCATAGTCCAGACATCTGGTCCCCGCATCAGGTCAACTCATGGAGCAAGCTGGACTAGTAGTGGGTGATGTGAAGGCCAGCAGCATAATTCATTTCATGTTTTGATTAACTAATTCTTTAAAAATACAACTCTTTTGAGCTCTAAAAGGAAAAAATGCAGAAGAAATTTGCCGTTAAAGTAGTTTAAGCAGAAACACAACTGCCTTTTATTTTCACATTAGTTTTTCAGTTAGGGGATTTGTAGCCTAATAAAATGTTTAGTTCACTGCACATTCCAGCCTGATCTCACGAGGAAACTTAAGTATTTTACGTTTTGTCAGTTTAGTGGCTAATTCGTATGAATTCGTATGAGTTCAGTCGTACAAAAATGTACGATTTGAAAAAGGAGGTGTGGCACCCAACCCCATCCCTAACCCCAACCGTCATCGGGTGATGAGCAAATCGCACTAAATCATACGAATTAGATCGTAGGAATTAGCCACTAAATCAAAAAGTTACGAATTGCCGTGAGATAGCGTTGCACATTCCCACAGTAGTCTACACTATTATTAATATTTTAATTTATTATTTTCACAATTATTTATATTATTAAAATTAAGCTAATATAAACGCAGAACCCTTTTAAATGTTTGCTTTCATTTTTAAATTGCTAAAGCGCACTTTAACAATTGTGTAGAGAAACATCCCATTATGCAGCAGCAGTCAAATTAGGACACTTAAAAAATGCCTTTTGATTTTAAAGATGATCGGCCTGCGAAGTTTACAGCGTTATGAATAAAATAGGTAGCCTATATAGTGCATAAGTGGATTTGCCATGGATCAACCTCTCACATGCGCTGCATGTAAAATGAATGATAATCTTTTAAAAATATGTAAGTTAGCCTATACTGCTATTTGCTCATGCAAAATTAAACACCAGAAAATATATTGTAGGTCTACTTTAACAGCTAAAATACAGTTAGCATATCAATTTTGTTTTGACTTGTAGCTCATGGCCTTAATAAAAATGTAACCTGAAAACAAGTTATTAAAATAGGCTAAATAAATAAATAAAAAAAATGACGAGTAGGCCTAATAATAGCCTAATGGTTTATGGTGGCATTTTTACAAATGCCAACCGGACAATATTACGAAAAAAAACCTGACTTATGATAGCCTAACATAAATCTTAAGTCAGTAACTTAGGAAGTAATGCAAAATAAAAATAGGTGAATAGCCTAAATGAAAGGAACAAGAGGGACCAAAATCTAGTGTCTAGTGCCCCCCTATGGGATTAAAATGCCCCCTCAGTTATGACATCCTGGCGCCAGGCCTGCAATAACGCCATGAGGAATCCTCTTGAATGGTCATGTAATGAACATCGGTTTCCTCTACTATCCAATCAAGCGAAATCCTTTCTTGCTGTCGCTGCCACTAGCACACAAAGTGAAATGATTTTTCTTTGGCCGGCAACACCGTAACAAGGCAAAGAGCCAGCCTGCATCCCTGTCACGTAGATGCGCTTCCACAAGCTTGACCGGTCTGTGGCTAGAGGATGATAACGGGGATGACTTACTTGTGTTCTTTATAAAGTCAGATGAAGTAAGATTCTATTCCTTATTTCTGTCGAAAACGGGGTCAATTACTACATTGCAAGACGTGCATTTTATTCATAATTGCGTTGCGTTTTTTTTCTACGACATTCTCTGCATAATGTCTGCATGTTAAAATATCATGTAATCATTTGTTTGTTTACTGTGTCTACGTATATTCTTATTATTATTTGAATAATTTATTTATTTATTTAAATAATTTATTCATAAATAGTTTATTTATGATTTATTTTCACTTTGGTGGTACATTGTCACTTGTTGAACTGTTTCTTTTCTGAAGCAAAATAATTTTCATTCTTGTTATCACTGCTTGAAACCTTAATGTTAAAGTTATTTTTTATTAGGCTACTTGTACAACAGCTTATTACTTGCATGCACATGGTTGTTTGCATTATCTTCAGGCCGGTTGAACACAAGATATTCATTTTTTTCGTTCATTTTGTTATTTCTTTTAACTGTTGAAAACGTCGCAGAAATCAAATGATTCATTTCTGCGTATATTCGATTCTGCGTATATTCAATACTGCGTTATGAATATGAGTTTAAGACACATTTTAGGTTTCGGGTGAAGCTGACTACTTTTACTTTCTATAGCCTACAATAAATGTAAAATTAAAAGGTAATAATTAGCCTAAAGCTTTTTTCTTTAGTATTATTATTTTATGCATTTTCAATTTTAACTATTTATTTATGAATTATTTATTTATTTAGGCTATTTATTTTTTGCGGGTGAGCTGTATTGTTGATAAGAACTATTATTCTTTCTGAACTGGTTTAACTAAGTTTCACTTATTAGTTCTTATTATTGCTGAAAACTTGTTAAATAAAGTTACTTTAATAAATTATTAAAGTATTACAGGATGAACATGACTTAGCTTCATGTGGCTAAGTGGTAAGTTGGGAGGAAATTAATACTAAATTGAAGCGGACTACGCCACCCTGAACACAGGGAATTTAACACAGGTTCTTGGTGTAAGGAACAGGCATAAGACGTGAATACCAAAAATACAAAACTTTATTTTCCTTAATTATCCAATATAAAAATCACTTTAAAATTCGTCACCAACAGTAGTTGCACGATCACGTCAACACAGACAAAGACAATGGGAGTTAGAGGCTTACCAATGGCAGGTAAACTAGTTACGTAGCACCAAACTCCATAAAAGTACAAATGGTCTTACCGCAAGTGCACCACACACGCACACAAGCATACGTGAGCACACAACACACACACTGCACTCAGTGTCGTATCCCACCACCGCACGAGGGACAACTAGTGGCCTGCCTGGAAGCCTCGACTCCTACAATACAATAGAAACAAAATTAACAATTGTCCACATACATCACAATTTTCACACACACACAAATAAAAATACAACAATCCCCAACCAATTACAGTTAACAAAAATATCTCCTTGGAGAAAAGGAATAACTCAATAATAATAATAAACAACAACAATAATCCCAATTTAACTTATGAAAGGAAAAGAATAAACTTCCCACAGGAAGCGCAATTAAAGAAACAAAACAATGAATTAAGCACAAATGAAGGCAAACAAGCACGATCAACACAGACAAAACACACACACACACACGTATCAGCTGCTACACAGCTACTCCCGTGTTGATACACAATTGACTAAATCCGAGTGTAAAGTTCAAGATAAATGACGTCAGTGATTCACAGCGCAATAGTTGGAGTCTTCACAAAGTTCACACATTCATCCGACATCAATAAAGGAAAGCAAACAGCAAAATAATCAAACAGACTTCAAAAGCAGCAGTATCACAAATGTTGCTCCACTGGACCCTTCAACAGTCCACCCACACTCAGTTATCCTTCCTAAAAGGATAACAAGATATTAAACATGGATAACAGATCGGCGCACAGTTATTTAAAATCGTACATACCTTTAGCTTGCGAACCACTTCATAACATGCAGTCACGGACACATCAAAAGGTTTAATAAGCCCAGGAATAAAGAACGATCCTGCTGGGGTGACAGTGACTACAACAAGCCACAGCCAATCTTATGCCCAGGCGCTAGAAAACCAAATACAGCTAGTCAAGCACAGCTACATAACCCCGATGCTAAAGAGAAAAGCAAAACAATGTCTACCTGCGGGAACGGAACGGGCAGAGGCGGAAGCAGCGGGACTCCGGTAGTGACGCACAAGCGGTGCTTCAATACACACACACACCCGAATCCTCCCTTATATACACACCCAAGAGTTATATGATTGGATAATATAAATCACTCGCGATGACACCATGTAACCCCACTACATTCACATATACAGGAAGCCTGTGACGCAGATGTTAAGATTACAATGTTGCGTGCAGCTTTTTATTTTTATATTACTCTGTAACTTTATAAAAAAATATGTAATATCAATGTTTTGACAATTTATGTTAGGCCTATGAAATTGTTGCATTCGGCTATGAATTAATAAAACGTGTATTGAGAAGGATTTCTTTGCGTCTTTTTAACTGGTAGCTCGAAACACGAGTAGTCGAGTATTGTTTTGAAAAGAAATTGATTAGCAGAAACCAGTAGTCGTGCAAGCCCTAATTCACAAACGAATCGCTCCCTCTGTTAGAATGAGAAGTGAAAGCAGGAGAGGGTGTGTGTTTCAGGACATGGATTAGATCAAATTAAACAGGGAGGGATAATACATTTCCATGCACACAAACACACACTCTTTGTCAGGAATGCCTGTGCGGTCACATCCATCAATGTAGAAAAGTGATGTAAAATTATAATTTTCGGAATTTAAAAAAATATTTGCATACTGTCCACTGGGGAAACTCCCGATCATAGATATATGTGTATATCTCTGGCTCTGGATGGCCACAGTCCTCCACTGCAGCTTGGTCCCGCATTCATTTCAAATGAGCGCTACCCTGTGCTAAAATGGCGGCTCTATTGACGCATTCCTTCTAATAGACAACAACAGGGCAGGTGACATCTAATGTAAATATCTATGGTACAATGCTGTCTCTGTTAGCATGCAACCATGCTAACAGTGTGTTACAAAAGAATGAAGATACTTCAAAAACACTAATTTTGTGGAAAACACAGTCAATTACAGAACAACAGTAAAAACTAGAATTGTAAATTGTACATTTCCTAAAGAAAATGTGAGTGGGGTTTACGTGGCAAATCGATGGGGTACAATGCAATTTTATTGGTTGCTAGGGTGTTCTGAGTGGTGGATAGGCAGTTTCTCAGGTGGTGCTCGGCAGTTCTGAGTGCTTGCTAGGGTGTTCTGAGTGGTTGCTAGGCGGTTGCTAAGGCGGTTTCTAGGGTGTTCTGAGTGGTTGCTAGGTGGTTGTTAAGGTGTTGCTAGGGTGTCCTATGTGGTTGCTAAGGTGTTGCTAGGCTGTTGCTAGGGTACCCTGGGTTGTTACTAGGCAAGCCTCACATACATGCTTGATCAATAGTTTATAGACTTTTTTTCTTAGAACACAAAATTATCCATTATGCTTTGCATGTATGCGCAAGGAAAATGCTAAGAATTTCCGGTCGGCAGCTGATGCGTGTCAGTCGCATTCGGACAGCTTTGAAATGCTAGTTTTAATTTATTTGGCCTGCTATTATCATCTTTGAACTAATACTGCTGTTGATCAGCGCCACCTCCTGGACTGATCATTTAAAAAAATGTGATCTAATAGGATGGAAAACAGCCGCTGTGAGGCATTTTCCCTCGTTGTCAGACGGCATCTTGTGCTGTTTAAATGAAGCCTCGTCATCGCTAAAGTCAACAGTTTCTCTTTCTTTCAAATATATAACCAACCCAAACAAATATAGTTCACCAAAATGTTTGACACACACACGTAGCCTGCTGTACAGTTCCACTAACACACTGATTTAATAACTGTGACAAAGTGAAAATAAAGGGGCTTTTTGAAATGACAGAAAAACACAAACCCTGGTAAATACTACACACTAAATGAAACAAACGGCTCACGATTAGAATAAACATGCAAATCAGCCAGCAGAGTATCAGTAGCGGACTTTTATTGGACATTTTTGTAAATTGCATGACTTACAGTACATACGTGTTAGGTTCATGCCAGTATTGCGTGTGTGTGTGTGTGTGTGTGTTGAAGTGCCGCTGAGCTAACAGCTGACAGGTCGGGGAAAACACACACACGCTGTTGTAGTGCCTGGACCATCTAATATGTCCAGTACTTTAAGAATTAGCTCATAAGAATTAATTGAAATTAATTCTCGGGGATTCGAATCAGAAGATTCGAGTGACTGGCTCACAGTCAGAAATAGGTTAACAGGTACACTTTCGTCATCTATTTGTCCACCCTAATAGAAGTAAGTAGCGCAACTTTATCTTTAGTAAATCTATGTTATTTCAATAATAATATAAAACAGGATTTCACAAGCAAGGTAGCTAGACCATGTAACCGAGGCAGTAACTTAGAAACACATAAAAACACAGACAAGGATCTTAAAATGAAACACAAGTTTATTAAGCTACACACACAGTAAACTACTCTACGTACAACAGACACAAAGATACACACACACACAGTTCTGGAATGAGTTGAATGACTGAGAATGAACAACTAAAGCCTTGTTTATACTCGACACGTCCGCTAGTTCGCTTGAGTGTGCGCGGAGAATCTGACGTCATCGCGGAGTTTGCGGATGTTCGCTTTGAGTGCGCGCGACATCATTTTGGCTGGCGGTGCGCACGGCATTTTTTGAGACCCAAGCGAACAGTGCGCGCGGCGCCACATCTGGTTTGAGTTGAAATGAACCACTTCGAAGAGATTTTGTCTGAAACAGGTACACCTGTACAGACATCTTTATGATCCGTGATGATAGAGATAACCTGATGAACAATAATTTTTGGCTAGAAATTGCAACAGCCGTGGGAAAGGAGGAAAGTTTTTGTTAAAAAGTTTGGAAAAACCTGAGGGATGAGTTTGTTAAAGCCAAAAGAGGCCATGGCAAAAGTGGAAACTCAGCTATACAATTACAGAAATATGTTTTTCTACCATTCATAGGTTTTACACTGATGGATATATTACAATTTTGAATTTAAAACTATTTAACAATTACAAAACTATAATTAAGGATCAAATTATTTCTTTGATAACTGGGAAAGAATATTTGAACCTATCAGTTTACAATATACTGATGGCCTGTTTTTTAGGATTTATTGGTGATAATGGTCAGGAATGTTTGGACTATCATTGCCTTTTTAGCATAATAAGAGGACAGAAACTAACCAGACATAATGTGAGAATTGGGGAGCGGGCTAAATAAAATAAAAAAACATCTGTATTTTTAAGTGTGCTTTTTTTTGGCTTTTATTCTTGCCATAATAGAAATATATTTGTAGAGCAACCCATTTTCTCTCCTCATTGATATTTTGATAAACTTTGATAGGTAAAACTGTCCGAGATATGAACAAAAGCAAGTGATGCATCAAAGTTTGTTTAAAACAAACCTTAAATGGTTATAAAAATCCTTATAATCATTAAAATGATTTATAAAAACAATAAAAATAATTTGTTTAAAAATCTTGAATGATATTAATGATATGACGTAGTTCCGGAAACTTCCTACTTCTCTGTTTATCTGTCTGACTTTATGGTCAGTTACTTTTGACCGCCCCCTGTCGTTTTAAAGAATATCACAACGGCGAACGCGGCAAGTATAAAAGCCTCGTCCGTTTCGCGAGGTGCGCGCGCAGTCAGCGGAGGTGTGCGATGCGGCGCCAGGCAAAAGTATAACTCCTGCTTAAGAGTCCCAAACGTCTTGCACTTGCCAAGCTCTTAGCATTGCAACCTGAGAAAACCACCAAGCAGAGAGTCTGACTAGGATTTACTGTTAAATTCAATTAACATCAGCTTCAGCAAGGAGTGAAAAGTGGGCTTGTGTTACTTGCGTTTAGATGACCAGTCTCACTCGTCAGCTGGTTGAGGGGAACCCCGGCGAAGCCTATTGGTTGCACCGCGTTGACGTCGTTGGGATGTCCTTCATTGGAGAGAGATTTTCCTTCGTCTTCTGGAGCTTGGCGTCCAAGTGTTCACGGGAAAGCGGTTATACAAGCAGAACAGGGTCAGACTGAGTTCATACAAGTCGCGAACGTACATAGAAGCAGCTTGGGCTCCTGTGAACGGGGTCTCGTTGCCGTAGTGATGTTAAGGTGTGTTGTAAAGGCGGGAAGCGTGCAATGCAAAGTTTGTGCGTAGAAACCCCTCGTGAAGCCAAACGAAAGCCATGAAAGATTACAATTTTGCGGTTATATAGTGGGCAGGACTTAGACCAACCCACTCGGGGATTGTCCAATGGCCATGGCTACTGATGAGACCATGCCTCTCTTCTCCCTGTATGTCCACGCCCAAGGAGGGGAAATCAGTGGTCACGCGTTGGAGATAAATCTTCACTAATGTTATCGAAAATTCAATGAAGCTCTGTAATTAACTACTATTTACAGATACAGTTTTATCATTCAAACCAATGTTTTCTGGAGCCTTATAGCTCCAGTTTGACACCAAACATCACAGCCTTTATTAAATGCAGTTAATTACATGCGTTACACATGCTACGTTTCATTTACATGCAACACTATAGTGAATACACTTGCTTACATATATTGTAAAACATTCACAACTATTAGCAATAAATCATTAAAGCAAAACACACTTTTAAACTTGAGATGTCCAAAAAATCACGCAGGCTTTGTTTAGAATCAATAACTGGGTTATTTTCCTGGACAGGAAAAGAGGCGGGAGGCCGCACACCCAGAGATACACAAATGTGTCTTTCTTCCTTTGGGTGTAGAATTTAATTACCATAGTCATGTGGATGGAAAATGGTCAAAAAAGCGCGAATAGGCCATTCATTTCTAACTGGGGTTACAACACGTCCTTGTTTTATAAAGGGGAAGAAGAGTGTGTATTGGAATTAAGCTTCGGGCGATACTTAATTAAGGAGGAGACGAGGGGGAGCAACGAGTCCTTTCTTACTGCTGATTGTTAACTCCGCTTAGAAATATGGCTGAGTTCCTACACTGTATTTCTGATAGCGGACACGTGAACTAGGAGAACGTTTTTTTCTCGCACTTGAACCACATCTGACAGATTATAACGGCTTTAACACACACCTTTCAAAGTTGTGTGTCACAAAAACACTCTGTAATCCACTCAAAACGCTATTGAAACCCATTTTAGTGCGCAAATTACCAGTTGTAAACACTGTAAACGGAAGTTCTAAACATTCTACCGGAAGACGCTGGTCGCTATGGCGCCCTCCATGCAGCAGCCAAGAAAAAGGGCTATACAGGTCCAGGGGCTCAGTCCTCAGAAACTAGTTAATTCGACTATGCCACCCTGGTGGAGAGCCAGTGAAATACACCCAGTTATGACTCACAGGTAAGTTTTACCACATTGAAGGCAAGGAACAGACGGAGCGAGACAGGAGGAACAATACAAAAATATATGTTTTATTTTAAGAGCACAATTAAAAAAGGTCACAATCAATCAAACCACAGTTTGACTTCCCAGCCAAGCGTAGTGGGAGCAGAGTAGTCCAGCTGCAACTCTGATTGGTAAGTTGACCCAGTTAAATTTCACCCCACATCAACTACTGCACGCACACAATGGAAATCGTATCACTCCACACAGCCCCCTGTGAAACACCACCGAAAGGCAGCAGCTGGCCTTTCTGCTACACAACCAGGCCTTAGTGGCTCCTAAGAAAAGACAAGAGAATCACACATTAAAATCAAAGAAAAAAAAACAAATAATTACACAAAATAATAATAAATTGTCGTTTACCAAGTGTGATGACTTCAGGATATTGGTTTCACTGCACAAAGGCCCAAGCAAGTAACAAAGCCCGAAAAGAGCGCCTGCAAAATCTATTATAAACTATTCAACAAAACATTAAGGGACAAATCAAAGTAGAATAAAAAAACAATGAATTAACTAGCAAAAAGAAACCAAAAGTACAAAAATGATTCCACAAGATACATTAGCAGAAATAGCCTATACATTAGCAGTAAATACTCTACTACTTTTAAATAAAGATAAACAATGAAACATAGCATTATAATTCCTTCATTAATCATTAAAAAGACAACTGGGCTACATTATTTAAAGGAATAAAGAAGTGCTTTAAAACAAGTTCGCTATATGCTTCAGCACCAAAAGACGAGTTGCCGTGAGATTGTGTAAGTGAAATATTCAGCGTGTCAGAGAAGCCTATATTAACTGAAAGAAGGATATTCCTGGTCACAGTTGACTCAGACAAGTTAACAAACCAGCGATGATGCTGATCGCCTCTGTGCTGCCTAGAACCTTCATAAACTCAACAAACAGGCTATATATAGACTTATATAAAATACATTTTTTAATAGCCGATGTAGCCTAATTTATGAATCAAACAAATCCAAAGTTTTTCTTGATGTTTGCATAACTTCGCAGCAAACTGAGGCTTTAATTTTACAGCTTATAAAACATGTATGCAAATTAATGAAATATCATATGTTCATTCATTCATTTTCTTGTCGGCTTTGTCCCTTGCGGGGTCGCCACAGCGGAATGAACCGCCAACTTATCCAGCACGATTTTACGCAGCGGATGCCCTTCCAGCCGCAACCCATCTCTGGGAATTTCCACACACATTCACACTCATACACTATGGACAATTTAGCTTACCCAATTCACCTGTACTGCATGTCTTTGGACTGTGGGGGAAACCGGAGCACCCGGAGGAAACCCACGCAAACCCAGGGAGAACATGCAAACTCCACACAGAAACGCCAACTGACCCAGCCCAGCCGAGGTTCGAACCTGCGACCCAGCGACGTTCTTGCTGTGAGGCAACAGCACTACCTACTGCGCCACTGGGTTGCCCCGAAATATCATATGTAAACAACAAAATTGTTATATGCTATGTAGTAGCCTATACTTTACAAAAAGTCAACATATGAACCTTAAGGCTTATTGTCATTGTCTTTCATTACGCCATGCAGCGGGCGCATGAACCGCGAGTGAGACCGTCATAATCATAATCTTTAATCTAATGAAAAATGTAATTAATTGTGATGTAATTAGCATTAATTAAATGCATATTTTCCGTGAAACTATCTATTTGAGGAAGCCTAATATTTTTATTTGACGGAAGAAAAAAACATGATTGGACAAACAGCCTGCCGGTTCTTAAAAAGGATTCAGTCAGTGTTTTCGTTTTGTAATCTAAATTTGTCATTTAAGTAAAAGATCTAGAGCAGGATTTATTTTATTCTTTTTGTTTATTTTATTCTGTATTTCTATGCTGCTGAAAACACTGCAGGTCCGTAAAGATGCCCTGTTATGTTCTGTATGCTGTTCGCATGTTAAAATAAATCAGTATTTTAAAATGCAATATTTAATGTGTCACACAAAATAGGCACGTCAATTATTTTTTTTTTATTAAATAATATTTTAATATTAATCTGTTAACGGTTAACTGTTAATATTCGGTTAAGGAGTGGTTGGCAAAATTAACTGAAATGAGCATCCCTAATTCTCATCCAGCTGCGCAGCCTCCTCGCATGGAACTGCTATATCATTCGTGTTTTAAACAATTTTGTGAATATTTCACTTTAATTTTATTTAGACTAATCATTATTTTATTTAACAAACTAGTTCGTGTTTTGGCGCTGAAGCATATAGCGGACTAGTATACTATAGTATATAGTAGTTTAGTTTTTACATATAGTATTGCATTAATTTGCTTAGACGTTAAATAGTTTATATAGGTCTAAAATTAACGCATTGATTCGGAATTATTATTTAAAACATAAACCTGTGTTTTTAATGACAGATGTGGGTGTCACAAAATACTTTTTAAACCAATGTTTTTATTATTATTATTATTATTTAATGTGTACAACACTTAATAAAAATTGAAATGTATTTATTACACCACCTTGTTGGAAAAAACTGTATCAGTTTTTTCTAAAAATGTTATTTAGCTCTGAATAAAAACAATTCACAAATATATATATATATATTTTTTTTTTCTTAAAATAAAACATCGGATTGGATTAACCTATTTCACAGAGTGTAAACATTAAAAAATAATAATTAGGCTTAGATAAAGATAAAAAAAATGAAAGCCTTCCTTTCGTCTAATAATCTAATAATTAACATAACTGCCTTTTTTCATTTTCATACAATATGTGTGGGTTTTGACAGTATGTGTTTAATAAGGCTATAAAGTTTAGCCTATCAGATTAAATGCATGGTGAAATATGAAATATATGTCTCTTTTGTTGAATATTTATTGTATTAATCATCTTTAATATTTTAAAAATCAACCCGCTTTGGCCCTGAGGAAGAGGTTCGCAGCACTGGCGGATCAGGGGTGCATTTCTCAAACACATAACTCGCGGCTTAACTATCATAGTACAATGCATCGTTTAGGAAAAAAACGATGTAGTGACGAGTGTTTCTCAAAACCTGTAGTTTCTCTGTCGCAGATCCATCATTTGAATCATGTTAGTCATAACGTAAAACGCCCATAATGATGCTCTAAACGGGGTGGAGTAACTTCTTTAGGGAATAACCCCATAATTTATTAGTGCAAATTATATTGTTTTACCTGTACACACCTTTAAAATAAAAAAAATCCGATATTAGTTTAGCTAAAAACATGCACTCGCTTTCCATATTATTTGAAATTTATGCAAACGGCTCATATAGGACCAATGTTTCCTTACAAATATTGAGAACATTACATATTCTATTCTAAATCATAAAATCACTTACAAAAGCTAACATGTAATCTAATATCATATAAATAAATAGGTTATTTATTAAGAAATGAAATGTAATATTTATTAGGAAATGAAAATGTTTATGACGACGATTATTATTATTATTATTTTTATGTAGGATCTTGTTAATTTTAGTTTTTATTTTTTGAAAAGTTTACTTATACAATTTGACATGCAAACCACTGCAGAAATGTCCTAACCAACAGGCCCATGTCATATACAGTATAGATACTTAATAAATAACCTATAAAAGCATTAACGTATGCTATGTTTTTTGTTTTCACAAGCTTTGGCGACGTAACAAATTACGCTTTTAAATAATAGGTCACCTATAGCTTTCGCCATGAGCCACGACGGTGTTCCAAATGGCATCAACGTTTTAAGTGCACTGCGAAGAGAGTACACTTGTAAACATGAAAATTGCTAAAACTTAACTGTAAAAAATGCTTTGAAAGCAAATTACACCTAAGAGAAATGACTTTAATGCTTTATTTTAAAAATAATTCCAAGTTTAAATGTTAGAATGTTGTAAACGAATAAGGCATAGGGGGGATAAGTGGGAATAGAACACAGCCAAGAACTATTTCCAGAGGTGTAGTTGCAAGAAGTTTGCGATGCAGTTTGCAAATGTTTGTGTGGCGCGAGGGGGGCATAAAGCTTTTTGTTGGTAGAAAGACCAATCTGATAACTGGCACACTAGAGTCAAATTACCACTAAAACTATTACAATTAAAGCTCGACTACGGCACCCAGTACATTACCTAGGACATGAAATACAGGTTCGTACCTCTAACAAAAAGACAAATGAGACATAGATATAAAAAAATAGATTGTTTTATTACAATTTAATCATCCTTGGACCACAATTATCAAAAGACAGGCACATACTCGCTTAAAAATGCCACTACTGGTGGCAAACACCAAAAAAAATAAAACTTCATCCAACCAGAGGAGCTGGGGCTTACCACAGTCGGGCAGGCTAGGCACTGGGCCCAAAGAATGACCCAAAGATTCACACGTGCACGCTTTTAGATTCAGAACACCACACAGTGAACTTCACTGCACACAAGTGAGCGAAAGGCTAATTATTAGGAAACGTATTAGACACCCCCAGCTCCTAGGGAAAGAAGAAACACAATTTAGAGAGGTCAAAAATACTAAACTACCTGAGAGAGCAGCTATACCAACCACCCGTGGGCATGGAGGGAACAGGCCCCAGTTAAATCACAAATAATGTACATTAAGTTGAAGCATAGGGCTGCAATATTAAAGCAGGACAAAGCACCACCAATGCAACATTTGAAGCCAAGCAAAGCTTAACAAGCAGCCCTTAGGACAAGACAAAATAGAATTGAAACAATTAAATAAACAGTTAACATAGGACAACAGTTCAACAACAAAAAAAAAATTCAAAGAAACGGATAATAAACAAACAAAACAAATGTGCAAAACAGCAGCATCCAGCACGTGCCAAAGCAGGAGAAGACGCTCAAGCTGCAATGCAATCTATGGTAAAACAGAACACGGTCTACATACCTTTCAAATATAGTGGACTACAGGGGTTTCACATACCACTACACACGACGCCAGTCATCCCTCCGGCAGAGCAAGGCGTCCGTACTAATAACTAATTAAAAATATAAAATCAATTTATATTTATACTTGTTCGATATGCACAGTGTATGAGTGGTAGCACTCTACTTACCGACCGGGAAGTCAGCAGTCACGAAAGCGTGCAAAAATTTCAACAAACACACAGGGAAAAAGTTCAGCATTATGGAGCGTGATTTCATAAAGCTCATGATGGCCCACAGCAGCCACTCCACGATGCAACAGACACCAGCCTTCCAAAGCAAAAAACTGAATTAAACCCAAAACATATATTTAGATAGGAAAGAGAAAGGGTTTAAACAGCCGCTGCATACCAGATGCACAGCAGTGATACATCCACCACAGACAATCAGCTGAACGATGACGCAATTTCCCTTATTCTCAGATGGGTTTTTATACACTTCTTAACAACCCCTAGTTGGTATGGGCGTACACAAATGCTTAATGCATAACATCCGCTACAGTTGGAACAACGGATTTGGGAAACCGTAGTTGGCTAACAAGGGTTTTCGGAATTGCACCCCAGATAGGCTACACGCTAGAGAAGTGCTTTTGCAGACCAGTGCTGTGTTCTCATTTCACTACAGTAACTGCAAATTCAGGAATCTCCCCATGCTGCATCATTGGTAAAATAATTATCCCAAATGTGTTAAATGTGTGTTCGAAGCTTGGAGCTAGAATCCAGCATAATTAAAGTTAGGGCGTACTCACACTATGTACAGTTGCCTTGAACCGGGCCGAAGCACGCTTGTCCCCCCTCCCGTCTCCCCTGACGGCCCACACTCACATTACATTCGAGCCTGAGCCCGCTTACGTCATCGATGATGTGCTGTTCTGTTTAGGAAGAGAATCGTTTCGCTCAGCACAGTGGAGATTTCTTTAGTTATATCGTTTAAGTCGTTTGATATGCGGCGACACGCCGTCAAATGTTTAGCCGAACAGATCAGCCACTTTTATGACGCTCATAAACAATCATAAAGTCCTCGTGCTGCAGGAATTAGGAGGTTTGCTGAAGGCACAGCTGTTGTACAGTGAGGGGTTTGCGTCTTTAATAATGTACGATGTTCATTGCGTTCATTAAACAGTACGAATGATTAATTAATCCATATCAAACAGTCCCTTAAAAGTCACGTCTTGCTTTCAGTTTCGGGCTTAGGCACGCTTGCACTCACACTGTAAGCATACCGCGCCTGAGCCCAAGTGAACCGCGCTCACGGATCAGAGCACTCACACTTCTCAAAC
Organism: Danio kyathit; assembly: GCA_903798195.1. Lineage (NCBI taxonomy): Eukaryota > Metazoa > Chordata > Actinopteri > Cypriniformes > Danionidae > Danio > Danio kyathit. The sequence continues at coordinate 48,105,388 of LR812522.1, read as the reverse complement.
GATCTGGGAAACGGGCCTGGGCACGGTTCGGATAGCATGGTGGGAGTACGCCCTTAAGGCCTATTTATACTTCTGGTCAAACGCACGCGTATGCTATGGCGCATTCAAAAAATGTAACGCATACGTGTAGCGCAAGCTCTGTGATTGGTCGGCTTGGCAGCGCTGACGAGTGTGGGCAGAGGTGAGAGCTGCGCGCCCGATGCAGCGAGTGTTTACAAGTGTGGAGTCCCATGAAGGAGCTCCGGATGGAGACTGTTGTTTTGTGTTTACCTTATGATTAAAGCTGTTGCACGTCCGCCGGTTCCCACCTCAAAATGAGCAAATTTGAGCCACTTGTACATTAAGGAAGTGTTCAGAAAAAACAGAACACCAGCGAAGAAACTCGACACAGAGAAACATAAACACCTACTGCCAGCTAGCGTTTCGATAGTGTATTGCAGAAAAAACAGAAACATAAATATAGTTATAAATATAGCGCAGAAGTATAAATGCACAGCTACGCCCAAGGCATACGCCGTGGGTTACGGCAATCACTTGATGCAGAAGTATAAACCGGCCTTAAGTCTTTGTGTGTTAATGCTACGAGCCTAATATAGATATTTAAATTTTTTAATTTTAATTTGTCTTTGGACTTAAAAATAAATTGAAAAGTTTGAAACGGCTTGCTGCTAGTTAATCCAATGTGTGTGCGTATTGGCATAACTTTGTTTATTCGCAGTAGCTTTTTTTTCGTGCAACAGAAATGTGGCATTGAGAAGCATACTGAATAAAAGCGGGGTTAATAGTGAAATCGGCTAATCACTGCATCTCTATCAATGATATCAGTGCATTATTCAAAAGGCCTTCTCTACAAACATATTCAAATGTTTTGGCTGCTCGCGCTTGTGCTGCATTATTGCATTATTCAACAGATGCACATCACTTCATAACTATAACGGACGTTTTTTTAACTGAACTAAATCTATTTTTGATGTCTTGGTCACGCTATTTGGAGGGCCGGAACAAATTGCCTCCAATTGAATAACCCTGGTCATCAGGTAACCGGGAACGAATAAGATACTTGCATTCAGTGCATTCATTATATTTTTCTACATTGTACTCATGTGCAACATGTAACAATTTCGCTTTTTTAAACATATAGTATTTTAAAAACTATTGCCAGTCAAACACAGCTAAAGCAGTCAAGCATAAGTTTAAATGTTAGAATGTTCTAACGAATAGGGCATAGGAGGGTAAGTGGGAATAAAACACAGCCATGAACTAGTTTATTACAGCACCAGAGGTGTAGTTGCAAGTGCACAAGTTTGCGACGCAGTTTGCGAATGTTCGTTGAAACAATGGTTTTGGGAAACGGCAAATCAACTAACTGTTTGTAACGATGGAACTTGCGACCTTAGTTGGCTAACGATGGTTTTGGGAAACGCACCTCAGGTTGTGAATTATTTTCCCACAATATAGGCTAGCCTATGCCGTGCAACAGGTAACAGTTTTGCTTTTGACCTAGATATCCAGTCAAAGCACCACGCATCCCGCCGTTATGGATATATTAGCTAAATATTATTATTATTATACATTACTGGACATAATGCGCTTTTTTAAACAAGCAGATTTGTTTCTTTCTCTGCATGCGTGTGAAAGAGAAATGAACAGAGAAAATGAACAGACGATAAATAATATGCGGCTCACTTTGTGTGTGTATACCCATTTATTTAATTAATAACTGCCACTAGTTCTGAGTGCATGAGAGTGTTTTACATGTAGTGGCAGTTGCTCAAATATTTGTAACATAGCCTGTTATAAATAATAATTAGCCTACTGATAAAGTAAGTTATATAACAAGGTGAAGTGCTCCACCGGCACAATAATCTTAATAATTATTTTGTAGTGTGTGCTGTGCCGCGGTTTTTAAATGTGCATATGTTTAAGATTTGAGGTAATATGTCGCCATGATTGTCAAAGAAATCGAAACATTTTCACCCTAACGCAATTTAATAGGGCACTATAAAGGCTAAAGAACTAATTCTTATATTTGTTTTTTGCAGGCTAGGGCTATACTTCTCACCATGTATCTTTTCTAAAACAGACAGTATAGTGTAAAAGCATGTTTATAACTAAGAAAACTAAAACAAAATTATATTTTAATTGAACACATCACATAAGGTACACATACAGAACCGTTTATCTAGTATTGTGAAAAGGCAAAGCTGAAAATCTGGGGTTAAAGCGCCACCCAGCAGTCAAAAGCTGCTGGCGCACCAAATACCGCCGCCACAGCGGTATGAATGGTGGCAAAGGGACCAAACTGAAGTAGAGACATCTGTAGGAACGCTCCGGTTACTATGGTAACCCTCGTTCCCCGAGGGGGGGAACGGAAATGCTATGTGGAAAAACTTCCACTATGGGGATTTCATTCAGAAATTTGCTCTTATAGCAAATTGATTGCAACGAGCATCAGGTGCGCAAGCTGAAGCTGCCAACTCATTGGCATTTCATTGGCCCGTTTACATACTCTTTCAGATGATTGGCTTTCTGAATGAAATTCCCATAGTGGAAGTTTCCACATAGCATTGAAGTTCCCCTCCCGAAGGGAAACTTCCGTTTGCAAGCATGAGTCAAATGAGCCAATCCCCAAGTCTCTTTGATGTTCTGATGCTGAGATATAGCTGTTGATGAATGGTTGCTAGGGTACTCTGTTTTGTTGCCATGGACATGGTTACAGAGTGAACTTGAAAGTAATTGGTTGTCTAAGTCAAATGAGCCAACCCCCAAGTCTCTAGGACACCAATATGAAAAGATATGCATCTAGGTCATTATTAACTCACACTGAACTGAGCTAAACTGAACTGAACTTAATCTCTGAAAATTGAACTGACACTTTTTCAATTCACTATAATCTTCCATGTGAAGCTGCTTTGAAACAATCTACATTGTATAAGCGCTATACAAATAAAGATGAATTGAATTGAACTGTGCAAAGATATGCATCTAGGCCAGTTATAATGGCAGTCTATGGGATCAGTTTGGGGGCATGGCCTGAAAGCTTCATTATCATATTGAGATGCTGATTGGTTGGCCGAGTCAAACAAGCCAACCCCTAAGTCTATAGGACACTGCTATGCAAAGATATGCATGTAAGCCAGTTATAATGGCAGTCTATGTAATCACTTATTAAGGGTATTTACGTTAAATGGAGGCGTGGCTTAAGACCATCATTATCCTACTGTAAAGCTGATTGGTTGTCTTAGTCAAATGAGCCAACCCCCATGTCTGTATGACACTCCTATGCAAAGATATGCATGTAGGCCTATTATAATGGCAGTCTATGGAATGAGTTTGGGGTCGTGGCTTAATTATCATATTGAGATGCTAATTGGTTGCCTGAGTCAAATGAGCCCACCCCCATGTCTCTATGACACTCCTATGTATTGTTATTGATGTGTGACATTTATAATGGAAGTCAATGGGATCAGCAATGGGACGTCCCAGCCCATGTTAAGTCAATGAGGCAGTTATTAAGGGTCTTTTAATGGTGGCTTGAGAGCTTCATTATCATATTGAGACGCTGGTTGGTTGGTTGAGTCAAATAAGCCCACCCCCAAGTGTGTATGACACTGCTATGCTATGTAATGTGATTGACGTGTGACATTTATAATTGGAGTCAGTGGCTATGTTTCCATCCACCTATTTTTATGCTCATTTTGGAGATGCGCATAAAAAACCGGTTTATGGAAACGTCATGATGCGAATAAATTTTGAAGATGCGCATAAAAAAATTTATTCGATAAGAAAAGATGCGCATAAACTATGATGAAAACACTTTTACCACACAAATTCCAGTATGTGCATTAAAAAAGGTCATGTGATTTTGGTATAAGAGATCATGTGATGATAGAAATGTGTGTGAATGGACAAACCAGCAGGCTGAGCACACTGTAAACCATCTGAAATGTTGTTTTGGTCATTCTAAAACGCCTTACCGTTTAAGGATTAGTGTTATTATATTATTAATAACCTCCAGAATCAAGAGCATCTGTGCTCCGCGTCTGACACCTTCAAACGCCACCGCGCGTTCACTGCGTGTCAGGATTGCCTTCTGAGGCGCAAGTCATTTATTAAATGAAGAAATGATTGACGCAGCTTCTCCTACTGCAGCAAATTCTGTTTTTACTGTTGATATTTGGCGCCAGTTAATCAGGAAGTGACGATTTTGTTCTCTTTGACTCGTTGGATGGAAACGCAGCTTTATTCGCACGTCTTTTATGCGATAATCCAGTTTTGCGCATAAAGTTCATTCGCATTTTTGGATGGAAACATAGCTAGTGTAATGAATGGGAGTCAATGGGAAATGTTAAGTCAATGGGACCACTTTGGGACATCCTAGCACCCCACGAGTACAACTTATACCCCCATTCGGGGTATGTTCTCACTTAGGCTGCAACCCCCTACAGATGTTGTGAACCCCATATTTCTATGAAATTCACACTCTTGATTCGTCACAGTTCGGCTCAATGTTAAGTCTATGGGAGATTTAGGACGTCCTAGCTCAGGGTACAACATTTACCCCCTTTCTTACCCGGGCTGTAACCCTTTCGAGATATTGTGAATCCCATATTTCTACAAAATTCACTCTTGGCGCCATGATGTGTTTTGTAAATAGTTTTGTACTGTGGTCTAGAAAATGAATGGATGTCAATGGGACAATGTTAAGTCAATGGGAAATTTTGGGATGTCCTAGAGCCCCAGGGGTGCAACATTTACCCCCTTGTGTGGTATGTACTTACTCAGACTGCAACCCTTTTGAGATGTTGTGAATCAAATATTTCTACGAAATCCACTCTTGGCGCTATGATGGGTCAAAATTTGTCCCATGTTATGTCAATGGGATTTTAGGGGGGGTTTTGGCCCCTGCGGAGAATAGCAAGAGTAGACTTTGCCTATGGCAAACCCCACTAACTAGAAGCTAAAATTTATTGATAAACTTTAAAGTTAGCTTGAGAAAGCCAGGATCAATACCAAAAACTACAATACAGCAATTACCAAATATCTTTTTTCACAAATAAATGAATAAGAATTAAAGGAATAAAATATTACAAAAATTATTATTTTCTACATAAATATAAAAACCAGGCGACGCAGTGGCACTGTACGTGGTGCTGTCGCCTTACAGCAAAAAGGTCGCTGGTTCGAGCCTCGGCTGGGTCAGTTGGCGTTTCTGTGTGGAGTTTGCGTGTTCTCCCTGCGTTCGCGTGGGTTTCCTCCGGGTGCTCCGGTTTCCCCCACAGTCCAAACACATGCAGTACAGGTGAAATGGGTAGGGTAAATTGTCCGTACTGTATGAGTGTGTATGGGTGTTTCCCAGAGATGGGTTGCAGCTGGAAGGGCATCCGCTGCGTAAAACATGTGCTGGATAAGTTGGCGGTTCATTCCGCTGTGGCGACCCCAGATTAATAAAGGGACTAAGCTGACAAGAAAATGAATAAATAAATATAAAAACCACTGCTTTATTCATCTCGGGGGGCTTTTTGAGTTTATTCATGACAAAATTTGCAAGCTCGTTCTTTATCCTTGTGCTGTATGCTCTGTTTAACTGTGATCTCGCTAGTGAAGTGCTCAGTTTTTCCACTTACAAAGTCTGCCATGTAATAGCACATGCGCCATGGAGCCACACAACTGACTCTTAAAGGGAATATGAGATGAGACTCTGATTGGTTTATTCTCCAAACACAACTATAACTCATTAAGAGAATAAGCTCAACACTGTTAGATCATGAGCCGCGGCGCAAAGCGTATTTATCCGTCCTTAAAATAGCAAAAGTGGATTCTGACATGCCCTTAATGCTTTTGCGCCCTGCAAAACGATGACTTAGTGATTTGCGGGCCCTAAGCAATTCCAGGTGTGGGGCCCTAGCATTGTTGAAAAATAAACTGCATGTTAAAATATATATAAATATATATATAAATCGAAACGTTTTCACTCCAACGCAATTTAATAGGGCACTAATAAACCGGTATATATATATATATATATATATATATATATATATATATATATATATATATATATATATATATATATATATATATATATATATACACAGTTGAAGTCATAATTATTGAACCCCCTTTGAATTTTTTTTTCTTTTTAAATATTTCCCAAATGATGTTTAACAGAGCAAGGAAATTTTCACAGTATGTCTGATAATATTTTTTCTTCTGGAGAAAGTCTTATTTGTTTTATTTTGGCTAGAATAAAAGCAGTTTTTAATTTTTTAAAAGCCATTTTAAGGTCAATATTATTAGCCCCTTTAAGCTATATATTTTTTTAATAGTCTACAGAACAAACCATCAGTATACAATAACTTGCCTAATTACCCTAACCTGCCTAGTTAACCTAATTAACCTAGTTAAGCCTTTAAATGTCACTTTAAGCTGTATAGAAGTGTCTTGAAAAAAATCTAGTCAAATATTATTTACTGTCATCATGGCAAAGATAAAATAAATCAGTTATTAGAGATGAGTTGAAAAAATCTTCTCTCCCTTAAACAGAAATTGGGAAAAAATAAACAGGGGGGCTAATAATTCTGACTTCAACTGTATATATATATATATATATATATATATATATATATATATATATATATATATATATATATATATATATATATAAACGGGTCAAAAGTTTGGGGTCAGTGTGATTTTTAAATGTTTTAAAATAAGCTTCTCCTGCTCACCAAGGCTGCATTTATTTCATCAAAAGTACAGATTGTGAAATGTTACTGCACTGTAAAATAACTGTTTAAAAGTAGTTTATCATTTAATTTAATCATTTATTTCAGTGATTTTAATGATGAATTATCAGCTTCATTACTCCAGTCTTCAGTCACATGATCCTTCAGAAATCACTCTAATATTATTAATTATTATTATTATTATTATTATTATTAATGGTAAAAGTAATAAATGACTGAAGTAATAATTTCATTTCAAACCACATACAATAAAAAAGCAGTTATTTAAAATTTTTTATATATATTAAATATTTATAATGTAAATATATATTATAAATACATTATAAATATATAATGTGTATCTTCCTAATGCACAATTTTAAGAAATAAATTCACAAAAAAAAAAAAACAAGTTCACAAACTATGTCGTATTTCTACTTTTTTCCCCAAATGTTCTCAAAATTCTCACTCCTGTACACTTTACCTGCCTCTACTCTGATCTCTGGCAGACTGCTGTCTCTAAAATCTCTGTGATCGTGAACTGCAAGAAAATAATAAACGGTCCATTTATAATATTACATTTAAAACAGGAGAAGCAGATCAGTTTGACTGTAGCAGTAAAATACCTGACGCTCGCGGTGCTAAAACATTTACCGTCGATATACAGAGGAATGATCTGCTCTCAATGCTGCAGGTGTGAGAGATGGTTGTATGATGGCTGATGAGTAGGGCCAGATGGAACCTGTGGACATTTTTTGCAATTTCTGCAGAGAATTTTGGTAAAAATCTGTGGATTTCTGCGGAATTATTTTGGGAGTCTTATAACTAAAACCTTAATATGTGAAATATGTGTAATTTAAAAACTGAATAAATTCAGATTTACACACATTTACTCAAGTAAATAAACAGAATTAATGATGGGCTAAAAATCTGCGGAATTCTACTATTGATGAGTTACGTTATAAACTGTTCATCACGGACACATGAGTGTCAAAAAATCTCCAGTAACTACTAAATACATTCATGTAGTATCTTCAATAAAGATCAGTCTACTACATGTATTGAGTTGAAAATGAACCTTTACTTCTGTTTACCTCAGTTACAGCAACAGACATTTCCACCGCATGCCACCTCTTCAGCCGCAAACCAGCTTCTTTCAGCCTGGTCAGCACTTCATCTAGTGTCTTCAAATGTCTGTCTTGATTTCCTCCAGTCACCAATATATCATTTAGACAAACAACTACTCCAGGTATACCTTGTAGCAATCCCTCCATTGTTCCCTGAAAGATAGCAGGGGCGGAAGCAACTCCAAAGGGTAGACGATTATATGTGAATAACCCTTTGGGAGTATTCACAGTCAAATATTTCTTGGAGTTCTCATCCATCACTATTTGTTGGTATGCGTGACTCATGTCCAGTTTTGTGAACTGCTTCCCTCCATCCAATAAAGCAAAAAGATCTTCCACTCTAGGTAATGGATATTGTTCCAGTGTTGACACTCTGTTGACTGTAAGTTTGTAGTCACCGCATAGTCTTATACTCCCATCTGGTTTCAAGATAGGAACAACAGGAGCTGCCCACTCTGAATACTTAACAGGTGAGATGATCTTGTTTCGCAGCAGACGATTAATTTCTTCTTCCACCTTTGTTTTTAAGGCATATGGCACTGATCTGGGTCTATAAAACCGTGGTGAGGCATTAGTCGGAACATGAAGAGTAGCAGTAGTGCCCCTTAATGTCCCAAGCTCTTCTTTGAACACTTCCTCATGCTTAGATAGCACCTGTTGCAATGTCTTTGTCTCTGACTGTATCAGCTTTTTTCTCACCCCATTGCAGTTGAATTTCTTCCAGCCAGGCTCGGCCTAGTAAACATGCTCCTGTTCCTTTGACTATGACAAGAGGCATTTCTTTTTCCTGCTGCTTGTATTTTACATGAACGTCTGCTACCCCCACTATCTCTACTGGCTCTCCAGTATAAGTTCTCAACTTCATTTTTGAGGGTCTTAATTTGGGAGTGTTTGTGTCTTTCAAGATGTGACTGAACATTCCCTCGTTCATTAAACTGAAACTACATCCTGTATCGATCTCAAAGTTCACGAGTTTGTCATCAATATGTAACTCAACAGTGAGAGGCTTCACTTTCTTCATAGCATCAGCTTTTATGCATGCCAAGGTGAAGGTTTCTTCTGATTCATCACTCTCATTATTTTCACTTACTTTAAATGCTCGATGTGGCCACACTCCTTTTGCTCTACTTCCAGTGACAGTGTGTCCCCTCTGTTTATTTTTGTTGTGACAAGCCTTGGAAATATGACCTATTTTTCCACATTCATAACATTTGTCCTTCTTAAATCTGCATTCACTGGCTCTGTGGTTTTTTCCTCCACACCTGTACCAGTCTCTGGTGTCTATTTGTTCACCTGACTCTCCTTTTTTTTCTTGATCAGATTTCCTTACTTTGAACTTGACGTTGTTACATGTCTGCACACTGGATTTATTTTGCAAATCAAGCACGTTTTTGCTTGCGGTTTCCATGGCGACTGCAATTTTAAAAGCAGTCTCTAATGTCAGATTTATTTCTGAAAGCAAACATCTCTGAATCCAATCATCATCAATGCCACACACAAGCCGATCCCTCAGCATTTGATCCAAAGTTGTTCCATAATTACAGTCTTGAGCTAAGCAACGCAACTCTGCAACATACTCTGTTACGGTCTCTGTCGGCTTCTTTGTTCTGGAGTCAAATTTAAATCTCTGAACAATCTCACTTGGCTGGGGATTGAAATAGTTTTTTAGCAAAGTTACCAGGTGCTCATAAGTTTTTTCACTTGGTTTTACAGGGCTGAGAAGATTTTGCATCACACTGTAAGTTTGTGGTCCCACAACACTTATAAGAGTAGCTTTTTGCTTACCCTCATCTTCGATTCCATTAGCCACGAAAAATTGCTCCAGTACTTCAGAATATTCTTCCCATGTTTGAGTTTTTTGCATCAAACATTCCTAGTGAGCGAATAGTTCCTGTAGCTATGGTTGGTCTTCTCTCGATCTTTTTTCCTTTTATTATTATTTCCCTCACAGATAGTTATTAGCACAGTGCTCCGTCATTTTTACATCCTTACTTTGCTGTCAACACGTGCTTCCACTTTATCCTCGTCACCAAAAATATAGTATCTTCAATAAAGATCAGTCTACTACATGTATTGAGTTGAAAATCTGAGTATTGAGTTTCTGAAGTGCTCACACCTCGTGCATGTGCAGTACGGAAGGAATATTTCATTATTCATGGGGCCCCCGGTTTTTAAAAGAAGTAATACCTTTAAAATCTTAACGGTTATAGACAGATTTTACCACATATGATAGAAAATGTATAAAAGAGCTATATGATTAATATAGGCTTCTTGGCATTGGTCGGGGCCCCCTAATTCCCCGGGGTCCCTAAGCGGCTGCTTACCTCCCTTATTGGTTAAGTCCGCCCCTGCTGATAGATGATAAAGATAAATGCAAAAAGTGCTATGAAACTCCTTGTACCTCACCAACCAAAGTGCACACACAGCTTGCATGTGTGCCACAGTCAAAGTTCCAAATAGTTCAAATTCCCAGAAATGTGCAGAAATGTGTTGATTAATACTGAATATTTGGTATTATTTGGATTTATGATTAACATGTCGCAATAGTCAGGTGTACAAACTACAGTGCTTTATCAATACATTTCTGTATTGGCTTTCACATATACTATACCCTGGTTTCTTGCTTTAACACTAGTATATGATATCCACAGCTGTAATGGGCATTCTGTGTCCGATATACTCTGCACACAGTAGACCAATCACAACAGACTTGGTCACCAGACCACCAATCACCACCAGATTATCATCACACAAAGGATGGGTTTAGAAAAATGAATCACTGAACAAATCATATGGGAGTCATTGGGTCAGCCTCTTATTAAGGACTTCCAAAACCAAAATTTGAACCTTTTAAAATGCATAGTCGGGGTAGTTTAAATGTCAAAACATTGGATGTTGAGACAGATCCTTTTTTTGTTCAAGCAGCCCTATTGAAACAACTGACTATTGAGATTCTCTGCATTGTCCTGTCCAATTTTGCATTTGTCTTTCCTCTTTTCGGGGGACTTGAATGATTAAGTCACTATAAAAATTTAGTTTAAAGAAGAATGTGATGGAAAATGGTAAACACTCGAAAAATAAGCAAAATAACGAATAATTAATTAAATAATTTAATTAAACAGGACTGGTACTCTTTTGACCTTAACAGTTTCAGCTTTAACTCTTTTAACCTTAACTGTCACTTAATCTTCAGGAGCTCCATTGTGGGACACAAAACTAGAGTGGTGTACAAGTGATGCTTGACAACACTTCAATCACTGGCCTCACTCCACTTCTGTAGCTTTCTGCCCTGCTCAACTTAGTCAAAAACAACCCCATTACCCCTTGCAGGCTAGGGTACTGCAAGACTGTGGTCCTTTGTCTCACATGCTCTTAAAGCTGGCATCTCATATAAACATGTTTAAACTGCTCTTTCTCTCTTGTTAACATATCTTAAATAGGATCGAGCACTGTCATCGAAATTTAGAAAATTATAGGTTAATATTTTTCTTAATTTTGATCTCCATCATACTAACTGTGAAAGCTGAATCTTATTCCAGGTGTTACTTTGTGGGACGAGAAATCAATGAATGACAATCTGGACACCCATCCACAGCCCAGGACTGATTTGAAGTTCAGCAGCTCTGATTCTTTATCTGATAAGTGTAATTTAATGGATATAAGGGCTTCCCTGAAAGCCAGCTTCTTGGCAGGGCTTATTGAGGTGGAGGGATCTGCCAGATACCTGCAAGACACCAAAACCTCAAACCAACAGTTAAGAGTAACAATGAATTACAGCGAAACAACCAGATTTGACCAGCTCATCATCAGTCAGCTGCAGAATATCACCTATCCTCAAGTATTTGAGCAGAAAACTGCAACTCATGTGATCACGGCTGTACTGTACGGAGCCCAGGCATTCATGGCGTTTGACAGGACATTATCAACGAATGAGAATACCCAGAACATTGAGGGAGAATTAAATGTAATGGTCAAAAGCATCCCTTCATTTTCCATTGAGGGAAAAGGATCTGTAAAAATGACAGAAAGTGAAAAGGACATCGCTGAGAAGATATCCTGCACTTTTCATGGTGACTTCCATCTTGAGCAAAACCCCACCTCATACATGGAGGCCCTGGATACATACCAGAAGCTGCCCACACTGCTGAAGGGGAATCCCCAGAATGCAGTTCCAATAAAAGTCTGGCTATTTCCCCTTTGTTTACTAAATAATAATGTAGCCAAACTAGAGAGAGTAATCCGCCGAAGTCTGATTTCCAACACTGTAGATATAATTGAGAATCTGAATGACGTCGACAGGGTTTGCAATGACCTGTCCAAAAATACAGTGACAAATGATTTCAGTGACATCCAAGAGAGACTTAGCTCATTCCAGGAGTCAGTTGGCAGCTACAAGATGTTTTTCCAGAATGCAGTGGCCAGGGTCTTGCCTGAAATTCGAGGGGGGCTAAAGGAGGAGAAATCCCTTGCAGATATCCTGGAGATCCACCATGACTCCCCTTTTAATGCAGGGAAGCTAAACCAGTGGTTAAAGGATGCAAATTCCGAACTTCACCTCCTGAGTTCATGTCTCAAGATGCTTGATGGGATCCAAATTGAAGATTCAGACGGTCTCAGCACCATCCTTCTTGATCCTGATATTGATGTTGTGGTGTGTTTGACCCTCACATCTTTGAGCTATGAAGACCCTGATCTCAAAAAACAGGAGGAGTTTCTGAAATCAGACCAGTTTAAAAAGCTAGATGAAGGAAACTACCTTAGAGCAGTGCAACCTGTCAGAAAGTGGTTTAACGATCCTGATGCCATCAGACAGATGAGACAGAGCTTAACTCAATTCAGGAGTTTTTCAAGGGCTAATAAAGATGAAAAGAGAATGCGCTTCATTATTTCTGCTATCTCAGATAGCTCCAATCCAGTCATTTCCATCTACCTATATGAAAAAGGAAATCTGACAAACACAAAGCTTCAGTTGCCATCCAAACCACCTCCACCAATAGTGAAGGATGTTCAGGACCAAACAGTGTCTCTGAAACTGCAGAAGTCCCCAACTGGAGAAACAGTGAAGTACAGAGTCGAGTACAAGGAGTCAAACGCTGATTCTGCTCCTAAAGAAAATTGGCTTGTCATAAACACAGCTGATGAAGACTTTACTCTGACTGGATTGGAGGCTGGAAAGTCGTACTTGATCCGCTACAGGATAGTGGGTGAAGTGGGAGTGAGTGAAGCCAGTGACACTGTCAGCACAATACCATCTTTAGGTAAGAATTCTTTGCTACCTGGGTAGTTACAGTGATTTTTGTAAGTGTAATAGATGATGATTTCCTAACACTGGAATGTTTCATCACTGTTAACGTGTTCATAAACAGCACTTTTTTTTAACCATAATAAAAACTCTAAACTGTCAATGGCCACTATATTCTGCTGCTGTGTGAGCATGATCATTTCTTTTTTTTTTTTTCTAAAGCTAATTCTGTGATTGTTGGTGGGAAAGACGGAGCAGAGTTCAACTTTATAGCATCTTCTGCCATGTCCTTGAAGGAAATCAGCATCACTTACTCTGGGGTGTGTAAAGATTGTTTCATTCAAATTAATTATTGTTGATTCTAACTCAGGCGATGCAGTGGCGCAGTAGGTAGTGCTGTCACCTCACAGCAAGAAGGTCGCTGGGTCGAGCCTTGGCTGGGTCAGTTGGCGTTGATGTGTGGAGTTTGCATGTTCTTCCTGTGTTGTGAATTCTTCCCCTTTAAATTTAGGACTTGCGATTTACTTGACGTTTACGTAAGGACTTACGCAAAGGACGTAGTGCAATGCCTACACTATAGACGTTTTTAGCGTAACTGCGTATTCACTAAGGCTGTCAGCAGCACGTCAGTCAGACTGTGTGCGTTTGCTCAGGGACAGCATTATGTACAAGAGAAAGTAGTTGACAAAGTAAGTTTTCCTCATGTATCTGATTGATGACTTTGCTTGTTACATAAGAATAGTAACTGATATAATGATGATGTTCTTAATGTTTAGCGATCGCTGGGTGTAATTTGATCCTTCTTAATGAGCGGCTGAGACGCCCCAGTGTGCATCGCTCATGTTTATAGTCTCATTATATTAGATTTATGTGTAATGGTTCATGTTGATAATAGCCATCTGTGACCATTATTACTTACTGTATGTCTGTGTTAAAGATAATTTTAGTTAATTATATAACTTATTTCATTACTTAACACTATTCGTTACACACTGTATACTGTTGTTTTGAAGAGATAATTTTTCAGTCTATGTCATCTGTCAGTACAATATACCAGTTATTTATTATGTAGATTGTGATATGCTGAATCATTGGACATATTTGTAATTATTGTTGTTACTCATTTTCAGAAACTACCTCAAATACACTGACAAGTGTATATGGTTAAATCTTGTTCAATAAATGGTCAAACTCATTATGATGACTCCAACTCTCTGACAAGAGTACTGCAGCGGTTAATAACGATTCACTAGCATTCAGTGGGAAATCCCCAATACCCTGCATTCGCGTGGGTTTCCTCCGTGTGCTCCGGTTTCCCCCACAAGTCCAAACACATGCGGTACAGGTGAATTGGGTAGGCTAAATTGTCCGTAGTGTATGAGTGTGAATGAGTGTGTGTGGATGCTTCCCAGAGATGGGTTGCGGCTGGAAAGGCATCCGCTGCGTAAAATCGTGCTGGATAAGTTGGTGGTTCATTCCGCTGTGGCGACCATGGATTAATAAAGGGACTAAGCTGAAAAGAAAATGAATGAATGAATGATTTTAACTCTCATTATTTGTGGGGAGATTTACTAACAGCATTTGCCAATGTAAACCCTGCTTTGGAGAAAAATACTTTAATATAACAGGATTTTCTAAAGGCACAATGAGGAAAGTTTTGCAATAAAACGATGCCTTTGTTGCAATTGAATATTTGCTGCTGTTTCTAGTTAAAAAGCCCCTATTATGCATTAACATTCAACATTATGCATATTTTGGTTTTGGAGGGGTCTTCAACAACAGGCTGATATGCATGCAAGGTCAAAAAACACTTTCATTGTCTTATAATATGCATTTATTTTTACCTAATTTTCCCAACGACTCCCATATAATTTGTCCAGGGATTCATTTGTTCCCAAAACCCCTCCTTAGCACAATGCTAATCTGCACTGATTGGTCCGATGACCCAGTCTGTTGTGATTGGTCGACTGCGTTCAGCATGAGACAGAGAGAAATGCCCAGCACAGCGTAACAAGTAGTCAGAGTGCAGAGTGTATGTATGAGCCCAATGCAGGAGTGCATTAAAGCAACGCAGTTTAGCACCAGCATATCACTCTATTCTTAACCATGACACACATTCAGTATTAATCCACACAGCGGCAAAAGCTGAACTATTTCGAAACTTGACCGCCACACGTGTGTAAGAACAGCTGACGGTGGCCATAGCAATGACAAATGGCAGTGGAATGCGAGCTCACAAATGCATTTATATCCGTAAACAAAGTGGCACGTGTCGCATTTTCAATGTGGTTTTAGACGCAATATGTGAATATAAAGGGTTAACCTGATACAGTACAAGCCGCGTGGAGCGGTTACAAGTAACAAAACACAATTAAATACATCATTTGCAAGCTAGAGAAAAGAAGGCGGCAACCATTTTAATCGCACTTAGGATACTTACGCTTGTGAAATGGAGGAAGAAACTGGTCCATGAACTGTGCACTGTAAAGTTCCTGTCAAGCTCTGATAAAGTCTCATACATCAATAGTCTTTTCTGGTCCTTCCTTTAACAAACGGCCAACGAATCCCCCGTTGTAAGCGTGTAGATTGCTGAAGCAGTCATCCGAAAAATGACGGGAACACAGCACAAGGCTGGGCTATAATGCTGAGGTATTTTTGCAAAAATAAACTTCAACCACTGACTCTTCACAGTTTCATCTTTGGGTAGAGAAAATAACACTAACTTTCCCTTCACACTTCAGAGCACATCGTCTTCATGACATGATTCAACCGGGATCTGCTACAGTCTTTGTCTTTATTTTTTTGCTACGGTGTTTGTGGGCGGGGCCGGGGGGGTTCAATTTTCCTGGGCGGGGCTTGAGTTCCGTATCGACGTCACGCCGGCATGGCTAAAGACTCGTTATCGCGGCGATTCATTCGAACCACTATGAGTCGACTCTTTTATATATGAATCAATAGCTTTAAACATGGCACACTTTCAGATTTAAGCTGTGTTACACACTGCATGAAAGGTCATTTTCAGCTCACATGCTAATCTGCAGTGTTTAGTATATTTGTCCCTTCGTTGTTTTGTTGTCTTTCAATTGTATTTGAAGTATTTTACATGTAATGCATTTGTGTCTTTTAGGCATCTCTGAACTCCATCCAAGTGACTTTCAGCTGTGGCAACAAGATGAAAATTGGAAACGTGAATGGACGAAATGAAATAGACTTTGTATTTGACGACAGTAAAAAAATTGTTGCTGCAACATTGTGGCCGAATAAAGATCAAAACAAACTTGGGGGTTTGGAATTTGATTTTGATGGAGGGAGTAAGTTTTCTTGTAAATGTAAGGAACTGGGCGGTGCTGTGAGTCTGGATGTGAAGTCAGGAAGCTGTTATGGCATTACGAGCAGAAGTAATGGCAGTGATATTATTGCCCTGGGTCTCTACTTCATTTAGATCCACCTATAAATCTACAACACATCTACTTTAATCAATCATTAGATTTAGTTTCCAAATATATATCAGTATGTAACCATTAGGGCTGTCAAATGTTTCACTACAATGCAGAAACGGATGCGGGATTATTATTTACTGTTGTGTATTTTCTCTAAATGCTCCTGTTGTCTTCTGTGCTTGTACTTGAAGTTGTTTGATACATTAAGGAAGCGTGTTTTATTTGAGCGGGTCAAATCAAAGGTACAATCCCTATCTCAAACAGCTTGTGTTGTGTTGTGAAGTAAAATTAAAAATTGTGTATGGAAAGCATTGATGCATTGTGATTCAACGTGATATCTAAGGGCGTACTCACACTATGTACAGTTGCCTTGAACCAGGCCAAAGCGCGGTTGTCCCCCCTCCGGTCTCCCCCGACGGCCCGCACTCACATTACATTCGGGCCTGGGAACGCTTACGTCATCGATGATGCGCTGTTCAGTAGAGAAGCGCTCTCGCTCAGCACAGTGGAGATTTCTTACTTTTCAATGACGCTAGTCCCCCGGTTTAGTCGTTTGATATGCGTTGACACCTAGTTAAATATTTCGCCGAACAGATCAGCCACTTTTGACGCTCATAAACAATCATAAAGTCCTCGTGCTGCAGGAATAAGGAGGTTTGCTGAAGGTGCAGCTGTCGTGCAGTGAGGGGTTTGCATCTTTAATAATCTACGACAGTTTGCGTTCATTGAACAGTAAGAATGATCATTAAACCCATATGAAACAATCCCGTAAAAGTCACGTCTCGTCTTCAGTTTCAGACTCTGGCTCGCTTTGCACTCATGGTACAAGCGTACCGCGCCAAAGCCCAAGTGAACCAAGTCCAAGTCCAACCAGGCCAGGTCCGGCCAACTGAACCACACCTGAGCCCGATTCAGAGCACTCACACTTCTCAAACGATCCAGGAAACGGGCCTTGGCACGGTTCGGATAGCATAGTGTGAGTATGCCCTAACTGAACCAAATCAATGACATGATAATCGTAACCGAACCAGAGTAGGTTCACACCCCTAGTCATCATGAAAAAATCAAAAATAACAAATGTCTAATTACACATATAATCAAATGTGTGAGTCGATCAATAAATTGGTGGTTGTATTTTGGGATATACAGGGTCTGTATTTTTTCTTTAATCTGTCCTTTGTACCTTGGGGAAGGATGACAAAATTTCTGAACTTGTGCATTGAGAATAAAGAATTGATTTTAAAAAGCACGATGGTCTCTTTCTTACATGCTTTAAACTTTTAGGAAACTGCTAGGCTGTAGTTCTAATTTTGTTCAGCAAACAACCCTGGCTGCCGGTCAGTACACAACAAATGAGGAGACTTGAGCTTCCTTCCAAAGTGTATTGATATTAGTCTGGAAACAACATAACATAAAAACATTAGGATACTGAAGTACATTAAAATAAATACATGTACACAAAATAATCAGTCACTGCTTAGTCAGGAATAGTAAAGTATACAGGGTTTTCACACCTCTAGTTTGGAAAAACTCAGGAAAGTGGGCGTGTCCAGCTCTGTTTAGGTGGGAGTGTCGGGGGAGGGAAAGAGGGAAGATTTTGCATAAAAATGGGAGTTTCCGTTTGGACATGCACTGATTTTCACAGAGGCAAAACAAACACAGACGCAAGGGAGTAAGACAGTGACTGTGTTTACATGAACATCAGTAATCAAATTATTTGCCAAACTGTTAATTTGTCGACTTTAACTGCAGTTTGGCACTTTCACTTTCATTCAGGAACATTTCATGCATGTCCCCGGTGAGTGCTGGAGAGTGGAGTTTTAATGTAATGTTTGATACCGCACGGCGATTGGGAGAAAAAATCCCTGTAACAAGGTAAGGATAGGTCTTCGAAGCTATCATGCATATTAATGAAGTTGCACCTCATACACAATAGAGCGTGATGCTGGAATATACACAAGAATCTAATCGCCGTGACGCAGCTTCAACAATTCGTTTTAAACCGAAAGAACGAATTTGCTCACAATAACGCAAAAACAAGCAATTTTCACTTTTTAGTGCAATATATGTGTCCTAATAGTGTTTATAGCAGCGTGGGACACATATATGACTGTCAACAGCTCAAAACATGTGTTTTGGTGTTTCGTGACCCTTTAAAGTTCTAAATAATTTAAATCATACAAATAAAGATGATACAAACATCATCATAAAGACAATAATATTGATTAATCGAAGATTTCAAACATTTATAGTGGCATATGAAGCAATTAACACTTTCTAAAATAGCTTAACGATCACACAATCGAACATGATGCATTGCTTGTCTGGGCATGCCTATACGGATGTAAATCAGAGACGTGCGGTCAGGGTAGGGAGGTGAGGCAGCCTTCGCGCGGTCGCGTCGCTGACGGGCACCTCTCAAAAAATGTAACTACATGTCGCAATGATGCGTAGCATAAGCTCTGGGATTGGTCGGCTTTGTAGCGCTGACGAAAGAGGGTGGGGGTGAGAGCTGTGCAAACCCGTCGAGCGAGTGTTTACAAGTGTCGAATCCCGTGAAGGAGCTCCAGATAGAGACTATTGTTTTGCGTATACCTTATGATTAAAGTTGTGCACGTTGGCCGGCGGTTGGCTCAGTATGAGCAAATTTTTCGCTACTTGTACATTAAGGTAGCAATCAGAAAAAACAAAACACCAGCGCACCATAAAACAGCAGGCAGAAGCATAAATGCACGGCAACGCGCAAGGCATGCGCCGTGGGTCATGTCGATCACTCGGCACAGAAGTATAAATCAGGCTTTATACTGGTGACGAGTCTGCTTACAGACAGGAGGTTAAGGAGTTAGCTGTCTGGTGCAGTCACAACAACCTGGAGCTGAACACGCTCAAAACAGTGGAGATGATAGTGGACTTCAGGAGAAACCCCCCTGCTCTCCCCCCACTGAGCATCATGGAAAGCATTGTGGCAGCAGTGGAGTCATTCAGGTTCCTGGGCACCACCATCTCTCAGGACCTGAAGTGGGACACTCACATTGACTCCATTGTCAAAAAAGCTCAACAGAGGCTGTACTTTCTTCGTCAGCTGAGGAAGTTCAACCTCCCAAAGGAGCTGCTGAAACAGTTCTACACCTCCATCATTGAATCAGTCATCTGCACATCAATAACTGTCTGGTTTAGCTCAGCTACCAAATCCGACCTCCGAAGACTACGTCGAATAGTTCGGACTGATGAGCGAATCATTGGTACATCCCTCCCTACTCTCCAAGAACTGTACTTATCCAGAGCGAGCAGAAGGGCTGCCAAAATCACTCTGGACTCCTCACACCCAGCACACTGCCTGTTTGAACTTTTACCTTCTGGTCGACGCTACAGAGCACTGCGCACCAGAACAGCCCGACACAGAAACAGTTTCTTCCCTCAGGCAATCCATCTCATGAACACTTGATGATAATAATTGTGGAACCAACATCACTACCTGCTATACACTTTTATACACACATACACTTATTTAACATCACACTTTACATGCCAATTTGCACATAACAGCTGCACATATTATGTTGTATAAAGTAATATAGCTGTACATACACTTGTCAATTTGTATATTTGCATTCACTTTTTAAAATATATTTATTGTCTGTTTTTTAGTCCTGTCTGTAACTCTGTTGCACTGTAGAAGCTCTGTCACCAAAACAAATTCCTCGTATGTGTGAACATACCTGGCAATAAAGCTCTTTCTGATTCTGATTCTGCATCGAGTGATCGGCGTGATCCATGGTGCATGCCTTGCGTGTAGCCGTGCATTTATACTTTTGCGTGCTGTTTGCGTTGCTCTGCAATAACACGTCCGAAACGCTAGCTGGCAGTAGGTTTTTATGTTCCTTTGTATCGGGTTTCTTCGCTGGTGTTCTGTTTTTTTCTGAATGTTACCTTAATGTAATGTACAACTCGCTCATTTTGAGGTGGGAATCGGCAGTCGTGCAACAACTTTAATCATAAGGTAAACACAAAACAACAGTCCCCATCTAGAGCTTCTTCATGGGACTCAACACTTTTAAACACTCGCTCCATCGGGCTCACACAGTTCTCACCCCCGCCCACACTCATCAGGGATACCAAGCCGACTAATCACAGAGTTTGCTCTACGCGTCGTTGTGACATACAGTTACATTTTTTGAGAGGTGAGCGTCAGCATCGGCCACTGCGAGTGCTATGCGTCCACGCGTAGACTGCGCTGAAGCATACGCGTGCGCTTGACGCTGAAGTATAAATCAGCCTTAAGAGGGAGAGAGCACATCCGCTGTGATGCTGTCTCATTTGTTATAGCTGTTTGTAGCGTCCACCTTGGTGTTTTTGGTAGGCATATTGAATCGCAACATTTTACATTCTTCCTTAGTCCAGTATGTACCTCCCATGTGTATATAAGGAATGCTGATATGAAACACAATCGGTAGTTGGCAAATATATAGGGTGCATATGACCCTGAAAGAGTCGTGCCTCACCAGCACAAGCCTCACCTGACCATAATTTAAGTTTCTCTTTATTTCTGTAAGTTTTCAACCATGTTAAAGTTTATTTTTATTTATATATTCAACTATATAAATACACTTCAACATGGTTGAAAACTTACAGAACATCAAAAGTGACAGGACTAGACTTTACGTGCACAGCTGTCGGTCTCTGTCTCAATAATGAAAGCAACAGAAAGCGAAACTAAAACTATAATGCCTCCTACTGGATGCATTGGGAAATGCACTCTAAGTTTTCAGAATAAAAGTCCTTTAATAAAAGCTTGGCTTTCCATGGAGCCTTTTCTACACTGTCATTGTTTTTTTTTTTTTAAGTTGCCTTATATTATATACCAACCTAAAGAACCTCTGCTTTTAAACAAAGTATTAAAAATATATATATATATTTTGGTTCTATCTTGATCCATTCATTCATTTTCTTTTCGGCTTAGTCCCTATATTCATCAGGGGTTGCCAGAGCGGAATGAACCGCCAACTTATCCAGCATATGTTGTACACAGCGGATGCCCTTCCAGCTGCAACCCAGTATTGGGAAATATCCATACACACTCATTAACACACACTCATACACTACAGTCCAATTTAGTTTATTCAATTCCCCTATACCACATGTGTTTGAACTAGGGGAAACCGGAGCACCCGAAGGAAACCAGCACCAACATGGGGAGAACATGCAAACTCCACACAGAAATGACAACTGACCCAGCCAGGACTCGAACCAGCAACCTTCTTGCAATAGTGCTAACCACTGAGCTTTATCATCACCTGAATGCATATACTGCTATAGTACCTTCCTTGGGTATGTGGCAGTTTTCCTAGTAATGACTCAGTAAGACCAATTATTTTAGGACAGCTTCTTCTATCATTTTTTTTCTGCTTAACACAAGGTTGTCAAAGTACAAACAAATGTCCAACCATTTTAAATTTAATTAAATAACAAAAACTAAACAAAAACAAATGAGCAATTATCTCTAAATCTAGTTCTTTTGTTTTGAATAAATCGATAAAAATCCTTCCTGTAAGGCTATAAAAATATTTGAGTCATTACAAAACAATATTTAATACAAAACAAATGATACTTAAACTCGTGATGTTTCTAAGTCGATCACTGTGGTCCAGTTAACTGCATTGACTGAGTGCTGTATGACAGATCTAAGCATGACAGTATAGGCACACCAGCAAGTTCACTTCTGAATGGCTGAAGAAAAACTAAATGAAGACTTTGGAGTGGCCTAGTCAAAGTCCTGATCTGAATCCAATTGAGATGCTGTGGTGTGACCTTAGAAAGATGGTTCATGCTCAACAACCCTTCAATGTGGCTGAAATACAACACTTCTAGAGTCCTAACCAGCGGTTCACAGCCCTGAAAGAGTTGCTTTCGGTCTACTGTGCGACTGTACATTCGGCTAATACAGAATGAGCGGGAAACAAACATCTCTTGAAAGTTTCTTGCATTGTTTCAGGGAAACGAGTTGGGTGAGTTATAGAGTTATAGTGAGTTGAATTGCTTTGTTTAGTTCATTTAGTTTGTCGCATGCATTCGTGATATACAGTGAGGGAAATAAGTATTTAATCACACTGTGATTTTTCAAGACCTCCTACTTAGAAATCATGGAGGGGTCTGGAATTTTCAGTATAGGTGCAATTCCACTGTGAGAGACAGAATCTAAAAATAAAAATGCAGAAATCACATTGTATGACTTTTTAACAATCTATTTGTAAATTACTGTGTGAAATAAGTATTTGATCACTTGCTTTTCAGCCAAATTTCTGACCCTCAAAGACCTGTTGCTTTGCTTTAAAACAGTCCAGCTACACTCTGCTCATGATTCTGATTTAGTAGCACTTGTTTGAGGTCACTAGCTGTCATAAAGACACCTGTGCACCCCACAATCAGTCAAAAGTCTAAGTAGCAACATGGCCAAAACCAAAGAGCTGTCAAAAGACACAAGAGATGAAATTGTAGACTTTCATAAAGCTGAAACTGCTACGGGGCAACTGCCAAGAAAGAGCAACTGTTGGAGCAATTGTCAGAAAATGGAAGAGGCTAATGATGACTGTCACTGTCCTTCAGACTGGGGCCCCACAGAAGATATCTCCTCGTGGGGTATTAATGATGCCAAGAATGGTCTAGAATCAGTCCAGAATTATGCGGGAGGAGCTGATCAATAGTGTGAAGAGAGCTAGGACCACCGTTTTCAAGGGTACTATCAGTAATACAGTAAGATGTCATGTTTTAAAACCATGCATCGCACGGAAGGTTCCTCTGCTTAAGTTAGCCCATGTCAAGACCCATGTCAAGTTTGCCAGGGACCATCTGGATGGTCCAGAGTATTCATGGGAGAAAGTCCTGTGGTCAGATGAGACCAAAGTAAAACTTTTTGGTCTTCACTCTATTCACCGAATTTAGAGGAAGAAGAATGATGTGTATCATCCCAATAATAGCATACCTACAGTGAAGCATGGGGCTGGAAGCATCCTGCTCTGGGGTGTTTTTCTGCACAGGGGACAGAATGACTGCACTGTATTACGGAGAGGATGAACGTGGCCATGTATTGTGAGATATTGGGCAAAAACCTCCTTCCCTCAGTCAGAGCATTAAAGATGGGTCGTGACTATGACCCAAAGCACACAGCCAGGAAAACCAAGGAGTGGCTTCGTAAGAAGCATAACAAGGTTTTGGAGTGGTCTAGCCAGTCTCCAGACCTAAATCCAATAGAAAATCTTTGGAGGGAGCTGAAACTCCATGTTGCTCAGCGACAGCCCTGAAACCTGACAGATCTAGAGAAGATCAGTGGGCAAAATGCCTCCTTCAGTGTGTGCAAACCTGGTGAAGAACTACAGGAACCCTTTGACCTCTGTAATTGTTAACAAAGGCTTCTGTACTAGATATTTAAGATGCTTGACTCAAGTGATCAAATACTTATTTGACAGTAATATACAAATAAATTGTTAAAGTCATACAATGTGATTTCTGCATTTTTATTTTTAGATTCTGTCTCTCACAGTGGAATTGCACCTATACTGAAAATTCTAGACCCCTCCATGATTTCTAAGTAGGAGATCTTGAAAAATCACAGTGTGATTAAATACTTATTTCCCTCACTGTAGATGTAATTTCACTAAAATCTAATTCTTGTTTGAAATTGTAAATACTTGACGACACCCCACCCCCACTTTAATCAGAGCATACAGGCATGTAATCACATTATTATTGCTGTTCTAACCAAAGTCCGCATGTATGCATGAGGGTTGAAGTACAAAGCGGTTGCCTGCTCCAGTGGTCCGGTACACTAACAGAATCTTGTGGACTCATTCGGTGTGGCGTGAGTAACGGCGGTAAGAAAAATAACCACAGTTCTTAGGGAATAATATGATAATGGAAACTGCATTTAAAATAAGAGCTTTGCTCCTGACATGTAAACATGACATTGCCCTTACTCTGATTATTAGAATCGCTTTATTCATACGCATGTAAATGTAGTCAATGATGCAGTATATTTCAGTTTCTGCAATGCATCAACAATACACCTAAACCTATAGTCTGGCAGGTTTTATGTATGGCAAGACATGGATTTCTGGAAAGTCTGCAAGGGTAATATAAATTAAATTGTGATGGTTTTTGCACATTGTAGAACCACACAAAATTTATTTTAGATTAGATTTCATTTTTTTTTTTGTTTCATTATTATTTTTGCTTATTACGAGAGTTCGGTTTACATGAACTATAGTTTTTCAAT
Source organism: Danio kyathit (assembly GCA_903798195.1). NCBI lineage: Eukaryota > Metazoa > Chordata > Actinopteri > Cypriniformes > Danionidae > Danio > Danio kyathit. The sequence goes on along the minus strand of LR812522.1, from coordinate 48,080,582 downwards.
GTGATAATGCCAGCTGAGTAATCTTTCATACATGCTCAATAGATTCTGCTCCACTGACCAGTTTATAAGTCTAGTTCAAGTTTTAGCATAATTCCTTTCATATAATTTTTTCACTATTGATCAAAAAATAACAATTTGGAGCAATGAATGAAATTGGGTGTGTGCATGATCATTCGATTATTAAGGGCGTCACACACTGGATGCGTCGCTCAGCGCCGTGACACTGCGTGCACATGACAGTTGAAAGTATCGCACACCAGACGCGCACATTCGCAGGCTATTTAAACTAAACTAATCAGATGGCGCTCTGTGGCGCGGCAGAAATATGAACAGTGTCCTGAGTCATGGCTGGGTGCTGCGGACAGCCGCCGACTTGTGGCGCCGGTGTGTGCACCCTGATAGAAACGATGTTTAGAAATGATGTTTAGAATTCTGAAATGCGTGGCACTGCGCGTCGCGGCGCTTCTAGTGTGCGACCTGCTTTAAAGCAATCATTAGGATTACTACCCAATTATTTGGTTAAATGTAAACGTATGATTGATTTATATTCTCTTTATTCGCAGTTATTTATTCCAGCAATGGCGTCAGATTCGATTGAAATGACAGCTCTCGGAAGATCTATGTTTCCTGGTATGCTTTATGACTGCCGAAAGGATTCCTACATTCCAGGTGGAGTAGCTTTTATTTTATTTATTTTTGCTTCTTTTTTATCCAGATATGAAATCAACAAACTGAACAATAGCATGAAGCACAGAAATATTTAAATTTTAAAACATTTAATTTTTAAATTATTATTATTATTAAAGATGTGCATGTTTAGCTTAAAAGCAATTGTGACTTATTATACAATGGGGATCAAAATTTGAGAACCGTTTTTAAAAACTTGATATTTTTCAGAAATAATGTAAACTTTGTTTAAAATTACATTTTCAAGGAATTTTCAACCCAGGCTCATTCTGAAAACGTAGTCTCGTGGACGTTTCTGGAGACCGCGAAATACGTCCCGGGAGGTATGTATTTTTGCAGTTTTTGTTTTCGCGAATCCGCGAGAGACCGCTGCGTGCGCTTTTTCATATCTCAAATGTCTCTCGCGAGTGGCGTTCACGCCCGCGCTGTTCTCGCGTAAACCCACCAGAGGCCGCTGTCGACCAACTGTCTGACTGAAAGACTGAATGATTGACTGGGCGACCGGCCAATCGACTGACCCACCCTTCTCCTTCCCTAAACCCAACCAATTTTATCGATTGACCCGCCCACCCACCCACATACTTCCCTAAACCCAACCAACGGTTTACAAAAGCCGTCCAGAAAAAGAAAAACCCTCGTCTGATTTTTACTACGTTTTCAGATTTTATCACGTTCTCGCCCTGTTGTTCACTCGTTCATTTTATTTTTTTGGATTCTGTTTTTGTCTTACCTGATTTCTGAAACCACTCTTCCCCGGACTTGGACCCGGTCATCATCATCGTGGTCAACTCCTCTCTGCGTCTCAAGTCCGCCGACTTACACGACGAGCTAATGGGACAAACTGGTTGCAGCAGGAAAGACCTCCACACGGAGGTGAGCGGTCAGCCGGTAAGCACCAAAAGGAACGTCGTCATACCGCAGCGTTCGCTTAAAAAATTAAATGCAGCCATACGTACCTCCGGCTACATAATTCGCAGTCTCCAGAAACGTCCATGGGTCTACGTTTTCAGAATGAGCCTGTGTTGGGAATTTCAGTTATGGTTGTACAGTGCAATCAACCATGCTAACAGTGTTTTAAAAAATAACAACAACAAAAAAAAGAAAAGAAAAATACAGTACGGTCTTGCATTGGGCTCACACATTTACTGTACCCAGGCTGCTTGCTTCAACACTTATAAGCCACGATGGTCGTTCCGTTCCCAACATGCGCTGCTTGCAGTTGACCAATCATGGCAGGATAGCATCACATAGAGGAGGGGCTTTGGAAAAATGACTTTCTGAACAAATCATATGGGAGTCTTTTATTTCCAACTCCACGACTCTACCAAGTCATGATAATTACAACCACAAATCAGAAAAAATTAAGGGAGTATATATGGAAAATGAAATAAAAAAGATTTCCAAATTTACTTGTATTTATATATTGTAAACAATAGGAACACAAAATATGTCATGGTTTGTCTGGTCAACTTCATTTCATTTGTAGATATGCATCCTTTCCTCTCATTCAGACCTGCAACACATTGCAAAAAAAGTTGGGACATGAGCAGTTTAGGGCGGTAATCAGTTAAACTGGTGAAATAATGATGTGATTTAAAACAGGTGATGTCAACAGGTGATTGTTATTATGATTTGGTACAGAAGCAGCATGCAAGAAAGGTCTAGTCCTCTAGGAGCAAAGATGGGCTGAGGATCGCCAGTTTGCCAACAAATACATGAGGAAATTATTAAAATGTTTAAAAACAATGTTCCTCAAAGAAAAAGAGGAAGACATTTGGATATTTCACCTTCAACAGTGCTGAACATTATTAAAAGATTCAAGGACTCTGGAGGATTTTCAGCACGTAAAGGACAAGGGCGCAAACCTAAGCTGAACAACCATGATCTCCGACCCCTCAGGCAGCACTACATCATTCATCTATAAGCCATATCACCACATAGGCTAAAGACTACTGCAGCAAACCTTTGTCAAGTATCACAATACATAATTACAGCCACAAATGCCAGTTAAATCTCTACTGTGCCAAAAGGGAGCCCTATGTTAACAGTGTCCAGAAGCACCGTCAACTTCTCTGGGCTCGGAGTTGTCTGGGATGGACCATCACACAGAGAAAACGTGTACTGTCGTCAGATGAATCAGTATTTCAGGTATTTATTTGTGTGCTTCAGAAGATGAAAAAGAAGAAGAAAAAGAGGGGAGGCAGGTGAAAAAGTCCAAAAGCCAAGGTCTGTCATGGTAAGGGTGTGTCAGTGCCCTTGGAAAAGGTAACTTGCACTTCTGTGATGTATCCAAAATGTACTTTTCAGCATTAATGGTGCATTTTAGATTTTGGAGCACAACATGCTGCCTTCTTTTCTAGGGACGCCCATGCAAATTTCAACAAGACAATGCAAAACCACATTCTGCACATATTACAAAGATCTGGCTGCGGAGGAAAAGGAAAAGCAGTCCCAACCTGTCTCCAATAGAGTATGTGTGGCACATGTTGAACCGCAAAATGTGACATCGAAGACCCCGTACCCCGTCCCTACTTCAAGACTTGTTTGCAGGAAGAATGGGACAAAATGACACCTGAAACACTTCATCACTTGGTGTCTTCAGTCCCTAAAAGTCTTTTAAGTGTTGTGAAAAGGAAACGGCAACATTACAAAGTGGTAAAAGCTATACTGTTCCAACTTTTTTTGAATTCAATTCAATTAATCTTTATTTCTATAGTGCTTTTACAACGTAGATTGTGTCAAAGCAGCTCAACATAGAAGTTCTAGTAAATTAAAACGTGTTGCAATTCCAAAATTGGAATAAAAATAAGAATAAAATCACGAGGAACACATTAAATAATGTTTGTTGTATTGTCTGTGTAAAAGTCCATCTATTAGCCCAATGACGAAACTAACCGCATGGTCGAAGGTTAAATGCATGTAAGCCTTTTCTAGTGCTTCTGAAAAGAATTCTGTTATTTATTAGAATTTATTTATATTTGTTTTTCAGCTCCGAGTTTAATCTGACTCCAATTTTAAATGATCGTAATATTTAGACTGTATTTCTAATTGTAGGAACCGATCACAATAATCATTTATGACTTAATTTAGAGTTTTGATCTATATCTGTTCCCATTCCCTTCAGTTTATACGTTCATTAGGGACCAAACGCGGCTCAGAGTTTCACGCCCCGGGTTTGCGTGTCTTCTCACGGACAGTATGTCGACACTCTGAAATTAGTCAGAGGGTGCAGGATTAACTAATATTCAAATAGACTGGTTGCAAACTGCTCACTTATCCTAAAAGAATAGCTCACTTAGCCAAGCCCGTGCATCTTGCTAGTTTCAGTGATTAAACGATTAAAAGATCTTCACGATGTCGTGCCCAAATGCGCCTATTAATCAAATAACTACGCCGCAACATAAAGGTAGCGTAGCCTCCACTTAATCTACTGGATATAAAAAGATTTCAGGAGAATTCAGAATGAGTCAAAACTTAACCTTTTATTTGTCAGGTAAAATTATATTATGCCAATTATATAATAAAATAATCATAAAGCCAATTCAGAGATGATACTGTAACAATATAACATCCATTACTCAAGGATAAATCAAAGAGTTAGAGATCTATACCTGACCAGAGAAATATGTTGCAGCATAAAGCCCGGTTTATACTTCTGCGTCAAGTGATCGGCGTAACCCACGGCGCAAGTCTCGCGCGTAGCTGTGCATTTATACTTGTGCGCGCTGTTTCTGTTTCTCTGCAATACACTTCCGAAACGCTAGCTGGCAGTAGGTGTTTATGTTTCTCTGTGTCGAGATTCTTTGCTGGTGTTTTGTGTTTTCTGAACACTTCCTTAAAGTACAAGTGGCTCAAATTCGCTCATTTAAGGCGGGAACCGGCGGACGTGCAACAACTTTAATCATAAGGTAAACACAAAACAACCTTCTTCACAGGACTCCACACTTGTAAACACTCGCTGCATCGGGCGCGCGGCTCTCACCTCTGCCCACACTCGTCAGCGATACCATGCCGCCCAATCACAGAGCTTGCGCTACGCGGTACATTTTTTGAGAGGTGCGCATCGACGTCGCCGACGGTTACGGCGAGGGGCTATGCGTCCACGCGTAGGCTGCGCCGTAGCATACACGTGCGCTTGACGCAGAAGTATAAATCGGCCTTAAGTCTCAGAGTTGCTGCAATGGGGTCTTGGCTACAAGATTCCAAAGATATTTGTCCCCATTTCCTTTAAATACTCAACTCAGAACAAACAGTCATAAATTCAAGACAATAGAAGCGTCACCTAGACCCTTGCCTGGTGAATGAGCTCTCTAAAGGGGGGGAGCATCTGGCAAAGAGCTTACCAAAGCCAAAAACCTACTTATTCAAGTGAGATATTACAGTGAAATTAAGACCACTTTACCAATCACACAGGGACATTCTAAATGATTCCAAACATGAATATTGAGCTACAAGATACACCATATTAAAACCTTGGGCATTTTATGTGAAATGTCCTCTGATCAGTAAGTCACTTAAAGGTCAAGAAGTGGGGCTTGAGGTTAAAGGAGAAGGGTGAACTTTCTCGCATTCCCCACCTGGTGAGATGTATCTTTGTGTTTCCAGCCTATGTTTGCAATGTCAACAGTGATTTGAATAGAACAGTTGAACAGCTGGTTTCCTGATCTTCTTCTCAGACCAGAAAGTTTGTTGTTTTATTGCATCTCGTGAAATTCCATATCAGCTCTCAGGGTCTGACATTCTGCAGAGATTTAGCCATCTTACGGCTGCAATAAAATACAAGTCAAAGTAAATTTAGAAATCACTTCTTTCTTTTTTTATCTGCGTTTTCTAACTGTCTCAGCTTTTTCTGATTTGGGGTTGTTGGTAAAACTAAATGCAAATTATCAAACTGAGTTTTTTTTTTTTATTGCATGCATATTAGTCAAAATATGACCTTTTATAATCCATAATAGCAGCACTTTAAATGTCAAGACACTGTATTTTAAGATACTTTGTCTGTTCATCGCTTAACTGGAGAGCCTTTCCGGCTGCAGTATTAAACTGATTGACCATTGAGATTCTCTGCATTATCCAGTCCACTTGTGCATTTGTTTTTGTTGGGCAACCAGCTTTTTGGGGGGACTTTAATGAATTAGTGACTACAATTGTTCACAACTCAGTTGAGGGATTGAGTTTATGGGAACCAGCAAACACTTAAATAAGCAAAATAACAAAATGAGCTTTGATTATAATGACATAAGCTCTTTCCAGATGACATAATCAGATAAGCATAAGCAAAATATAAAGTGTCTCAGATCTTTTGACCTTGACAGTTTCAGCTTTAGCTCTTTCAACCTTAACTCCTCTGTGGGACAGAAAACCAGAGTGGCATGCAAGTGATGCTCGACACTAAAATCACCAGTCTCAGTCCACTCCCACGCCTCTTGGCCCCTTGTCACAATTTCCTCCATTACCCCTTTCAGACTATGGTTCCCTCAAGACTGTGGTACTTTGCCTCTCAGGGGCTGACATCTCATATATGATATGCTTAAACTGCTCTTTCACTCCTGTTAAAATAACTTAAAATAGGACTGAGTGTAACGGTGAGGTCAGCTAGTGACGTGCTGGGCAGGTAAACTTCAACTAGAGGTTGCAGTCTTTAGCCTCCTCGTTACAGCATCTGCCTCCCATGCAAAGAATTGCCAGTTTAATACCAACTTGGTGTGAGTGGGCGGTGTAGGACTGACGGGACAGATGAGCAGTGACCTCCAAGTTCTCTATTTTGCTCTCTGATTTGGTTTGCTTTATCTTCACTGTATTAACTGTCAAAGATGAATCTAATTTCAGGTGTTACTCTGTGGGACAAGAAATCAATGAATGACAATTTGGACACCCATCCACAACCCTGGACCGATTTGAAGTTCAGCAGCTCTGATTCTATCTCTGATAAGTGTAATTTAATGGATATAAGTGCTTCCCTGAAAGCCAGCTTCTTGGGGGGGCTTATTGAGGTGGGAGGATCTGCCAGATACCTGCATGATACCAAAACCTCAAACCAACAGTCAAGAGTAACAATGCATTACAGCGAAACAACCAGATTTGACCAGCTCATCATCAGTCAGCTGAAGGATATCACCTACCCTCAAGTATTTGAGCAGAAAACTGCAACTCATGTGATCACGGCTGTACTGTACGGAGCCCAGGCATTCATGGTGTTTGACAGGACATTATCAACGGATGAGAAATCCCAGGAGATTAAAGGAGAATTAAATGTAATGATCAAAAAGATCCCTTCATTTTCCATTGAGGGAAAAGGATCTGTAAAAATGACAGATAGTGACAAGGACAAAGCTGAGAAGATATCCTGCACTTTTCATGGTGACTTCCATCTTGAGCAAAACCCCACCTCATACATGGAGGCCCTGGATACATACCAGAAGCTGCCCACACTGCTGAAGGAGAATCCCCAGAATGCAGTTCCAATAAAAGTCTGGCTATATCCCCTTTGTTTACTAAATGATATCGTAGCCAAGCTGGAGAGAGAAATCCGCTCAAGTCTGATTTCCAACACTGTAGATGTAATCGAGAATCTGGAAGAAGTCAATAGGGTTTCCAGTGACCTGTCCAAAAATACACTGACAAATGATTTCAGTGACATCCAAGAGAGACTTAGCTCATTTCAGGAGTCAGTTGGCATCTACAAGATGGTGTTCCAGAAAGCAGTGGCCAGGGTCTTGCCTGATATTCGAGGGGGGCTAAAGGAGGAGGAATCCCTTGCAGATATCCTGAAGATCCACCATGACTCCCCTTTTAATGCAGGGAAGCTAAACCAGTGGTTAAAGGATGCAAAATCTGAACTTCACCTCCTCAGATCATGTCTCAAGATGCTTGATGGGATCAAAATTGAAGATTCAGACGGTCTCTGCACCATCCTTATTAATCCTGATATTGATGTTGTGGTGTGTTTGACCATCACATCTTTGAGCTATGAAGACCCTGATCTCAAAAAACAGAAGGAGTTTCTGAAATCTGACCAGTTTAAAAAGCTAGATGAAGGAAACAGCCATAAAACAGACGTGGAACCTGTCAGAAAGTGGTTTAAAGATCCTGATGCCATCTGACAGATGAGACAGAGCTTAACTCAATTCAGGAGTTTTTCAAGGGCTAATAAAGATGAAAAGAGAATGTGCTTCATTGTTTCTGCTATCTCAGATAGCTCCAATCCAGTCACTTCCATCTATCTGTATCAAAAAGGAAATCTGACAAACACAAAGTTTCAGTTGCCGTCCAAACCACCTCCACCAATAGTGAAGGATGTCCAGGACCAAACAGTGTCTCTGAAACTGCAGAAGTCCCCAACTGGAGTCACAGTGACCTACAGAGTCGAGTACAAGGAGTCAATCGCTGATTCTGCTGCTGAAGAAAATTGGCTTGTCATAAACACAGCTGATGAAGACTTTACTCTGACTGGATTGGACCCTGAAAAGTCGTACTTGATCCGCTACAGGATAGTGGGTGAAGTGGGAGTGAGTGAAGCCAGTGATACCATCAGCACAATACCATCTTTAGGTCAGTGTCATCTGCATAAACTAACTTCACTATTTTTGCTATAAGAAAGACTATAATCCATCACTGACAATGATATTCTGCTGCTGTGTAAGCATGATCTTTTCTTCTTTTAGCACATCCTTCGATTGTTGCTTTGCCAATAGGTCCAGAGTTCACCATTATGACGGGTTCTGGCCACTTTAGGGAAATCAGCATTACATACGATGAGGTGTGTAAAGATTTAATGTTACCATTGTCGAGTCTAGTTTTATAAATTTGGAGAAAGATTTACTAACAGCATTTGCAAACACCTCTTTGGAGGAAATAATTCTAAGGATTTTCTAAAGGCACAAAGAGAAAGATTTGCAATAAATATATGGCTTAATTGCATCTTTTTTAAATTTATTTTTTATTGTAATATTAAGCAAAAGATACACAAATTGAGATCATATACAAATGGAAGAAAGGGAGGGGGAAAAAACCCATCAAAACAGTGAGGTACTGGCAGGTACCGTGTGTGCGTGCATGTAAAGGTAAGTGGGTGGACAGGTCAGAGTACATAAATGAGAGAAAAAAATGTGTGTGATACCCTTCAAAACAATCTCATCTGTTTATGGGTCTGAATGAGCTCTCATGCTAATCTGCACTTTAGTAAATGTGGTATATCTTTGGTTGTTGTTGTTTCAATTGCATCCTGAAGTATTTCACATGTAGCATATTTCTGTCTTTTAGAAAATTCTGAAATCCATCCAAGTGACTCTCAGCAGTGGCAACAAGATGACAATCGGAAGTAAGAAAGGACCAAATGAAAAAGTTTGCATATTTGACAATAGTGAAGATATAGCTGATGTAAGACTGAGGGTGAGTAATGGAGAATTAGAAATTAATGAGAGTTTGGAATCTGAGTTTGATCTAGGGAAATGCTTTTCATGTAAATGCGGCCTACTGGGTGATGCTGTGAGTGTTGATGTGAAGTCAGGATTCGATTATGTAATTGGGGGCAGATTTGAAAACGGTGCAATTGTTGCAGTGGGTTTATTCTTCCCTAAGATCCATCAATAGATAAATACATAAATCTACTACACACACAGGCTTTTTGCAGGTTTCACCAAGTCAAATTTCCAACCTTTTTAGGACCATTGTGAATTCAGTTTTCAGACTCATACAGGGCTAAATGCTAAGATTTTTGCTTGCTTGTTAATGGTTTAATTGGGATGGATTGTTGATGATTGTATGGGTGTTGACCCGACTGGGTAGTTTAACATGGACATAAGAAATATAAGACCTGTTTAAAATGATTTAAGACAATATACTACAAGACAATGTTTCATAAAAAAATTGATTGCAATTAATAATCAGTATCTCCAATAACAAACGACAAATTAAACATGATTAAATGTGAGTCAATCAATAAATGGGTGGTTGTATTTTGGGATATGTAGGGTCTGTATTATTTCTTTTAATTATGTGTACTTTTGTGCCTTGGGGAAGGATGAATAAGTTGATGAACTTGTGCATTGAGAATAAAGTGTTACCGTGATTTTTAAAAGCCTGATGGTGTCACTTAAAGTTTTTTAAAACTCATTTCCCAACAGTATTAAAGTTATATTGTGGAGAAAAAGGAATTTATTTTTATCACTTTTGTGTCTTTATTTTTTATTGGAAAAAAAGTGTTGACTAACAACAGATTAATCAATCTTTTTCTTTTGTATGACACCATATATTAACCAAACATACTCTTCTTTCGTACTGTGTTGCATACTTCTTAGAAGAAACTGCTGACAAAAGGGAAATAGCAGAATAAGAATAACTAGACAATAAAGTTCGTCGAGACAAACTTTGAGGCTGGCTTGTGAAAGCTGGTTCGTAATAGTTTATTTAGTTTAAAACAGTTTGAAAAAGTATAGATAGATAGATAGATAGATAGATAGATAGATAGATAGATAGATAGTTTCTGGCATGTTAAAACACATAGCTAATCATTATTAGCATGAAGCTAGTCACTGCTAGCATGTGAACCATACATGAATTACGGTGTGCTAGCATGAGTCAAACGAGCCAATCCCCGCTTCTCTACAATGTTCTGATGCTGAGATATAGCTGCTGTTATATTGTTGCTAGGTTAGTCTGTTTTGTTGCTATGGAGTTGATTGACAGCTTAGACTGATGATGTATCAAAGCTTCTAGCCAGTATGATCCATTTAAATCAACCCCCATCTCTCTATAACGCTGCAGCATGAAGATATCAATCCAGGCCTTTGTAATGGCGGTCTATGGAGCAGTTGCTAGGGTGCAGTTTCTGGTAGTTAGGGGTGTGGCTAGAAAGTTAAAAGCTCATCAGTCATTGGCAGTTTGGTAGTCTGAGTTAAATGAGCCCAATTAGAAGTCTGTATGACAGTCTGATGCAGAGTTAGGAGCTCACAGAGTTTGATCCAATGTAAAGTCAATGACAGTCTTTTGAATATAAGTCTATGGGACCGTTTCTAGGGTCCAAAAGTGGTTGCTAGGGCGTGGCTAGAAGGTTTAAAGGTGATCAGACATTGGCAGTTTGATAGTCTGAGTTAAATGAGCCCAGTTAGAAGTCTGTGTGACAGTCTGATGCAGAGTTATGAGGTCACAAAGTTTGGTCCGATGTTAAGCCTATGGGATTTTGCCGACAGTCCCGGGACGTTTTTCGGAAAACCGAAAGTCGGATCAGTCCAAAAAGATATAGCAACCCGAGTCAGAATAGTTTGGAGGTCTGGTGTGAGTTTGATGGTCATAGCTCAAAAGCTCTAGGAGGAGATAGAGTCAGAATTTTAGTCTCAGAAGATTAATTAAAAAAAAAATAATAAGTTTAAATAGGATTTCAGTAGTCTGGCTTGTTTCTCAAGCCAGCCTAAATATAGTCCGGGGGGCCTTGATTCAGACTGCTGTCTAGACATGTCACAAGGAGCTGGATGCTTGTAGAATATATTGTATATGCACTGAACTGTTCAGTTCTGCTATGCAGAGAAGGGTTGCAGAAAGAGGAAGTATGTTTGGGTGCAACAGCCGAAGGACTGCAGAATGACGTTACACCAAAACCTGTTAATATCAGTTGTGTATATATGCTGGAGTCGGGGAAATGTAAGTTAGTTGAGAACCTCCTGAACGTAATTCTTGTATCGCATTGGGCTAACGTAACCCAGAGCTCTCTCCTCGAATTATTCATTTGTATCTAATAAATTACTAATATTTTTGACATTGAAGAAAACCCTCTCCTGACCTTTTTTATTATACATCCATGGAATTGATTGAATATTCCAACGATATATATATATATATATATATATATATATCAAATAGAAAACCCAGGTCTCTGCTATAAATAAAAAAAACATTTTTATTTTATCTTCATGTTTTTTTACATCTTTCATGCATATAGGAATGTGAAAAATGCATTTTTTTAAAGGCGTGCATATCAAGATAGTATATAATACACACACACAAACACAATACATATATACAATACACATGAATTTAAACAAATTAGTGATTTGAGACTTTATCATAACCATGTGTTTGTATCTTTAACAGTAATTTGAATATAATACACCGCGTCAGCTGATCTGCTGCTTAATCTGTCTCTTTCTGTAACGATGCTCAATTGCTATACTATACGGATGCTTTTCACATTTCTGAGTTTCTCAGTAGTGGAAGTCGTCACAGTTGGGTAAACTTAAAGTGCAGTGAATGGGAGAACACAACAAATCATTTATTTACAATCCTATTTGCTGAAATAACAAAAGAACAACTCAACAATGATGATATCAAGACTTTCAGAAAAAGCAAAAGAATTGTCTGAGCCTGATGACGGTAGCCAGAAGAGAGAAGAATGTCAAATGTACTGTCCCACCCGCATAGACACGCAGTAGAAACTCCTCACACAAGCACCAATCTGTTTTTTTGTAATTTGATTCAAAGATGATCAAATACATAAATGCATGTAAATGTTCATGTGTTTTAAAAAAAAATCTAAATATTAAAAACTTTCAGGGATCTAAGATTTCTGATGGCTTAAATGTGTCGTAATGAAAAGGGTCCATTGCAGTTGCTAGAAGAGGATTAAATGTTGATAGTGAAGAGTCGAGGGCCTAACCAAAGGAAGTATTCATCTTTACAATGGAGACTTCAGATGTAGCAAAATAAACATAATATCAGCAATCACTAGATCATCTAACCTTCTGTTTGTTTCTGCTGAAGAACTTCTGCTGACTGAAACTGTGATGCTGTTTGTAGATTTGTTTAACCTTGAGAAAAAAATTGCGACCGTCAACCCCCTGGTCATTAGCCTACAGATGACTGGGCGGTTGTTTTTGCATTTCGGCGGGTTTTGGGTAGTTTTTGGGCTGGAATCAGTGAGTCAGCCACATCTGGCAACACTGTCCAGGAAGTATATGAGCAAACATGCCCTGTTGAGTCCAGAGTAAGAGGTCAGAGTAAAATAGACAGGCCGGTTCAAGCTGACTGAGAGACAACAAGTCAAATATAATTCTACAGAAATATATTTCAACCTGATTTAATTATTGAGTCAACATTTGGCATGAAAGCATGAATCCGTCTTGCTTTGTTTCAGTGGTTCTGCTGGTGTAATGGTGTGGGGATACCAGTGAAATACACTGCAAAAAAAACTATTTTATTTATTTAGCTTTCCAGTAAAACGATCTACATTCATTATTACGTTCTTAAATCAATATTTTAGCTCGACTTAAGGCAGGGGTGTCCAAACTCAATCTTGGAGGGCCGGTGTCCTGCTGAGTTTAGCTCCAACTTGCTTCAACACACCTGCCAGGAAGTTTCTAGTATAGCTAAGAGCTTGATTAGCTGGTTCAGGTGTGTTTGATTAGGGTTGGAGCTAAACTCTCCAGGACACCGGCCCTTCAGGACCGAGTTTGGACACCCCTGACTTAAGGTGAGTAAGATTTAAATAAAATAAATACAAATGACAGTATTTTGTGCTTTAAAAAACATTCTTTCCTTGGGTATTTCAATCAAAAGTCTTATGTGTTGTTCACCCCTGCTGAAAAAAACAGCTTAAACCAGCCTAAGCTGGTTGGCTGGTTTTAGCTGGTCGACCAGCCTGGTTTTAGAGGGGTTTTGGCCATTTCCAGGCTGGTTTCCAGCCATTTCCAGCCTGGTCTTTGCTGATCAGGCTGGAAAATGACCAGCTTAAACCAGCTAAAACCAGCTTGACCAACCTGGTTTAAGCTGGACATGGCTGGTTTTGGCTGGTCAAGCTGGTTTTAGCTGGTCAACTCCCAGCCTGTCCAGCTAAGACCAGGCTGGAAATAGTTGGAAACCAGCCTGAAAATAGCCAAAACCCCTCTAAAACCAGGCTAGTCGACCAGCTAAAACCAGACAACCATCTTAGGCTGGTTTAAGCAGGATTTTTCAGCAGGGACATCATATATGAGCAGCTGACAGAACTGTGTGATGTTATATAATTACATTAATATGGGCCAAAATCTCAATGTTTTCTCTATCTCAATGTTGAATTAGAATCCACGCAGAATTTACTGAAGAAAAATAGCCATAAAACATCATATGCAATGGCTGTAATGGAAATTAAATAGGTTTGAATGAAAACTACGACGGTCCTTTGAGTATCTGCTGGCATTTTATAAACCAACAAATCCCTATATAATACATCCCCCGAACACAAGAAACAATTATAATGTGGCGGACTTTTATTTTGGTCGACTACATAACGTCATAAGAAATGCGCCGCGCTCCTGCATATTGTGATTCGGCTGTAGAGTTTTAAGCACTGAACGCGTTTTAATCGATACAAATCGCTCAATCACTCTTGCGTGCTTTATAAACGTCGCGACAGTGTTTTTCCTTCTTTTGTCTGTAACGCTGGAATGCTTTATCCAAGTTTAACACGCGTTATTCTGTGTGAGGAAAACCACATCCATACGAATAACAGTAAACGAGCGGCCTATTTTGCGAGTCAATCTAGCGGAAACAGTAATTTGTCAGTGATGAGAAGCAGGAATGGAGAATAAAAGCGTTCAGGAAAGCCGAATTAAATGACTAAAATGCTTCACAGAATGAGGGTTTGTTTTGAAGCGCGCTGGCGACACCTGCTGGTCACAACAGCACAGAAAAACAGACCAGAGGACAACTTTTACAAACAAACCTCATATGTTTAATGTAAGTGTTGATATTACAAGTCAATTAAACTGAAAGGTTACTCAAAAATGCCCAAATATCATGTTGTTTGCTTCTGTTAATCGTTTTCATCTCACACAGGGAAAAGACCCCATTGAAAGGCCTGTGAAATCCACATTTTTCTATAGCGATGGCGTTTATTAAAGAGGAGTGTGAAGATATTAAGACTGAAGACGTATTCATAGTGAAAATGGAGGATGCAGAGGAACATACAGGTTAGTTTTCATTTCATTTGAGTAAAATTTAGTAAATATTACACTAATCTACCAATACTACACTAGCGTCTAGTGCACTTCAGAGTGTCAGACTTTAAAATTGAGCATTTTACAGGTTGTTTATTAAATAGGAGGAATAATAAAAGCTAACTTAGCTTTATCATTTACAACTGAAATGCAAATAAAGTTCTATCACTTCTTTTTTTTTGTCTCACCTTGTGAATGGTTATTTAGTGGTGTTCAGCTTTCAGGATACTCGCTGTCTTTAGGATCTGCGTCAGGTAAACATGAGTGATGTTCACTGTCTGGACCAGACAAACTATAATGAACATAGTGTCGAACTGTGTCGTGTTTTTAAAATTCTTACACATTGTTTTCTAGGGGGATAACAGCACATCATTGTAGATTAAAACATACAATTATTTATTTCCTGTGTGTGAGTTCGTATAATACAGGGGTCACCGATCTCGTTCCTGGAGGTCCGGTGCCATGCAGGGTTTAGCTCCAGTTTGCCTCAACACACCTGCCTGGGTGTTTCAAGTATACCTAGTAAGACCTTGATTAGCTTGTTCAGGTGTGCTTGATTATGGTTGGAGCTTAACTCTCCAGGACACCGGCCCTCCAGGAACAAGTTTGGTGATCCTTGGTTTAATATACGGGTCCACCAATTAAATTGTTTTTCTAAATAAACATTCATTCGTTTTCCTTTGGCTTAGTCCCTTTATCAGGGGTCGCCACAGCAGAATGAACCGCCAACTCATCCAGCATATGTTCTAAGTAGTTTGTGCCGCAAAAACGAACGTTTGTGCTGGTTTGGGGTCTGAGATATTCCGCATTATTGTTTTGACCGTGAGACGTAATCAGTCGAGTAAAGCAGCTTTAGTGGACTTATTTAATCGATATTTATGTTATGGGAAAAAACGTTTAGGCCTATATAACACACACACACACGTTTTCTACAGATAAGCTTTGATTTAATTAATTACAATTATTAATAATAATAATCATATAAAATATTTGCATTCACTTAATTGTTAAACACTGTGCGTTTTTAGCACAGGATGTAGGATGTTATTTTTACCATTTTGATTTAGTTTAACTGTACGTTCACACCGAAAGCAGCGAGAGCGTCAAAGGTCGCTCTGGCAACAACGCTGTCTGCCTTGAGCTCCGGTTTAACTGGTGACCGTGTTAACTGGTGTCCCTTTCCAGATGTAAGCTATCCACGTTTGCAGATTGGCAGATTCGTCACTTTTTTACAGCAACAAGGCATGCCCATACCAAATAAAGATTCTTATTACTTGGTGTCAGTGTCATTGTAAGCATTATTTATTTTAATATCTGTGCAGCAGAACAGTATATAACCAAAATTAATCTAAAAAAAAAATTATAATTTACATGTCATCAACGGGATTCGAACTCGTGTGGTTAAAAGGTTCAGCACATGTATCACACGACCTATCCAACTGAGCTATTCAGATTTATACAAGATTGAGTCTGTTTTAACATCTTTATCAGCCAAAACATGCTTTGTTGTGGTTGTGAACTCGTGTTAACCTGTTTCCATCGACTCATGTTAACATGTTTACATGTTGTTTACATGTGCTCGCGTTAACATGTTTCTACAAACTATCCCGCTGAATACAATAGCTCCGAATGACAAAACGATGCTTCATCAGTTGGTCAAACCATGTTTTTTCATAGTTGTAGACTCGTGTTATCCTGTGCCTTTGGACTCGTGTTAACCCGTGCCCCATGCTCACACATGTACATAAAGATTTTACAAAAAATGAATACAATGACAATATTATTATGCAACATAATATGTCTCATATATATATCTAATATATATTTAATATGTATAGTATTATGCAACAGAATATTACTTGAAAATCGCAACATTTCAATGTATTATCTTGGTCACATCTGTACCAAAGCAAGTATGAACATGACTTGAATAACTGCAATAAAATTACAAAAAGCTGCAAAACAGCGAGTAATCTCTGGTAGCTCAGTTAGCTAGGTGACAGGTTGTCATATGATGTGCTTCTTTTCTTTGCGTGTTCGAATCCCATGTATGATGAGTTTTGTTTATCTAGCCTGATTTTTAATTCTGTTTTAAAATAAAATGGGGAAAGACTGCGATTTATAACGTAGGCTATTTAGCGGAGCATCGTTGTCATTTAGAGCTATTCTGAGAAAATATCAGCTCGTTTGACTTTGTAGACACAGGTTAACACGAGTCAATGGGACTCTATTGCATAATATTCTAATATTCTGTTGCATAATACTATACATATTAAATATATATTAGATATATATATGAGACATATTATGTTGCATAATAATATTGTCATTGTATTCATTTTTTGTAAAATCTTTATGTACATGTGTGAGCATGGGGCACGGGTTAACACGAGTCCAAAGGCACAGGATAACACGAGTCTACAACTGTGAAAAAACATGGTTTGACCAACTGATGAAACATCGTTTTGTCATTCGGAGCTATTCTATTCAGCGGGAGAGTTTGTAGAAACATGTTAACGCGAGCACATGTAAACAACATGTAAACATGTTAACATGAGTCGATGGAAACAGGTTAACACGAGTCCACAACAACAAAGCATGTTTTGGCTGATAAAGATGTTAAAACAAACTCAACTTTGTATAAATCTGAATAGCTCAGTTGGATAGGTCGTGTGATACATGTGCTGAACCTTTTAACCACACGAGTTCGAATCCCGTTGATGACATGTAAATTATAATTTTTTTTTTAGATTAATTTTGGTTATATACTGTTCTGCTGCACAGACATTAAAATAAATAATGCTTACAATGACACTGACACCAAGTAATAAGAATCTTTATTTGGTATGGGCATGCCTTGTTGCTGTAAAAAAGTGACGAATCTGCCAATCTGCAAACGTGGATAGCTTACATCTGGAAAGGGACACCAGTTAACACGGTCACCAGTTAAACCGTAACACCGGCGGCGAGAGCGTCAAAATTCGCTACACATTGATCTCGTATTTAAAGGAGCCGTTGCAGCATATCTTATCAGTAACACTCCTGCATAAAACATGCTTTCTAGCGTGAAGGCGTTGCACACTTATTATCAAATTCACTTAACTACGGAAGATCTAGTTGCATGTGGTGTGGCTTTGCTCCACGATGTGTCCATATGCCTGAAATATTCTGAAGCAGCAATACTGTTTTGTATTGTCGCATGAAATTCCCGCTTTTTTTTTTTAAGAAAAAAAAAATATAACATTGATGCACATCAGTAACTCGCCAGTAACTTTTTAAATCTACGTTCCAGTAAGAAAACATTGCAAATAATTGGAAATCCAGCGACTGCAATAATCAAACCCTTGGGAACAACTGTGGTCGGAACCAAAGTTCACAGTGACTGTGTTCTCTGACTCCTCTCAAGCGGTGGACTTCTACATTCCGATTGCTTGCCGCCGAACCGCATCATAGCTCATTACCATAAAGTTGACTTGATTTCAACTCTCCTCGACGCTCACACCGGCGAAGACGCGCCGCGCTGCTCCTCGCCGCTTATCGCCGCCGGCTCCCATTTGAAAATGAATGACTTCCGGCTACTTTGACGCTCTCGCCGCTTTCGGTGTGAACATACAGTAATAGAAGACAAACATGTCATATTTTGTTATTTTTTTAGTTATCTTATTATTATTAATATTATTATTATTTATACCGTAAGCTTGTTTGACAGATGATTTTCCTAGAGTTTAAAAATAACATTACAAGCTTACATGGCGGGCAAATTTATGTCATTATAAATAAAACTTATTTGAATGCTTTTCTTCACGAATGTAACACTGTTTTATTGTATTTCTTTTCGCTATATTTTTACAGAGAGGCTACTACAGGTGCGAAATGCCTCTGTTGTTTAATATTGCCGTTTGATATGCCCATAACACTCACTCATATGTTGTTTAAAATAAAGCATCACAAACGAAAATTCCATCAGCACAAACAAATTAAAATATTTTAGAATATCAGAGAGACCTCTGAATGATCTAATATTATTTTTATTCCTACAAATAATATTTTTTTGCAGCACAAACGAGCACAAATTGTGAGCAAACGAAAATAACATATTCGTGCACGAATATAAATATCTTATGTTCATTTCCACGGCACAAACCAGCACAAATCTAACCAAATATTGTGGTTATATCTAAACAGCACTAACGAATATGACACCTGTTTTGTGCAATTTTAGAGGAAATGACGGCTCGGAAAGTAAAGTCGCGGCTCCCGAAGTGTTTTGATAAGGTAATATCTAAACAATAAACATAGATACAGTGTTTATTTTAACGGCACAAACCAGCACAAATCCAGCACAAACGAATGACACCAGTTTGATGTGATTTAGACAACCTGGGGTGGAGAGTGACGTCACGACTCCCGAAATATTTTAATTATATCTAAACAACGAAAACAGATAAAGTGTTTGTTTTAACGGCACAAACCAGCACAAACGACCTGTGCTGATTTGAAGTCATTTGAGCAACATGAGGTGGAAAGTGACGTCACATGGTCAAAAAAATAATGCTTAATATCTCAGACCCCAAACTAGCACAAACGCTCGTTTTTGCGGCACAAATCAGCACAAACGTAGCACAAACGAATGGCATAGTTTTGGGGTTTATTTGTTTTTATGGGGTGCCAACTTCACTGAGGTTAATTAGGCAGGTCATTGGACAACAGAGATTTGTTCCGTAAACCATAAAAAGAAAATTATTAACCCATAAGAACCCAGACCAGAATGGACCATTTATATTGTTTCTGCAGCTGTGTAGGTTTTTTTTTTTGTCTATTTAAAATGGGCATGTCTTGTGTTGTTGTTCCCCTGACTTGTTACATGCGCAAGCTATGATTCTCTGTAAACCAATAGCATTCAGCAGTGAGTGGCACCCTTTTGGTACCGTATTGTTGTGTTAGATATCTTTAGGAAAGGATCATAAAAGGTGGTACAATATGGGTCACTACTTTGGTTTATCCGACAATGGAAATGTGTACTGTACAAAACCCCTACTGTTTTTCGAAGGACATTCTGGGATTTTTAACAATCGATTTTTAGTCAGGATATCAGTTTAATGTCTCATCAGGACTCGCTGAGCAGTATAGAGTCTCTATCAATATACTGGGGCGTTAGGACCCACACAGATCCCAACATATGGCCGGCCTGACTTTATCTTTAGAGGTGCCCAAAGGAGTGCCGCAGGGATCGGTATTAGGGCCTATATTATTCTCTATCTACATTAATAACTTTTGCGACAACCTTCCAAATGCCTTTTATCACCTGTACACTGATGATACAGTGATTTATTGTTGCTCTCCTTCACTTTCTCAGGCCGTACAATTTTTACAGTCTGCTTTTAATATCGTTCAGTCTCGTCTTAAGGATCTTAAATTGGTTTTGAACGTAGACAAATCTAAATTAATGATTTTCACAAATTGTCCCACTCCTGTGCAGAACCAACCATTAATTACCACTGCCCAAGGTGAACAAATAAATTTAGTGTCCAGCTATAAGTATTTAGGCTTTCTACTCGATCAGGAGCTTTCCTTCAAAGAAGACAAAGCAAATTTGGTTTGAAAATTGAGAGTTAAGTTTGGGTTTTACTATCGAAATGCATCCTGCTTTTCTCTTAAAGCTCGTAAACATTTGGTGTCTGCAACAGTTTTACCATTGATTGACTATGGTGATGTTTTATATATGAATGCTTCAACCAAATGTCTTCAGCTTTTAAACTCTGTTTATCACAGCGCTCTGAGGTTTGTTACAGGCTGTCAGAGACTAACTCACCATTGTGAACTGTATGCCAAAGTTGAGTGGCCTTCTCTGAATGTACACGCACTGGATGACTCTGGTCTACAAGGCTCTTCTGGGACTGGTGCCTTCATACCTTCTTCATAAGTCAAAAAGCCAGTATGCCCTATGTTCAAGTAAATCTTATCATTTGACTGTTCCCCAGGTTCGAACTAAAATAGGGAAGCAAGCCTTTAGTTATGCCGCCCCCTCATCCTGGAATACTCTTCAGTCTGAACTAAAAATGTCTGAGCTTATCCCAATTAAATAATTTCGCTCTATCCTTTTTAACAAACGACAACAGTCCATTTCTCAATGGATGTGTTTTAACATATTGTAATGTGGTATAGCTGAACAACTACACTGTATTTTTATATTATCTTAATTTTCTATTTATTATTAATATTATTTTTTTCTTCATAGGTTGTGTGTTGCGGACCTCTTGTCCAGGTCACCCTTGTAAATGAGATCTTGATCAGTGTTGCCAGATGTAGCTGACTTTTTCCAGCACAAAAACACCCGAAATGCAAAAACACCCGCCCAACAACCTCGATTTCACGAAAAGTTGGGGGGTTGTACGCTCCAAAACGTATGAGGGGTGGTTGGATCGTCCTATATTTCGAAAAGTGGGGGGAACGATCCCAAAATTCACGAAAATTGGGGGGTTACGGGAGATCGCGGGCAGGCGGGCGTACCTTTACAATACCGCCCAAATATCCACTACCCGCCTATGATATGTTTTACCCGCAAACTTGGATTCAAAACAGACCAATCTGCCAACACTGATCTTGATCTCAATGGGTTTTTATCTGGTTAAATAAAGAAACATATATAAGTTGAGCGCCCACTGCTGGTCTCACTAACACCACTTCTGGCAACAACCTAGCTTTCCCATGTGGTCTACAATCCAGGTACTGACCGGGGGCAGCTCTGCTTGGCTTCAGTGGGCGACCATGTGAAAGTTGCAGAGAGCTAGCTGCCGGCAGTTGCCGGTTTTGATGCTGTAAATGTCTTAGGCCCCGTTTACACTGCCAGTTAAATGTGACCCAATTTTTGCTCATATGTGACACAGATCGGATCTGGTCTATGACCTTGTAAACATGAATAAAACGCATGCATTCGTATATTCAGAGATCGGTTTCAGGCCTCCTTCATATGTGGAAATAAATTAGATATAAATCGGCTATGTGACAATGCGACTGTAGGAGCCATACATTGTAATTTGCCGATTGGCCAAAAGGTGTCAGTACGTGGCTATATAACTGTGGCTTCACTGCATGGAGGAAGACAGCGTTGGTAGGAAGCACACAGTTTTTGAACGTAACTTTCACCGTAGCGTAACTTGGATTTGGAATTTAAGGTAACAGAGAACTGTGCATTAGAGATTGAGGAGCCAGATTTAGGAATTTTGTTGATTGGAAAATAAAGACGTTTTTATTTGCATCTATTTTGCCTACGGACTCTGAATTTTACGCGTTTAAAAGACTAGCTCACTCTACCAACAATAGCGGCAATGGAAAGCCGCTACAGCGACGACCATGTAAACATGCAGATCGCATTTATTGAGGCATTCCGTTTTATACGTCATTAAACTTGCGACAATGTGGTACTTCTCCGCGGTTTAATGATGTAGAAAGAAGAGCGTGTGTGGAGACACACTGTAAACGACAACAACTGAGGAAATATGGAGGAGGAAAGTGGTCAGTGGTCAATGGCAAAAATTACCTGCCTTCTTGCCCTGTGGGGAGAAGAGTCAGTGGAGGACACCATATATAAACCATAGGCGCAAGCTGCGATGATGGGCCTTTCCCTCCTCCTCCTCTGACTCAAAATCAGCCAACAAGTTGGGCTATCTTCGCATATTTCGCAGAGCTAAAAGCAGGACAATTTCTTCCATCGTGGCTAGTGTGGCGCAGATGCTAGAGCCCATCTTTACGCATGTGCGACGTCGTAAATTGTATGGCAAGTGTAAACACATTGGATATGGGTCACAATTAAAAGAACGTGTAAACGGACAGCCAAAAAAAATCAGATATAAGCAACAAATTAGAATTGGGCATCAAGGCCTGACAGTGTAAACGAGACCTAAATGTTTTAATATTTGTTGCTTTGAGCCATTAAACTAGCTTTTTAATGTAGTTGATCTTTTCTTGCCATAGAGTTGATGCCGGTGAAAGAGGAGAGTCAAGAACTGGATGAAGTGGAAGAGAAAGAGTGTCTTCCTTTCGAGAATTATCAACATTTTGTAACTGGAGGACAATCATTTAATCGTGCACAGACTGACAAAACTTCCTCGCAAGAAAATGCCCAAGAGATCGACCCTATAAGTTACTTCATCTGCTTTCAGTGTGGCAAAGGTTTCACTCAGAAAGGAAGCCTCAACAGACACATGAGAACTCACACCGGAGAGAAGCCTTACTCGTGCCCTCTGTGCGGAAAGAGCTTTAATCAGCACGGGAACCTTGAGGTGCACATGGGCGTCCACAGTGGAGAGACCCCTTTCACCTGCCAACAGTGTGGGAAAAGTTTCAGCCGCAAAGGAAACCTTAATTATCACATAAGAGTTCACACCGGGGAGTGTCCTTACACCTGCCAACAGTGTGGAATAAGCTTCACTGTTAAAGGAAGTCTTACCAGACACATGAGAATTCACACCGGAGAGAGACCCTACACATGCTCCGAGTGTGGAGAGACCTTTGAACAGCATGGAAACCTTAAGGTCCACATGAGAACTCACACCGGGGAGAAGCCTTACACATGCCAACAGTGTGGAAAGAGCTTCGATCAACACGGCAACCTTAAAGTGCACATGAGAATTCACACGGGAGAGAAACCGTATGAGTGTCCTCAGTGCGGAAAGACTTTCGATCAACACGGGAACCTTAAAGTGCACATGAGAATTCACTCCGGGGAAAAGCCTTATTCGTGCCCTCAGTGTGGAAATAGTTTCACTCAGAAAGGACACCTTGAAGTTCACATGAGAATTCACACCGGAGAGAAGCCTTTCACCTGCCAACAGTGCGGGAAATGTTTTAACCGTAAAGGAATCCTTAGTAAGCATGAGAGAACTCACACTGCACGCTCTTCTGGTGGCAATGTGGAGATAAATATGTAAATACAGTATGTGCAGTGCATTTTCCTCTCAATTACAAAAGAAATGATGAGATACAACCTTTGTAAAAGTGTATGATCATCGAAATGGACAGCGAAGCCTTAATGAACACCCAGATAATGGTCACAGACCAATGGTAGGTACTGTTAAATCACCATCTCCACCCCAGATAAATAAAATCCAGCCTCAGAAGCCAGATCTTGTCAGGAAATGTCAGTTTCTCCAGGTATTTGGACAACAAGTCAGCAGAGTTTCCAATACCCAAACCTGTTAACCACTATTCAACTGAATTAACAGTTTTACTATCAATATAGGAGTCGACTGTGGAAAGAAGCCAGAGAAGAGCAAAAGCAGAAGACGAAGTAATGATGAAAATAGAGCAGGGTTTGATAAATAATGTTAGCTGCATGTGTTTTGGTGCGCTCGCGTCGACCTTGAACTAGAGACATACCCTCATATCTCATATCAGATTATGATTAATATAATAAATAATAAACATAATTGAATTAAAAATATGAATTCAATTCACCTTTATTTCTATAGCACTTTTATGCTGCGTTCACACCAGACGCGGAACGCGCAGCAAAATCGCGCTATTCGCGAGTAAATAGACGCGTGAACATTTGAGTTTACTCGCTTCATTCGCGTGTGAGACTCCGCTTCATTCGCGCGTCAAATTCACTTCAGAACAGACGCGGATTTGCGTCATGGGCAGGGCTTCTGTCTGCTCGGTGAATGTAGCTTCGTTGCTAAATGGCTAACATGGATTTTATTGATAAAATACCTGTGTTTATGTGCTTTATGAAGGCTGTAAAACAGCGTCGATACGTTTGTAGCCGTGTCTGAGTCCACTAGATACTTTCAGAGGTGCACCCAGCGCTGTGGGCTCATAAACTCCTCCAGAAACTTAACCTGGATGACTGGGGCTTCCAGCGGTGCTTCTGACTGAGCCAAGCCCAGTTTGATGAACTGTTGTCCGTGTCGGCTGGAGGATTTCCCCCGGACACCAACAACAGGTGCTACGTCACAATCATGCTCCCACAAGAGCAAGCTCCTGATTGGTTAACGCGGCGCGAATGTCCGCAGAAGTTCAGATATTTGAACCCGAGCGATTCGCGCGTTAAGCGCGTAATTCGCGCGTATCGCGCCATTCGCGCCGCGCCATTCACGTAATTCGCGTCATTCGCACGTATCGCGCCGCAGGATGCCTATTCGCGCATTTGCATTGACTTAACATGTAAATCACTCGCGCTTGACGCTTCTTCCGCGTCTGGTGTGAACGTAGCAATACAATGCGGATTTTGTAAAAGCAGCTTCACATAGGAGATTATAGTGAATTGAAAGTGTCAGCTCAGTTTTCAGAGTTGAAGTTCAGTTCAGTGTGGTTTAATATTCACTGCTGACAGTCCAAACACTGAAGAGTAATCCATCGATGCACAGCTCTACAAGTCCCGAACCATGCAAGCCAGTGGCGACAGCGGCGAGGAAAAAGCTTTACCAATTGGCAAAAGTGAAGGATAAAAACCTTGAGAGAAACCAGGCTCAGTTGGGCACGACCATTCCTCCTATGGCCAAACGTCTTGTGCAGAGCTGCAGTCTAGGCGCCGGAGGCTGGAAAACGCTGAACATCAGCGAAGACTTGGCTGTCCTTGGAGTGTCACAGGAATCAGACGCATGCTCTCTACTCCTTCATGACCACCACAGGAGCTGCTCAGGATACAGCCTGGTCTGTGACTGTGGAAACCTTGGGATCATCTCTTCACAGGTCTTGGATTGCATCAGTGGCGCTGCATAACCGGTAAAAAAATGAATCAAATAAATGGATGACTAAATGAATTACTAAGATTTATAAAGGACTAAATAACCATAACTAAAATGGTCAATGCAAAACTAATAATAATAAAACATAACATAATATAATACAAAATTGATTTCATTTGAAGCACACACAGGTTATCACAAATTTCAGATTCTCCAGGTACATACCAGCCAGACATTTTCTGGTAAATTCACTTAATGAAATAATGTGTTTTTAATTCATTTAATTAATTACTCTTGAAATATTGCAATTTATTCCTTGAAATGATTCAGCAAGTACACGTGCAAACCAAATAAAAATCAATATTTAGTTTTAAAATGATATCGATGTTTTCAAAGTGCACTGCGAAGGGAGCACAATTGTAAACATGAAGATCGCTAAAACTGAACTGTAAAAATACTTTGAAAGCAAATTTCACCTAAGAGAGATTAACTTAATGCTTTTTTGCTTTTAATAATTCCAACTTTGAATGTTAGAATGTTCTAAATGAATAGGGCATAGGGGGGATAAGTGGGAATAGAACACAGCCAGGAACTATGCTTCTAACTACAGCTCCAGAGGTGTAGTTTAAAGTGCTCAAGTTTGCGACGCAGTTTGCGAATGTTCGTTGGAGCGATGGATTTGGGAAACAGCAAATCAATGAACTGTGTTTGTAACGACGGAACTTGCGACCTTAGTTGGCTAACGATGGTTTTGGGAAAACGCACCCCTGGGATCGCCCATGCCTAAATCCGCCACTGGGGGAGGGGCAGTGAATCAGCTACGTAATTGGCACCAACAATGATGTAGTGGCTGCATTTTATTTATTTATTTTTTGAAATATTGGGAATTTACATAAGTACATTTAAAATAATAATATCAACAGCAAAATCATATTGGGGTGGCCACAGGGGTGGCCGGAGTTTACCCAGGGGGGCACTCCTGCCATCTGTGCCGGTCCTTGAATATGTTTACTAACTCCTATTCTATAAAAGCACAGAAGCCATATATAGGAAATAAAGAAAGAAAGGAAAAAATACAGTCATTAATCTCAATTTAATTTCAGTATACTGTCCAAAAGGTTCTAAAAACACACTATTCACTCAGCCTGTATTAAATAATGAACAACAAAAACTGCCTGCTAACGCACACAGTGAATGTTGATTAACAAACTAAAGTTAAATAATAAAAGCAATGTATCAGAGACCCTTAAAAAATGAAAAAGTTTAACTCAACAGTGAAACATCACAGCGTAGCTTAAAGATCTGCTGTTTGTCTTAGACGTGGGGTGATTTACATGTTAAGTCAATGCAACTTAAGCTAATTGACTAATCTAAATCGGCACCATAGACATGCTCCTAGTAAGTAGTCATCTCTTAAGAGCAATCACTATCTGTTCATTAGCTACTACAGCAGGGGAGTTCTCGACATCTACCTGAGCTCAAACTCCCCTCTCGCCTTGCAAACGGGAGGGAGCCCTGGGCTCGAGGATCTTAGGAGCTCAAGGCTCTCTCCCGGGACAGCATGCCAAACAAGCTTTATAATCCATCATCAGCTAAGTGTGAAGTCTTGAAATGCTCTTTAGTGGTTTGCTGTTGAACATGGTCATCCACACGGTCTCCGTCTTACTGGACACACACCGCTGGAGACTGCTGTCCTAGTACCAGCACTTGCAGTTTTTGCACTTGCGCACTTACTGACTGTGACCCATGTTCAAGTGGGTGTGAAGACCACAAGTCTGTTTAGATTAAATTCAACTAAAAAAGTTTGGTTGCTGTGCTTCTGTGATAAAAGTCTACTGCAAACATTCAGACAGATTTCGCTAATAAACAACGCTGCACTTTAAGTTTTAAACAAATTGAATTCAAAGCCCAGGACGCACCAAGCTGACGTCAAAGGACTGTTGGCGAAGAAAGCTGACTGTTGTGGCTTCGCCTGTGTGAAAAGCTGTTTCTTTCCACACCTGCAGTTGGCAGCATCTGTATTGTCATTCCACAAAGGGAAACAGGAACTAGTGCTGCACACATACAAATGCAAACAAAACAGCGTTTACCATTTTCGCTTCTCTACAGAAGGATTCACTCTTGCAAATGTCTGATAATCCATATCGTTTGCAAATATTTAGGATATGTGATGAAGTGACAGCTGCTACTTTTGCCATTTTGCTAATTTTGTCATTTTTGTTTTTTGCGCTCTGGTTTGTAGTTGAACAGCCAATCAGAGCGCTCTTTCACTGATGGCTAACACTGATTCTACTTGCTGAATCATGCAAGCTCGCTCTGACATGAACCTGATAAAAGGCGATGTGTGAAACGCTTGAAACAGAAGCTCGCCGATTGCTGACCATCAGCTTGGTGTGTCCCGGCCTTAATAAGTAATAAAACAGGACTCCAAACCACTCGTGGGGCTTTTGCCGAACTTCTGCTTCTTTGTATTTAAATGTTTGACATTGGGAAATGCACTAGGAAGTGGTTGAACATATGCTGTACTTGGTTTTGGCTTGAGGGTATAGTCTCATTTGGAGCATCATTTCTGTTAAAGTTGGGTTTGCTGGCCTTTGATTGTTTCTTTTATTTGTCTGCTGCCCTCATCTATTCATCCTTTCATGTGATACCTGCAAATATTGTACATATTTCATTTACAGTCATGTTGTGCTGCTGTGACCACCTTCTGTAAATAAAGGCTTCAGTCTTTTTGCATTGCGTCTTAAGCCTGGTTTATAGGCGTTGAGTGATCGGTGTGACCCATGGTGCATGACTTGTGCGTTGTCGTGCATTTATACTTCTGCGTGCTGTTTGTGTTGCTCTGCAATAACACTTCCGAAACACTAGCTGGCAGTAGGTTTTTATGTTCCTCTGTGTTGAGTTCCTTCGGTGGTGTTTTGTTTTTCTGAACACTACCCAGGGCTTAATTTGTGCCAGTACACGCCGGATCCGGCACCTGACCGATCCCCCTCCTCAACCACCCTCCTCCCCCGTCTGCTGTTCACTCTCACTTTCTTCCGCGACTCCTCAACCCTCTTCACTTTCATCCGCGACCCCCTCCCCCCTTCACTTTCGTCCTTCATCTGTGACATCCCTTCGCCATCCAATGGTCCCCCCTCCCTTTCGTGCCTGACACCTCTCCATCGTCGGGTAACATGCCAGATCCATTACCCCGATCTGTTCCGGAACCTCGCAATTCACAAATTAAGCACTTCATGTACAAATATCTCAAACTCACTCATTCAGAGGCGAGAACCGGCGGACGAGCAATAACTTTAATCATAAGGTGAACACAAAGCAAAAATTTCCACCTGAAGCTCCTTCACGGGACTCCACACTTGTAAACTCGCTCCAACGGGTTCGCACGGCTCTCGGTCCCACTCACACTCGTCAGCGACACCAAGCCGACCAATCACAGAGCTTGCTCTATGCACCGTTGTGACATTTTTTTGAGAGGTGCGTGTCGGCCACGGTGAGGGCTAAGCAACAACGCGAAGGCTGCGCCAGAGCATAAGCGTGCGCTTGATGCAGAAATATAAATCAGCCTTTAGTTGGTTGCATTGCCTTTGCTCCACACCACACACGTTTCTCATTGGATGATCAGTTAATGCTATACTGACCCCTCAAATTTCACCAGGGGTTGTTACTCAGAACAATTCATAATTCTTTAAAAAATAGATTGAATCTAATGAGATTATTTTGAAGAATTATATTGCTTGCATTCAGCAGATTGGGGCCTCTTTTTCCTTAGTAGCTGCCTTAATCCTTCAAAGAATGTTTCGGTCTTTACTGCAATATTAGCAGCGTGGGACATGGTCAGCAACAATACTCAGGTCGGTTGTGGCATTTACATGTGATGCCCAGTTGGCACAAAGGTGTTCAGGGTGTGCTAAGAAAATATTTATCGCACTACTACACCACCAGAAGGCTGAACCATTGATATGATAAAGAGGTTTGGATGCTCTGTGTTTACACCAAATTCACAGTGAAAATCAAGACTCGGGACATCAAGACATTTTTTTTTTATCTTTTATTGTCCAATTTTAGTGAGTTTGTGCAAATTGTAGTAGTTCTTTGATGCTGAAAATATTGAAGTGACCATCACAGAGTCCTGATCTAAACCGGGAAAAAAGACCTGGTAAGAAACCTGCAATTACCAAACTATTGGAAGAAACTCAAGAAGATATGATCAATAGCTCGTTTGAGCAGCATCGTTCTGTACAGTATGGTATACATTTATTACCACTTTCCGAAATGGCAAAATGGAAAGCCATACTACTTTTTGGGACCATTTTGTAAGTTCCTTGCACAACAGTACAGTGCTAAATGGCGGAGGTAGACTCACAGCTAAATGCTGATTGGTTTACAGAGAATCATCACTTGCATCTAAAAAAAAATAATGCGATCAACAACACAGGAATTGGCATTTTTAAATACACAGCTGAAACACAACACTGCAATAATACCAAGGCGGCGCACAGAAATGACCCAAAGCTCGTCTCTATGACAAGCAGCCACATGCCAAGAATAAGAACAGGATCTGCTTTAAGTTCTTTCTTTTTTTTTGTTAATGGGGTCATTCACGTCTAAACGTGAAAAAAGCAAGAAGTGTTGCTTTCTCATTAAGTGCGTGTGCTGCTCGTCTACATTTGAAACAAGTAACTTGAGTTTGCAAAAGATGTGATGCTGTACAGCTTTCTCTAGTCTCTTATAGGACATGACTATCCTACATCAACGCTAGCCTAGATAAGGATTTATTTGACAATGCAATTCTAACTTTGCATTTAAATGCCAAGGAGTTTCCACAACAGGGTGGGTGTCTAGGCATAGGCAAACTAGTCGGTCACCTAGGGCAACATTAGCTGCAGGGGGGCCAATGAAGAGCAAACAATAATATCCTTGAAAATTTATTAAAGACTGCATAATGTACTGGGTCATTGACCTTATTCTTCACCTATGAGCAGGCGCCGCCATTGGAAGTTTTTTGGCTCGACACTTTCAATCTCATTCACTTCTATTGATTTTTAGATGTTAAAAACAGTAGTTTGACTGTTTCCTGGCGTTTATTATTCCTAGTCATTTCTCCCATAGGCTGAATCGGAAGTTCTAAAACAATCGCAAAAACGAGCAAACTTCCGCATTGAAGAATAGGGTCAATGCTTACAATTTAAAGCTTGTAATATGTTGAAATAACTACTTATAATGCATGTTTTTTTTTTTTTGCCTTATATGTTTGACCAGCAGGTGTTCCTAGCATGTGCTGTTTCGAACAGTGAATTGTTTAATTGAGTTCACATTAAGCTGATGATTGATAATAAAGCGTGTTCGGCATGCTGTCCTGAGAGAGAGCCCTGAGCTCAGAAGATCCTCGAGCCCGGTAGGTCTCAAAAGCTCCCCCGAATTCATTCGGCCTATTCCTTGATCATCAGGGGCCGCCATAGCTGAACAAACCGCCTAACCGCCTACTAAAACACTCATATACTGTGCCATTTTGTTTTATTAAATTCACTTATACTGGACTGTGGGAGTAAAACGGAGCACTCCGAGGAAGCCCACGCCAACAAGGGGAAAACATGCAAACGCCACATGGAAATGCCAACTGGCCCAGCTGGGAGTCAAATCAGCGACCTTCTTGCTGTGAGACGACTAGCAAGTGCTAACCACTGAGCCATTGTGCTGCCCTGTCCTGGATTAATCTAGAAAATAGGGGAAGGAGTAGAGATGGATGGAGGGATTCTTCAAGACGAAGATGACTAAGGTAAGAAAATCTGGTTATTTATGTAAATTTGGATTTGTCTGATTAGTAAATCGTATGATAGCTAATTGTGGGACCAGCCCTGGTCAATCATAAGCACCTGATCCCCTTGAAATTAGTTTATAAATAAACTTCACTTGTTTTGAAGCTTTGAAAAGCTTTGTTTCCTGGTTCCACTCCAGAGTCCCTGTATCTGTGTTTGCACTCGGTGAAAAGCAGTGAACTGATGACCTTCATGGCCAATCACGGTCATTTCTGTTGAGCACTGGTGAACACTATGGCAAATCAGCAGTTTAAGAACGTGCTCAGCGATGCTTAGATGTTAGCGGAGAATGAACATTTGAAAACTTTCAGTACCGGGACAACACTATTACAGACAACACGAGGGTGTGCTACAGAGGACTGCATTGTTTTATCGCTCACCGGGCTTACATAGGCTGAAGCAGAGAAGCGTCCCCAGTGTTTACCTGGTGCCATGAACTGAAGTCTAGGAGTCTATTACTCCTAAAGAGATTGTGACGTAGTTTGATGCCTAATATGCTTTTAATTGTTTAAATTAAACTGAACTGAATGATATTAAAGTGATGTTTACACCACATCTGCACTTTGAAATTGCAGCAACAGCTGGAGGTTTGTAGTCCACAGCATGTTCACATTGCTGATCCTATATAGGATTGGGCGACGTTGACCAATTTGGCATCGTAATATGTCTAATGTGAAACATCGCGATGGAAGATGACATCGTCATAGGTGACAGTGAATTCTATATTTATGAATAACTAATTACTTATTTGTAGCCTACCGTTTCAACTACCTGACCCGCATGGTCTTTGTTTTACCTATAACCAAATCATAAATTAAAATTACGAAGTACAAGCGTGAAAGCCAAAGATTGAAGCAGTGTACTGATGCTGTGACACGTTATCTGATACATTCAAAAGACAGAAGAGTCGTTAGATAGAGACAAGATTAATTAAATATCACGTTTAACAACTATAGTGAGATGCGATCCAACGGTACATCCTTGATAAACTGTCCGACGTGCACCGCTCTCTGGGGTTTTGTGCTCAAAGCACCCGCTGACTGCCTGGAGCTCAGACAAGCGCATATGCTAGAGCACATGACAGAGTGTGTGTGGTCACGTGATGCGTGTTTTCAACGGTATAGTGTGGACGGAGATCTCTTCAGAAATGCTAGGTGAAACATCAGTGTGGACGTGTATCGATTTCATTCTAAAATGCCATTTTAAAACTAAGACGTGTTAGTGTAAACCGGCCTACGTGTGTATTTTTCGCAAGCGGGTTGCTGCTGTGACGGGGGCTGGGCTGAGGAACTCGATGCCGGCTCAGCATCTTGATGTCTATCGGCCTTTGGTGATGGACGATGGCATCATTTATCGACCCAACCCTAATCCTATACTTCCCGGTTTCTTCCCACCGCAGCCTCGCTTTCATGTTTTAAAATGGCCACCGCGTGAAATAAGCGTATGGTCTGTAAAATAATCCGAACTTCCCATCACTATTGCAGTTGTTTAAAAAGCCACACAAAGTACATATCGGTAGGCGTGATGACATATGTTTGCTGACAATTACATTGCCTTCCTCCTGAGTGAATGAACAGATTTGAAAAGATCATGAAACCTTCTACAACACTGAAGAATGAGTTTCCAGATGTCGCTTCAGGTCTCTTTGATACGAGTAACTCAAGTCACAGCGCAGACACACGAACGGCTTCTCTCCAGTGTGAACTCTCATGTGAGTCTGAAGGTTTCCGATGAATCTGAAGCTTTTTTCACACTGAGGGCAGCTGAACGGCTTCTCTCCCGTGTGAACTCTCATGTGAACCTGGAGGTTTGTTTTGTTCGAGAAAGTCTTTCCACAGTGATTGCACATAAACTGTTTTTCTCCAGTGTGAGTTTTTACATGATTCCTCAGACTTTCCTGGTCTGTGAAACTGCGTCCACACTGATGACACACAAAACTGTTCTGCTTTAAGTGAGACGCCATGTGTTTATTAAAGGTTACTTTGTGTCTGAAACTCTTTCCACAATCAGCACATATAAACGGTTTCTCTCCAGTGTGACTGCTGACGTGATACTTGAGGTTTAGTTCAGTCGTGAAGCTCTTCTCACACAGTTTGCATGCGTAAGGTTTCTCTCCGGTGTGAACTCGGATGTGCCTGTTAAAGCTTCCTTTTTGAGTGAAGCCGTTTCCGCACTGTAGGCACGTGTAAGGCTTTTCTTTAGAGTGAACACTCATGTGGCCCTTAAGAGTTCCCTTTTTGGCGAAACTGCATCCACACTGTTGGCAAATGAACGGTTTCTCTCCCGCATGGATGCTCATGTGGCTTTTTAGAGTTCCTTTTTTTGTGAAACTCTTTCCACACTGTGGGCAGACGAAGTTATTTGTAGTCGCCGTCTGTTCAGACTCTGAGCAACTAAATGATTCCTTTCCCATTTCATCAAGTACTTCGCTCTCCTCTTTCAGCACCTTCAGGTCTAAGACAGAAGAAAACAAATAATAGATAAATATCTGCTTGTGTGAAGGGCATTAAAGATTGTCTTAACTCAAATTCTTTGAAACTCAATATGCTCAAAACTGAGATCATTTTTATTGGCACCTCAGCACTTACCAGCAATATTTTGACCAGTTTCTCCTGTGAGATTGCTGGCTCTCACATTAAAACATCTACTTCTGCTTCGACTCCACACTCTTGTTTCAGTCTCACAATAAATCTGCATTCTTTCATTCACGTCGAATTGCCCAACTGCGTCCCTTCATCAACAGCAAGGATGCTGAGACTGTCGTCCATGCATTTCTCTCATCACGCATTGACTGCTGTAATGCCCTTTTTATTGGTCTGCCTGCCAGCCTCATCTCCAGTTTACAATATATTCAAAACTCTGCGGCTAGAATACTTACTCATACTAAATGTTCTGCTTATATAACCCCAATCTTGTATGACCCCAATTGGCTCCCAGTTGCATACCATATTAAATTCAAAATTTAGATCCTTAAATGGCCTAGCTCCCTCTTATCTTTGCAACATGCTTGTCCCCTACATCCCTACTCGCTCACTATGTTCCTCTGATTCTGGCCTTCTTGCTGTCCCTCGGTACCACCTCTCTTCAGTGGGGGGCAGATCATTTAGGGCAGGGGTTCCCAAACTTTTCAGCCCGCGACCCCCAAAATAACAATGCCAGTGACTCACGACCCCCAATATCCTCTGAGGTTGTTATAAATACAGAAACCTTGCATGCAATGGCGCACACACACAAATAGACCCAAGTCTATTCTTCGTTTAAATTTTTTTATGTATGTCAGTGCTGTAAATGTGCCAGAATGTTTAACCTGGTGTTATAAAATCAATCTGCTGCATCTGACGCTATTGTTGTGTTTTTAATATAATGTAATTACCCCAGGGGTCGCAATTCAATAGAACTAGTAACTATAAGCTACTATAGTAACTATATAGTATATAGTAACTATAAACGACTATTTTTTCTCTTCAATAGGTTATGGATAAAATATGGTAATTCTTATGGTTTAATAAAAATAAACAGATTTTTGGAAATCACCAGGCGACCCCCCCCCCCCCTTCATTGTCCCGCGACCCCTCGGGGGGTCCCGACCCCCACTTTGAGAACCACTGATTTAGGGCGTACTCACACTATGTACAGTTACCTTTAACCGAGCCAAAGCATGCTTGTCCCCCTCCCGTCTCCCCCGACAGCCCACACTCAATTTGCATTCGGGCCTGGGCATGCTTACGTCATCGATGCTGCGCTGTTCAGTAAGCGCTCTCGCTCAGCACAGTGGAGATTTCTTTAGTTATATCGTTTAAGTCGTTTGATATGTGGTGACACGCAGTCAAATATTTCACCGAACAGATCAGCCACTTTTGACACTCATAAACAATCATAAAGTCCTCGTGCTGCAGGAATTAGGAGGTTTGCTGAAGGCGCAGCTGACGTGCAGTGAGGGGTTTGCGTCTTTAATAAACTACGACAATTTTGCGTTCATTGAACAGTACGAATGATTAATTAATCCATATGAAACAGTCCCTTAAAAGTCACGTCTCGCTTTCAATTTCTGCGCCCAAGTGAACCGCGCTCTGGTCCACCTCTTCCAGCTGGGCCAGGGCCGTTCAAGTGAACCGTGCCTGAGCCCGATTCAGAGCACTCACACTTCTCAACTTATCTGGGAAACGGGCCTGAGCACGGTTCGGATAGCGTAGTGTGAGTACGCCCTTAGTGTCATTGCACCCAAACTTTAAAACTCTCCAACTCAAACTCTCCTATCAAAATTTAAATCTTAACTTAAAACTTACTTGTTTTCTGAATGCTACACTTCTGATTTGATAAACTGACCACTTTGTTTGATCCACCTGTACTCTGCATATTTGTCTCTTAGGTCTTGTTTTGTATCTTCATTTTGTTATATTTGACTTCTTGCTTGTGAACCTACTGTTGTCTCTACTTGATTATTGTTTCCTTCAATGTCTGTTCGTACTTTTTGTTACATTCATTGTAAAGTGTCCTTAAACTCTGGAAAGGCGCTATATAAATAAAAACTCCAATTTAATGGCACAAAGCAAATGAAATATGATGATAAACATATGTTAGCAAGACAGAGGTATTAACTAATTTCAGGACCTCTTTGGATGCTTCTCAAATACTTTTGAATTGGCAAACACCTTTCAGCTTACCCAAACATGACTGGTAAATTATAGACAAGATTTGCCTCAAATAGTGGAAAATATTGAACACCGCTACGTTCAGTTTTTCAGAGAAGCAGAATGTGGTAAAAACCAAGTGAAGATTTAAACATGCTTACTGAAACCGATGACCTGTTTAATCTAAGCCACAGGTGTCAAACTCAGTTCCTGGAGGGCCGGAGCTCTGCACAGTTTAGTTCCAACCCTAATTAATCACACCTGATCAAACTAATTGAGTCCTTCAGGCTTGTTTGTAACCTGCAGGTAAGTGTGTTGAAGCAGGGTTGGAACTAAACTGTGCAGGGCTGCGGCCCTCCAGGATCTGAGTTTGACACCCCTGATCTAAGCATTAGCTACATATTGCTAGACATGCTATTAGATCTTTTTACATTTTGTCAGTTTAGTGGCTAATTCGTACAAATTTGTTTAGTCATACAATTTTAAAAGAAGGTGTGGCACCAAGACCCCAGCCCTAAACCCAACCGTCATTGGGGGATGAGCAAAATTGTACGAATGAGATTATACGAATTCGCCACAAAAAAAAAAGGTTTGAATTGTCGTCAAGTAGCGTTGGATTTTCTTGCATTTTTTTTTTTAATATGACATTTTATAATGAAAGTCACTCATACTTGGTGTTTCCACTACATTGCAGAGAAACAATCTCCATTCGCATAGTACAACCTAAAAAGCTTGTTATGTCTCCATTCACACAACACATGTGCATATCTTGCTGGCATCTGTTTTTGCTGTCAGCTGGTAGTGCAATTGTATGTCTCCCTTATCTGACACACGAGGTTCAGTTCCTGAATCTCTCTGTTAGCGAGCTGATGATCTTATTCAGGCGTTTTAATTAAGAAAGACATACAAAATGTGCAGGGCAGGGGGGTCCTGAGGACTGGACTATGGAACCACTCATCCAGAAGACCCAATCAGGGAGCAATCGTGGATATCCATGCCTTTTTTTCTAAAGGCTGCCTTTAAGTCCTTCTACGCTGAAAAACAACCCTGACATGTTCAATCTAAACAGGGTCTTCAGCACTCTCAATGCACTTTTTTAAGGGTGCTTTCACACCTGCCTTATTTAGTTCGGTTGAATCGCACTAGAGTTCGTTTTCCCTTTTGGTTCGGTTCGTTTGGGCAGGTGTGAACGTAGCAATCGTACTAGAGTGCGCACCAAAAGCGGACCAAAAAAGCGTACCGAGATCTCTTTGAAGAGGTGGTCTCGGTACGGTTTCGAACAAACCCTGGAGAGGATTGTTTGTGGTGAGAATATGATCCGAACTAAAACAGACCCAACCGCAAAAAGTACTGCACCTTTTTGGACTAATCCAGCTGCCATAGGCTGATGCGCTGTGCATTATGGGATGTGGAGGAAACATATTTTTGACAGCGCTTTACCAAAAGAGAGAGAGAGGGGGAAAACATTACCTGATGGATCGTTGGTAATATTTCCGGAAGATGACCATGTTGCAGTTTAGCTAAATTAATTCACGCCTCCTCCTGAAGTGACGTACGATGCACCTTCGCCGTTTGCAACGCCTTAAAACATTGTTTTCCAACCACAGCCGCGCTTCATTCTCGAAATGTATAGTTTGTCTTAAGTGATGTATACAAACTATATAGTATACTATGAGCAGGGATACAATCAGCCAGCGCAGACGTCCCTCCATAGTGAAAAGCGATATTTTGTGTCTGCCGGTTTGTTTATTTGCGGGAATTCCATTGGCATTTTCCCGCACGTGAATTCTGACGAATCGAAAAGCAGTTTAGGAAATCTGTTCAACAACATCTGGCCAATGAGTGATGTGGATTTTGTCACATGAATACATTTTGGTTCTTTTTAACTGGTTCGGACCAAAGTAATCAGTGTGGTGTGAAAACGGCCCAAAGGCGGCAGAAAATGCTACAATTATTGCCCTTGGTCCGGACCAAATAAAGCGAACTACAGATGTGAAAGCACCCTAAGTCAAAGATGCCAGAGTAGCGCGGACACTACAGGTGTAAGCATAGTCAGAATTTGTTACACATCTCAATGCTAAACTCACAATACAATATTATCTCCATACTGTATTACAAAAAATAAAAACAGACTAATATTAGTTATTTTTCAAACATATGATAATAAAACAATATTATCAGGGATGCACCGAAATGAAAATTCTAGGTCAAAAATTTAAATTCTGGATGCATTTGGCCAAAAACAGAAAAGCTTTGTAATACTAATTATTTTATTAAAGTAATGTTGTACAAATTTTTTAATTTTTATTTTTAGGGGTTCGAGCACGTACCGCTGAAACCATATAGTATTAAATGCAATTTTTAAAAACACAGGCCAATACAACAACCACATTTTATGACAGTAAAGCTGCGGTCACACGAGTGTTTGAGCATGCGAAATTCAGTTGTACGGCGCTGCGAAAAGGGGCGGGATTAAACAAGATGATTAGACATTTAAAAAAACCAAGAGATTGCTCCATGTTTTAAATTTCTGTTCAGCGAGGTCATGTTTTGATCCTCGATTGGTCTCACGCAGTTAAGTGATGCGATTTCGCAGGTCAGTTCACCAAGCTTGAACTTTGCAATGCAGCGAACTGCGAAAACTTGACGCGCAAACTTACGTTTCCGGTCTGACGCTTTCCCATGCATATGAATGGAAGTCTATAGGGAGAAAAGTTCACTGTGACCGCAGCTTAAAACTTATTGACAGTGAACAAGTCGAGCGGCTTCACTTCACAAGCGTTGCCATGACAACACAGTAGCGCTATCGCAAGCAGTATAAACAAGTATATTACAAAGAAATGTCCTGTCTGTTACTTGAGCTGGCTTTGTTCTTCTGGTGAGCATGTGTGGTTCATACTCCACTGTTTTGATCTTTCACCACAGCGTGTGCGCTTTAAGTTGGCGCAGGAACAAATCCACAATGCACATGCCATTGAATTGAATAGGTTTCATAGCGCAGCACTTTCCATGTCCGCTGTGAAGCGGCTTTCACACCAGACGCAGAAAGTGCTGCACTATGACTACAGAGTGAAACCAGTGCACTGAATGAACACTGCTGGGCAGTGAGGTGTAACATAGTCATTTTTCGGCTCAGATTTTTGGTTGTTTCTCATTTGGCCAAAAATTATATATATTTTTTTTAACAATAATTTTCACCAACCGAATATT
Source organism: Danio kyathit (assembly GCA_903798195.1). NCBI lineage: Eukaryota > Metazoa > Chordata > Actinopteri > Cypriniformes > Danionidae > Danio > Danio kyathit. The sequence continues at coordinate 48,041,580 of LR812522.1, read as the reverse complement.
CGGTGCATCCCTGTATATTATAATATGTAGGCCTACTGTTGGTTAAAATGTTAATTTTGTATAGACTTGGGGCGGTGGACTTCAATAGACTTTGTCATCAGAATAATCATAATTCTAAAGTTGAATTTTTATATACGCTAGACACAAGAGCTTGTGCTTTGTCAATGACAACATAAATAAATGAACCATTTTCAATGATAAAATCACGCATTTGTCATTATCAGATTCCCTTGTGCATTATAACCAGTTATTTTGACCATATTCTTCAATGCAAAAGTGTGCTTGTTTCTGTGATTGTTTTAGAGCGTCCTAATCAGTAGCCTATGGGAGAAATGACTAGGAATAATAAACAGCAGAAAACAATCAAACTACTTGCTCTACAATAGGTATCTTTATGACTATATGTTAAAATAAAAACAATTTAATTACAAATAATCAGTTTGCAACATAAAGCAGCATAACGAGCTGATTTTATTATCTAAAAATGAATGCAAGTGAATGAGACCGGACGTCTCGAGCCAATAAACTCCCAATGGCTGAGCACAAAACTTTCTATGTGAAGAATAAGGTCAGTAGTCATACCAGCACTGACACTCTGTATACATTTAATTTCACGCTGTGAATACAGGCAGGCAGCATGCACAACTCTGTGTTCACTGTGAAATAATAAAGCATAAAAATTGCGATTTAATGATTGAAATGGGTTTGCGTTTACTCATCTCGGTGTCGTCACTTTCAAAAACTTAAATCAAACAAATCATAATTACCATCAACGGCTCCTAACGATGCACTGAGGTCTTGTGAATGCAAGTCAACTGCTCTGTACAACAAAACTGAATGTTTTACTTTACAACCGGTTATTTACAGCATAAGCAAACTCACTGGAGTGCAGTATGCACTGCAAGTGTCTCATCAAATACGTTCACTTTACGTTGAACTTTATGCGCAAAAATGGATTATCGCATAAAAGACGTGCGAATAAAGCAGCGTTTCCATTCAACGAGTCAAAGCGAATAAAATCGTCACTTCCTGATTAACTGGCGCCAAATATCAACAGTAAAAACTGAATTTGCTGCGGTAGGAGAAGCTGCGTCAATCTTTTCTTCATCTAATAAATGACTTGTGCCTCGGAAGGCAATCCTGACACGCAGTGAACTTGCGGTGGCGTTTGACGTGGAGCACAGACACTCTTGATCTGGATGTTATTAATAATATAATGACACTAATACGTAAACGGTAAGGCATTTTAGAATGACCAAAACAACATTTCAGATGGTTTATAATGTGCTCAGCCTGCTGGTTTGTCGTTTACACATATTTTTATCATCACATGATCTCTTATAACAAAATCACATGACCTTTTTTTTAATGCGCACACTAGAATTTGTGCGGTAAAAGTGTTTCCATCGTAGTTTATGCGCATCTTATCGAATAAAAAGTTTATCCTACTCAGTTATGCGCATGTTTTTTATGCACATTTTCAAAATTTATGCGCATCATGGCGTTTCCATCAACCGGTTTTAATGCCCATAAAAATAGGTGTATGGAAACATAGCTATTGACATTTTTGGGTGAATTATCCAAAAAAAAAACAATACTGCAAACTAACTCTTGGATAAAACAAGCTCAGTATCACAGGGCATAGCTATTATCCTCAAAAATCATGATCACGCTGATGGCATAATGGCATCACATCTGATTAATATCCAGTTATTAGCCATGTGAGCCAAATGACATAAAATTCATAGTAAATAAAATGGTATGTCAAATGATACGCTTCGTTTACTGATAAATGATAACTTTCCATATTTGTTGTGGGCTATTTGTACAAGGTTTACGCTTTCATGTGTCAACAGTATTTAGCAATTTATTTAGTTACCTTTAGAGCAGATTTTGTACGACAGTATTCAGGTTTCTTAGTAGATAACTGGCTATTTAAATGAAATAAAATGCATTTTGATGTCTGAGAAGTGTCTGCATCTTCTCTGTCTGCAATATTTCAATTTTATATACAACCCAATGTCAATTAAATCTGCCGCAATTAAAGCTGTGGTCACACTGGACTTTTCTCCCCATAGACCGGAAACGCAAGCTTGTGCGACAAGTTTCACAGTTTGCTGTGTTGCAAAGTTCAAGCTTGGTGAACTCTGACCTGCGAAATCGCATCACTTGATCAAAACATGACCTCTCTGGACAGAAATTTAAAACATTGACCAATCTAGGGATGCTCATTTCGGTTTATTTTACCAACCGACAACCGCAGCTCGTTAACCGAATATTAACCGTTAACAGATAAATATTAAAATATTATTTAATAAAAAAAATAATTGAGGTTTCTATTTTGTGACGCATTAAATATTTTAAAATACTGATTTATTTTAACATGCGAACAACAGCATACAGAACATAACAGAACATCTTCACGCACTTGCAGTGTTACAGCATAGAAAAAAAAGAATAAACTAAATAATAATAATAATAAAATAAACAGGCCTGCCCTAGATATTTTTCACCTAAATGACCAATTTAGATTACAAAACGAAAACACTGACTGAATCCTTTTTAAGAGCCGGCATTTGCTGATTTTTCCAATCATGTTTTTTTCGTCCGTCATATAAAAATATCAGGCTATTAAATCGATCGCTCCACTGAAAATATGCATTTGATTAATGCTTCGTTGTTATTATGTCACAAAACCCTTTTTAACATTATAATAGAAGTCATTAGTTTAAAGATTCTGTCATAATGACTTATTTCCTCCGTCTCACTCGCAATCAGCATCAGCGCTGGTTTGTGTCAATTCGTCTGTCAAACTGTGACCAGAAATATTCTTCTTTCATTTTGCTTCTTTGACAAAATACGTCTTTAGGCACGTGTGGTTGCACGTGTTACCATCCCGCAAGTTAACAAATATTTGTTGCACATCAGGGGCCGATCACAGAGAACGCGCTTTACCGTTCCAAAAATGCGAAGCGCACCGCACCACACTGCCTTTTGTGTTAACAAGAAAAAAGAAGCGCGGTGCTCTTTTATATGTTACTATAGGAAACGACTGAATCAGCTGGTCTATTGTGCGCGAGTTTTGCTGTCCATGTTGTTATAATTGTAATATACAGAATAACATTGTGATATCCATGATTTGTAAAGTAATATGCCTACAGCTCTGGCTAACTTGAAACTGCGACCACAAGTTCCTCCTCCATCATTAAAAAACTATCCGTCATCCTGACAACACGAATACTGCAGGCACCTCAACAGAAACCCTGCTCTGCTTTCATTTGATTGAAGAATGAAAAAGACGCGACTGACGTAACGCACTAATCCGCTCAGGGTTGAGTTTTATTTTAACTGCGAGCACACAGCGCGCAACAGCATAACGTAAGGCGCGCAGGGCGCATAAGCAGCGCCAAAACAGTTAATAAACCATTTAAAAATGCCCTTCTCAACACAAAAAGTCCGTTTAGTGATCGGCCCCTGATGCAGCCAAACTTTAAAAATATATAAAATAATAGTTTTTATTCGTTTAACTGATACCATTGATCGGTTACAAACGCACCCTCTCGGTTAACGGTTAATCGGTTATTTTGAGCATCCCTAGACCAATCGCTCGCTTTTTTTAAACGTTTAATCATCTTGTTTAATCCCGCCCCTTTTACGCAGCGCCGTACTACAGAATTTAGCACGCTCAAACTCGAGTGCGACCGCAGCTTAAGACAAAATTTCTGTACGGCTCAACATTTTAATAAACATCCAATGAGTTTTGCAAATGAAAACCAACCTGTTTGGTCCTCAAGATCTTCTTGTTTGACTCTGAACGTTTCTTCAATCCTCACGTCTTCGCTCTCCTCTTTCATAAACGCCATCTTAAACAACCTGTTGCTTCACCTGGGGTAGTTCTGTAAATGAAAAAGAAATCCAAAACAAATCTCAGTAGTCTGTGCACTGGTAAGAGTCAGTCAGAATGCAAGTTAATATTAATTAAATGACCTGAATTAAAAAAAACATTGAATAATTATATATTATATATTTTATTTTGATAGTACAATATTGTATAACAACAATTTAACCATGTACAAGCTTGACCGCTGTACTGTCTACTCAACGCCTTAATCCTTGTTTATTGTAATGTGCGCATTTAGTAAAGCTGCTTTTGAGTGATAATTAGAGATGCTCCATTCGATCAGCTACAGATAGGTATCGGCCGATAATCACATTTTATGAATTGATCGGTACTCGCCGATCATGAATCGAGTTTGTTTACAATTTTACAACGGTTTACAAAGGAGATGCACGCGCGCACCTGGCAGCGCTACAACACGCGAGAAGAGAAATGATGCAATGGGGCGTGAGCGATTGCTGCGCTTGTTTCTTTGAAATGTTTCTAAATTGCATTGTCAATCATTTTTAATACCAATTTTTTATCTGTCCATACTAAATGGTTAAAAGAGTTGTGTTTAAGGGATTAAATGCAACTTTCCCTATTTATTCTCTTAGATAAGGCGAGATCTCCACTTAACCAAAGAGCTTAGAATGACCAAGAGGCGACACTCAATGGTACGTTCCATTGCAACAGCAGCGCCCAGCAACAGCCCCGGATTCCGCCATTTTGAGGTGAAAGCGATCGGCTACCCATTGGATCTTATTGCTATCGCGATGGCAAGCGGCTGCTTTGTTTTTTATTTATTTATTTAAAAAGCGCATTAAAGCTGAGATACAACCTGAAAGACGACAATACAACACTTACTATCACAATCATCAGCACTTTTAACAGTTTACTTTACAGACTTATGCTGTTGTTCTATTGGAATTTTCATATCAAAATGGCCGCCGTGCCATCTAGTGGCTGTTTTCCCAAATCGCACTAGAGTGTCGTCTCTTGGGCTGCGTCCGAACCCGCATACTTCCATACTATACAGTACGCTAAAATCAGTATGCGAGCCGAGTAGTATGTCTGAATTCATAGAATTCGAAAATCAGTATGCGAGAAGTACCCGGATGACTTACTACTTCCGGCAAGATTCTAAAGCGCGCATCCCATGTACGCTGCGCTATCCTATGATGCTTCGCGAGAGAATTCATGAATGGGAGTAAATCGACGCAACTGACGCAGGTAGGTCAGGTGACCATGACAAAATGGCGGATGTAGTACGTCCGAATTCCATTCATACTTCTCACATTCATACTGTATAGAACGTACTTTTCTAACGGCCGTGTAGCACGTTTAAATTCAAATGCAGTACCTACTGGGTAGTATGCGGTTTTGGACGCAGCCTTGGTCATTCTAAGCTCTTTGACTTAACTATCATACTTTAAGCGAAAATGTGCTTTATGCATTATCAGATATCATTCTATCAGAATCGGTGCTCCGTATCAGTCGATCACGATGACAGGGCATCCCTAGTGATAATTCTTGTGAAAAGCAACTTGATCTCAAATAAACTTGAATCGAATTGAACAAAACAATAAACAAACACAATTAAATCCAGGCACTTATGCTTTGTAGTACGTGGTTTGTACATATGTAATAGGTTACCTCCATGAGAACATTTGCTGTTGGTTTATAAACACGTTTAGTGTTTATTTTCTCGTCGTCTTTACATTGAGGTAAAGTGGGTTTTATATTCACACATAATCGGACTTTCTCCTTGATAATATAATATCTTTAAAGTATTATTTGCACATTCTAAATAGAGAAATCATATTAGCAGCCAATGACTATCAAAATACATTGTTTACAATCAATTAAATAGCTAATGTTGTTTTCGAGTCATAATTACATGTCCCTGCTGAAAAATCCAGCTTAAACCAGCCTAAGCTGGTTGGCTGGTTTTAGCTGGTCGACCAGCCTGGTTTTAGAGGGGTTTTGGCCATTTCCAGCCTGGTCTTAGCTGGTCAGGCTGGGAGATGACCAGCTAAAACCAGCTTCACCAGCCAAAACCTATGACCAGCCTGGAAGTGGCCAAAACCCCTCTAAAACCAGGCTGGTCGACCAGCTAAAACCAGCCAACCAGCTTAGGCTGGTTTAAGCTGTTTTTTTCCAGCAGGGTTTTCAGACCGAATATTCAAAAGTGCCATGGTAAACAATATAGGGAGTGTGTCACAAGTTGTCACTGAACGAATGTGCGAATATAAAACCAACTTTACCTCAATCGTCTTTACGGTGTTTTGACCAGCAGGTGTCGTCGTGTGAGGGTCAACCGAGCGCAGTGAATCATTTCGCGAGTCATTTGGTTCAGTTGACTCGTAGTTGCATAAAGCTCATTTTCTTCATCACTGCCCGCCAAACAGCGAATGTTTGTTATAAATAATTATTGACTAATATGGAATCGAAATGAGGCGCACTTTCTTCTGTTTTTCACGTTTGGATGCGCTCCAGGACCGTCATTGTTGATAGATAAAGCATTACGATGTTTCGTTCAATAATGCATAATTAATTTAGAATCGCTTGTGAAAACAGTTAAATTGATTATGCACTAGTTGGTCGCTTTGTAAACCTTAAATATAAAAAAACACAAACCTTCAGCAATCACAACAGACGCAGGAAAGCGGCGCAGCCGGATGACGTCTCATCACTACTCCGTCACATGGGCTGTTTCTCAATTCCAAGAACGCAGAGAACGGACTTGCGTTCTTATGGAGACCGGTCTTGCCAGGTGTCCTCGGAAGAACGAACTCGGCAGACCACGAGAACAGAGAAGGCGTCCTCTGAGAAATGAGATGCTGCGTTCTTCCTGATGGTCATGTGACCTTCACGTGTTAATTATTTAAACATTACAGCATTTATACCACGATTTATTGTTTTTCCCCTTTTCAAAATATATACTAGGCATAAAAACATTATAAATATATGTTGCACAATGTAAATAAACATATTTTAATACGAATTTCAGCAAACAAACACCCTTAATATGTTTATTCCTTTATTAAGATGTCCATGGTGATGTTTATATTCACCGTCTGATTTAGGGAAACTCCTGAGGTAAATAAGTTATATCTCTGAACTTTATTAATAAATCTAAATAAAATGCTGCGCTTCCCACCTCCAGTCGCAATGACTTCTGGGGCTTCTAGAGCGAGATCGGTGCTCAAGTCTGCATCGGTGCGTCCTCGATATCAAGAACACATCCGGGAAGTTTCACGCGTCCTCTGGTCTTGCGGTCTTGAGTATTGGAACTGAACTTTGGCAGCTGATGATGACGTTACACGAGAACATGAGGACGCAAGACCGCTGAAGAACGCATATTGAGAAACAGCCAAGATCAGAGAGAGAGAAAACTGTATTATCGTATTTAGAAGACAATTTAAAACATTTAATATACTTGTAAAAGATACACCGTGGGAAAATACGAATGCTGACAATTTAGACACTAAAAAAATGTTGATATAGTTCATTAGCACTGCAATTGTGCATATTTGTGCAATATATCAGGACATTTCTATGAATAGATGGTCGTCCAAGAATCCATAGAAGATTAATAAGTTACAGAAAGTAGTCCACTTCTTATCTTAAACAACCTTCAAAGGTATTTTTTAGATGTGTGGAAACAATGTATATATTTACGGGGATTACAAATTCAACAATTATTTAAAAGACATTTACGAGAAGTGCATCAGGAAGGTTTTCAGTTCCAGGCTTAGCATTACACCATGATGTCTGCAGTTCACTTGTTTTATCTCTCTTGTATAACATATGAACTTTTAAATTACTATGAACTTTTTACAAATAAGAATCCACTCGGGTCGCCTACAGGAATGCTTTAGACATTAAACTAATTGTTCATTTAATATTATTGACCTACAGCCATAATAGCCAAATCAAATCGGTGCACAATAAAACTGTTGTCTTTTTAATAATTGAGGATATGATTTTATATAATTCATTGTTTACTAGTTAAAATGACAATGATATATATATATATATATATATATATATATATATATATATATATATATATATATATATATATATTTCATTTAGTGAATACTGGTTTTAGGCTAGCATGCATAGTTTTAGTGATCACATTCTTTCTAGTAAGAAATTAATGATATTTTTATATATTTACATTTTGATGCCTTTTCAAATATAATATTTGATATTGATTTTTATGAGCATCATTTTTTAAAAATGCTTTTGAATATTCAAGGAGAGAGGCGTCAACATTTTACTAAAAAAAAGCTGAACACTACTGAAACAAAAGAACATTAAATACATGATCAAACATGTCAAGCAGGTTTTACGGTTACATTTTATTAATTTTTTTACATTAATGTGTATTTCTGAAGTGGGTTATCACATGAGGTTATTAATTAGCAAGTAATATAAACATTATGAACGTAAACATTAGATGAGCAGGTTACATTTGTAACCACGTGTCCTAACAACACGCTACGTGATGAGATATGCAGTAATAAGCAATTGGGCTGTTTGCACCAAACGAAACACGACAGACATTTAAATACAGCCATTCAGAAGCACAGAATATGCACTCATGGACAAAACGGTAAGGTTTATAATCTATTAAATGCATATTAAACCTCTTTAACATTATTAAATGTACATGCAGAATCACTCATGTGTGTTTATTTCTGAAGTTCAATTTCAAACATATATACTATATACTATCTGAACTATCTGCTGCTGCTTTCAGTATATGGCAATAAATGTCATGTAACTCACATTATTAGCATTTAGCTCTGAATAAAGCACATGAGGTTTACCTGAGCTGATCAGTTTTCTGTTGTTCAGCCGTGAGAAAGAGAAGCCGTTTCTAATTTATCAATTCGAGGTGCTGGTTAGAACCAAAACTCCTTTTAATATGGAAAATATTCCTTCTATCGTGTGCAGTTGCTTTTATATAGAACACGACTTAAATCAGCCTTTAGTCTCGCTGTTGGTCCTCAATCTGGCAACCTGCGCTTGCGTTTGTTTGGATCCTGGAATGCAATACCTACACTCTCAGAAATAAAGGTACGCGAGCTGTCACTGGGGTGGTACCTTTTCAAAAGGTACAAATAAATACCTCAAGGGTACATAACGGTACCTAAAAAGTACAAAAGTGTTCCTCTTAAAATTTCTAGGTACTAATATATACGTTTGAGGTACCAATATGGACCCTTCAAGTACAAATGTGTACCTTTTGAAAACGGTACCACCCCAGTGACAGCTTGCGTGCCTTTATTTCTGAGAGTGTATGGGTGTCAAACTTACATACTGCACCTTTAAAGACGAAATGCAGCCATACGTTCCTCATATAGGGCTACGTTTTCACAGTGTAGTAGGCATTGTATATCAAATTGAGTGAGACAAGTGGATTCGGCAAACGCAAGTGAAAAAGAGATAAGGAGATGAGGGAGGCATCTTTATTGAGGCATGTGCCATGTATACAGACCCTTCTTCAAACGTACCCATGATGATGAGGAGGAGAATGAAGGTGAAGAAGATGTTATGGTGACTTTAGACGATCAAGCTAGTGCTGACCATGCGGCTAACAGCAGCACAGCACAACATGAGGCTGAGCCTGAGGCTAGCTGTAGTGGCGGGAGCAGTGGCAGCTCAGACTGGGCTCATCGTGTGTCTGAGGGGGTAGTTAACAATGATGCTCGCGCCGTCCTGATCGATCATGGGCCTGTTTCATTCCACAATAGGCAGAACAAATATCCAAGCTCAACCTGTGACGGCGGTTTGGGAGGCAAAGTGTGCTCCCTCGCTAATGATTAGCTTCACTGCAAACTCCCAAATGGATACTCACCATCTACAGGTAGTATGTTTTGTTTTGCTTGTATGCTTTTTTCAACAAAAAAATCTATTTACATGTGTTTTTTCTGATTGAAAACACCCCCGAAAGTGTACGTGCCCTGCTGAAAAAACCAGCTTAAACCAGCCTAAGCTGGTTGGCTGGTTTTAGCTGGTCGACCAGCCTGGTTTTAGAGGAGTTTTGGCCATTTCCAGGCTGGTTTCCAGCCATTTCCAGCCTGGTCTTAGCTGTTGACTAGATAAAACCAGCTTGACCAGCCAAAACCAGCTTGACCAGCCTGGTTTAAGCTGGACATAACTGGTTTTGGCTGGTCAAGCTGGTTTTAGCTGGTCAACTGCCAGCCTGACCAGCTAAGACCAGGCTGGAAATGGCTGGAAACCAGCCTGGAAATGGCCAAAACCCCTATAAAACCAGACTGGTCGACCAGCTAAAACCAGCCAACCATCTTAGGCTGGATTTTTCAGCAGGGTGAGCATGATATTGTAATTGCATGTTAGCATTACTTCGGTGCTCATTTGGCAGTGGAACTGTAAACGCTAAACTAGTACAACAGTTACAAGATGAGAAGTGTTATTGGCATGAGGTGCTCAAGTCGGTTGTGGCTATCATTAAATGGGGACTGCCTTTCCATGGTGACAATGAACTTCTTGGATTAGCACACAATGGTAACTTTCTTGAGGTCATTTCTCAGTTTGGTCCTTTCCTTAATAAATATGGACAGATGAGTAAGGGCAAGACATCCCATCTCTCATCAACTATATGCAAGGAGTTGATTCAGCAAATGGGCGACAAAGTGAAAGCTACTATAGCTGCAGATATACAGCAGGCGAAGTTTTTTTCTCTGATGGTGGATTCTAGCCCTGACCGCTCACATACTGACCAGCTCACATTCATTTTTCGATTCGTGAGCAAAGAGGGGAAAATAATTGAACGATCTTTCGGCCTTGAAGGGTCACACAGGGCAGATTCCGGCTGAAACTGTAATGACTAGGCCAGGTATACGACAATGCAATCAATGTGTCAGGGCAATATAATTGGCTGCAGGCTCATATGAAGAGCAAAAATCCTTTAATACATTACACTCCATGTGCAGCACATTCACTCAATTTGTTGGGGGTAATTAGTATAGAAGGCTGCTGTCAAGACGCAAGCAAGTACATTGATCTCATGCAGTCCTTATATGCATTTTGTGCAAGTTCCACTCACAGATGGAACGAATTCTTTAATAATGCAGACATCAAGGTAGACATGACATTGAAATCACTGTTAACATTACATTGGAGTTCCTGTGCAGATGCATCTAAAGCCCTTTGTGGAAATCAGGGATGTACTTCAGAGAATATCCTCTGATAGAGGAAAGAAACGAGAAACACGCATGGAGGCAGCAGCACCGAGCTTAAAATTGGGCACTCTTGACATGGACACTGTGTCTTAAGCAGATTCAAAGTGTGGCATAACAAAAGCCAGACATGGATCTGATGACTGCAATCCGTCTGTTTAAGTCTTTGATATCATGCTTGTATCACTCCGAGACAAATTTGTCCATTTTGAAAGATCTGCAAAGAATTTTCCTGGTGTGTGTCAGTCTTTTCAAGATGAACTACAGAGGGCCAAAGAGCAGAAAGGATTTCCAAAAGAGCATGAAGTAACTCTGAAAGGCCGTGAACGATACCAGGTAGAAACATTTAATGTCATTATTGACAAGCTAGTCAGCCGTTTAGCACAGAGTTGATGCATACCAGAACATTAATAACAGGTTTGGGGTTCTACTAAACTTGGACACAGGATTTGCCCTCTGATCATAAACAGGCTGATGCATTCTGTGCTTCCTATCATTCTGATTTAGATCAGAACCTTGCAGATGAAATTATTCAGATCAGATGCTTTGTGAGCTAGATAGGTCTCCTCAAAAACTGCTGCAGGTGCTCTTGAAACACAGTCTGCAGTCAACTTTCCTCAATGTGTGTGTGTAGCTTTACGTATATTTTTGACATTGCCAGTTACAAACTGTGAAGGAGAAAGATCATAGATGGCAAGAATTAACAATGAACTCAGAACACAAACACAGCAACATCATGGTAGTTCAGCTTAGGCTTGCGCCCTTGTCCTTTATGCACTAAAATTCCTCCAGATTCCTTGAATCTTTTAAAAATGTTATGTACTGTTGAAGGAAGGAACGTTGTTCGTAAACATTTCAATAATTTCCTCACATATTTGTAATCAAACTGGCGATCCTCGGCCCATCTTTGCTCCTAAAGGACTAGACTAGAGCTGTCCAAACTTGGTCCTGGAGGGCCGCTGTCCTGCATATATTAGTCCAACCCCAATTAAACACACCTGAACCAGCTAATCAAGCTCTTTCTAGGTATTCTAGAATCAGGTGTGTTGAAGGAAGTTGGAGCTAAACTATGCAGGACACCGCCACTCCAGGACCGAGTTTGGGCACCCCTGGACTAGACCTTTCTTGGATGCTGCTTTTGTACCAAATCATAATTACAATCACCTGTTGACATCACCTGTTTCAAATCACATCATTATTTAACCAATTTACCTGATTACCGCCCTAAACTGCTCCTGTCACTTTCTGAAATACGAGTTTTTTTAAAAATAAATAAATAATAATCATGAGGAACATATTAAATACTGTTTGTTGTGTTGTCTGCATTGAAATACAAGTCAAAGTAAGTTTAGAAATCACTACTTTTTTATTTGGTTTTCCATACTGTTTCAAATGTAATGATTTGCGGTTGTCGCATACAGATAACAAATCATAAATCCTAGTCCTAATCCTAAAAGCTCTGGTATACTATAAATAAAATCAAAGAACAAACTGAAATGATGTAATTTCTAACAAAATCCGGCCAAAATGACATTCGTTTTGAGTTTGTTTCAGCAGTTTGAAATGGCTCACTAAAGCGAACTGTTTGTGGGAGTTTGTTTTGTCTCCTCAACACTTTTGAGCTGCCATCGGTCCGAGACAATTAAATCAAGTACTGAAACTCTGCCTTCTTTAATGTGTGATTTCTTCCTCCGATTCGCTTCTCATTCCACGGGAGTCAGACAGGAGAACAACGTCCGTAACAATAACAGCCACATGAATACTGGAGAGTTAAACAGCAGAGCTGGTACAGATGTATCTGCACCTGTACAATCCATCTCGGAGAGTTATTAAAAACTTGTAACACCAAAATACCTTTTTTAGGACTTTAGGTCACCACCAGTATACGTCACTCAGTCTTTCTTTTTGCTGTCAAATGAAGAAAGTTTACTTTGAAGTGTACCAGGGCTTTAAAGGAGCCATATGACGTTGCTAAAAACATTATTTGGTGTAATTGAATGCATTAATACAATTTGATTCGAGAACACTACATTTTATTTCATGAACAACGTAGTTTTGCTCTCACGGTATTTCCTCAACATGCCAACAGTAAGAAGAGAGCCCTGAGCTTATGAGATCCTCGAGCCCTAGGCTCCCTCCCGTTAGCAGGGCGAGAGGGGAGTTTGAGCTCAGGTAGATCTCAATGAACTCCCCCGACTTATTTCTGGCTAATGACAGATATAGGGATGGCTAAGCAGAGCTATACAGCTTGCTAAGAGCTTGACTATGGTGTCAATTTGGTATGTTCAATTTATTTAGATTGCATGTTTTTTGGACTGTGGGAGGAAACCGGACAACTTGGGGAAAAACCCACGCAAGCACGGGCAACGAGCAAACTCCGCACTGAAATGTCAACTGGTTTAGTAGTGAATTTAACCAGAGACATTCTTGCTGTAAGGCAACAGTGCTAATCATTGGGCCGCCTCTCAAAGAAACATGGTTCTCTAAAGCGTATCTGTAAGCAGGGCTTAATTTGGGCCGGAACATGCCGGATCCGGCACCTCTGAAATCTGATCCCGCACCTCATTTTACCAATTCCCCTGATCCCCCCTTTCTTCCGGCACTCACCAACCCTCTTCACTTTTGTCCATGACACCCCCGCCCGCTCTTCACTTTCGTCTGCGAGACCCCTCCGCCATCCATTACCCCTCTCCCCCGTCCCCGCTTTCCACATTCGTGCGCGACACCTCTCCATCCTCGGGTAACATGCCGGATCCGTTACCCCTATCTGTTCCCGGACCTCGCAATTCACAAATTAAGCACGGTCTGTAGGTGTTATGTCAAGTTCTTCACTATCCTGATGACAATTACACTGAGGAACATGGCAAAGTCTCTCCAGAATGACTTTGCTGATGCCACTTTAGGTCTCTTTCATTCTTGTAACTCTTATCACACTGCAGACACATGAAAGGCCTCTCTTCGGTGTGAATTCGAACATGATTCTGAAGGTTTCCAAAAAACCTGAAACCTTTTTCACAATAAGGGCAGGTGAAAGGCTTCTCTTCCGAGTGAACTCTCATGTGAGTCTGAAGGTTTCCGATGAATCTGAAGCTTTGTCCACACTGAGGGCAGCTGAACGGCTTCTCTCCCGTGTGAACTCTCATGTGAACCTGGAGGTTTGTTTTGTTGGAGAAAGTCTTTCCACAGTGATTGCACATAAACGGTTTTTCTCCAGTGTGAGTTTTTACATGATTCCTCAGACTTTCCTGGTCTGTGAAACTGCGTCCACACTGATGACACACAAAACTGTTCTGCTTTAAGTGAGACGCCATGTGTTTTTTAAAGGGTGCTTTGTATCTAAAGGTCTTTCCACAATCAGCACATATGAACGGTTTCTCTCCAGTGTGACTGCTGATGTGATACTTCAGGTTTAGTTCAGTTGTGAAGCTCTTCTCACACAGTTTGCATGCGTAAGGTTTCTCACCGGTGTGAACCATCATGTGCCTCTTGATATTTCCTCTTTGAGCAAAACTGCGTCCACACTGTTGGCAGGTGAAAGGTTTCTTCCCACTATGAACGCTCATGTGCTCCCTAAGGTTTCTTTTTTTAGCAAATCTCTTTCCACACTGTGGGCAGATGAAATTATTTATAGTTGCCGTTTGTTCAGACTCTGAGCAACTAAATGATTTCTCTTCCACTTCATCAAGAACTTTGCTCTCCACTTTCAGCACCTTCAGGTCTATGGCAAGAAGAGACAAATACAAAATAACCCAAATGTACTTGAGCATAAAAACACAAATTTGCTCAATCACGTTTACATTTTCGATTTGATTAATCATCCAGCCCTAACTCAAGCAGCTACAAATAAAGACCCAAATAGTCTTAACCTGTTACCTGTATTTGGCAGATCTTTGCTTTTTTTTTCAAAGTTAAATTCAAAACAAAACTTAAAATAATCACTTTACCTTAAGGCAGAGGTGCTCAACCCTGTTCCTGGAGATCTAACTTCCTGCAGAGCTCACCTGCAACCTTGGTCAAACACACCTGTCTTTAATTACCAAGTGCTCCTTCAGATCCTGTTTAGTTGCATTTGATCAGGGTTGAAGCTTAACTAGATCTACAGGAACAGGGTTGAGCACCCCTGCCTTAAGGCGTAGGTCTCAATTCCTTGAGGGACGCAGATCTGCGAAGTTTTGCTCCAACCCTAATCAAACACAGCTGATCCAACTAGTCAAGGTCATTCAACCAATCAAGAGCAGCGTCGGAAATCGCTTCAGAATCTCCCCGGAAGTAGCAAGTCATCCGGGTACTTCCCGCATACTGTTTTTCGAATTCTACGAATTCGCACCTACTACTTGGCTCGCATACTGCTTTAAGCATCATATATAGTATGGAGTACGCGATTTTTGTATGCAGCCAAGGTGTTCAAGAGTACCGGATGGTATTAGTCCTGAACACCTTGATTAGTTGGACCAGCTGTGTTTGATTAGGGTAGGAGCAAAACTGTGCAGAGCTGCGGCCCTCCAGGAATTGAGTTTGACACCTTTGACTAGGCCCACACGGAATCTGCGCTCGCAGAATTCCGCAGATTTTTAGCCCATCATTAATTCTGTTTATTTACGTAAGTAAATGTGTGTAAATGTATATTTAATCAGTTTTTAAATTAATTTCAGTAATATTATTGTGACTAATATAAAAATCTTCGTCTGATTTATGTACAATGCAGTTTGTACTGTAATATATTCTGTCTTTTAGTAGATATATTATATGAGAGACTTGCTTTGTTTACCAAATAAAGCGAATCTAATTGGATTTGCATTTTAAACATTAAATAAAAGTTAAAAAGACGCTATTTTTTATTTCACATATTAAGGTTTTAGTTATGAGACTCCCAAAATAATTCCGCAGATTTTTACCAAAATTCTCTGCAGAAATAGCAAAGAACGTCTGCAGATTCCGTCTGGCCCTACCTATGACTTAATAACCTAGAGTACATAAAATTGGACAGTTTTCTAGAGAATCTGTATTTTTAAGTACATTAATAATATAGTTTATCATAATATAGTACAGAAACTGCTCTTGAGTTAACATGTTTTTAGCTTTTAACGATTATTAACATATTTCTAGACGTGCTATTATACCTTTAGACAACAAACCTCAAGCTTTTATGGACATTTTATGATTTATTTTGTAAAGAAATAGCTCTATCTGCCTCTTTCCTTCACTAAATTTCTCACAACACACAGAGTTCTGCAGGGCTCAGTATTGGGTCCTCTGCTTTTCTCTTTCTAAATGTTTAGCTGATGGTTAACTATTTTATATTTCCTTACAGCCTGGAAATTGTTTCTAAATTAGCTAGCACAAACTATCAAAATGAAAAGAACATAGCTTGAGACATCAAATGTAGGATGGCTAGAGAAGGACGGCTTGAGTTAGGACCACGATGCTGGAATCAAACTCAGGTTGTAGACACGCATAGTGCAACTGTGCTTCCTTCGCTTGGCACAAGTCCACTAGGTTGGTGGAAAGTAGGGGTGTAACGATACACTGCCAAGTCATGATTAGATATGCATCTTGTTACTGAACTCACAATATGATCTCCATGTTGTGATAAAGGTTCAGTATGTAGGATTGACTTGAGTATTGCAGTCCAGATGAAAAATAATTAAATAATTATAATTAAAACTCTGCTTCTGTCTGGAGGTCACATTATCAACCGCGTTCACATTTATTGAGGCAGCCTTCATGACTGAAAGGAAATGCGCTGAGCTTTCTACCAAGGCAACTCGGGGTGCTGAAATATAATTGAGTAAACTGACAGTGGGCTGGTTATAGAGACCAAAACGAAGAGATATTCTGCCACATAACGCACATTTTCAAAGCAGAATAACTGATGTTAGCATTGTTTTTAGTTAAACAAGCGTGTTCACTTAGCATTTTTCCTAAATATCTGCAAACATAATATAGTTTTGTATGCTTTAGACGAGTCAATCTTACATCCAGCACCCTTAACAATGCAATACAATCTCAATATTAACCACAGGCTAGACTCTGTGTCATCAAGCAGTGAGGATGATTTTGTAGTCCTCTCTCTTCTTAAAGATGAAAACCCTGAGTCCATATTTCTAATATTGGCTGTTTTTATTTTATAAAAGTGAAGGAGGCAGTGTTTAACACTAATTGTCAACGGCGAGGTTGTACTAAATTCTTAACGTGTGATATTTACAGAATAAATATTCTGAATTCAGGACAGTGACTGCCTTATTGTCTGACCGCATTGTCACCAAGCTACTAAACATAAGCAATTTACAACCCGCTTCAAGTCAAATAAAGCTGCTTTAAGTTAAGACACTCGCATGTCACTTTTCAAAAAATATTTCTGTACATTTTAATAGGGATTAAATGAGCTTTGCAAATGAAAACCAACCTATTTGCTCTTCAGTTTCTTCCTGTTTGACGTTCAGGGTTTCTTCAATCTCCACGTCTTCGCTCTCCTCTTTGACAAACGCCATCTTTATAATCGATCACTTCAAGTTCTGTAAATGTAAAATAAATACCCAAATAAATCTCGAGGTGTTCATTAATCAGCTCCCTGGTTCAGCAGTCAGAGTGTTCATGACCAGGGGTCTCATTTATAAACATGACGCACAAAATGGTGGTGGAAATGTCTGAAATGTCTGTTCGCCATTTCCCATCCAAATGTTGTTATCTATAAAAAAAAAAACCTCACTCGACAGGAAAATGTGCACAGCTGTAAATAAACTCTTGGGGCCCTATTTTAACAATCTAGGCGCAAAGTCTAAAGCGCAGGGCGCAAAAGCATTAAGCGCGTGGCAGAATGCACTTTTGCTATTTTAAGGAGGGAAAATTCCGCTTTGCGCCGCGGCACATGGTCTAACAGGGTTGAGCTTATTCTCTTAATGAGTTATAGGTGTGTTTTGAGAATAAACCAATCAGAGTCTCATCTCCTATTCCCTTTAAGAGTCAGTTGCGTCGCGCCATATCGCATTTGCTATTTACATGGCGGACTTTGTAAGTGGAATAACTGAGCGCTTCACTAGCGAGAAAACAGTTCAACAGAGCATCTGCAGCGCGAGAGAATGAGAGAATGAGCCTCCTCATTCTTTACTTTCACTTTCACTCTCTTCCGTGGATAAGGAAACGTGTTGTACGCACAGACATCCATTAGCCTACATAATTAATTTAGTTTGTTAAGCGCAAAGATTTGTTTCAAAACTATTTCTAAATTCAGTTCTAATTTCCAGCAAACGAATAAATGAACAATAATAATGAAGTGTGGTCAAACTGAGTTATATCCAAATACACATGCTATGCCCCATACGGTCTAAAACCTGACAGGTGGACAAATCTAAGCTTGTTTTTAATAAAACAAATATAATTATGCATATCGAGTGATAAATATGAATGTTTGTTGCTGATGTCTCTTATATGGCATTTTGTGAGATGCCGATGTAAAGTTACATTCTAACCGGAGAAACCCGGTTTTCTGTCGCCCTGTCTGGCTTGGAGCATGGTAGGGAGGTTTGGTGCCTTATATTTATTATTTTCGTTTTCTCCTGTGTTGTTAGTAAGGAGGTAAGTTTTCTGCATTTTATTCTCTTATCTGTGAAGTTTGCTCTAATTTAGTTAGCTTGGTTTATTGTTATTTTATTTATTTTATGTAAATAAATCATATTTTTTTGTTAATTCTCAGTGGTTTGTGTTTTGGTTTATATTTTGAGGAGAGAGAGCGCGGGGGCACCAGGGATTATATATATTTTTTATCCCCGTTAACTTGTTACGTTTTGGTTAAACCTCTTTTTGATTAAGGATTTTTAATTTAATTCATAACATTACTAATAATAACATTATACAAAAGCAAATTGTCATGAATAAACTGAAAAAGCCCCCTGAGATGAAGAAGGCACGGAGGCAGTTGTTTTTATATTTATGTAAAAAGTAATCATTTTTGTAATATTTTAATCCTTTAATTCTTAAGATATTAAAAAGATAATAATATTAAAGATATTTGTGTATTGCTCTACATCAGGGCTATTCAATTGGCGGCCCGCGGGCTGAACCCGGCCCCGAGGCAATTTGTTCTGGCCCTCCAATTAGTGTGACCAAGACATCAAGAATAAATTTAGTTCAGTCAAAAAACGGCCGCTATAGTTATGAAGTGACGTGCGTCTGTTCAATACAGCACGAGCTGCGCAGAGCGTGAGTCACCTGACATTAAGCGAGTGGCGAGAGCAGCCGAATACATTTGAATATGATTGTAGAAAAGGTCTTTTGTACAATGCACTGACATCGTTATTAGGGATGCAACGATTAACCGATTTCACTATTAACTGCGCTTTAATTCGTCATGGTTAATTCATCGTAAAGGCTTCTTTAAGCAGCATTTCTGTTCTGCCGCACGAAACGAAACTGCTGAATAAAGTTATGCCAAGTTGCCAACTGTGCGCTAGTTTAAAGTTCCGAGCTTGTCCACCGAAGCTAATACGCACGCACACTGTAATAACTATAGCCGCGGGCCGTTCCCATATCACGTCTTTCCCGCAAGTTTGTTATGTGGTAAGAATATATGCCAATATGCGGGCGCAAGCGGAGCAACGCGCTCGCGGCTGTCAGGGCGCACGCAGTAGAAAACATCTCATGCTGTAGCGGTGAGAGTTGTGCTTAGCTTTCAGTGCAATGTAAACAAAAGACATGTTAGACGAACTATTATTAAAATGATTATGTATGTCTGAACGCAGATGATAACATCAGTTAATCTAAATATTGGCGCCGACCTTCATAACAATTATTATTATATTATCTTCTCCCGTTCCTCTCTATAAATACACACATAATTAAATTGTGTAGCCCTATAAGCACAGAAAAACCTACAGTGACTAATGAAAATGCCTTTTAAAGGTTTTTTAATATTAGTTAGGGATGTCCAGATCTAAATCTAGCTAATATAAAGCTTAAATTTACATTAGACGTGATAACTGTGAAACCCTGATTATTCTTCACACTTTATAATCGTACAGCCAAAATCTATAATTGTTGCATCCATAATCGTTATGCAGTTCAAAACAGAACATATGAACGTATCTGAGTGTAGAAGAAGCCTACTTCAGCAATACACTGATTTTGTTGTGCTGTGAAATACAACATTTGAATGTTTGCTAAAAAAACTTATTGTACAATGCAGTGATATTATATAGTTTCAAAATACAATATATTAACATTTTAATGTAGACAAATACAACGTGGGTGTCTAAAGGAGCAAAAATACAACATATGGGCTCTTATATGCAGTTGTGTCATCACTTATATTGCAAGTCATGTCTCTCCGGCCCTTCGTTTGGGATGCTTTTCATGAACTGGCCCCCGTGACAAACTAATTGAATAGCCCTGCTCTACATCCTATGTGTATTAAGCAATGTGTAAGCGAGGCGCACATCTAACGCGCTCTGCGCTGGACTTTAGACCTCCTCTCAGCTGGTCTATTGTTCAGTCTATTTTAGTTCCTCAAAATAGAAACGCTCCAGCGATGCACCTTAACTCACCTCCTTATTAGACCAGAACGCCTATGAGCGCACAGATGAGAGCAAATGCATTTGCTATTTAAACAGCGTGGTGAAAAACGTCAAAACGACACTTGCGTCGAGCTGAAACTAGCAAACAGCATTTGCGTCACGCCGCATTGCGACAGGTGTATGATAGGGCCCGTAGTGTGCGTGTCCACCGAATAGTTTTTTTTCCTCAAGCTGAGCATTTGTTTTCTGTTGTTGTCAATGGTAGTGCCGCATTTTTAAGCGCACGCAAATGTAGTGAGGTGCTGAGCGTGCGCTTTATGGTCAGCAATGAGTGTAATCTGCTAAAGACTTTTTTTTTTGTACAGAGAGGTTACTCTGTATCATTGCAACCGTCAAAAAAAAACCGCTGCACTGCATAAAAAGTACTCACAGCTCGGCCTTTTTAGAACAGCGCAAAAACACAGGCTGCATCCGAAACCGCATACTTCCATACTATACAGTACGCTAAAATCAGTATGCGAGCAGAGTAGTATGTTTGAATTCATAGAATTCGAAAATCAGTATGCGAGAAGTACCCGGATGACTTACTACTTCCGGCGAGATTCTGAAGTGCGCATCCCATGGACGCTGCGCTATCCCATGATGCCCCGCGAGAGAATTCATGAATGGAAGTGAAGCGACGCAACTGACGCAGGTAGGTCACGTGACCATGACAAAATGGCGGATGTAGTACGTCCGAATTCCATTCATACTGCTCACATTCATACTGTATAGAACGTACTTTTCTAACGGCCGAGTAGTACGTTTAAATTCAAATGCAGTACCTACTGAGTAGTAGGCGGTTTCGGACGCAGCTACAGACTAAAGCCTCATTCACACTACGAGCGACTCGCAGCGGCAAAGCAACAAGCAACCATTTATTTCAATAGAGAGCGAGCGACTTCCGGCGACCATCTATCTGACAAGGTGGGCGTATCGAGCGACGTGACAAAGCTGCGAATCCTTCAACTTTATGCAAATGAAGAGTAGGCATGGGCCGGTATAAGATTCTGACGGTATGATAACCTTGGATAAAAATATCACGGTACTGTGATTACTGCTCTAAAATATATTCTTTTTAAATGTCTGGGTAAAAAACTATTTTATTTTGAGAAACATTTATAATATTTTGGAGCAGTAAACGTGCCAGGCCAAATAATGAAAATGAATCATTGACGTCTGCTGTCTTCATTAGTTTCAAAAACACAAATTTAAAATGGCATCTTTGGATATCTTTTCTGTTGGAGATACTGTTGTTAAAAAAAAATGTAAATAAAAAAAATCTTACACATACCTTAGGAACGGTATTAGGGAAAAGTTTGGCGGTATGATAACCTTGACTTTTCCAAACCGTGGTATACCTTGAAAACGCTTATCGTCCCATGCCTAATGAAGAGCGACTTTCATAAGCAACAGCCAATAGGAGCACCAGTAGAGCTCACGTAATCCTCTCTCAGCTCGCTCAGAGGCCGGTTGTATTCTCTGTGCTGTATATACCTACACATACCCGCGTTTGCAGCAGGTCGCCATCCAGAGCTACAAAGTCGCTGCTAGTGTGAATGAGGCATAAGTAAACATATTTAACTTAAACATTGACCTAACTACTTTAACTTAATTGAACTTGCTTTAACTACTTTTACTTTACGTTCATTTTAAGGTTTCTAGGCAAAGTTTTATAAATGAGACACCAAAAACAAGTAAACAGACCATCCGGGATTTCCAAATACCACGATTGATTAACGTAACGGAAAAATCGAGAAAATTTTACACGTTTTTTTTTTTAATTGAATTTTTTTTGTCGCATATTTTGGCCAGTCAGGATACATTCCCATTGCGCCACAGAGCACCATTTGCATAGTTTTACATTTAAAAACATATTTGTGATGTGCGAATAGAATGTGCTTGTCGAGTGTGCAAAGCATATAATATGTAAATCAATGGGGGCGGGGTGTCGCGATAAGTGAACAGTGGACGGGGAGGGCGGTTAGTAAGATGAGGTGCCGGATCAGATTTCTGAGGTTTCGGATCCAGCGTGTTCCTGCACAAATTAAGCCCTGGTGTGCACACTCTGCATCATTTCCATCAACATGTATATATAGCCATCAAACAACACGGACGACTTAGCATTTATATTCAAACAATTGATTTGATGTTCGAATATGCTTCAGTGGTAAACTCTGGTTTCTCTCAGCGTTTGCCATACCTGTCAACATTGGGATGTGAAAATAAGGGATATGCCCACCATAATAAGGGATTCCCACCCCCCTTAAAAATCCCCAAATTACTAAATATGTTGGTTTGGAGCTGTTTCATTGTAAATAAACAGTTAAATGGTCAGTAATATGGTTTATTATTATTATTTACAAAAGAAAACATAAATAGTGTACATTAGCAGCAAATACATTAGCAAACATTAGCAAGCTATTATAATGAAATAAAATCAAGCTATCAAATCTCATTAACCTTTTCTTCACTGTATAACGTACACATTCTGATTAAAGAGCAACCAATGAATCTCTCATTTATTTAGTTTTTTCGTTTCATTACGTTAAATAACAGGCGTCACTTTAAAAATGCAAACATCTAACGTTATAAAGAAAGCCTTCGATTGCTTTCCTAACTTTAAGCTCATTTAGGATAAAATTAGTTGTGTTTGAAAAAAAAAAAAAAACCCCACCAAGATCGACATCTTCAGATATTATTATTATTAATTATGTGTATATGTCTGTTTAAACACGCACCCAAAACCCAGACTTTCGCTTCAAATCGCGCGTACAGAATCTGTTTGGGAAACAGCCTCTATTTATCACTATGGAGCGCGTCAGTTGACAGTCACGCACCGCTATATGACTGTTTTGAGGATTGCATATGAAGGGGAGATGACACCTGTAATGAAAGGAAAGGGAATCCCGCCGTTTTATATTTATTTTAAAGTGTTTTCATGCCCAAACAAAGCGAAAGCACAGAACAGACTCACGTTTAAGAGCGAAGGGCGGCCCCTGGTGGTTTGGCGGTCTGGGTTGCGTATAGAGAGGCTCTGCTTTTTAATGTTTATTGCCACCCTTCAGAGAAAGACTGAAAATACTGGAGAAATACGGGAAAATACCTTTACGGGATGAAAGCGGGATACAACTGTGAAATACAGGAGAATCCCTGGAAAAACTGGAAAGTTGACAGGTATTGTGTTTGCTTTATATAAATTGCAAACATCAATGATTCTCGAAGTCATAAATGTAAAAAGAATAAAGATGTGTAAATATTTTTACAGCAAAACAATGAAAATACCACAAAAATTGCTGCAAATTTGGCAAAAATTCAAGTCATTTTAGTTGGAAAAATCTGATTTTTCCCTTGCAAAATCCTGAAGGGACTGAATAAGCCAACACTAAATTATAATATATAATATAATAATTATATTTACTTACTTTACCAGGTTACACCTTTGTGAGAACATTTGCTGTTGATTTGTAAAAGTACATCTCGTCATCTTCACAGTGATTTGACCAGGAGCATTACTGTCATCATGTCAAAGATTTATTTTATCTTTGTCATGATGACAGTAAATAATATTTGACTAGATATTCTTCAAGACACTTCTATACAGCCTAAAGTGACATTTAAAGGCTTAACTAGGTTAATTAGGTTAACTAGGCAGGTTAGGGTAATTAAGCAAGTTATTGTATAATGATGGTTTGTTCTGTAGACTATCAAGAAAAAAATATAGCTTAAACGGGCTAATATTGTCCCTAAAATGTCCATAAAAAATTAAAAACTGCTTTTATTCTAGCCGAAATAAAACACATAAGACTTTCTCCAGAAGAAAAAATATTATCAGACATACTGTGAAGATTTCCTTGCTCTGTTAAATAATTATTTAAA
This sequence comes from Danio kyathit, assembly GCA_903798195.1. NCBI lineage: Eukaryota > Metazoa > Chordata > Actinopteri > Cypriniformes > Danionidae > Danio > Danio kyathit. Next base: position 48,017,059 of record LR812522.1, on the reverse strand, counting down.
AAAAATAATAATAATAATTCAAAAGGGGTTTAATAATTCTGACTTCAGCTGTGTATATATATATATATATATATATATATATATATATATATATATATATATATATATATAATATTTGGAGAATATAAAAGTACTTAAAGCTAAGAACATTGTGGTATATAAGCTTCATGAAAAGTAAAGCAAACTTACCTCTGTGCCTTTATAGATTAACAACTCGATCTCAATAGAAGGGGGACATTTTGACGGTTGTAGACAAATCTAAAAATCATTTTGTGTGAAATCATATCAACACAGAGTCTATTCCAACCTCGTCTTTTAAATAGATGGCCACTACAACATCATCAGGAGTGTTATTTGGACTCTTCCACAAAAGAACTACTAACAAACAAAGAAAAGAAAAAGTATCTTAAATATTACACAAATGCAACTATATAAATACATGTACTGATGTCCCTGCTGAAAAATCCAGCTTAAACCAGCCTAAGCTGGTTGGCTGGTTTTAGCTGGTCGACCATCCTGGTTTTAGAGGGGTTTTGGCCATTTCCAGGCTGGTCAAGCTGGTTTTAGCTGGTTTAACCTGGTCATTTTCCAGCCTGACCAGCTAAAACCAGCCTGGAAATGGCCAAAACCCCTCTAAAACCAGGCTGGTCGACCAGCTAAAACCAGCTAACCAGCTTAGGCTGGTTTAAGCTGGATTTTTCAGCAGGGGTACCCAATATAATGAATTGATAAAACAAACATGACCTGAAACATGGAGGAAACCACTGTAGATTTTTTTTTTCTGGGAATGAATCTGTAGGCCTTTTAAACGTTTTGGATCGAGTCAGAAAACAATTAGAATTTTCGTTTATTAAAACTTGAACTTGTAATTAGAACCACCCTGCTGATAAATCCAGCTTAAACCAGCCTAAGCTGGTTGGCTGGTTTTAGCTGGTCGACCAGCCTGGTTTTAGAGGGGTTTTGGCCATTTCCAGCCTGTTCTTAGCTGGTAAGGCTGGGAGTTGACCAGCCAAAACCAGCTATGTCCAGCTTAAACCAGGCTGGTCAAGCTGGTTTTAGCTGGTCATTTTCCAGCCTGACCAGCTAAAACCAGCCTGGAAATGGCCAAAACCCCTCTAAAACCAGGCTGGTCGACCAGCTAAAACCAGCTAACCAGCTTAGGCTGGTTTAAGCTGGATTTATCAGCAGGGCATTACTAATATATTTATTATATTTTTCATTCATACATTGACTGAAGTCGATTATTGACTATCGTTTCTACGTTTTAAAAACGGACACGCTTATTTTTTAAATGTCAAAAAAATGAGCTTTTAACGTCTATTTAACTTTATCTTTTGTCTTTATCAACTTCTCTACAACCTTATATTTAGTTTTCCCTCTTTATTTTATGTGTAATCTGCACAATTTGTTAACTTCATGCTTTAAAAAGAGTCACTGTTAAAGAATAGTTTGGTTCGAATCATTCATAGTTTAGTCAAGCTGTCCTATTGTCCATCAATACTAGCCAGGGGGTGAATTAGTATGATTTGTATGATGATAAACTGACTATCCTGTGACGAGAGCTAAAAATGAGACGCACCTTCTTGTTTTTCAAGCGTGTACGCGATTCATTCGCGTGGTGTCCAATAAAACATCACGATGTTACGTTCAATAATGCACGCTTAAGTAAGAGTCGCTTGCAAAATCTATCGAACCGTTCATCATGCACCTCCTGTCGTTTAGATCCTGATGAAATCACAAACCTCTTTTAAGCAGAATCACAACATTGCTGTCTGTAAACAGACGCGGGCGAGCGGCGCAGCTTTACGACGTCACATCTCCACTCCAACATAAAAGTCCGGAGGAATTTAGAGAAAATACAAACACACAGATAATGAACATCTGCAAACATTGAGTTTTAAAAGTTTAAAGACTAAATTGTAAAGCTTACATCAGCCACACTCTAGGAGATTATAAACAGTTACAAGGTTGATCAAAAAGAATGCATATAAATGTCACCGTGAATTTTGGCATTAAACTGTAAACATACATTTCATTTTAATATAAAATAGCACCATATTGCTGCTCATTTTTTTTAGCGGTGACCCTAAAAGAGTCAAGCTACATCAAGCATTGAAGAATTGCTTGCAAATGCCTTCACGCCAGAGACCCAGGTTCTATCCCCGACCCTGACAGGTGTGTATTGTGTGTATATGTATGAAGTATCATGTGTGTTTATGTATGGAGTGCATCATGTGTGCGTATATGTATAGAATGTATCGTGTGTGCATATGTATGGAGTGTAGTGTGTGTATATGTATAGAGTGTGTCATGTATTATTATTTTTTTTGCCTTGTCTCTTATTGCCTTTCGTTTGGATCCATCAACTTCCAGTAGCTTTTTAATGCGCTCACCTATCCCTACCCCTCACCGTGTCGTCACTAGCTCCATTGAGTGCATTGTGTCTTTAACTTCAACTCAGAGTCAGTTACCGTGGTAACTTAACCTGGTCAGGAGCAGGTTTTATTCTCTAAACTCAGTTTCTGTCGGTCTCCTCCCCTTTTTTAAAGACGAAGTGGTATTTCTCGCCTTAGCCTTACGTTTCCACCCACCTATTTTAATGCGCATTTTGGATATGCGCATAAAAACGATTGATGGAAACGTCATGATGCGCATAACTTTTAAAAAAAACATGCGCATAATATCTGAGCGGGATAAACTTTTATTCGATAAGAAAAGATGCGCATAAACTGCGATGAAAACCCTTTTACTGAACAAATTCCAGTGTGTGCATTAACAAAAGGTTTGTTATAAGAGATGATGATGAATTATCAGCCCCTTTAAGATTTTTTTTTTTTTTTTTGATAGAACAGCTGCTACGCTAATTATTCTCTTTATTCTCTATTTCCACCTGGGGGTACTCATTCCGAGGCCCTCAGACTATGCAGCGCCACTGATGCGATCCAAGACCAGCGACGAGATGATCGCAAGGTTTTCATAATCCTGGACCAGGCCGTATCCTGGGAAGCTGCTGTGGTGGTCATGGAAGAGTGGAGAGCATGAGACTGATTCCTGTGACGCTCCAAGGACAGACGAGTCTTCGCTGAGGTCCAGCATTCTCCAGCCTCCGGCGCCTAGACTGCAGCTCTGCACAAGACGTTTGGCCATAGGAGAAATGGTCGTGCCCAACTGAGCCTGGTTTCTCTCGAGGTTTTTTTTTAAATCTTCACTTACGCCAATTGGTGAAGTTTTTTCCTCACCGCTGTTGCCACTGGCTTGCACGGTTCGGGATCTGTAGGGCTGCGCATTGATGGATTTGCTCTTCAGTGTTTGGACTCTCAGCAGTAAATATTATACCACACTGACCTGAGCTAAACTGAACTGAACTTAAACACTGAAAACTGGACTGACACTGTTTACATTTACTACAATCTTCTATGTATAGCTGCTTTGACATAATCTACATTGTAAAAGCGCTATACAAATAAAGGTGAATTGAATTGAAGTGAAGTTGAGTTGCCAATATTATTAGAAAATATCTAGGGAAATAGGTGGCAAAGAAAAACAAGACACAAAGTTAGCACCGGAAAGATTTATTGCTTCCAAATAACCAATTATTAACACATATTTACAAAAGCAAACCCGTCCCGGACTACTCAAACAGAACGTACAAAAGAAGCGCAAACCGCAAAACTAGTGTCTCTAAAGCCAAGTTCAGACTGCATGATTTTGACTCGCCGACAGGTTTTGAGAAATCGCCGACAAATGCCTGAAATCGCAGGCAAATCAGTGCGAACTATCAAAGACGTGATCTGAAAGAATCGCCGATGAGTCGCCGATCCCCGTGAGAGATTTGAAGTGCTAAATATCTGGAGCTGTCGGCGATGCAAATAATGCCGTGTGAAATAGAGATGTACGGATCGATACTAAAATATCGATATCTCCGATACCAGCTTTATATGTTCTAGAATCAATTATCTTATTAAAATATTGATATTTCAGTAATTTGGAGCAAATATGTAGTTTATTGGAAATAGAAATACAGCGGAAAGTAACCACAGTTACCCTAGTTTATCTAAATAATGCCAACTTAGTTGGAACTACTTGTTCATCCGCCTGCCATGTGCGTAATATGGCCCTGTACAAGTGCAGAGCACGCTAGCTAGCCACTCAGTCCGCTGGCACATGTTGCTCAGTCACGCTGTCATTGGATATGGCTGACCGCAAGCAGAGCTATGTGTGAAGCTACTTCACTTCCATAAACTCAAACGATGCGGTTTGTGACACGTGTAACAAGACAGTGAGGTACTCTGGTAATACCACAAACCTAATCAAACATCTACATGTAAATCACAAGACAGAATATGACTACGTCATGACTAGGCGGTCAGAAGAGCAGGAAAGGAGAGGCACAGGTGCTGCTAGGGCGAGACAGACATCGCTTTCAGAGTCCTTAGGTGCAGCAGGCAGGCACTATCCAGGTACAGAGGGAGAAAATGTGGCGATGGGGCTGTATTTTGGGGGCTTGTGGTTTTGTGACAATGATAAAACAAAAGAAAAAGGTTAAAAATCTTCAAGGGGACCGAATTAACATGACACTATACTAAAAGGTGTGAATGTGTACTGTTTTATGTTAAGATGTTCAGGCAGGCGTTTTAAAATACACATGCTCAGATGCTCTCAATAAATATGTAAGTTGCCTCTTTTTTTGTATGATAATTCTTCATCAATAAACAAGAATAGCCTGTAATATGTCTCGTATTCAGTATGAAGTGACACTTTTAAGTACACTACTTGTTACTTTAATTTCCCAAACAGTCATTTTCGAGTATCGGATCGGTATCGCCGATACTCGCCTTCATTTTACATGATATCAGATCGGATAGGAAACCCCTGGTATCGCACATCACTAGTGTGAAATGAGTTTTGACTGAAAATAACATCGGCGATCACCTACAGCCAATGAGAGAGCAGCATACACTAGTGTGGGTATCTGCTTGCCAGCGGGAGGTTGGGGGAGAAGTTAAAAGCGCTCATTTTCAGTTTATTTGGATCCAAGAAATGGAGGAAAAACTAGCAGAGATCTGTCAGGAGCACCGTGTCTGTTTGACGTGTCATCCAAGCAAAACCACAACCGGGTCGAAAAAAAAAGTTGAGCAGAAATGACTAATTCCTGTCAAACCCAGGTCAGCAAATATGTCCATTTTCTACCCCATTAAAGGCTTCTTTATCATGTAGTTAATATCAAAAGATATACTACGTGTGTTTGGTTGTGAGACGTAGTTTGGACAAAGTTGTCGGCGATTCTTCCTATTGTAAAGTCATACAGTGTGAAACACCCGATTCATTTTGCAGTGTAAACAAAGCAGCGACAGAAGGCTAGCCCAGATAGTCATGCAGTGTGAAAACATCTGTGACACGACTACTTTGAAAATCGTGCAGTCTGAACTTAGCATAATGCATCAAAAGGCTCCAAGTGCAGATATGTGGAGCTTTAGTGACTTAGGTCGTACTCACACTATGTACAGTTGCCTTGAACCGGGCCAAAGCACGCTTGTCCCCCTTGATCAATTAATCCATACCAAACAGTCGCTTAAAAGACGCTTAAAAGAGTGCGTTTTGCACTCACACTGTAAGCGTACCGCGCCTGAGCCCAAGTGAACCGCGCTCTGGCACACCTCTTCCAACCGGGCCAGGGCCGCCCAAGTGTACCGTGCCCGAGCCCGATTCAGAGCACTCACACTTCTCAAACGATCCGGGAAACGGGCCTGGGCACGGTTCAGATAGCATAGTGTGAGTACGCCCTTACTCAAGCTGTTCCACTTTCTCCAACTCATAAAGGCAGCATATCTAAAGGGACAGTTCACCCAAAAATGAAAACTCTGCCATGATTTATTCACCTGTGATGTGTTCCAACCTGTTTGAGTTTCTTCTTTTCTTCTATTGAACACAAAAGAAGATATTTTGAAGAATGTTGGAAACCTGTAATCATTGGCTTCCAAAGTATAAAAAACAAGTACTATAGGAGTCGATGTTACAGGTTTCCAGCTTTAATTTATTTCCAGAATATCTTCTTCTGTACCTAATAGAACCTAAAAATCCTGAACAGGTCTGGAACAAGTAAAAAGTGACTAAATAGCAGAATTTAGATTTTTGTCTGAACGATCCCTTTAAGAAGACATGTGGGTTATTTTAGAACAAAGATAAGTGAGCGGTAGGGCTGGACAATAATTCGATATCAATATACATTGTGATATAAATTTTTGCCATATCGTCCAGCCCTAGTGAGCGGTTTTACAGAGTTTAATCAACGGGAGCTAGAAACAACAGATGTGGTCACAAACACACGTACATGCATCAATCCCATCCCAAAACAACGCCGTCTCCTTCCTATGACACTGCCTTTTAAACCTCAGTCCCCACAGCAGGTGTGATTGGACAGGAACGTTGTGTTGAGCTGACCTGCCACATTACTGTTGTTACATAAGACCCTAAGTGTACAGTTTGCTCCAGCTTCTGCACATGTGCAAAGATTGCCACTACACCAATCTCCTTTACGGCTGTTTCCATGGTAACAAGAGGATGCTGTTATAAACACTTTAAAGTACGAATTAAATCAAAACTAACCACATTGATTTTGTTAGCACACATTCCTCGTTTTGCGGTGAACAATTAATCTGTGCATGTCATTAAGAACAAAAGTAGTTTGCCCTTTTTAATCTTTAATCAAAATCTGAAAATGCACTTCCTGTTTTTTTTCAGTTAACGTGTCAGATTACACGATTTTGAGGTAATGGGCGGGGCTAACATACTTAACCACGCCCCTCCAGCTGTCATTTTGAAAACAAACAGAAATGGTGAGCAGGAGGAGTCTGTTAGGTTGTAACAACTCTCCCCAAACCCTTTACCCCATCTTTCTGAAACGCCTACTTGACTACGTCCAATCAGCTCGCAGTAGAAAAAACAAGCCCCGCCCACTGTTTTTTTCATTTTTATATTCTGCTTCTCTAAGAACTGCGTGTCAATGCGAAAATAAAACAGTCGCAGCTTCCGGTTCATGTGGACTTTAAAGACGGAGATAAAACTTGAGCGAAGACTAAAGGACGACGCTGGAAGAACACGATATGTGAGGTTTTTTTCTCCCGTCAAAATGAACGCAGGCACAAAATAGTCACTAACAGACAGGGTTTGGCGTAACAAACAAAGGAATCTCTACAGACCCCTCCCCCACGGAACAGCATAGCTATGAAAACTGACGACTGCCTGTTTTGACTTGAAGGTGGGACTTCCTTCGCTAGGTGGCCATCCTGAGCGTTGCACTTTTCCCCGTACATAGTAATGCCAGTGAACAGTCTCTGTACATCGATAATCATTGACGTAGCTCAAATTGAACCTCAGTCAAGGAAAAAAGAAGCGGGAACCGGCGGAGTTCCAACATTCATCCATTCATTTTCCTTCGGCTTAGTGCTTTATTCATCAGGGGTCGCCACAGCGGACCACTATTCCAGCATGTGTTTTGCACAACAGATGCCCTTCCAGCCACAACCCGGTACTGGGAAACACCCATACTCATTCGCTACGGCCAATTTTGTTTATTTAATTCACCTAAAGCGCGTGTGTTTGGACTGTGGGGGAAACCGGAGCACCCGGAGGAAACCCACGCCAACACAGGTGGAACATGCCAACTCCACATAGGAACGCCAACTGAGCCAGCCAGGACTCGAATCAGCGACCTTCTTGCTGTGAGGCGACAGTGCTAAGCACTGAGCCACCATGCCACACCTGGATTTGCAACAATTGAATCATAAGTAAACGCTAACTAAAAGTATCCATCTGGCGCACCTCCACAAAACTCGACACTTGTTCAACACTCGTGCCACCAGGCTTGCTGCTCCCTTATGGCTCTCGGACCGGCTCACACCTATCATCGTAACCATTCTGACCAATTTCAGCTCTTGCACTACGCAGTGCCATGACGTGTAGTTACATTGTGTGCATCAGGCTACAGCGAAGGGTATCCAACTGTGTGAAGGCAGCACCAGATCATCCATGTACATTTGAAACAGAAGTATATAAACATTATCACCCTCACTGTTTCCTTCAAGAATGAGTCTGCAAGTGACTTTTCAGGTCCCTCTGATATGTAAAACTCTGGTCACACTGAACACACGTAAAGGGCTTCTCTCCGGTGTGAAGCCTCATGTGCACCTCCAGGTTTCCTTTGGTGGTGAAGCTCTTCCCGCATTGAGAGCAGATGAAGGGCTTCTCCCCCGTGTGCAGTCTCATGTGAGTGTTGAGGCTTCGCTTGTGGTTGAAACTCTTTCCGCAGTGATGGCACACGCTGCACTTCTCTCCGGTGTGGATCCTCATGTGGAACTTAAGGGTTTCTTTACAACTAAATCTCTTCCCGCATTGAGCACATGTGCAAGGCTTCTCTCCGGTGTGGACGTTCATGTGAGTGTTCAGACTCTCTTTCCTGGAGAAGCTCTTCCCACACAGACTGCAGATGAAGGCGCTCTCGCCGGTGTGAATCCTCATGTGGGCGTTGAGGTTTCCTTTGTGGGTGAAACTCTGTCCGCACTGTTGGCAGCTGAAGGGTTTTTCTCCGGTGTGAACTCTCATGTGCACTTTGAGGTTTTGAGTTTGGTTGAAGCTCTTCCCGCAGTGCTGGCAGCTGAAGGGCTTCTCTCCGGTGTGAATCCTCATGTGGACTTCGAGGTTTTGCTTATTTGTGAAATTCTTTCCACACTGGCGGCAGGTGAACTCACCGATCGAATCGGTCTTTTCAGTTTTGTTTGAGAAAGTCTTCTCAGTCATTGTAGATTTTTCCACAGTCTCTGATTCTTGGTTCTCCAGCAGATTTTTCTCATCCGTTTCACTGAGTTCTTGACTCTCATCTTTCAGCACCATCATGTCTAATGAAAAAGTTAACAGCAGATTAATCTCAAAGAGATACAGACACAAAAACTATGGCTGCAAATGTATGCTAAAAACAGTATGCGAGCCGAGTAGTATGTCCGAATTGATAGTATTCGAAAAACAGTATGTGAGAAGTACCCGGATGACCTACTACTTCCTGCGAGATTCTAAAGTACGCATCCGATGGATGCTATGCTATCCTATGATGCACCGTCAGAGAATTCATGAATGGGAGTGAAGCAATGCAACTGACATGAGTAGGTCATGTGATCGTGACAAATTGTGGATGTAGTACCTCCGAGTTCAACGTATACCGCTCACATTCATACTGTATAGAACAGGGGTGTCAAACTCATTTTAGCTAGAGGGCCACATGGAGGAAAATCTATTCCCAACTGGGCCGGACTGGTAAAATCATGGTATAACTTAAAAACAACAAGTTCAGATTGTTTTCTTTGTTTTAATACAATCAACATAAAACATAAAGCTGGAGCCTGAGGACAACGCGATCTCACGGCAATTCGTAACTTTTTGATTTAGTGGCTAATTCATATGAATTCGTACAATTTAGCATGATTTGGTTATCCTCCAAATGACGGTTGGATTTAGGGGGTGTGGTTGGGTGCCACGCTTCCTTTTTTTATGTCGTACATTTTTTATACAACTGAACTTGCACGAATTAGCCACTTAACTGACCAATTGGAAATAGTTACTTTCCTCGTGAGAACACCTCAGTGTGGTATGGCAGGGCATAGATGTGGTCTTTCTCTCTGAGAAGGCTGTCACACTGACGCTAAAGGGTGATTTATGGACGTGGACGCATAGCCCCTCGCCGTGGCCGTCGGCGACGTTGACGCGCACCTCTCAAAAAATGTAACGCATAGCGCAAGCTCTGTGATTGGTCGGCTTGGTAGCGATGAGGAGTGTGGGCGGAGGTGAGAGCTGCGCGCCCGATGCAGCGAGTGTTTACAAGTGTGGAATCCCGTGAAGGAGCTCCGGATGGAGACTGTTGTTTTGTGTTTACCTCATGATTAAAGTTGTTGCACGTCCGCCGGTTCCCGCCTCAAATGAGCGAATTTGAGCCACTTGTACATTAAGAAAGCGTTCAGAAAAAACAAAACACCAGCGAAGAAACTCGACACAGAGAAACATAAACAGCTAGCGTTTCGGAAGTGTATTGCAGAGAAACAGAAACAGCGCGCAGAAGTATAAATGCACAGCTACGCGCGAGGCTTGCGCCGTGGGTCACGCCAATCACTTGACGCAGAAGTATAAACCAGGCTTAATTCAGGCATCTGGACGGAATGAAATTAAGTTTGCAATTGCACCATCCAGTGGACACAATTGGAACAGCAGTTTCTTCTATTGAAAAATTGCATCTCATTTTTATACTTTACAGAATCATCTCGTGGGCCAGATTAAACCCGTTGGCGGGCCTGATCCAGCCCACGGGCCTTATGTTTGACACCCCTGGTATAGAACGTACTTTTCTTACGGTCGAGTAGTAAATTCAAATACAAATGCAGTACCTACTGAGTGTGGGGTGTAACAGATCACAGTTACTTCATGATTCGTACGAATCACAACCCACGGTTCAGAACGCACTTGACTCACGGATTAATACATTTTTTTTACTGGTAAATTAATCCTAAATTTGTAACGATCGCAGAGAGATCACCTCTCGCATCATTCAAATCACATGTGTGAAACCATTTAGGTTTTCCTGTAAAATATAACGATGACAGAAGATGTTGTGGTAGGTTATTCCGGATGTGGTGGGTTTCTTAGGTCATTAAAGGTGTTTTCTGTATTACTGTATTAATGCATTATAATATGTATGCATAATAATATGCCACTGAATAATTCTTCAAAAATGATTGTGGCGAGGGGGCGTGGCCGAGAGCCGTGGGAACAAAACGAGGCCCGCCACAGATGAGAAACACCTGTGGCGCACACCTGCCTCCAATCCCACGGACGAAGCTCTGGACTATAAGAGGAGGAACGATGGCAGAGGAGGACGAGAGAGGACCGGGCCCGGACATATTGTTTTACATTTGCTTTCAGTTTGACGGCAGTCTCCGTGAGGGACTGCCGTCCGTTTGTTTTGGTTTAGATGGCAGTCTCCGTGAGGAGCTGCCGTCCCTTTTATTAATAAATACTTATTTATCGGTTCTCCGCCTCCTTGTTCCCGGCGGCCAGGTGGCCGTGAACTTTAGTATAATGATCATCTAGCAATGAAACATGAAGTTTTATGAGTAAATAACTAAATCAATTATTGAACAAGAGACTAAAGCTAAATATGGGTTGGATAAATGATGTTAGATTTCTACATTTAGCGTCATCCGCATTTTTCACAGTACTGAATATTTCACAATGTATTTTCAATTAATTTCCAAAGATTTGTGATCCATTGCACCACTACTACTGAGTAGTAGGTGATTTAGGACGTAGCAAATCCCTAAATCCAACATATTGCCTCAAAAACAGCATGCTTTTTTGAGTACCGAACTTCCTACAAATCTTAAACTATTGATTCTAGGGGTGCTCAACCCTGTTCATGGAGATCTTCCTTCCTGCAGAGTTCAGCTCCAACCCTGATCAAACACAACTAAACCAACTTTGTAGGATCTGAAGGAGCACTTGTTCATTACAGACACGTGCGTTTGATTAAAGTTGTAGCTGAACTCTGCAGGAAGGAAGACCTCCAGGAGCTGGGTTGTACACCCTAGATTTAGACCCATTCCCCCTCCCAAACTGTGGAATTTCTAGAGTGGATTTATATTTTTGACACTCATATGACATTTATGTATTTTATCGTACATTTCTGTAGAGGAGGGATTTTTTTATTAATGAATAACTCCATCTCTCAGAAAGAAAACCAACCTGTTTGTCCCTCAGGGTCTTCATATTTGATTATTATTTCTTCAATCTTCACGTCCTCACTCTCCTCTTTAATGAACTCCATCTCTATAATAGCGTGGGACGTGGAGATCAGTCGCTTCAGCAGCTGCTCTTCTGCAACAGAAAGAAAAATAAATCCAAAGTAAATGTCCGAATCGTGGATGGAAACATAGCTACTGGTTATCCACTAGGGGGCGAACAGCATTATGAACCTGCAAGGGGGACCCCAAAAATCACAGAAGCGCTTATAGTTTTTACCTGATATCAGATCAGTTTAATAAGGTAATGAATATGAGGAGACTGCTTTACACTTATTTTGGCATTGTGCAATTGTGAAATGTATTAATAACAACTTTTATTGTTGTGGGAAAATGCACTTTTTAGCTTTACTATGTACCCTAGTCAGGAGGAAAAATGTTTTTCATTCATTCATTTTCTTTTCCGCTTAGTCCCTTTATTAATCCGGGGTCGCCACAGCGGAATGAACCGCCAACTTATCCAGCACGTTTTTACGCAGCGGATGCCCTTCCAGCCACAACCAATCTCTGAAAAACATCCACACACTTAGTACACGCGCATAAGTTTTGCTACGGTTACACCATCCGTCCACACTACGCCGGAGATTTCGAGCCCCGAAAACGGAGCGTTTTGAAAACGCTGGAGGGGTCGTTTTCCTTCTAAACCCCTGCTGCTCCGTCTCTGTGTGGATGGGGGAAAACGGAGACATCTGAAAACGGAGGCGTGGCTGCTGAGATTCGCTACCTGATTGGGGCTTTTGGGTCATTGCGTATCCTTCCCTTATTCGTCAAGCCCCTATCACATGACTATAACGCTACCGGAAGACGGCAGACCAGCCTTCACTGTAAACAACAACATGGACACAGAAATGGGAGCGTTGTTTGCACTATTGTCCGTTTTAGGTGCCATTGTGCAGTTAAACTCTGCCTTTTTAACTACAGCAGCTGCATATATTCGCAAGAGGCAAGCTATTGTTTGAGCACTCGCTAATCGCTCGCGTTCATCGCTCAACCAGCGTTTGTAGACTAACAATAACCAAATGCCGAGCGAGACACATGCTTCCTGTTTATACTTGAACGCGCTTGGCCAGAGTGCGCGAATGGTCACGTTATATACGTTTTTCGTGGAGTGGTGTGGACGGAGATATGTTTAGAAACGCTAGATGAAACGCTAGTGTGGACGCGGATCGTTTTTGATCTAAAACGGCGTTTCAAAACGAAAACGCACTAGTGTAAACGGGGCCTTATTCACACTCATACACTACAGACAATTTAGCTTACCCAATTCACCTGTACCACATGTCTTTGGACTGTGGGGGAAACTGAAGCACCCAGAGGAAACCCACATTAACGCAGGGAGAACATGCAAACTCCACACAGAAACGCCAATAGACCCAGCCGAGGCTCGAACCAGCGACCTTCTTGCTGTGAGGCGACAGCACTACCTACTGCGCCACTGCGTCGCCCATGAAAATTGTTTTTGATTATTCATTTTATTATTCATAAATGTAAATTTACCAATAAGAAACCGAATTTTAAGATATTGATGACTGAATTATGCTGATATATTAGTATACCAGAGACTCTCTAAATAAGAAAGCCCTACGCACTTTAAAACTTTCTGAATTCTACAATGTATTTATTCGATTATTACATATGTACATTTTGTATATTTGTGTTTGATTTATGCTTACCCCCTGGCATTGTACTGTTAAAATGTTATAATAATAAAAAAGATCAGTTTTATAAGACTTACTATAAGTATTTAAGTATCTCATTAGCTGACTTATCTATATATAACAAACTAAATCTTAAAACAGATCAAAGGATAAATATCATACAGACTCTTAATGTTAAAGCATATTTGATCTATAGTTATTAATATTTGATAGACTATTAACTAACTAACTAAATAAATAAATATATATATATATATATATATACATATATATATATATATATATATATATTAGGGATGCCACAATTCTCAATACAATATTGAACCGTTCGGTATGACATCCACGGTTCAATACGCACTTGTCAATTGCGTTTTTTCCGGTTTTACGTTTAAATAATTTACGTGCGTTTTATTTCTCTCCGAATTGACTGTTTGTGTGTGCCTGTAAGTCTACGAGCTGAGATGAGGAAACTCCTCCCCACGAGTAAATATTCAATCACTATGCTCTAAAGTTAGGGGGCGCTCTATCATCATTCCACACTTTAATATGGCGAGCGGCGGTGAAGTGAGGCAGAAATACGAGGAAGCGCCGGCAGTGTTGCCAGATTGGGCGGTTTTGAATCTGATTGTGCGGGTAAAAAATGACATAGGCAGGTAGTGTATATTTGGGCGGTTTATATATACATACATATATATATATATATATATATATATATATATATATATATATATATATATATATATATATATATATATATATATATATATAAATATAAATAAAAAGTTGAGATATTTATTTAACCCAATGGTTTAGTTAAACATATTTGATGCTTTGTTGGGTTATTTTTAACCTTTATTAGGTTATTTATAAATAACCCAACTAATTGTGTTAAATATTTGGTGCTTTGTTGGGTAATTTTTAACCTTTATTAGGTTATTTGTTTAATAACTCAACCAGTTGGGTTAAAAATTTGAATTTTAACAGTCGACTGATTTAACTGACACAAAGCAGCTGTATTAATATGCGAACATGTTGTTTTTGCATAAAGTTTATTTAAGCTCTAACGCAATAATATTGTTCTCTTTTTATCAGATTACCTCTCCGTATCGTGTTTTAATCTCCGTTTCACCATCCAAAACCATCTTTTAGAAGCGTTTGGATGTGGTTAAAATGTATTGTACAGTGTGGACACTGAGTGATGCCTGCTGCATCTGCTGGACGGCCTCTCCAGCACACAGAGCTCCATATTCTGCTCAATCGACACAGGATTTTCTGACTGCACGGTTTATAACTGTCTGCACTTTGTTCTGCTTCTTCATTGTTTGTGATTCCTGATTTATTTTAACAAAAGTGTCTGGAACTAAAATGTAATCGAACCTTTTCAATATTTCTGAATACTGTATGTTATTTATTTACACAGCCATCATTATAAAATTAATAGTAGTACTAGTAATAGTAATACCAGAATAAAAAAATAATAAATATTTAATCAAAATAAAATAATCCATAGTTGGAAAGGTGCTGTAATAAACTATAGTCGGGTTATATGTTGGGGTATTTTTAACCCAACTACTTTAACAGGGTGTGTGTGTGTGTGTACCCTGCTGAAAAATCCAGCTTAAACCAGCCTAAGCTGGTTGGCTGGTTTTAGCTGGTCGACCAGCCTGGTTTTAGAGGGGTTTTGGCCATTTCCAGGCTGGTTTCCAGCCATTTCCAGCCTGGTCTTAGCTGGTCAGGCTGGAAAATGACCAGCTTAAATCAGCTAAAAGCAGCTTGACCAGCCTGGTTTAAGCTGGACATAGCTTGTTTTGGCTGGTCAAGCTGGTTTTAGCTAGTCAACTCCCAGCCTGACCAGCTAAAACCAGGTTGGAAACGGCTGAAAACCAGCCTGGAAATGGCCAAAACCCCTCTAAAACCAGGCTGGTCGACCAGCTAAAACCAGCCAACCAGCTTAGGCTGGTTTAAGCTGGATTTTTCAGCAGGGTATATATATATATATATATATATATATATATATATATATATATATATATATATATATATAGTTATTAAACGCTCTTTTAACAAGAAGGTGTTTTAATCGTGTGGTAAATTCAAAGCTTGTAATTGGAATAATATTGTTGCATTTACAACTGTTTTGACCAGCAAGTGATGTCAAGAATAATGTCGTGAATCAGATTAACTCAGAGTTTCAGAAAGCTCTGTTGTCTGTTCACCACTTTCATAAACGAGTCACGGTTATAGGAAGTGAAATGAGACGCGCCTTCTGTTACTCGTGCGTTTTAATGGCAAAAATGTAGTTTATTAATAACTGACAGTGTTTTATTGTGGCGATACATTGATAATTACAAGGTTTTGCGTCGCTTTTAAGAACAATAACGTTTATTGAACGGTTCATTCCTATATTAAAGGCTTAAAAACACAAACCTTTCCTCCGCCGATTTACAACAAAAGCAGGAGCGTCGCGCAGCCGTGTGACGTCATAGCCATAGCATCGTAACAAAATAAAAGTCTGGTTCACTTTTTTTTTGCAAGAATTTAATCATTATTTACGTTTAATTTCATCATCTAAAAATAAGAAAGCAAACAGAACTATTTCATTTTGTAACGACTTTAATTTATGTACTGTAATTGATTATTAAATGTCTCACCCTCAAGTTTATCATGTTCTTTATTCTTTTTTTTCTTCTTTCTTTCTCTCTCTCTTGTATCTTTTTTTTTACATTGACAATGTAATTCATATTTTGGATTGTAAACAAATATTGCTACAAACTTGTCAACTGTTTTATTTTTTTTTGCAAAAAAAATAAAATAAAAGTCCGGTTCACACACTTCCTGCAGATAAGCCAAGCGGTTTTCCCTTTTTCATACCAATTTACATGGCATTCGATGAGTAATCTTTATAAATACTGAGATTATTAAACAATTGAAATACATTTTATTGTAACGAATCTGGCGACACGGTGGCTCAATAGTTGGAACTGTCGCCTCACAGCAAGAAGGTCGCTGGTTCGAGCCCCAGCTGGGTCAGTTTCCCTGCTGAAAAAAACAGCATATGCTGGTAAGGTATGTTTTGATGCTGGTATTGCTAGTTTCAATGCTGGTTTTGCTGGTCTTGCTGGTCTCGATGCTGGTCTTGCTGGTTTCAGTGCTGGTCTCGATGCTGGTCTTGCTGGTTTCAGTTCTGGTCTCGATGCTGGTTTTGCTGGTTTTGCTGGTCTTGATGCTGGTCTTGATGCTGGTCTTGCTGGTTTCAGTACGTGTGGTCTCAATGCTGGTCCTGCTGGCCTGAGTGCTGGTCCTGACCAGCATTGAGACCAGCAGGACCAGCATTGAGACCAGCAAGACCAGCATTAAAACCAGTAAGACCAGCATCGAGACCAGCACTGAAACCAGCAAGACCAGCATCGAGACCAGCAAAACTAGCATTGAAACCAGCAAGACCAGCATCGAGACCAGCACTGAAACCAGCAAGACCAGCATACCAGCATCAAAACATACCTTACCAGCATATGCTGGTTTTTTCAGCAGGGTTGGCATTTCTGTGTGGAGTTAGCATGTTCTCCCTGTGTTGGCGTGGGTTTCCTCTGGGTGCTCCAGTTTCCCCCACAAGTCCAAAGACATGCGCTATAGGGGAATTGGGTAGGCTAAATTGTCTAGTGTGTGTGTGTGTGTGTGTGTGTGTGAATGGGAGTGTATGGGTGTTTCCCAGTGATGGGTTGCAGCTGGAAATGCATCCGCGGATAAGTTGGCGGTTCATTCCACTGTGGCAATCCCTGATTAATAAAGGGACCAAGCCGAAAAGAAAATGAGTGAGTTGCTCACAAGTAAGTTTTACAGTGAATCGATGCAGTGCATTGGACAGATTTTGTATTATTGCCACATTAATGTTAACATAATTTCATACAGTAAATCAGTCGTATAACACATTAACTGTAAATAATAAAAATGTCTATATTATAACATTTGCTGACTTGTGCGCGTGAGCTGGGCTTTTGTTTTGAAGTGGCGATATGACGTCACAGCTATGCGCCGCGAAATGGCGTTTGTTATTCGGCTGAAGAAAGGTAAATGTCTGTAAAGTGATTTTGGTGCGTTTCGTTTGACTAAAGTTTTACTGTCGTGTTCATTAATTACACGATTATGAGGACGACGACACTAATTATGATGCGTGCTGGTCAACGTAAATGTATCATAAACATAAAGGCAAACTTTTCTTGTGTTGTTTACAGTCGGTTGTTTTGCTGTGAAATATATATGAAGAATTTATCGTCTTCATAAATTATGTAAAGGGAACAATAAGAGCAGAGAAAACGTTTACCTCTAAATATTTGATACAGTAATGAGTGTAAATGATCAAAATAATCAACACTCCAACAATGGCATTAGAAAAATCATGTAAAAATGCACATTTTAGCGACAGATGAGACAAATACTGTATATATTGTATATCTACTAAATATTTATTAATTATAGGTCATAAAAGGAGATAAAAAATAAATCTAGATGCATAGAGGTTATAGTCCAAGACAAGTCCTCTGACAGTGATCAGTCTGTGTGGCTCTCTCAGCAGTGAGAAGGAGATTTCGTTGTAAATATTCTCATTTTATGCTTTACAACATTTCTAAACCCACAGAAACTATCCTGGAGATGCAGCGCTGATCTCCACGTGACAGACTATTATAAAGATGGCGTTTATTAAAGAGGAGAGTGAAGACCTGGAGATTGAAGAAACATTCACGGTCAAACATGAAGAGCCGCAGGAACAAACAGGTTGGTTTCATTTTATATGGAATGATTGATAAGTTTGAGTTGACCAGGCCTAACTAAACCTCTACAATAAAGCAGCTAGATTTAATTTCTATCCTCAAAGCGTCATCATGAACTCAGTCAATGTCCAGGTCTTCCCTCATCAGTGTGCAGTTTTCCATCAGTGTTAGGGACTACAGTCAAGGGAGTATTTTAGCAAGATCGTATTCATAAAATATAAAGCAGCAGATTCTTATTGTGTGTGTGTGTGTGTGTGTGTGTGTGTGTGTGTGGCAGTAGTTTTTTCTGTGTAAAAGTTTTTATATAGTTGGTGGGTCAAAATTTACTCATAGGACAACACATGAAAATAATAAATGATTAATTTTGTATAATGTTGGGGTCATTTTGGTAAAAGTGATCATAAAAAGTGACATGCTTTAGATAATTTTTTTCTGTTAAAGGGTGTCTGCTGGCTTTAAAAAAGTATAAAAATGTTTATCAGTCAATTTAGAGAATACCTTTACTTTAAAAAGGCATTACTTTTGTATGAGTATGCTAAAGTTTGCCTGTATTAATCTGTGAATATTGGGATGCTCTTTAGTTTATGAAATCAATAAAATCCTGGTAGTTCTGACATCACGCTGCTTTGTTTACTGCAGTAACCAAGGCAACACGGTCATTCCTGCTGTTTTACAGGCGCCACCTGCTGGATTAGCATTTTTGGTGCCGAATTGACCCTTTGCTAAGCCACACCCGAAAACCGCCACACACCAATAGTGGCTAAACAATCATAGCTACGCGCGGGAGGTCTGTCAAATATTCGAGTGAGGGAAACAAGCCAAGTCGTTGTGCATGTAGATTGTGCAAATCTGATAGCCGGTATTCTAAAAGTTTGGACAGGTTTTTCCAAAGCCTAAAACCCAAGAGGAGACATGCCAGCATGGAGCAAGCTCTGTGAGGGGCGCTAAAAGCAGCACAATCCAGTCATATTTCCTTCTGTTTCAAGCTAAGAATATTTGGATTACATATCAACAGAACAAAACAGAGATATGATCACAAACTGAGGACAATTACCATGTGGACAATTTAGCCTACCCAATTCACCTATAGCGCATGTCTTTGGACTGTTGGGGAAA
This sequence comes from Danio kyathit, assembly GCA_903798195.1. Lineage (NCBI taxonomy): Eukaryota > Metazoa > Chordata > Actinopteri > Cypriniformes > Danionidae > Danio > Danio kyathit. The sequence goes on along the minus strand of LR812522.1, from coordinate 47,997,679 downwards.
CCGAAGCACCTGGAGGAAACCCACGCCAACACGGGGAGAGCATGCAAACTCCACACAGAAATGCCAACTGACCCAGCCGAGGCTTGAGCCAGCGACCTTCTTGCTGTGAGGTGATTGTGCTACCCACTGCGCCACCGTGATGCCCCCTACAAAAATACAATTAATTATAATTTTGTGTAAAAACAACATAAATATGTCTTGTAACAAGCCCAGACAAATTTAAATGGTCTAAACTAAAACTATTTCTAGCACTTTTGCCTCACAGCAAGAAGATCGCTGGTTCGAGCCATGGCCGGGTCAGTTGGCATTTCTGTGTGGTCTTTATATGTTCTCCCGGTGTTGGCGTGGGTTTCCTCCGGATGCTCCGGTTTCCCCCACAGTCCAAACACATGCTCTATAGGGGAATTGAATAAACTAAATTGGCCGTAGTGTATGAGTGTGCGTGTGAATCAGAGTGCATGGGTGTTTCCCAGTACTGGGTTGCGGATAGAAGGGCATCCAAAAAATGCATCAGCTCGTTAGGGCAGGGCTCACATTAACCGCACTTACCCGAGATTGGTACCAAACTTGATACTTCTGACAACCCTAGTATCTAGCAAATATACTGCAAGTTAAAATGTCGCCAATGGTTGAAACCTAAAGTGGTGATGAAGTCTGACAATGTATGGAACGACTCTTAAAATGTATTGAATTTCACTGATTTCTGTATATATCCTGTTAAAATGGCCTTTTTTGAACCACAAATCAACAGGAGCATTAAGTGAAGTTTATTTATAAACTAATTTCGAGAGGATCACGTGCTTATGATTGCTCGCGGCTGGTCCCGCATTATTAAATTTATGATTCACCAATCAGACGATTCCTAAGCCACTATAAATACCCTAAGTTCCATATCACAGCCATCTTCGTTTTGAAGAATTCCCCTTCCACCCCTACTCCTTTCCTAGATGGGTGACACGGTGGCTCAGTGGTTAGCACTGTTGCCTCACAGCAAGAACATCACTGGTTCTAGTCCTTACCAAGCCAGTTGACGTTTCTGTGCGGAGTACAGGGTTTCCCCTGGGTTCCCCGGTTTCCTCCCACCGTCCAAAAACATGCAACTTAAGCTAATTGACTAATCCAAATCAGCCATAGACATGCTCCTAGTAAGTAGTTATCTCTTAAGAACAATCACTATCTGTTCATTAGCTACTACAGCAGGGGAGTTCTCGAGATCTACCTGAGCTCAAAGTCTTCTCTCGCCTTGCAAACGGGAGGGAGCCCCGGGCTCGAGGATCTTATTAGCTCAGGGCTCTCTCCTGGGACAGCATGCCAAACAAGCTTTATACTCAATCATCAGCTAAGTGTGAACTCTTGAAACTGCAGTTAATTTATATTTGTTTGTTTGTTTGTTTTTTCTGTTAGACTTGATAGCGCTGAAAGAGGAGAGTCAAGAACTCGACGAAGAGACCAATCAGACTGACCAACATTGTGATTTTATAAATGGAGAAGAATCCTTTGATTGGTCACAGACTAAAATAAGGACTCTCTTCTGCAAAAAAAGATCTCGCAAGACTGCGACTAGACTTTATTTCACCTGCGGTCACTGCGGACAAGGTTTCGACCAGCAAGGAAACTACAACGTCCACATGAGGATTCACACCGGAGAGAAGCCGTACAGCTGCCAGCAGTGCGGGAAGAGCTTCAACCGCAACGGGAACCTCAAGGTCCACATGAGAATCCACACAGGAGAAAACCCGTTCACCTGCGGTCAGTGCGGGAAGAGTTTCACTCAGAAATGCAGCCTCAAAATCCACATGAGGATCCACACCGGAGAAAACCCGTTCGCCTGCCAGCTGTGTGGGAAAAGTTTCAGTCGAAGAGGAAGTCTTAGGAGTCACATGAGGACTCACACCGGAGAGAAGCCGTACTCGTGCTCTCAGTGTGAACGGAGATTCAAGCACAAACCCACCCTGACCACCCACATGAGGACTCACACCGGAGAGAGGCCGCTGGTGTGCACTCAGTGTGGACAGAGCTTCAGAGATCGCTTGACCCTTAGTAATCACATGAAGACTCATTTAAGCGAGAGCCGTTTCAGCTGTCACTACTGCGGGACGACCTTCACCGACAGGAAACTGCTCTCCAGGCACGTGTCCACTCACATCGCAGAGAAACCATTCATGTGCAGTCGCTGTGGAGTGACATGCAAGAGCGCAATAGCGCTCAACGTCCACATGAGAGTTCACACCGGAGTGAAGCCTTTCGCCTGCGCTCAGTGCGGGAAGAGATTCTCTCAGAAAGGAAACCTTTGCTTGCACATGAGGAGCCATACAGGAGTCAAGCCGTTCACCTGCGTTCAGTGCCAGAGGAGTTTCACCTACAACAAAGACCTGCAGCGCCATTTGAAGACTCACGCTAGAGAGAAACCCAAGGGTTCCTCTGTAGCTGCGTTTATAGCCAAAGATGAGAATTAGATATGTGCGCAAAACTGGAATATTGTATATACAGCAGGGGAAGTAAGTATTAAACACGTCACCATTTTTCTCGGAAAACATATTTCTGAAGGTGCTGTTGACTTGAAATTTTCACCAGATTAATTAGAAAACAAATCTAATTAGATTACAAAGGAAGTTCTGTGTAATAAAATGAAATGACACAGGGAAAAAGTATTGAACACATGAAGAAAGGGAGGTGTAGAAAGGCAGTGAAATTTCTCAGTAGTTCTTCAGCAACCCTCTGCCCTTCCTTAGTGTAAATGAATATCAGCTGCTTCAGTCCAACATCTACATTAGCAGGAGGATGAAGATGAAACCAGGGTGGACATTTCAGCAAGACAATGATCCAAAACACAGCCAAGGAGACTCTCAGATGCTTTCAGAGAAAGAAAATCAAGCTGTAGAATGGCCCAGCCAATCACCTGAACCGAATCCAATAGAGAATACAAAATAAAGCTTATATTTGATTGACCATTAAGATTTTGACACTCTGTTGAAGTCTGTGAGAAACTCACACCTGAGCAATGCATGTGACTTCATTCTCCATATGAGAGGCGTCTTTAAGCTGCCATCACCAAAAGAAGCCTTCTATATAAAGTATTAAATAGATTTCAGTAGTTCAGTGCTTTCTCCTTGTGTCATTTCATTGTTATTACACACAACTCATTTTTCAGAATTTGTTTTTGTTTTCTTGTTTTTGTTTGTATTGTTTAGTTTTTTTTACCAAAATCTGGTTAAATTCCATGTCAAAAACTCCTTTGGAAATAGTATGCCCAATGAAAAATCATGACAAGGTGTTCAATACTTATTTCCCCCACTGTATTGTTTGCAAATAAAGCAGCGTTTTCATACGAGTCCAAGAGAACAAAATCGACACTTCCTGATAAACTGGCACTAAATATCACTTCTAGTTAGTTTTCTGCACCACTGTTAGTCTTTTTCTTATATAATAAATGAGTTCAGAAGACAGAATGAACATTTGGTGGCTTTTGTAGACGCTCTAGACAGTTCTGGAGCCAATAATACTGAACCACTGTGATGACAGACTTTAGCTGAGGGGTTTCAGAATGAACAAAACATTTCATTTCATGTTTTACAATGTGCTGGAAAGGCTGGTTTGTCCATTAATGTGTCCCATCATGCACATTTTAATCATCATATGATCTGTTCAAACTAAATCACACTAAATCCCCCATAATGACAATGTGAAAAAAGAGTTTTTGAAATTGTTGCAAATTTATAAAAAATATAAAAGCTGAAAGATCACATGTACATCAGTATTCACAGCCTTTGCTCAATACTTTGTTGATGCACCTTTGGCAGCGATTACAGCCTCAAGTCTTTTTGAATATGATGCCACAAGCTTGGCAAGAAAGAACCAGCTGAAAAAAGAAAAGTATTCAATATGAAATTTGATCTTTGCTACTGTTGCTAATGTTAAATATAGAAATCTAACATCTTGTACAAAAGATCATATTTATCTTCAATTAATGATTCAACAATTCACACATTAAACTTCATGTTTTATTATACTGTAGGTGTATTATTTTTGAAAACCTATTCAGTCACATAATTTTGATGGTTGTTTGTCGTCATCTGTTGGTTACACAATGTGATTGCTTTTACCAGCGTCAACAATTTACCAGCGTCATGTTTCATTAAACGGTGATTTGGGGGGGTGGAGGACTGTCGCAGATGGAAGTGAGCGGGGCGGAGGTGTCGCAGACGAAAGTGAAGAGGGTTGGGGAGTCGCGGAAGAAAGTGAAAGTGAACAGCGGACGGGTAGGAGAGCGGTTGAGGAGGGGGAACGGTAAAATGAGGTGCCGGATCAGAATTCAGAGGTTCCAGATCCGGCGTGTTCCGGCACAAATTAAGCCCTGGTCCCACCACAACTTTTCCCGTCATTATTATATCTTACAGGGAAGCCAAAAAGCTTTCATGCACGCGATTTGAATGACGCGGGAGGCGATCTCTCTGCAATGGTTATAAATGTTGGATTAACCGACAAGTTCAAAATAAATTATTAATCCGCGGATCACGTGCATTCCAAACCGTGAGTTGTGATCCATACGTATCAACAGTGATCCGTTTCACCCCTAGTCATTGTCCTGCTGGAAGATGAAGCGTTGCCCCAGTCTGAGGTCAAGAGCACTCTGAAGCAGGTTTTCATTCAGGATGTCTCTGTACATCCCTGCATTCATCTTTCCCTCTATCCTGACTAGTCTTCCAGTTCCTGCTGCTGAAAAACATCCCCACAGCATGATGCTGCCACCACCACGCTTCACTGTAGGGATGGTATTAGCCTGGTGATGAGCGCTGCCTGGTTTTCTCCAAACGTAACTCCTGGAATTCACTCCAAAGAGTTCAATTTTAGTCTCATCAGACCAGAGAATTTAGTTTCTTTTGGCCTGAGAGTCCTTCAGATGCCTTTTGGCAAATTCAGCTTAGATGGCCGGCCAGCTCTAGGAAGAGTCCTGGTGGTTCCAACAATATTCCACTTACGAATGATGGAGGCTACTGCGCTCATTGGAACTTTCAGAGCAGCAGAAATCTTCCTCAGCCTTGTGCCTCAAGACAATCCTGTCTCGGAGGTCTACAGACAATTCCTTTGTCTTCATGCTTGGTTTGTGCCTTGACATGCACTGTCAACCCTGGGACCTTATATAGACAGGTGTATGCCTTTTCAAATCATGTCCAATCAGAAGAATTGACCACAGGTGAACTGTTGTTAAATATTGCCGTTTGATATGGCCATAACACTCACTCAGATGTTGTTTATAGGCTATCACTAAAAGTTTAGAATTTCAATAGCCTGTTAGCTGTATTACGACTTGGGCGTGAAGGTAGATCACCCTCACCAGAATCTGTCAAAATGATGGTCGGGCTTCATGTCTTTTCCGATAAAAGAGATCTCAGAATAACATATTGGCCTAGGCTATTTTATTATATAAAAATTAAAGCATCACAAACGAAAATTGTATCGGCACAAACAAATTAAAATATTTTAGAATATCATACATGTGAGGTGGCTGGTGATGTCATTATCTTTAATTCAATATTCAATATTTTATTAATAGAAGCAGCACTAACAAAACTTTCATAGGTACAATCCAGCACAAATGAAAGGCACACCAACGAGACTATTTTAGTAAATATGGAGCAACTGGGGTCGAGAGACCTCTGAATGATCTAATATTATTTTTAGGCCTACAAATAATATTTATTTTGCAGCACAAATGAGCACAAATTGTGAGCAAACGAAAATAATTTATTCATGCACGAATATAAATATATGATGTTCATTTTAATGGCACAAACCAGCACAAATGGGCGATGCAGTGGCGCAGTAGGTAGTGCTGTCGCCTCACAGCAAGAAGGTTGCTGGTTCGAGCCTCGGCTGGGTCAGTTGGCATTTCTGTGTGGAGTTTGCATGTTCTCCCTGCGTTCGTGTGGGTTTCCTCCGGGTGCTCCGGTTTCCCCCACAGTCCAAAGACATGTGGTACAGGTGAATTGGGTAGGCTAAATTGTCCGAAGTGTATGAATGTGAATGATATGTGGATGTTTCCCAGAGATAGGTTGCGGCTGGAAGGGCATCTGCTGCGTGAATGAATGAATGAAACCAGCACAAATTTAACCAAATATTTTGGTTATATCTAAACAACTAAAATAGATAAAGTGTTTATTTTAACGGCACAAATCCAGCACAAACAAACGACACCAGTTTTGTGCGATTTAGAGGAAATAATGGGGCAGAGACTGACGTCGCGGCTCCCGAAGTGTTTTGATAAGGCAATATCTAAACAATACAAACAAATACAGTGTTTATTTTAACGGCACAAAGCAGCACAAATGAACGACACCAGTTTTGTGCGATTTAGACAACCTGGGGTGGAGAGTGACGTTGCGGCTCCCGAAATATTTTGATTAGGCAATATCTAAACCAAAAAAACAGATACAGTGTTTATTTTAACGGCACAAACCAGCACAAATCGAGCACAAACGAATGACACCAGTTTTGTGCGATTTAGAGGAAATAATGGGGCGGAGAGTGACATCGCGGCTCCCGGAGTGTTTTGATTAGGCAACATCTAAACAATGAAAACAGATACAGTGTTTATTTTAACGGCACAAACCAGCAATAATCGAGCACAAACGAATGACACCAGTTTGTGCGATTTAGAGGAAATAATGGGGCGGAGAGTGACGTCGCGGCTCGCGAAGTGTTTTGATTAGGCAATATCTAAACAATAAAATCAGATACAGTGTTTATTTTAACAGCACAAACCAGCACAAACGAACGACACCAGTTTTGTGCGATTTAGACAACCTGGGGTGGAGAATGACGTCATGGCTCCCGAAATATTTTGATAAGGCGCTACCTAAACAATAAAAATAGATACAGTGTTTATTTTAACGACACAAAGCAGCACAAATCCAGCACAAACGAATGACACCAGTTTGGTGCGATTTAGAGGAAATGGGGTGGAGAGTGACGTCACGACTCATATTTTGCTTATATCTAAACGAGGAAAACAGATACAGTGTTTGTTTTAACGGCACAAACGACCTGTGCTGATCTGAAGTCATTTGAGCAACATGGGGTGGAAAGTGACGTCACACATATCTCAGACCCCAAACCAGCACAAACGCTCATTTTTGCGGCACAAATCAGCACAAACGTAGCACAAACGAATGACTTAGTTTTGGAGATTATTTGTTTTTATGGGGTGCCAACTTCATGGAGGTCGTTTAAGCTGTATTTGAGAATATTACTAAATAAGGAAATCTATTCAGTGATTGGGCTAAACCCAGCTTGATCTCATGAGGAAACGTAAGTATTTTACGTTTTGTCAGTTTAGTGGCTAATGCGTACGAGCCGAGTCGTACGAAAAGGTACGATTTTAAAAAGGAGGCGTGGCACCCAACCACGCCCCTAAACCCAACCGTCATTGGGGGACGAGCAAATCGTATTAAATTGTGCGAATTAGATCGTACGAATTAGCCACTAACTCAAAAAGTTACGAATTGCAGTGAGTTTGTGTTGGCTAAACCACGTCATACAGTTTGTGGCAAAGTACGAAAGTATGATGAAATGCATGCGTAACTTTTAAGTGCAGCTTTGAGCCAAGAATTGTTTTTACTCTTAAGTCAAGAGCTCTTAGCGCTGTTCTTATGAGTAATTCTCAGAAGCTTGAGCACAGTTCAGTTCAGAGCACAATTCAGCCCTCAACCGGAGTCCAGTGTTGGCTCCAGTCTCAGGCAGAGCTGTTTAAATGCATATCTTTCCGCAGTTTTGATTTCTCTGTTTTCAGCTGGGATAAGTTCATCTTGTCTACGGTTGTGGTTGTAAATCGGTTATAGTTTCTGTTCTCGTTTCCGTTTCCTTCATTGATTCCGCTTGTTCACAGCAGGTGTTTGGATGTTACTAACAATGACTTCAGTTTGCTTTTGAAAACGAGCAATTTTAGATGTTGCTTTAGTTAAGTTCTTGACTGTTGACTTTCATTTCTCTTTCTACAATTCCAGAGCACTCCCTTACGAAGCTCATTACCAGTCAAACAGGAAAGATACTCTACTTAGATATAACAAAATACAATCCAGCGACTTGAGTTCTCGAAAACCTGAATCTAATGTGCAGACGTGGCAGGCGTGACTGCAGGGAAAGACCATGGCAAATCATCATTTCCTCATACCTGTGCAAACACAGCCACCAAAAATCCACCCTGCCTTGTGTAACCAGTTTTGTATGCCAGTTATACGTCTTCATAAATACACAGGAGTGAAAGAAATTTGAGCGCTGATGTCTAGAAGAACTGAAGGAAAAAAGAGGTGAGCTTTTCGTGTTCATATGCTGTTTGTTGATGTGTCATTTTTACCCCCTGAGACGCTAATGCTGTGTTGAAATCAATTTAATGACCGTTTTAACTAGTTAAACGGATGATCATGTGTCTTTGTAAGGGTTTCGCAGAAAGTTGTGTGTGGATGTACCCCACTAAAATACTTATCAAGCTGAATCAATGCTTAATTGTTAACTTGTAAATGTTTTTTGAACGTAGTATTATTCAATATTGGCTCACATTGTGGTTCACTCACTATGTCATGAATGTTCTTGAAATATGTTTTATTGTGTTGTCTGTCTTTATAATATATTTTCACAATTCGGTAGCACTTTATAATAACTACACACTAGGAATCATTTATTAAGCATCAGCATAAAGTGAATTCATTATTTAAGCATTAACTCTACATTAATAAACGTTAGTAACAAGTTTTTAACTGCAACTACAAATGCTGTATTCTTGACTTATAATTGTACTTTCATAATTTTATGTGATTTATTTTTCATGACTAAATTAGGTATCACATTATTTACAAACCATGTGTAATTAAGAGTGGTCTATAGTTTTTAAGATCATTCAGAATGAGTTTGTAAATGATTAATAAAGTATTAAAAATCAACGTTTATATATCTTATTATTCAGGCAGATAGTAATGGTTACTACATGCATGTTAATAAAAACTTTATTAAAGAGCCCCTATTACGGGTTTTTGAAAATGCTAAATACTTTCCATGCAGTGTGTAACACAGCTCTAGGTGAATGAAAACATCCAGCTGAGGTTTAAATCTAAAAGTGCAGCATTTTTAAAACTATTGATTCTTTAGCGAAATAGTTGAATAAACAAATCGAGTTGGGTTCGGATCTTTTGTTTGATCGCATCGACGTCAATAAGGTACATCACCAAATATGTACTTCCAGTTTCGGTAAAATTTGAACAAGCTTTCACTTCAAACTCTAGTGGAGGCGCGGGGGATCACGGGACTGATCATGACGCGAAGATGACGATCACTGACAGATGGAGATTCGGCTGAGCGGAATAAAGGGTTAAAGTTCATTTTCACAACAACACCACAGTATAGCCAACCGTGTGCTGTGTTTGCTCCTGTCATTTTTCAGATTTTTTGTTACAATAACTTACGCTGAAACGCGGGATTCGCTATTCGCAGCCGTTTGCTATTGAAGGAGCAGCAGAGACTATAGGATTTTGTCAGTAACTTTTATGCTGTGTTCACACTAGATGCGGAACACGCAGATAAATCGCGCTATTCGCGCGTAAATAGACACGTGAACATTTGAGTTTACTCCGTTTCATTCGTGCATCAAATTCACTTCAGAACAGATGCGGATTTGCGTGATGGGCAGGGCTTCTGTCTGCCCGATGACTGTAGCTTCGTTGCTAAATGACTAACATGGAGAAAATAACTGTGTTTATGTGCTTTATGAAGGCTGAAAAACAGCGTCGATACATTTGGAGCAGTGTCTGAGTACATTAGATCCTTTCAGAGGTGCACCCAGCTCTGAGCTCATAAACTCCTCCAGAAACTTAACCAGGATGACGGAGGCTTTCAGCGGTGCTTCTGACTGAGCCGAGCCCAGTTTGATGAACTGTTGTCGGTGTCGGCTGGAGGATTTCCCCCGGCACACCATCAACAGGTGCTACGACACCTCCTGATTGGTTAACGGGGCGCGAATGTGCGCTGAAGTTCAGATTTTTGAACTCGAGCAATTCGTGTGATTTGCGCGTCAAACGTGCAAAACGATCTATTCGCGTCATTTGCGCATATCGCGCAGCAGGATTTCTATTCGCGCGTTTGCATTGACTTAACATGTAAATCACTCGCTCTTGACGCTTCTTCCGTGTCTGGTGTAAACGCAGCATTACAGTTTAAATGGACCAGTTTCTTCTTTCTCCGGATCATAAAATTGTTGCCTCGTTTTGTGTGGTTTGCAAAATATGTGTTTAATTGTGTGTTATAAGTTGTAATCAGCCCGCTGGGCTTGTAATCATGTATCGATTATAGATCAGTGCTTGTATTGTGTCTCTCAGGTTAAATCTGTATGGGGCTGTTCACATATCGCGTCCAAAACCACGTTAAAAACGTGACGCGTGCTTCTTCCTTTACCGATTTAAATGCGTTTCTGAGCTAGTGATCCGCTGCTGTTTGCCTTTGCTTTGGCCACCATCGGCTGTTCCTCACACGCATGGTGCGGTCACTTTTCAAAATAGTTAAGCTTTTGCCACTGTGTGGATTAATACTGAATGTGTGTCGCTGTTATTACATGGGGTTAGGTTTAAGAGTAGAGTAATATATAAGAGCTTTATTGCATTCCCGCATTGGGCTCTCACATATTTTCTGCGACTTCATTCTCTAGCCATGGTGGGTATTTCTCTCCGTCTCGTGCTGAACGCAGTCGACCAATCGCAACAGACTGGGTCATCGCTCCATTCAGAGCAGATTAGCTTCACGCTAAGGAGGGGTTTGGGAACAAATAAATCGCTGAACGAATCATATGGGAGTCGCTGGGATAATCAGGTAAAAATAAACGCATATTATAAGATAATGAATGTGTTTTTTGACTTTGCACGCATATCAGCCTGTTGTTAGAGACCTCCAAAACCAAAATATGACCTTTTATAAAGCAAAATAGGGGCTCTTTAACACAACTTCATGCAGTTTTGTGACCTAATCTAAAGTGATGACTATTTATGCTTTGTAAATCCCTTATAAATGACAATTAAAGGCTTCGTACACTGTAAAAAAAAAAAAAAAGTTGACTCAACTTCAGGACATTTTTGAGTTTATTCAACTTAAATCGAGTCAAGTGCAGTACTTTGGTTGAAATTTGAGCCAACTCAAAAAAAGCTCCTTACAATTTTGAGTTGTCAACTTTTTTTTTTAGAGTGTATTAAGTGAACAATAAATCTTTGCAATCCTATCTTAAAAAAAAATGTAAAATTGCTGTACAAATTTAATAAAACAACAACAATATAATAATTTAACAATATATTCTGATACAACATTTCAATTTTATTTAGCGATGTTTAACCTGTTCAATAATTTTAGTTTAGATAAGCTTGCAAAGATGTATTTCTTATGGGATAGAGTTTCATTTGTGAATCTTCAAATGAATAGAAATGAATAATGTAGTTTGTGTTCTTTTTTCCTGTTTAGGGTTTAACTGAGCCTTTAATTGTCAATTATAAGGGATTTATGAAGCATAAATAGTGCTCAGTTTAGATTAGGTCACAAAACTGCATGAAGTTAAGTTATTATTTTATTAACATACAAATTAAGGATTATAAATGTTACTTTGAATAGTTTATTAATCATTTACTAACTCCTTCTGAATGATCTGTAAAAACCACCAACTATGGTTAAATAAGTGGTTTGTTAATGATGCGATACTTAATTTAGTAATTAAAATGAATCAATAATAAATCATTTAGCACATTATAGATGTGGTTATAAGTCAAGAATACAGCATTTGTAACTGCAGTTATAAACCGCTTTCTAACACTTATTAATGTAGAGTTAATGCTTAATAAACTCTTTATTTGCTAATGCTTAAATGATTCATTGTGTAGTTATTTTATAGTGTTACCCACAATTCTCATCCTTTCATAATAGTTGGTTATTAAGAGACATTTTATGGTCTTGAGAATGCAAGTCAACATGATATCGAAATTTCTTGCTAATTTACTAAATATAGCAAATGGTTTTTTTATATTGAAATTTACCTGTTGGAAATTTAGATTTGTTGATATTTATATTCTAGAGATTGACTGTTATTATTCATTTACGTTGAGCTGCTTGAGACACAATCTCTATTGTAAAAAGCCACACTTCATATGTGTTTACTGTAAACGTTAAACCACAGAATGAATGGTTACTTTATTAAATTAAAACATTCATTCATTCATTCATTTTCTTGTCGGCTTTGTCCCTTGCGGGGTCGCCACAGCGGAATGAACCGCCAACTTATCCAGCACGATTTTACGCAGCGGATGCCCTTCCAGCCGCAACCCATCTCTGGGAACTTCCACACACACATTCACACTCATACACTACGGACAATTTAGCTTACCCAATTCACCTGTACTGCATGTCTTTGGACTGTGGGGGAAACCGGAGCACCCGGAGGAAACCCACGCAAACCCAGGGAGAACATGCAAACTCCACACAGAAACGCCAACTGACCCAGCCCAGCCGAGGTTCGAACCTGCGACCCAGCGACGTTCTTGCTGTGAGGCAACAGCACTACCCACTGCGCCACTGGGTTGCCCTAAATTAAAACAAATATATTTAAAATTAGGGGTCTTGGTGGCGCAGTGGGTAGCACAATCGCCTCACAGCAAGAAGGTCACTGGTTTGAGCCTCGGCTGGGTCAGTTGGCATTTCTGCGTGGAGTTTAATAAAGGGACTAAGCTGAAAAGAAAATAAACGAATATTCAAAGGGATGTCAAATGTGAAAAAGCAAGGACATCCTAATGCATTTGATGGACTTTCATATCAGGACATATAAAAAAAAAAAATCTTAAAATTTGTAAGATTAAAGCTCAGATGGGCGACGCAGTGGCGCAGTAGGTAGTGCTGTCGCCTCACAGCAAGAAGGTCGCTGGGTCGCAGGTTCAAGCCTCGGCTGGGTCAGTTGACGTTTCTGTGTGGAGTTTGCATGTTCTCCCTGCGTTCGCGTGGGTTTCCTCCGGGTGCTCCGGTTTCCCCCACAGTCCAAAGACATGCGGTACAGGTGAATTGGGTAGGCTAAATTGTCCGTAGTGTATCAGTGTGTGGATGTTTCCCAGAGATGGGTTGCAGCTGGAAGGGCATCTGCTGCGTAAAAATGTGCTGAATAAGTTGGCGGTTCATTCTGCTGTGGCGACCCTGGATTAATAAAGGGACTAAGCCGAAAAGAAAATGAATGAATAAAGCTCAGATGAACATCATTACATGATATCTCACAGTGTGTCATTTATTGAACAAAAATAAAGGTGTAACAAGTATTAGCTTGTGTTACTGTTGTGGTAATTTTTAATTCTCTAATTCGGGTAAATTTGTAAATGGCGTTTTCGCCTGAAAACACTCCATGTGCACAATAGCGTGTTCAATTCTTTCTGTCATCCACACTTAAACGACTGAAAACACTTTAGTTTATGTACTGCTCATGCACACAGATTTAAAGGGCACCTATTTTACCCCTTTTTTAAGATGTAATATTAATATTATGGTTCTTCTGAGTGTGCCAGTTTAGGTTCAGTTCAAAACACAATTCAGATTTGTTATTATGATGTGTTAAAAAGTGTCATTTTGGGGGCGTGTACACAGTTCGCTGTCTTAGGGGCGTGTTGCTACACATGAAAATTAGTTTCGACTTCCCGCCCAACTTAACAAGGGGGTGGAGCCAAGAGCTTCCCCGCTTTGTGTATGGCTACAGACAGGCAGACTGAGAGAAGCAACATAAGTGAGAGGACCAGCATTCAGCCATACATGTACGACTCGGACACAGACCAAGCAGAGACTACAAAATCATTGGTGTCTTTGTATAGTTTTACAGCCAACTGTGTGCTAGTTTAAAGCTCAGAGCTTGTAGCCTACACCGAGACTAATAACCAAGCACACTGAATTAACTTTGACTGAAGGGCATCACACACCGGATGCGCCGCAACACGGCGCGCACATGACAGTAATATCGCACACTTGTGGCGCCGGTGTGTGCCACCTGATAGAAACTTATGTTTAGATTTCAGAAATGCATGCCGCTGCGTGTCGCCGAGCGGCGCTTCTGGTGTACGACTTGCTTAAGGCTATAACTAAACGGCGTCATACACCGGATGCGCCGCTCAGAGCCACGACAGGCACACCAGACGCGCACATTCGCATGTTATTTAAAATGAAACAATTCAGTACTCGCTACTCTGTAGTGTCCTGAGCAGGGCCAGCGCGTCCATTGAGGCGACCCAGGCGGCAGAATAGTGAGCGAACCCCCCGGTCGTCACTTCCATCCACGACACCCTCCCGGTCCTCACTTTCATCCGCGACAACGCGAAATGCATGGCGCTGTACGTAGTTTCGTTATTTCCAATGGAGGGACGCGCACGTGAGGCAACGCGCTCGCACTTTCCAGCTGCACCTAGTTAAGATGACAGGGAGCTTCTGTGACCGCGGGAAATGCAAACCGCTGAAATTTAAGGAAGACGCAATGAAAACAAACACTGGTGGCGAGGAGAGCGATAACGTGGTGAATGTTGAGCCCAATGAGAGTTACATCTAAAAATAGAGCAAGGGTGTTTCTTTGGTGACGTCGCTTTGACTCACACGCTGAAAATGGCAGACATGAAGCAACATACTGAGGATATGGTAATGCGCACCTGTCAATCAATATTGGGGGGCGGAGGGACCGCACTCCTACGTCAAGTTGCGGTCGATCTCAAAATCGCTCCAATTGGTCCACCGTTTTTATGTTGTTACATTAAAAAAAAGGACTGAGTGTGTTTATATCACCCCAATATGACGGTCTATACGCTATACCTACACACATGTCTGTCCAAACAGCTTGAAAAGTAGATTTTTCACCATAGGTGCCCTTTAAGACACTTTTACCTGCATCATAACCACCTCATGTTTATTTACTTTCCATCTCTTTGAACACTATCAACTGTGGTCTACCACCGCTGAACAACAGCTCCAGTAAATATTCAGTGTCCTATTAGGAGAGGCAATATGGAGCATGTACAAACTGACATTAATCTTTAATAAAGCTGTCAGAATGGTCAACATCCAAAACATCTGCTTTACAATGTCGTCCACCGTCCACTAAAATGCATCACCGTTTTCATAGCCTCCATTTTTCACAATCCACACTGCAACACGAAAACGGCATTTGAGGATCCACATTGCGCACTGATGACACTGGCCGCTGATACCGGGATCGCGCCACCAATCGCTGGTTGGCGTAGCGGTTAAAAAGCCGGCCCAAACTGCAATAGCGATCTCTTTCTCTCTTTTGCGAGGACTAGTCTGAGAGAATTTAGGTTTTGTTTTGATTAATAATAAATGCTCTTGTCTAAAATCTATGTGAGATCAATGTGTTTGTTCGTGAACTTGTCCATTTGTCCACACGTGTCCACACGTGCTGCTGATGATGTGACAATAAAAGTGATTTGATTTCACTAATACTCTTGAGAAATACCTCGGAAGAGAGTGTAGAAGTAAGTCATGCCATATATATTTATATCACCCAGGTTAACTTTGTATTATTTCATTAGGTTCAGGAGAGTGTACTGTTTTGTGTATGCTTGTTTTTTAGTTAAAGTAGTTTAGTTAAGACGTTTAGTAAGTTGAAGAGGTTTGTTTTAATGCTTTTCTTGTGATATTTAGTTTAGTTTGTTTAATACAGTTAATGTGTTTGGTTATATTTATTTCTTTGATTTAAGCACCTCTAACTACCTTCTCTCCAACAGGTAAAATATCATTTATACATTGTAAATATTAATTCTTTCACTGTACAATATATTTAGAGGTCAAGCAGCAAAGCTGCGAAGGCACCTATTGTGTTTGTTCTGGTTTTTACTATTATTATTATTCTTGCACTTCTTCCGCCGCGATTTGAATTGCCGCCTATATAGGAGTTCGCTTGAAAGTTATGAAATTTAGCACACTGGTAGAGGACACCCTCCTTACTAACTACAGCAAATTTGGACCATCTAACTCAAACTCTCTAGTGCCACCATTTGTCCAAATATGCAACTTTGAAATGCTGATTCTAATTTTCTCTGAATCCAAATCTCAAAAATCGTAAGGTTTAGTTTTTTTCTATTTTTAATTGTTCGTAAAACCTACTTTTTCAAACTCGTCCTAGACAGTTCGTGGAATTTTCACCAAAATTGGCTCAGATCATCTTCAGACCATGGTGGCAAAAAGTTATGGAATTCAAGACGATTACTTAAACCGTTGTCGAATAACCTGAAATTCCATTAGTCAAAAAGTACGCAAAATCATAATCGAGGCTAAATCTTGGCAAAGCTTAACTCTATTCACACCTAACTTGCTGTGTGTTATGAACTATGATCTGAGGTTGCCTGCACAGTTTTTCACCTAGTGGTTGGGAGATATGAAAAACAGCTATTTTCGCTTATATCTCGTATTTCAAAATAATGTTCTCATTACATTCAGAGAGACATTCAGTCGAATGATATCCAATTTTTTCATGTTCGTGATTTTGGGCGTCAGCCATATTGAATTATGTTAAAAAATGCTATATTTTTCCAAATGCATTGAGGTATCATGACAAAAATCGGTATGCATCTTCAACACCATGCTCTGAAAGTGCTCAAAAAGTTTCAGCGCAGCGCCGCCTTGTGGTCAAACGTTATAAATAAATTTAGAAAATTGCTAATAACTTCTACTACATTGCTAATAACTACTGCTACATTGACCACATCATCATGGGACTCATTTTGTTATATTCCTTGGATAATTCTGCAAACATTGATACCACATTTTCCATATTTTGCAAAACTTTCTGTCCACCATTTTGATTTAACTTGAAAAGCTACTTTTTCGAACTCCTCCTAGACCGTTAGTCCGATTTTCACCAAATTTGACTCCGACCATCTTCAGACCATGCTGACAAAAAGTTATGGAATTCGTGTTGATAGCTTTAACGGTTTTTGTTTACCGCACCGACAAATGTGCTGACATAATGCCAAACTATATCTGAGGCTGTATGTCTGCAATGCGTAAAGGTATTGACACCAAATTTTATGTGTCATTGGCACCTCACACTGACCCCACCATAAAAATTTGGTAACAGCGCCACCTATGGGTCAAGAGTTATAAGACATTCATTTAATAATGAAACTTTCAAATTTAGTTATAACTTTTGACGGCATATTCTTATTTTGAAAAAATTGGTCTCAAATTATTCCTTGGGTCAACCCGACAACACAGACACTAATTATGCCATCATCTAGCAAACTTCCTGTTCGCCATTTTGATTTTGTTTCAAAATGTTCTTTATCAAACTCCTCCTTGACCATGACAGCAATTTTCACCAAATTTGAACCAGATCCTCTTCAGACTATGCTGACATAAAGTTATGGAATTCGTGTTGATAGCTGCAACGGTTTTTGTTTTCTGGACTGACAAATATGATGGTACAGTGGCAAACTGTATCTGAGGCTGTAACTCTGCAATGCTTCAATATACTGACCACAAACTTGATGTGTCATTGTGACCTCACACTGAACACACCACATAAATTTGGTATCAGCGCCATCTATTGGTCAAAACACAGCAGGTGTTTGAAAGAATGCTTCAGAGACATGATGCTGACCTTTAAGTGACGCTCTGTTAACATTAAGTTAACACATTTTTAGTTTCTTGAAATGTTACAAATCAACATGTCACTTGTAAAATGGATAAATAATAAGGAACACCACATAAACATTTTAAAATGCCTCTTTGAAGGCTTGTGCACCGCAGGATGGTTATTGTATGAGATCATCACCAGCATTTAATGCCTCATGACTATTCAAAGGGCGCCAATGTGAGTGTGCACACTAACACTGTCCTAACTACACGCAACACCGCGACGTGATAAAAGGTATCTTTTTTGTGTAAAAAGAAGCTTTTGTCCTGACTATCCACGACTGCGACGCACAAAATATCTAGAATTTGTTTTTGTTGTATTGCAGAACAACAGCATATACTACTGAAACAATGATCACCTCAGGTACTGATTATGGGCTTAATTCAGTGTTAAATGCTCCGAATGTGAGGTTAAATATCATTTATTACCATACTACTCAAAGCAGCAGCAGAAAGTTGACCTCAGATCATGAAAATGAAATTAAATAGGGAAATGAACACCACACACCAGCTGATTGGTGGAGAGGAGACAAGAGTGATGAAGCCAATATGATATGGGGATGGTTAGAAGGCCTTGATGGACAGAGGCCAGTGGGCAAATTAGGCCAGGATGCCGGGGTTACACCCCTACTCTTTTTCGAAGGACATCCTGGAAATTTTAATGACCACAGAGAGTCAGGACCTCAGTTTATCCGAAAGATGGCACTCACAGAGTGAGTGCTCTGTCCCCATCAATATACAGGGGCATTAGGACCCACACAGACCACAGGTTGAGTGTCACTAACACCACTTCTGGCAGCAACCTAGCTTTTCCATGTGGTCTCCCATCCAGGTACTGACCGGGCACAGCCCTGCTTAGCTTCAGTGGGCAACCATGTGAGAGTTGCAGTGAGCTAGCTGCTGACATCAGGGGTTGCCACAGTGGAATAAACCACCAACTATACCAGCATATGTTTTACGCAGCTGATGCCCTTCAAGCTGCAACCCAGTACTGAGAAACATCCATACACCCTCATTCACACACATACACTATAGCCAATTTAGTTTATAGCGCATGTGTTTGGACTGTGGGGGAAACCGGAGCACCCGGAGGAAACCCACGCCAACACGGGGAGAACATGCAAACTCCACACAGAAATGCCATCTGGCCCAGCCGAGACTTGAACCAGTGACCTTCTTGCTGTGAGGCGAATATTTGGGGCAAACTCACGCAAATCATCTATGTCTATGTCATCTATGAAAATGACTTTTCCCAACTTGGGATGTCTGTTAAAAGTGTATTAATAAAAACACTCCAAGTGCTTTTGTTGACATGTCTTGGGCTGTCTAAGTTCAAATAAATCTGCTGCAAAAAAAAACTCAATTTCTCTTTTAATCGTAATACCCTTCTGTGTTCTGTCCTCTAGAATCTGCATATTACCACAGGAAAGAAGACTAAAGCACAACCACTCCTGCTGATTCCTTCTAAAACATGGACTACAGATTTTAAGACACCACAGACGTGATACTCAAATAAATAGAGGTTCTAATTCTAAACAAAGCTTTGACGACTACACAAGGCCATTAAATCTGCACATCACAGTTATTACAGCTGATCTCTGAAATTAGCATCAGCTTTGCTACAGTTAGCAGACGCATTAGCATGGAGACCGGAGGCCAAGCTCGGAGCAGAGAGATCGATTACCCAGAGGATTGTACAACAGACAAGGCCAAGAAAAAATACAAAAAACGGATCCTAAGAGAAAACCCTAACAGTCTTTATGCTGACTACACCAACCAAAATGAGAGAAGAGTCAAGTGTGACCTTATTTTCTACACCCCTCTGATTTCTGAATGGAAATCAGCCATCCGTCATGAATACCAGCATGTTGTTCAGGAGCCAATTTACAAAGGAGAAAGACTTGTTATATGTCATGATAAAATGCTGGACAAAAGCAATTTCATTCTCAAAATATCCAGCTACACTACCGGCAACATCCTTGTGCAAGGGGATGAGGCAAGATTGACCTTATTTGAGGAGGTTTTTCCTCAGCTGAAAACCAGAGTGGAGAATGAAAGGGACGAGCGAACCCTTCACCCTTCACCTTCACCAGCTGACCGTCAACTAGAAGAGAGAAACCACACAGCAGATGAAGAGGCCAGCTCCTCCATCACAGAACTCACAGTTGATCTCAGTAAACTCTCTGCTGAATAAGTTCTTGAAAGGTACCTATCTAGCAAAATCAACTTTTGCAAGCTGTTTGGACAGAAATGTGTGGACGTATAGTGTGTACACCAGGGGTCACCAACATTCCTGGGGGGGCTGGTGTCCAGCAGAGGCTGCATTGGCTAACTTTCCTAATAGTAGAGATGCAATGTCAGACCCAATGCACTCAATAGAGCTAGTGACGTCACTGTGAGGGGTTGGGTTAAGTGCATTAAAAGCATTGCATGCAGCTCAGCTTGCAACTGCACCGAGTCTGCATCCAGACCCCTCTCAACTTTCCTCTGTCTAGTTACCTCCAATGTATGTCACTGATTACATTACACAAGTGTCCACTACTAGCGGGACAACTGAATGGGTTTAAATGTAATGCCCAAAACCCTTGAGCACTTGGGAACTACACAGTTGTAACATCACAATCGCATTGCATTTTGGGACATATAGGTTGTATATAGGTTGCATACAGTCCTCTGTCAAAATTGAGGGATTAAGGGTATGTCCATGTAAGCTTCCCTCATTCACTTGATGAAGTGGAATAAACTTGTTGGGGATTCCCAGAGGGAACAAGAGAAGGGAAGTTCGCAAGAACATGTCTAAAAGTGAACTGGAACACAGCCAGAGTTTACTTCAACACTAATCCAGCAGCTAGCTCTCTGCAACTCTAACATGGTCACCCATTGAAGCTAAGCAGTACCTGGATGGGAGACCACATGGAAAAGCTAGATTGCTGCCGGAAGTGGTGTTAATGAAACCAGCAGGGGGTGCTCAACCTGTGGTCTACTGCCCCAGTATATTGATGGGGACTCTATACTGCTCTGTATGTTAGATGTTAAAACTGAGGTTGTTAAAATCCCAGCAATTCCTTGGAAATAGAATAAGGCAAGAGAAGGGAAGTTTGCAAGAACATGTCTAAAAGTAAACTGGAACACAGCCATAGTTCACTTTAACCCTAATCCAGCAGCTAGCTCTCAGCAACTCTAACATGCTCACCCATTGAAGCTAAGCAGGGCTGTGCCCGGTCAGAACCTGGATAAGAGACCACATGGAAAAGCTAGATTGTTGCCGGAAGTGGTGTTAGTGAAACCAGCAGGGGGCGCTCAACCTGCGGTCTACTGCCCCAGTATATTGATGGGGACTCTATACTGCTCTGTGAGTGCCCTCTTTCAGATGAGATGTTAAAAGTGAGGTCGTTAAAATCCCAGCATGTCCTTGGAAATAGAATAAGGGTTTATTCCTGTCCATCATGGCCTCCTAACCATCCTCATATCATAACTGGTATTTCTTCACCAATCGGTTGGTGTGTGGTGGATGATTCTGAGTACTTTGAGTGTCCAGAAAAGTGCTATATAAATGCGAGAAATTATTATTATTAATCAAACAGACCTTAAACAGCTAATTGAGGTCTTAAAGGACTTACTTAAAACTTCCAGGCAGGTGTGTTGGGGCAAGTTGGAGCTAAACTCTGCAGGGACACCAACCCTCCAGGGCTGAGATTGCTGACCCCTGGTGTACACAGTAATATTGGAACAATATAAACACAAGAAGTCTCTCTGTATAAATTTCCTGACATTAAGGCCCAATCCCAATTCTACCCCTTAGCCCTTCCCCTTACCCCTACCCCTCGTTTTGCGCGTGCCCACCAAGGGGTAGGGCTGTCCCAATTCTCTTTAGCTTGAAAGCGTAGGGCTAAGGGCAAGGGGTATACACCCCTTCTAACGAAGATTTTTCTGGAGCACACTTGAAACGGAGGGGTAAGGATATTTCCCAGAATACACCTGCCACAACGGCAGTTTCACTGCACCCGGAAGTAAGGAGATCCACAAATTAGTATTTTTTGTCATTATTACGAATTTTTACGACAAACAAACACATGTTTTAATATATTCATAACCGCGTTCTTGTTTTACGGTCATGCTTTTTAAAAAAAACGCAAAAAAAAAAAAACGCTAAATTTCGCGATCTATAATCCCTAATAATAACTCCTGTACAGCAGTCCTACAACATTCTGACACTCGAATACCCTGTCAGAGCAGTCTAGTGGCTGAAAATGAGCTTTTTACAGTGTCTGCTATAATGTTAATGTTGTTTTCGTGTGTTTACATAGATGAATATGGCTACTGTGTAAATACACAGTACAGTTACGATCTTATTGCCACATTAGATCATTATGATAACATGATATATGCCTTCAGTGATTTCCTGAAGATAAACACCACAAAATAACACAACTAGAATAACTACAGCAGTCGCGATCGTCTGATCTCATATGAAGCAAGAGATCGTGATGACATATGATGACGTGTGCAGGTGTTGAAGTGCTGTCCCAATTCTTAGGGGTAAGTTTTGAAACCCTTCCCCTTAACCCTCGGTTGTAAGGGCCAAGGGGAAGGGGAAGGGGTAGGGGTACAAAAATAGAATTGGGATTGGGCCTAAACATTGACTAATATCCAAATGCCAGCATTTTTGAGGCCCTTTCGCAGTGTGACATAAAATGGTGCATATTATCATGTATCGGAACATATCGAAACATTACATGGATAAAACCCAACCCAAACTCTCTTAGGTGTCCCAGTAGTGCGAGTTCAGTTACGTTCCAGTTCAAGCACTTCTTCAGGTCTAGTCCAGAGATTCTACGGACAGTGAGAGACTCTTAGGCTGCGTCCGAAACCGCCTACTATTCAGTAGGTACTGCATTTGAACTTAAACGTACTACTCGGCCGTTGGAAAAGTATGTTTTATACAGTATGAATGTGAGCAGTATGAATGGAATTCGGACGTACTACATCCGCCATTTTGTCATGGTCACGTGACCTACCTGCGTCAGTTGCGTCGCTTCACGTCCATTCATAAATTCTCTCGCGGGGCATCATGGGATAGCGCAGCGTCCATGGGATGCGCACTTCAGAATCTCGCCGGAAGTAGTAAGTCATCCGGGTACTTCTCGCATACTGATTTTCGAATTCTAAGAATTCGGACATACTACTCGGCTCGCATACTGATTTTAGCGTACTGTATAGTATGGAAGTATGCGGTTTCGGACGCAGCCTTAGAGACTAAGATGAGATGACAGCCAGATATAACCAGACAGCCTTAAACTTCCCAATCTCGTTTACTTTTCTTTCTTTACAGTATTCAAAATTGAACTACCAGACTCTGCTCCCGCAAGCCTCATGAGATCAAACCAACCACCAGCAAACCCACGTGAGATCAGCTCGACAGAGTTCTCCACATCACAGAATTAATGCAAGTAACGCCTCCAGATTAATACTGAACTGGTGTATATTATATGTAACCATGATGAAACAACAGAAAGGTTGAATTGATTGCTGTTGGTTCCCTTGGTTAAGGACGTCAGTTTCTGTGATCCGCCAATAAAGTCTACTTTGTGTTTAAAGAAAAGTTGCCTGAGTATATTTATGTATTGTAAGAAAAAATGAGGATGACGTAGAAATCGCAATGAAGATGTTTATTCAGCATAGCAGTCTCAAAGTGCACGGCAGTACCCTGGTTTCACAGGAGTCAGAATGAACCCTGAACGTTCTTAAAGCTTTATACGGTTTTAGCTGTTGCCTTTAGATGTAAATGAAGTTGCTCCTTGGCTGTTGATGCAGCTGTATTCCCTATCTCTCTATGTTAATGCAGTTTCAACACCATCCATGAGATGGTTCTCTGTGCACCACACCCATCCCTATTCTACAATTGTTACCATTTGGTCGAGATGTAGTCACCTCAAACAATGCAGAGACAACAAACTGTTGACTTCTCTTCTCTGGCTGTCTAATGACAAATACCATATATAAATATATATATATATATATATATATATATATTTTTTTTTTATCAATAATAATTTTTCAGGGGTTTTCATCTTTATTATGGTATAGGGCAATGGAGGTTTCAGACAGGAAAGCATTGGGAGCAGAGAGAAGGTAAGGATCGGCAAAAGACCTCGAGCTGAGAATCGAACTTGGGTCACCGTGAGCACGTCGGCGCACAGTACCACTTAGCTTTTGGCGCTAACATACCATATCTATTTTGAGGTTTGATTTTACATTCGAAGAGTTTAGACGCAAAATCCTTTAAGTGCCATCTGAAATTTTCATCTAAAATGAGTATTTTATTGTGTAGTTTCAGTCATTTTACTCTTAGTGCAAAGAATAGCGTATTTTCATTGCGTTTAAAGTGAAATAACTGAACATAAACATAGGAGGCTGAGGAAAAACGTTAATTTCTAGGCAGAGTTTTCTCACACAGCACTTAGAGGTTTTTGCATATGAACGTTTCATTTGCAATTAGCAGCAGCCTAAATAAAAGAGAACAGCAATTTTTTATCTGCAGCACACATTACACATTAACAAAACCAAAGAAATACTGGCGTCATCCTTTCTGTGAAGCACTTAAGCATGCTAATAAAAAGCATAGTCTGCGTATTTTTTCTATTTTAATTCTATGTTTTGTTATTTTCATCATATTAAATTAAACTCGCTAAGCGCCAAATTTAAATGAAAAAACAAAACTGCATTGTGAGCAGCGTTGCCAGATATAGCTGACTTTTTTCAGCCCAAAACTCGCACAAAAAACACCCAAAATATTAGATTAATATTTTATTTCCAATTTATTTAAATCTAAATTAACCTAGTTACTTTAACTGTCATGATTTTTAACCATACAGCAACCAACACCAGCAGTCACAGAACCACGACATAACCGGATCAGATCGAAACACTGCCCCCCTCTCACCCACACACTGCACTAATGTTACAGTATGTTTTACTTTCGAAATGGGGTATAAATTCATCTGATTTGGTGTTTTAAATTCTTTTGAACATGATTATGTGCTGCTTGTTAATCAGACAACGCTTCTATGTTGTTTTTGCTGTCAATTGCGGGAAAAAATTATCGATAAAAGGGTCACGATAAACCGCTGAGAGTTTAACTGCAGGCGCTGCGTGATGAGCGTGCACGCGAAGGAGAGTCAGATTTGTCCGGATGTCAGATTTTGATACAACTTTCCTTTACCTCCTCTATGCACTGGTCACTACTAACTGAATGGAGTAGGAGCACACAGCTATGTTTTGTTGATTAAGTTGCATATAAAAGTTACGTTTCAAAACCGCCCAAATTTCGTCAAGCCGCCAATGCTGTTTTTTACCCGCACAATCAAATTCAAAACCGCCCAATCTGGCAACACTGATTGGGAGTATATTAATCACTGACAATCACCGGTTTACAGGTAAAGAAACATGAATTATTAAAAAACAATGTAGTAAGCAAACACCAGCCAGTTTTAACGGAGATTCAGTGTTTCATGAGTGACAAGAGCAAATGAAGTAATGGGATACATACAGGAAGATCATTTCAGAGCAGAGATTGACTCTTTTTAGACTCTTCTGATTTCTTTTACCTGAGACAAAGTTTATTAAACATATCTAGTCACTTAAAGTTCAATTTATAGTCAATTACTTGTAACTGGGACGTTTATGATGATGATGATAGTGCTCATTAAAAAACTTGATGATTTACTGCCTGTGTGAGGACGACTTTGTGACAATGAGCATTTATCAATTTGACTTAACGCTGGATTATTATTAAAAGTATGCAATATACTCAGTGCGAGCAAGAAGGTCGTTGGTTTGAGTCCCGGCTGGGTCAGCTGGCGTTTCTGTGTGGAGTTTGCATGTTCTCCCCGTGTTGGTGTGGGTTTCCTCCAGATGCCCGTTTCCCCCACAGTCCAAACACATGCACTATAGGGGAATTGAATAAACTAAATTGGCGAACTTGAGAGGTGATTCCTAGTGCTGGGTTGCAACTGGAAGGGCATTCGCTGTGTAAAACATATGCTGGATAAGTTGGCACTTCATTCCGCTGTGGCGACTCCTGACCAATAAAGGGACTCAGCCGAAGGAAAATGAATACTCGGTGCATAAATGCTTCAACTTGTGATGTCGACAAATGCGCAGGTATGATTATATACTCATTTTTTTTCTATTGGGAGTGAAAACCTTCAGAAATTCTTTCTCTTTGGTCATAAAGATAAGAGAAAGACATTGTTCAAAACAGTAGCTGTTTTTTTTATTTGTGGATACCCATAAATACAACAAAACCTCGCTTTTATAAAACGGAAAACGTTCACTCAGTAATTTTTTTTTAGATGCTTCTGATGCTTGAATGTCCAATTAATGATCCTTTGGGCATTGAACGCAAATCCCATAAGAGTCTCTTGTGGTTTTGCTGTTCTGATCAGACGAAAATCCTTTATGTCATTGTGCGGTCTTCGCTTGATGTTACCCTGCAGTCTGTTAATTCCAAAAAGCCATGTATTATTTTTATTTAAATTAGGTCCTGGATTTTGATGAACGTTGCTTGCCAAAAGTGCGATGACTAAGGGCCAATCCCAATTCTACCCCTTAAGGCCGATTTATACTTCTGCGTCAAGCGCACGCGTATGCTACAGCGCAGCCTACGCGTGGACGCATAGCCCCTCACTGTGGCCGCAAGCGCTGTGATTGGTCGGCTTGGTAGTGCTGACGAGTGTGAGAGCCGTGCGCCTGATGCAGCGAGTGTTTACAAGTGTGGAGTCCTGTGAAGGCGCTCCAGATGGAGACTGTTGTTTTGTGTTTACCTCATGATTAAAGTTGTTGCACATCCGCCGGTTCCCGCCTCAAAATGAGCGAATTTGAGCCACTTGTATATTAATGAAGCGTTCAGAAAAAACAAAACACCAGCGAAGAAACTCGACACAGAGAAACATAAACACCTACTGCCAGCTAGTGTTTCGGAAGTGTATTGCAGAGAAACAGAAACAGCGCGCAGAAGTATAAATGCACGGCTACGCGCGAGGGTTACGCCGATTACTTGACGCAGAAGTATAAACCAGGCTTAAGTCCTTCCATTTACCCCTACCCCTCATTTTGTGCGTTAATGTAAAAGGGTAAGGCTAGAAGGGCTAGATACCCCTTCGAACAGAGATTTTTCTAAATCAAGGCGTAAGAAAATTTCCCAGAATACACCAGCCACAACGGCAGGATAGCTGCACCCGTGTCTGCTATAATGTTAATATTGTTTTTGGTGTGTTTACATAGATGAATATGGCTACTGTGTAAATGCGCAGTACAGTTACAATCTTATTGCCACATTAGATCGTTATGATGACATAATATATGCCTTCAGTGATTTCCTGAAGATAAACACCAAAAAATAACACAACTGGAATAACTACAGCAGACGCCATCGTCTGATCTCAAATGAAGCAAGAGATCGCTATGACATATGATGACGTGTGCTGGTGTTGTAGTGGTGTCCCATTTGTTAGGGGTAAATTTTGAAGCCCTTCCCCTTAACACTTGGTTTTAAGGGCCAAGGGGAAGAGCTTAATTTGTAAATTGCGAGGTCCCGGAACAGATCGGGGTAACGGATCCAGCATGTTACCAGAGAAAGAGGTGTCGAGGACGAAAGTAATGAGCAGGGCGGGGGTGCGTGTGAGGAGGGGGATCGATAAAATAAGGTGCTGGATCAGATTTCAGAGGTTCCAGATCCGGCTTGTTCCGGCACAAATTAAGCCCTGGGTAGGGGTACAAAAATAGAATTGGAATTGGGCCTAAATAACTGATTGTTCTCCAAAACAGATGAAAGGGTTTTCTTCTTTTTGTAAATCGTAAATCCTTTGTTGAATCAATCACATTTCTATCGTTTAAAATCACAGAGAAGAAAGTGAATTGAATTATTAGACCAAAGGCTCTAACAACAACTTGCGTTACAAATGTAACATTAACTTAGCATCTTACACCTGTTGTATTTGCAGTACAGAAAAACTGAACATAGAAGTTCAATCGGGTTTTTAATTTCATTCTATAATCTAACCTGTTGCCTCGCCTGATACTGTCCTGCTTTTTGAGTGAAGGATAAACTGACCATTTACAAAGTGGAGTTTAATATTAAACAAATTTCGAGAGAAGCGTGTGCTCATGATTGACTCAGCTGGCTCACATTAGCTAATCATGATCCTCCAATCAAAGGATCCCAAAGTTCCTATATATTCAGACTCATCTCATTCTTACAACTATCTTCGTTTGGAAGACCGCTCGTATCCAAAAAGCTAAACTTTGATACAAATCTAAGTCTCAGGACTTAATCCGTCCATCCTTCTCACATCAGCGATCTCAACTCTCAGCTACTGCTCTTATATCTTCAGCTCTACCATCACCAAATTTCATCCATACTACTGCAAGATAATGGACAACAACGACACCTTCATCACCCAAGCAGAGAATCCCACAAACAGCCCTTCTCTCCTCGTCTCTCCAACAGCAGCCCCACAACGCTCAGCTCCGCCGAGCTCTCAACCAGAACCCTCGACCACAGAAAGAGGCCGTCGCATTACCCGTTCCTACACCAGCAGACTCTCACGCCACAGATCACCTTCTCCTTCGACCTCAAGAAACAATAATTCACCTACCTCTTCTTACGCCTCTGCCATATCCTCCATCCATCCGCCGAGAAGATTTACTGTTATTGAACTCAGAAAACTCCTCTCTGACCTCGGTATCCACGCTCCCAAATCCTTAAACAAACCAGAACTCATCAAACTGTACAGCTAAGCAACATCGGACTCTCACCATTCCACAAGCCCCCCAACCAGACCAGCTACCCATAAAACCAGCTAACGCTTTACACCTTACCCTCAACCGCTACTAGGAAAAAGAAAATCAAAACAGAAGCACACTTCAAGCCACGCCCCCTCAAGATCACACCCCCTGGAAGCACAACCACATCATTTGACGTCGCCCAATCCGATGCAACGAGATTCCACCCAGGACAATCCTCCTTCTACTAACCCATTCGTTGTACCTCTCTCCACCCCCTTTTCCTGGCCTCCCGCCCCCCTAGCTCTACTAACAGCCCTCATTTCCCTTCTACATCTAATGCTCTAGCTCAACCTTCAACTTTCGCTCCTCTAAACGTCCAAAACTTTCCTTTCTCTTTTCAAAACCCAGCCCCAGGCCCTATGCATTCTAACCTGCCTTTTCCTCCCCAAATTCCTCTTAATAACCACCCTTTTTCTCTCCCACAGCTCACTCCAGCAACAACCCGCTCAGCATACTGCACTCCCGGCACAAGTTTCTTCAGCACGCCCTCCATTCACCCTAAACACCGCTACGCCCCTACCTCCGCCACACAATGCACTCGTCATGGAACCTCCGCCCATCTCTAACGCCGCACGCAACCAAATTCTGTCAGGTGCGGACATTGATCTCATCACTCTCCTTTCACCAATAGCACCCCCCGCGGCAGATCGCCAGGTGAATTGCGGCGATTTTTCAGTTTCTCTCAAATCCTCAGGTAACATTCAGTTTCGTATTTTAACCTTTTCTGAATTTTTTATTGCATTTTCCCGGTACATTAATGTAATCTGTTCTGTTTTCCCCCATAGGAGACGCAAGTTAAATGATTACATGGCCATCATCGCCGAACTTGCGCTTTCCTATGGGGGCACTCATTTTTCACTTACCACAAGTTATTTTCAGCTAAATGTGCCATAAGAGTGACCCAATGGAACCAGTCTTATCTACTGGGGAGCCCTGGACACTGAGCTCCATAACCGGGTTTTCTTAGGATGCCGCAATTTGACCTGTGCTGTCTGCCGCTCTTGTTTGCACCCCACCACCTCCTGTCCTCTGATCACACCCCCTCTTGTCTCTACCCCACTTCCCACTAAATCTACCAGCTACGTTCCCTGCCCCCCCCAGCCACAACATCCCTTCTCTCCTTTCCTCTTCTCTAAAACCTTCTCCCCCAAATCAGGATGTCTGCCTAAACTTTAACGTTTCCAGATGTCATAGGAAACCCTGCAGATATCTCCACCTATGCTCTTACTGTGGCGGAGCCCATGCTAGGGTAATCTGCCCAGTCCTAAGAGCTATTAAAAATTCAAAAAACTACCAGTCGACTCCTGTAAATATTTCTCACCTCGCTATGGTCTAACTCATGGATTCCATCCGGGCGTCGCAGCACTCCCTTCCTTTAATCTTTTCTGTCCTAATCTTCAATCAGCTACAGCAGAACCCGAAATCGTTGATCATCTTATTAAAAAAGAGATCGACAACCACTTTATGATTGGACCATTCTCTGCCCCACCCTTCAACATTTCACGCATTAGTCCAATAGGCATCGCAACTCGCAAATTCTCAGATAAAAAACGCCTAATTATTGATCTTACAAACCCCTCACGATTCTTGTTTTTCTAGCGTAAACAGCACCATTCCTTTAGAGGAATATTCACTCAACTACCACGACATAGACCAAGCCATCTCGCTTATAAAAATAACAGGGCGCAATTCCTGGCTAGCCAAAATTGATATCTCCTCCGCCTTCAAAATCATGCCGATCCACCCAGACTTTTGGCACCTTTTCGGCATCCACTGGCGTTCACAATTCTACTTCGCAGTCCGATCAACTTTCGGTTGCAAAAGTAGACCAAACATTTTCGACATGATGTCAGAAGCCTTATGCTGGATACTATCTAATAATTATGGTATCCCCCATCTCATCCACCTCCTAGATGATTTTTTTAATCATCTCCCCCCCCCCTCATCTCCTCCAGCTAAACACCTAGAGATCACCCAAAAGGTTTTCACTGATCTAGGTATCCCTCTCGCAGAGGAAAAAACAGCTGGACCCAGTACATCCATCGAATTCCTAGGCATCAATTTGGATTCGCACAAATTCCAAGCATCCCTTCCCAAAGAGAAAATCAATCGAATCATTTCTCTTTCTCTCCTATTCCTAGAAAAACAAACATGCACAAAACGTGAATTGTTATCCATCCTCGGCCACCTTAATTTCACTATGCGTATTATTCCACAAGGTCGCCCTTTCATAGCTCACCTCCTCCAACTGTCTACGACTGTCAACGGTTTAGAAGACTCTATTATTCTCTCTAAACCCAGCCGCAATGAACTCAGTTTATGGATCGCTTTCCTTAAGCAATGGAATGGCTGGTTGGTTTCGGGGGTTATTACAAAGGCCACTGGTTTGCTGCCACTTGGCCCCCCCCAATTAATGTCCACCCCAGAAAATCATCGTTCATTAACTCTTTTTGAACTATACCCAATAGTAGCAGCCGCCATACTATGGGGAGATGAATGGTCCACCTCTAACATTTTTGTTCACTGTGATAACGAAGCCGCTGTTCAATGCATAAATAAAAGGCGTTCTCATTCGCCACCTATAATGCAGCTTCTAAGATGCCTCATTTGGACATCAGCCAAAAAAACTATTTATCATGTCTGCTAAACATGTGCCAGGTTGCAAAAACCAAATTGCTGACTCTCTGTCTTGTTTCTCTTTCCAGAAATTCTGGTCATTGGCTCCAGAAGCGGACCCCAACCCAACGCCTGTCCCTCCCTTTTCGGAGATGATATTGCCTTAAGCCAGCCCCTCTATAGTCTCCTCCAAACCTCCCTATCCCTCATTTTCCAAGCTGTAGCACCTAGAACTCTTCACTTCGTCACTCTTCTAGGATAAGACATCCATTCGTTCAATCCTCGCAGATCCCACAGACGGCTCTGACTCCCGCAGGAGTCAATCTGAGCTTCGGCTCTCGCAAGAGCCTCACACTCTATCCTCACCTTCCCGTTTCCCCCACCAGCGTTGAGTGCTTCCGCTGCATCAGTTTATTTTTCCACCATAAATGTCGCTGTTGTTGTCGTTGTCGCTGCTGTTATGCATAGTTTATTTAACACTTAATGTTTACCATTTTTCTGTATTGGGCATAACAACCTCGTTTCTTACAGTAGCTCTCCTCCTTTGCTTTTGTCTTGCCAGCATTGCTTGCTCCTACTGCTGTAGGATCTTTTTAACTGCTTTGTTTTCATATTGTGTATAGTAATCGTATCACATATTCGTTTTTCAGCTGCTTCCCCAGTTCAACTATTCTCAATAGTAGTTCACGTAGTATTTTATGACTTTGTAAATTTGTATAGTATCTGTGTTACTTCCAGCTGCTTCTCTTCCTTCCTTTCCCTCATCAGTGCTGTGCGATTCTGCTTCATCAGTTTATTTTTCTATTCTGTTTTTCTCCAAAGGTATACATTTCATGTTATTCTATATAGTAGTTCATAAGTATCTCATGTTATCACATTGTGTTTTTCAGCATAATAACCACGCTATTTCCAGCAGCGCCCCCTTTCTTGCATCCAGCCAGAGTGAGGGCTCCCAGCCCTCCACCCCATGTCTTTTGACTCTCATCTAACCTTCTTCCTCTATTCTAACACCACTTTAAGCTTCGACTCCCGCAGGAGTCAACACGAGCTTCAGCTCTCGCAAGAGCCCACCTATCACCTTCACCTTTTCATAGCAGCACCAAGTGCTCCCGCTACATCAGTTTTTATTCTGTATAGTTTTGCTCCAGTATCTACTTGTTACTTTGTTTCGTATAACATCATTTATCCAGCAGCCGGATATAGCATTTCTCTTTGCTCTTTGGGGGGTTTTCCGTGTAAATACACGGCTGCTGTCCCGTGTGCTTATCATTTGCTCTTTGGGGAGTTCTGAGATCGTCCTGAACTCAATCTCCCCTCGCCCCGCAAAGGGAGGGAGCCCTGGACTCGAGGATCTCTTGAGCTCAGGGCTCTCTCTCCCGGGACAGCATGCCAAACAAGCTTCTTAAATTATGAGCTGAGCGTGAACTCTTGAATTTCATTTGTTGTATGTGTTGATGTGAACTTGTACACATTTATATCAGTGTGTTATGAGCAAATAAAAAGACATTGAAATGTTATTTGTTTATGTACTCACCTTGACATTGAGTGTCATGCTGACTGGAACTTTTCATTTAGTATTGTGTCAACACACTCAATCACCTTCTCCACATGGAGACATAGGAAGAAGCATACACGCAAATACAAGATAACCAAAATTTGGTTCGGTGTTAAAGAACGAGATTCAACTCTACACCATCTTTATCCGGCGATATGAAGAGTAAAGGCTGATTTATACTTCTGCGTCAAGCGCACGCGTATTCTCTGGCACAGCCTACACGTGGTCGCATAGCCCTCGCCATGGCCGTCTTCGACACTGAAGCACCTCTCAAAAAATGTAACTACACGTAGCAACGTCGCGTAGCGCAAGCTCTGTGATTGGTCGGCTTGGTAACGTTGACGAGTGTGGGCGGAGGTAAGAGCTGTGCGAGCCCGATGCAGCGAGTGTTTACAAGTGTGGAGTCCCGTGAAGGAGCTCCGGATGGAGACTGTTGTTTTGTGTTTACCTTATGATTAAAGTTGTTGCACGTCCGCCGGTTCCTGCCTCTGAATGAGTGAGTTTGAGCCACTTGTACATTAAGGAAGCGTTCAGAAAAAACAAAACACCAGCAAAGAAACTCGACACAGAGAAACATAAACACCTCACTGCCAGCTAGCGTTTTGGAAGGTAGGTCACGCCGTAGGTCACGCCGATCACTTGACGCAGATGTATAAACCAGGCTTAACCAGTCATATTATGACTACTTGGCTTGGCTCCCCAGTATTTGAGTGGGCTTTTAGTGTATTACAGCCCCCCACGACTACTACGCTCAATTAATTCTGGACAATTGATTATTCTTAAAATATTAAAATCAACTGTAGGTGTAGATCCTTCTCATATCTGGCACCTAAACTCTGGAACAACCTTCCTAGCACACCTTAAGTTTAAATCTAAACCATGGCTGTCAAACTCAGTTTCTGGAGGGCCATAGCTCTGCACAGTTTAGCTTTAACTGTAATTAAACACACCTGATCAGACCAGAGGTGGGACCAAGTCATTGTTTGGCAAGTCACAAGTAAGTCTCAATTCATTGCCCTCAAGTCCCGAGTCAAGACAGGCAAGTCCCGAGTCAAGTCCCAAGTCAAAGGCCAACAAGTCTCAAGTCAAGTCCAAAGTCCTACGGTTTGACTTTCGAGTCTTTTTAACAGAAAAATAAAATGTATACAGATTATGTATGGTTGTAAGATCTGTATTTATTAAACAAACCTTTTTTTATGAAAGAACATTGCTCAGATACATAAAAATACAAATGTAATTTTCTGAAAAAGTGCTGAACAGTTCTGCGTCTCGTCTTCACAGCGTATTGCACAAGAACAATTTCCACCACAATAGAGTCCATTTTGCCTCACATCACACAGAAGTTGCAGGTCTACTGCTGTCTAATTCATTAAGTTTAGTTGTGCTATGTTATGTCTTCGGTGATCAACTTGTGATTAACCAAAATTACCTAAACGACCTCAATGAGGCAGCAGTAGACCAACAACTCCTGTATGCTACAGAGTAAAATTGAGTAAAAATTGGTATTTTGTCAATTGAATCTCGTGTGTGCTGAAGAGATTAAGATGCAAATCTGTCTAGCAGCAATGTAAAATGGTAGCACATATTCTCAATAAAGTAGGCTACTTCATACAAACAATAACGTTGTTTTCTTCACATAACGTTGAAGAACTGTCTCTACGCTCTCTACCTTGTGTGATGCTCGTGCACCGATTTCCTCTGTTTGTGGACAAAACTGCTTGTGAGCTGAGCTCTCAAATATACGCTGCTCGCGCGCAAATTTTCTCACGCTCTCAAATATGCACCGCTCACGCACAAATTTTCCTGAGCGCTCTGAGAGATTATATGCAAACTCACAATTTGTGTCTTGTGTTCCCTCTTCCTTTCGATATCTATTGGTGCACTGTTTAACAATAATAACCAAAATACTAAAATAGACTTGCATATTAAATTTTTCATCTAATAAACCATAACATTTTTGGCTGTGTTATATGATGAGATATTTCCAGTTTCAAACACTTAAAGACACAGAGAATAGACCAGTGGCGCCCCCAGTAAATGTTCTTAGGTGTGGCTAGAAGAGGCCGCACCAAATCTTGGGGTGGCACACAAAAAAAATTTATGAATTCAGTGTAATGTTTTATTTTTGTTTCTGGTAAATGAAATAATGTGGCTTTAATTCATTTAATTAAATACTCTTGAAATATCGCAATTTATTCCTAAAAAAAAAATCAATAAATTCATATTCAATAAAATAAAAAAAAAAACATTATTTGGTTTAAAACACTTTTCATATATATAAATAACTTTTCAATATTTTCACATACTTTTATTGTACAGCATACGATATATGCCATGTCTAAAATTAATGAAGAATAATTAATTAATTAATAAAACAAACAAATGAACAAAAGGCATTAATATATGCACACACACTCACTATACAGACTCTAATAATATCATTTATCCATATTCCTTTTTGAACCACATTATTACCTTAGGGTAAATAATAAATTGCCATTGCTGTCTATATTGAAGGCGTGTGCGTGCTGTCAACGACAATCGGGGAGGGGGGTGGGGAAGTGAATCAGCTACGTCAGTGACACCAATCAATCCACAATAATTTAGTGGCTGCTATTTATTTATTGAAATATTGTCCTTTTACATAAGTACATTTAAATTAATATTGTCAACAGCAAAATCATGACATGTCAACAGCAAAATTCCAGGGGTGCCTTCGAGGGATGTAAAGAATACATTTTATTTTAAAAACATTTATTAAACATCCAAAAGGTGCACCATACTAATCAAATAAAAAACATTTAAACAATAACTAACGCAAGCAGAAATGTAACTGTGATAAAAAATAAGGAAAAACTTAAGCCTACTGTACTATTCACTCTTAACATAAATGTCACTATCAATCCCATTTTATCATGGCAACTAAAATAAAGTGAACTAGTGTCTGCTGTCTACCACATTGCTAATAAGATTGTGGAGGACATTTTCCCTGTCATCCTCTTCATTTTGAGGAGAAGCTGTTCCACAGGGCTCCTGAACATGTATACTGGCATGTACAGTATTTTGAACAGTAAAGTACTTCGATTAATCTGTTGTGGTAATACTATAGTTGCTATGGTAACACAACATTCATTCATTCATTTATTTTCTTTTCAGCTTAGTCCCTTTATTAATCCGGGGTCGCCACAGTGGAATGAACCGCCAACTTATCCAGCACATTTTCACGCAGCGGATGCTATTCCAGCTGCAACCCATTTCTTGAACCGGCAACCTTCTTGCTCTAAGGCGACAGCACTACCTACAGCGCCACTGCGTCGCCGGTAACACAACAAGGGTAATATAAACAAATTACCCAGTGCTGTTTTTTGTTTTACACTATAGGGTATATTATACTACAATTCACCACTTTACCGTAGTAAAACTACACTTTGCATTTCATTTTATGAGTTCACTATTCTTAATACGACAGTATGCTGAAGCATTCATTAACAAGTTGTAAATAATACTAGCCTAAAACATAAGCAGTATACCTAACACTCAAAAACACTAGAATTTATTCTATAATGTGCCTTAACCTTTCAGTTTTTCATGTATTGTTAATAAATAGTGTAGCAATATAGAAACCATATCAACATTCTTGGGATAACCAATTTAACAGGATGATCTCTGGAGAGCAAAAGCACGAAAGGTATGAGGCACCAGAGTGGACAAAAGTCAAGCGAACGCAGAGAGACTGAATACGCACGTGAGAGACCGAATGTACGCGCCGTGCGCGCATGCGAGACCGAATGTACGCGCCGCTCGAGCGCGCGAGAGACCGAATGTACGTGCGAGAGAGACCGAGTATTGGCGTGCGAGTATTGGCTCGGTCCAATGACTGTATAAACTAGGCTCGGTCTCTCTGCGTTCGCTTGACTTTTGTCCACTCCGGCGCCTTATAGTAGTCATGTTGGACGCTGTCGAATCAAAACAATCTACGGTGCTTTGATTGGATGTGGCGCCGAATGCGTGCATGCTCTCTGTCACACACACGCACATAAACAGAGAGAGAGAGAGAGAGAGAGACAGAGAGAGCGGTCCGTGACAAAATACTTTTTATCTTTGGGCTTTTAATGGGAAGCAGCAAGTCTTCACAAGTCAATGGGCGCAAGTCCAAGTGAAAGTCACGAGTCATTTATGTTCAAGTCCAAGTCGAGTTGCAAGTCTTTTTATATTTTGTCAAGTCGAGTCTAAAATCATCAAATTCATGACTCGAGTCTGACTCGAGTCCAAGTCACATGACTCGAGTCCACACCTCTGGATCAGACTGTCTTGAGTCCTTCTGGCTTGTTTGAAACGTGTAGGTAAGTGTGTAGACCATAGGTCTCAAACTCAATTACTGGATGGCCGCAGCTCTGCAGTTTTGCTCCAACCCTAATCAAACACAGCTGATCCAACTAATCAAGGTGTTCTAGACTACTAGACACTAGGGGTGTTTCTCAATTCCAAGATCGCAGGGAATGGACTTGGGTTCTTGTGGAGACCGGTCTCGACCGAGAACGAACTCGGCAGACCACGAGAACAGAGAACGCGTCCTGTGAGAAATGAGATGCTGCGTTCTTCCTGATGGTCACATGACCTTCACGCGTTTTTAACCGAAAATGATTCAAACATTACAGCATTCAGGCAACGATTTATTGTTTTCCCCCTTTTCACAATATATACTATGCATAAGGACCTTACAAATATACTTTGCACAATACAGATAAAAAAAATTTTAATACGAATTTCAGCAAATAAACACCCTTAAAGTGTTTATGCCTTTATTTTTCATGTTAATGTTTACTTTCACCATTTCATTTAGGGAAACTCCTGAGGTAAATAAGTTATGTCTCTGAACTTTAACAATAAATCTATATAAAATGCTGCGCTTCCCACCTCCAGTCGCAATGACTTCTGGGACTTCTAGAGCGAGATCGGTGCTCAAGTCTGCATCGGTGCGTCCTCGATATCAAGAACACATCCGGGAAGTTTCACGTGTCCTCTGTTCTTGGGTATTGGAACTGAACTTTGGTGGTTGACGAAGTTACACGAAGACCCAAGTTACACGAAGACACAAGATCGCTGAAGACCGCATATTGAGAAACATGTGCTCTTCATTTAATACACTTGCTTCAAATTATCTAAATCCCAGCATCTGCGCATTCAGAAATAAGTTTGTTTGCAAAAGCAGCTAAACGCCACTTGACTTTGAAAGTAAAAGCCGCTATATCCCAAAAACCAATCAGAAGGCGCAAATCGAAGCATATGTTCGTGAAATCAACATATGATTCCACGAATCATATGTTGACATATAAAACAGCTCTCTCGAGTCTGAATTCTCTTTTCCTTTTAAGCAGAACCTCACTGTTCTCCATTCTCATGTGGACATTAAGGTCTTGTTTTTCAGCAAACTTCTTTCCACACAGCTGGCACATGAACGCCTTCCCTCCGGCGTGGTTTCTCATGTGGTTTTTCAGACTGTTTTTGTGCGTGTAAGTCTGTCCACAGAGACAGCAGCTATAAGGCTATTCTCCGGTGTGAATTCTTATGTGCACTTTCAAGTTTCCTTTCTGAATGAAACCTGCTCCACACTGCGGACAGGTGAAAGGGTTTTCTCCTGTGTGGATCCTCAGGTGAGCTTTTAGGTTGTGCTTTTGGCTGAAACTCTTTTCACAGTACTCACAGGAGTAAGGCTTGTCTCCGGTGTGAACTCTCAGGTGCACATCAAGCAGTCGTTTACCGACGAAACTCTACAGTTAGATTTGCTATTTCCACGTCTTTTTCGTGAGGAGGTCTTTCCAGTCTGCACAGACTTCTCTCCAACAATGGAGTAAAGATTGTCATGTTGATCTAAATTATCCAGGACAGATTTCTGAAGTTTGTTCAGTCCACGGTTCCAATTCTTTACATTTTAGCCAACAGTAGCGCTACAAATAGGCCTAATATTATGTTGTTTTACCGTATGTTTGAGAAATAACAATAATGATAGGCTACTCATATTAACCTTTATTTTACATCTACAGAATCGTGAGAAAATCGTGACAAACAAAACAGAACTAGACAAAACAAAACTAGACAGAACAAAACAAGACAAAACTAGACAAAACTAAACTAAAATAAAACAAAACTAGATAAAAACAAAAATAACCAGAAGAAAATAGACAAAACAAAACAAGACAAAAGTAGACAAAACGAGACAAAACTAAAATAAAACAAAACTAGATAAAAGCAAAAATAACCAGAAGAAAATAGACAAAACAAAACAAGACAAAAGTAGACAAAACAAGACAAATCTAAAATAAAACAAAACTAGATTAAAACAAAAATAACCAGAAAAAAATAGACAAAACAAGACAAAAATAGACAAAACAAAACTAAACAAAAGTAGACAAAACCAGACAAAACAAAACGAGACAAAACTAAACAAAACAGAACAAGACAAAACAAAAATAAAACTAGATAAAAACAAAAACAACCAGGAAAAAAAGACAAAACAAGACAAGGCAAAACAAAACTAGACAAAACTAAACTAAAATAAACAAGACTAGATAAAAACAAAAATAACCAGAAAAAAAGACAAAACAAGACAAAAATGGACCAAACAAAACCCGACAAAAGTAGACAAAACAAGACAAAACAAAACTAGACAGAACAAAACAAGACAAAACAAAACAAAAATAACAAAACTCGATTAAAACAATAATAACCAGAAAAAAAAGACATAAGACAAAAATGGACAAAACTAAACTACACAAAACCAGACAAAAGTAGACAAAACAAAACTAGACAAAACAAAAATATACAAAACAAAACGAGACAAAAGTAGACAAAACCAGACAACAAAACCAGACAAAAATAGACAAAACAAAACCAGACAAAGTAAACAAAACCAGACAACAACTAGACAAAACAAGACAAAAAAACAAGACAAAAATAGACAAAACAAAACTAAAATAAAACTAGACAAAACAAAACGAGACAAAAAACAAGACAAAAATACACAAAACAAAACTAAAATAAAACAAGACAAAAGTAGACAAAACCAGACAAAAGTAGACAAAACGAGACAAAAGTAGACAAAACCAGACAAAACAAAACTAGACAAAACAAAACAAGACAAAAATAGACAAAACAAAACTAAAATAAAACAAAACTAGACAAAACAAATCGAGACAAAAAACAAGACAAAAATAAACAAAACTAAAATAAAACTAGACAAAACAAAACTAAAATAAAACAAAACAAGACAAAAGTAGACAAAACGAGACAAAAGTAGACAAAACAAGACAAAAATAGACAAAACTAAACTAAACCAGACAAAGTAAACAAAACAAAACTAGACAAAACAAGACAAAAATAGACAAAACAAAACTAAAATAAAACAAAACTAGACAAAACAAATCGAGACAAAAAACAAGACAAAAATAGACAAAACTAAAATAAAACTAGACAAAACTAAACTAAAATAAAACAAAACAAGACAAAAGTAGACAAAACCAGACAAAAGTAGACAAAACGAGACAAAAGTAGACAAAACAAGACAAAAGTAGACAAAACAAAACTAAACTAGACAAAGTAAACAAAACTAGACAAAACAAGACAAAAAAACAAGACAAAATTAAAATAAAACAAAACTAGACAAAACAAATCGAGACAAAAAACAAGACAAAAATAGACAAAACAAAACAAAAATAAAACAAAAGTAGACAAAACCAGACAAAAGTAGACAAAACAAAACGAGACAAAAAACAAGATAAAAATAGACAAAACAAAACTAAAATAAAACTAGACAAAAGTAGACAAAACCAGACAAAACAAAACAAGACAAAAATAGACAAAACTAAACTAAACCAGACAAAGTAAACAAAACAAAACTAGACAAAACAAGACAAAAATAGACAAAACAAAACTAAAATAAACAAAACTAGACAAAACAAATCGAGACAAAAAAAACAAGACAAAAATAGACAAAACAAAACTAAAATAAAACTAGACAAAACAAAACGAGACAAAAAACAAGACAAAACAAAACTAAAATTAAACAAAACAAGACAAAAGTAGACAAAACGAGACAAAAGTAGACAAAACTAGACAAAACAAAACGAGACAAAAGTAGACAAAACAAGACAAAACAAAACGAGACAAAAAACAAAACAAAACTAAAATAAAACAAAACTAAAATAAAACAAAACTAGACAAAAGTAGACAAAACCAGACAAAAGTAGACAAAACTAAAAATAATTAATTTCGAGCCCTGCCTTAGCAACCACCTAGCAACTAATCAGAACACCCTAGCAATCACCTAGCAACACCTTAGCAATCACCTTAAACACCAAATAACCGGCTAGCAACACCTTAGTAACCACCTAGCTATGCCTTAGCAACCTCCTACAAACCACTCAGAACATCATGCAACCACCTAGCAACGACCTAGAACATCTTAGCAACCACCAAGCAACTCCTTAGCAACCGCCTAGCAGCCACTCAGAACACCCTAGCAACCGCATAGCAATCCATACTAGAAACATGCTAATATATACGTACTTATACAAGCCGACTGTTTCAAACTTCTTAAAAACTACTTCAAACTTTCAGACGAGGCTTTCTCAAGCCACCATAACGTTTGTCTACATACTTTACTGTTCTTGTTACACATTAACATGCTCATGATGGTTAAATTAAGCATTAAAATAATGTTGTAAATAATACATAAATTAAAAAAAAACAATCATGTACTAACAAGTAATTAAGGTAGCCGATATTCACACATGAACTCATGTGACTCATCTTGTGGTTAAAGTTAGTTCATGCCTTAACTCATCATTAGTCCATAATAAAGTACTGCTTAGTTTACATATTAACATTCATGTACTGCTATTGTAAAGTGTCACCAAAACATTTGCTAATCATTATTAATCAAGATCTTATTATTAAGATAAGAGATCTTATGCGGAGTTAAACATCACTGAGAGAGTTCAGTAAAGTTAGCAACAGATTCATCACTCCTGTTTGTTACATTTGTTATAATGAAAATTCAGAAAAAATATGCAAAATAGTTTTTTTAGAAAAATAAGTGTTGTAGTATAACCAGCAGGACAGCAGCTACGTGTGAACTGAATTTGGTGATAGTACAGTAATTTACAGTAAAGTTATTGAATATTTGTTATAATAAAAATTCATTAAAAATATGCAAAATAGTTTTTTTAGAAAAATAAGAGTTGTAGTATAACCAGCAGGACAGCAGCGACGTGTGAATTGAATTTGGTGAAAATACAGTAATTTACAGTAAAGTTATTGAATATTTGTTATAATGAAAATGCATAAAAAATATGCACAATAGTTTTTTTTAGAAAAATAAGAGTTGTAGTATAACCAGCAGGACAGCAGTGACGTGTGAATTGAATTTGGTGAAAATACAGTAATTTACAGTAAAGTTATTGAATATTTGTTATAATAAAAATTCATTAAAAATATGCAAAATAGTTTTTTAGAAAAATAAGAGTTGTAGTAAAACCAGCAGGACAGCAGCTACGTGTGAACTGAATTTGGTGAAAATACAGTAATTTACAGTAAAGTTATTGAATATTTGTTATAATAAAAATTCATTAAAAATATGCACAATAGTTTTTTTTTAGAAAAATAAGAGTTGTAGTATAACCAGCAGGACAGCAGTGACGTGTGAATTGAATTTGGTGAAAATACAGTAATTTACAGTAAAGTTATTGAATATTTGTTATAATGAAAATTCAGAAAAATATGCAAAATAGTTTTTTTAGAAAAATAAGTGTTGTAGTATAACCAGCAGGACAGCAGCTACGTGTGAACTGAATTTGGTGAAAATACAGTAATTTACAGTAAAGTTATTGAATATTTGTTATAATAAAAATTCATTAAAAATATGCAAAATAGTTTTTTTTTTTAGAAAAATAAGAGTTGTAGTATAACCAGCAGGACAGCAGTGACGTGTGAATTGAATTTGGTGAAAATACAGTAATTTACAGTAAAGTTATTGAATATTTGTTATAATGAAAATTCAGAAAAAATATGCAAAATAGTTTTTTTAGAAAAATAAGTGTTGTAGTATAACCAGCAGGACAGCAGCTACGTGTGAACTGAATTTGGTGAAAATACAGTAATTTACAGTAAAGTTATTGAATATTTGTTATAATAAAAATTCATTAAAAATATGCAAAATAGTTTTTTTAGAAAAATAAGAGTTGTAGTATAACCAGCAGGACAGCAGCGACGTGTGAATTGAATTTGGTGAAAATACAGTAATTTACAGTAAAGTTATTGAATATTTGTTATAATAAAAATTCATTAAAAATATGCAAAATAGTTTTTTTAGAAAAATAAGAGTTGTAGTATAACCAGCAGGACAGCAGTGACGTGTGAATTGAATTTGGTGAAAATACAGTAATTTACAGTAAAGTTATTGAATATTTGTTATAATGAAAATGCATAAAAAATATGCACAATAGTTTTTTAGAAAAATAAGAGTTGTAGTAAAACCAGCAGGACAGCAGCTACGTGTGAACTGAATTTGGTGAAAATACAGTAATTTACAGTAAAGTTATTGAATATTTGTTATAATAAAAATTCATTAAAAATATGCACAATAGTTTTTTTTAGAAAAATAAGAGTTGTAGTATAACCAGCAGGACAGCAGTGACGTGTGAACTGAATTTGGTGAAAATACAGTAATTTACAGTAAAGTTATTGAATATTTGTTATAATAAAAATTCATTAAAAATATGCAAACTAGTTTTTTTTTTTAGAAAAATAAGAGTTGTAGTATAACCAGCAGGACAGCAGCTACGTGTGAACTGAATTTGGTGAAAATACAGTAATTTACAGTAAAGTTATTGAATATTTGTTATAATGAAAATTCAGAAAAAATATGCAAAATAGTTTTTTTAGAAAAATAAGAGTTGTAGTATAACCAGCAGGACAGCAGCTACGTGTGAACTGAATTTGGTGATAGTACAGTAATTTACAGTAAAGTTATTGAATATTTGTTATAATAAAAATTCATTAAAAATATGCAAAATAGTTTTTTTTAGAAAAATAAGAGTTGTAGTATAACCAGCAGGACAGCAGTGACGTGTGAATTGAATTTGGTGAAAATACAGTAATTTACAGTAAAGTTATTGAATATTTGTTATAATGAAAATGCATAAAAAAATATGCACAATAGTTTTTTTTAGAAAAATAAGAGTTGTAGTATAATAACCAACAGGACAGCAGTGACGTGTGAATTGAATTTGGTGAAAATACAGTAATTTACAGTAAAGTTATTGAATATTTGTTATAATAAAAATTCATTAAAAATATGCAAAATAGTTTTTTTAGAAAAATAAGAGTTGTAGTATAACCAGCAGGACAGCAGTGACGTGTGAATTGAATTTGGTGAAAATACAGTAATTTACAGTAAAGTTATTGAATATTTGTTATAATGAAAATGCATAAAAAATATGCACAATAGTTTTTTTTAGAAAAATAAGTGTT
This sequence comes from Danio kyathit, assembly GCA_903798195.1. Lineage (NCBI taxonomy): Eukaryota > Metazoa > Chordata > Actinopteri > Cypriniformes > Danionidae > Danio > Danio kyathit. The sequence goes on along the minus strand of LR812522.1, from coordinate 47,953,446 downwards.
GTAGTGTAACCAGCAGGACAGCAGTGACGTGTGAACTGAGTTTGATGGCAGTATAATGTGTTATAGGGAAGTTATTGACAGCTTTTGTAGTATTGGTTTTCGCGTTTTGCTCTTTGTAGACGGTCCCTAAGGATCGGTCTCTTTGCCGCCTGCGCATAGAGATCAATATAATGCGTCCAGCGCGTAGGAAAGCTCATTTTAGGAAAATAAGGTTGTAGGTGATTGTATACATTGCGACGGTTGAAAAGAGGTGCTATTTGTGTCGGAACAATGTTTCGGTCATGAATCTGTTGCTAACTTTACTGAACTTTTACAGTCAAATAAACAGTGTTAATGTTGTTTTCAAGTCATACTTGCAGGTTATTTCAGATCGAATATTCAAAGTGCCGTGGTAAACAGTGTATGAAGGTGTCACTGAACGAAAGTGTGAATATTACCTCTATACAGTTGTTTACAGTTAATGCATTATATGAAACAGACCTTTATTGTTGATCAGCTGTGGATGCACTTTACTAGAACTAAATAACGTTCGCTACCTTTATAAACCGTTAAAGTAAAAACACCTTAAATCCCTTGTAAGGATTACTGAACATAACGGAATGCCTCCTGTCGTTTCTTTTTAACAACTTTTACAGCTAAACGCTTGAAAACAAACCTATCTTCAGCGAAAACATGCGCAAAAGTGAGCCGCAGGCTTATGACGTCACGTCGGCACGCCAAAATATAAAAGCCCAGCTCGAACGTTAAAATCACAGACGTGCGGAGGCCAACCTAACACACACAGAAACTCACAAAAGATCAATCAAACAGCTAAACTCTTGAAAGAATAAAGAGTAATGAGGTGTTCCGTTTTGGTGCAGAAACCCTTCACAAAATGGCATTTCCGTATTAACGAGCCAACTATTAATGAAAAAAACTATTGTTTTATTATTATACAACAAAGCTGTCCCTGCTGAAAAAACAGCTTAAACCAGCCTAAGCTGGTTGGCTGGTTTTAGCTGGTCGACCAGCCTGGTTTTAGAGGGGTTTTGGCCATTTCATTTGTGGCCACTCATGAACTGGCCACAAATGACCAGCTTAAACCAGCTAAAACCATGTCAGCCTGGTTTCAGCTGGACATAGCTGGTTTAGGCTGGTAAACTCCCTGCCTGACCAGCTAAGACCAGGCTGGAAATGGCTGGAAACCAGCCTGGAAATGGTCAAAACCCCTCTAAAACCAGACTGGTCGACCAGCTAAAACCAACTAAGGCTGGTTTAAGCTGGATTTTTCAGCAGGGGTACTTAAAAAAAAAAACATTACAATAATTGGCTATATGCACACAGACTTTTAATTTTCAGCCAGGCAGCCCAAGGGCTTCCGGTGAGCTGTCTTTCCATTACAAAATTATCACGTTTAAGATCTGATTTCTTTAAAAAGTCAGCAATTTTTAAAAGACCTGAGGAGATTTCTCGTGAATGGCAGATTAACCTGCTGCTGCTTCTCCTATAAGGTAGGAAATTGTTAAGACAGAAATGTGGATGATTCACAAGGCTCATAACGAAGCAACATAGCGATCTGTTAAAGAGGAAGTAGTATTAGTATGTCCCTTAGTTTGCATACTATTCTGTTACACACTTAAAAGTATTTATTTTTCCTTCACAAAAAAAAAGCACATACTTTTAGGCCGTAGTAGAAGTATGCAAATAGGACGCAGCACAACTTTGAGAAACATACCTGTTGGAATAGCCAAGATGCGCATACATTTTGAAAATGCGCATTACAAATTGAGTTGGATAAACCTTCGATATTCGATAAAAAAAATAGACGCATAAACTAAGATGGAAACACTTAAAATCTGCATTGTCTTATATAAGACAAAGGCTGCGTCCGAAACCGCATACTTCCATACTATACAGTACGCTAAAATCCGTATGCCAGTCGAGTAGTATGTCCGAATTCTTAGAATTCGAAAATCAGTATGCGAGAAGTACCCGGATGACTTATTACTTCCGGCAGGATTCTGAAGTGCGCATCTCATACACGCTGCGCTATCCCATGATGCTCCGCGAGAGAATTCATGAATGGGAGTGAAGCGACGCAACTGACGCAGGTAGGTCACGTGACCATGACAAAATGTCGGATGTAGTACATCTGAATTCCCTTCATACTGCTCACATTCATACTGTATAGAACGCACTTTTCTAACGGCCGAGTAGTACGTTTAAATTCAAATGCAGTACCTACTGAGTAGTAGGGCGGTTTTGGACGCAGCCAAAGTCTCACAAGGCTTCCAACGCAGCAGGTTTTGTTTTTCCTTTTGCTATTTGGCACCAGTTACAGTTGACAATGTTCTCTTAGGCCATGTCCACACGCAGGAGCGGCGCGAAGCCTAACTGGCGCTCTAGGTAAACGACAGCCGTGCCACCCTCACAGTGCTCATGCCTCCCTCACGCAAGGGTGTCGCGGACGAAAGTGCAGGGGTGGATGGGGATTTCTTCAAGACGAAGATACTGAGGTAAGAAACTGGTTATTTATAGTGAGTTAGGAATCATCTGATATGTGAATCATGTGTTCGCTAATGCGGGACCAGCCGTGATCAATCATAAGCACCTGATCCGCTTGAAATTAGTTTATAAATAAACTTCACTTAGTTTAAAAACACATATTTTTCTCTTCGTTTCAGCGGAAGTGTAAGTCACTTTATACAAAAGCGTCTGGCTAAACGTACGTAAGGTTATTAAAAACGTTAAATATTAAAAAGGTTCAAGGATTTAATAAGCTGATGACCATTACTGTACAACACTTACTAAATGTAGTTTTCTATTTCATGTGCTTGCTTCATATTAAAAATTCATGTTGTTAGTCTATTGTTATAGTAAGATTCTTGTTCACCACCATTTTAGTCATTTCCCACCTGTCAATCAAGTGCAGTCACGAGGCCGAACCTGTGGAAATACTACATCACTCCGTCACGTGAAATGCTCAAGAAAAAAAAAAAAAAGACATGGTTGCTGACACAAAAGACAGGACAATATTAATTGTCATTAAATTAATATTATTATTACCTTCATTATCATTGATGTCACTGTTGGCATCACATAATATATTACGACTCTGACCACTATACTGTTTAAATATTCTGATTGTCATTACTGTTTATACACACTTCTGTTATTTCCATTGCTATGTGTTCTGTGTTTACTGTGTGTTGCATGTTTTGCACGGGATCTTTTGTAAGCTGTTTGGACAGAACTGTGTGTCACTCATACTGGAGTAACACAAACACAAGTCGCTTTTTTTTTTTTTTAAATGTCCTGATGTTAAAATAAGAATCCAGATCCCGCTGGTTTTGAGCCCCATTGAGCACTGTAACGCAGCAGTGTGGTTTTCTCTGCCCACCGATAGTTATTGACAGGCATGTTATTACCATGTCTCACTATTAACATGTATAGTCTACAAGACAGGATTTGCAAAGAAACCGGGATTAAAAGATCTGTTCAACTCTCTGTGATCATCTGCACCTCAAGAAGCTGTAAGTGCTACACTTTGTATTTTTATAGCTTTTCGATCTGCTTTTTGAGCTACGGAATTCATGACCGCTTGAATCCTCGCCGCTGTCGCCACTGGCTTGCATGGTTCGGGACTTGTAGAGCTGCGCATCGATGGATTACTCTTCAGTGTTTGGACTCTCAGCAGTGAATATTAAACCACACTGAACTGAACTGAACTTAAACTCTGAAAACTGAACTGACACTTTCAATTCACTATAATCTTCCATGTGAAGCTGCTTTGACACAATCCACATTGTAAAAGCACTATAGAAATGAAGGTGAATTGAACTGATTTGAATCAGCACATATGCACAGTGTGCACAACTATAAACGAGGATGCTTCAACAGGAGTCCCGGTTTGTGGACGTTAAATCTGGTTTGTTTTGAACATTAACTTAGCTATAATGATCTTTATACAGCAGCGTATTTACCTACTAGGTGGGCATCCTGTCACATTTACCGTAAGTATGAGCAAAAACAGCACAACATGTTAGTTTGTGTAAGCGAAAGTTCTTACATTCATCTTACTGTAGTATGTGCGACTGTGGGTCTCCGCTTCATCGTGTCTGCCATTTTGCTGTGTTTATCCTGATATCTGACCCTAGTTATCCTCCTCTGAAGTGAAACGTCTCAGCAGTGGGCGGGGAGAACAAGCTCATTTGCATTTAAAGGCACAGGCGCCAAAATGGCTACAATTCCCTCTGACCTAAAAACTGACATTTTCAAAATGGGTAAATTAGATGATCCGATGGGTATTTTGACCTGATGCTTCACAGACACACTCTGGAGACACAAAATACTCATTTGGCATATTGTAAATAAGGCCAAAACTTAATTTAAAACTTTAATTTACAAGAAGAAAAATGTTTTGAAGGAAGGGAACCCCTTCAAACCGTTTTTTCACATTGGGCGCCAGGATCCCCCTGATAGTTCACCATTAAACAACAAATGGCCCACAGCTGACTGACCAAACCTGCCAGAGAAAGAGGAACGACTCCATCCCAGATCTGGTACTCCTTAACCCTGCGTATGGTCCTGTCCATTAAACCTCTGTGTTGGGCGATCGCCTTGGTCTCCAGAGTCTCCTCCAGCAATGGGACGAGGAGTGTTGCCCCCACCTCGGACAGCATCTCCTCAATCTGACAGCCTTCATCGGCCATTACTGCATCTCCTGGTTGGAGCAACTGTACGATGTGCGACCGGCGTGTTATTTCTGCATCTGAAATAGAGCCTGGGTAAAGTTTGGAAACAAATGTCACAACCCCACATGGAGAGATGCCGATTAGAGCTTTAAAGTTGGTGTGATTTTTAAGAGTTTCTGACTGTATGGATGCTGTTTCACAGCTAATCTCTGTGCAGTGTATTATTACCCTCAGCTGAGGGTAAACAAGCTTGATTTCATCCGGCATTGCAGCCTGCACTTGCTCTCTAGTCATCCACAATGGTAGAGACTCAAGAACCTGGTGAAGATAGCTTGTCCATGTTAATATAACACGATTAACTGTAACCAAACTAACTTCAAAGATGGAGGACAAAGTTTTCTCCTGAAGCCCGGTAACAACCCGACAGAGAAACAGGAAGAGTTCATCAACGAGCGGCAGTTCTCGCTCAGGGTTTGGTGACTCTGATTGCTGTGCTTTGGTCCAGTACACAAGTCTTGACTCAGAGGGGTGAACGGACTCCCAGAACGAAGTGAAGGCCAGCTTTGAGCTGAACTTTGTGTAGTACTGAAAGTCCTCATCGGTGACGCAGAACTTGTAGATCAGCGGCTGCTGCTGCTTCACTGTCAGCTGCTTGATTTCTTCCTCTAGTAATAAAACCTGAAGCTCCAACTCTTTAATTCTGTCAGCAGCAGCATCCAGTTTACCTGAAACGAAAGAAAAAGCATACATCTTTAAAGGATCTATTGTGCCTCTTTTTACAAGATGTAAATTCAGTCTCTGATGTCTCGAGAGTGTGTGTGTGTGAGAAGTTTCAGTTTAAAATAGCACACAGATAATGTTTTATAACTCTCTGAAACTGACCCTTTTAGGCTTTGATCCTAATTGTGCCATAGTGGTGACTGTCGCTTTAAATTCAAATGAGAATGTGCTCTTTTTAAAAGAGGGCGGGGCTACAAATGCCTGTGTGTCAGCATAGTGGCAGATTCTAAAACAAGACTAAAGTCCTATGCTACTGAGGGAGAGATGGTCACTAGTGTGTAGGGTTGCATGGTTTGGTTTACTATGGTAGTATCGTGATACTATGACTCCAAAATACTGGCGGTGCCACTATAGTTTGTGAACGGTAGTATTGTAATAAACGGTCTATCTAAAATACATAATGTTGCATGTGGAAAAGTCACTAAAATGCTCACTAGTTTGTGCAACAATAGACCATTTTATTTGTATAGCCTTTGGAGCACTTTAAAGTTGCAAAACTGTGTAGAATTCATGCCTTTTCTGGTAGCCTATTGCACGTTTTCTAAAGCTGGATTTATACTTTCGCCTGGTGCCGCAATGTGCACCTCCGCTGAGTGCGCGCGCACCTCGCGAAACAGACGAGGCTTTTATACTTGCCGCGTTCGCTGTTGTGATATTCTTTAAAACGACAGGGGGCGGTCAGAAGTAACTGACCGTAAAGTCAGACGGATAAACAGAGAAGTAGGAAGTTTCCGGAACTACGTCATATCATTAATATCATTCAAGATTTATAAACTAATTATTTTTATTGTTTTTATACATTATTTTAATGATTATAAGGATTTTTATAACCATTCAAGATTTTTTTAAATCAAATTTGCTGCATCACTTGCTTTTGTTCATATCTCGGACAGTTTTACCTATTAAAGTTTATTAAAATATTAATGACAACAGAACATGAGTTGCTCGACAAATATATTTTTTATTATGGCAAGAATAAAAGCAAAAAAAGGCACACTTACTAAAAAATTCAGATGTTTTTTAGATTTGGCCCACTCCACAATTCACACATTACTGTCTGGCTAGTTTCTGTCCTATACTTATGCTAAAAGGGCAATAATGGTCCAACATTCACCAATAAAGCCTAGAAAAACAGGGCATCAGTATATTGTAAACCGATAGGATCAAATATTCTTTTCCAGTTATCAAAGAAATAATTTGTTCCTTAATTATAGTTTTGTAACTATTAAACTGTTTTCAATTTAAAATTGTAATATTTACATCAGTATAAAACCTATGACTGGTGGAAAAACATGTTTCTGTAATGGTGTATCTGGGTCTCCACTTTTGCCATGGCCTCTTTTGGCTTTAACAAACTCATCCCTCAGGTTTTTCCAAACCTTTTAACAAAAACTTTCCTCCTTTCCCACGACTGTTGCAATTTCTAGCCAAGAATTATTGATCATCAGGTTATCTCTATGATCACGGATAAAGATGTCTGTACAGTCGTACCTGTTTCAGACAAAATCTCTTCAAAGTGGTTCAAACTCAACTCAAATCAAACGCGGCGCCGCCCGCACTGTTCGCTCGAGTCTCAAAAAAAATCATGCGCTCCGGCGGCCGAAATCATGTCGCGCGCACCCAAAGCGAACCTCCGCGATGACATCACATTCGCCGCACGCACTCAAGCGAACTAGCGGACGCGTCGAGTATAAACCAGGCTTAACGCTTCAGATTGAATCTGAATCAGTTCATTTCTGCTCCTGTCAATTTGATTTAGTAGCTACAGCAACTGCGACAATCTCTTAAAATGAGCGACTCACAAAGTTAAATTTTGAATTACTTACCTGATAAGACTGAAGAAAAAAAAAAAGCAATAGATACTGGAAACATTGAAACTGAATTTTTGACCACTTTATATAGCCTAATTTGGTTGGGGAAAATGCTCTTTTTGTAACAAATTTCATTTGGTATAATTTGTATCTTTATTTTGATGTATTTTTTGTTGGTCAGTTTGCTACAAAATGAACAAGAACGAACAAATACATTTTAGGTGAAGTGACTTGTTTCAATAATAAGGGAATTAAATTCAAGTAGGCCTAATATAACATAAAATATAATATTTCTGACAATTACAAATACCAATACTACTTGGTATCACGATACTTCAGCTGGTATAGTATCGCAACGTGAATTAATGGTATCGCGACAACCCTACTAGTGGGCGGGGCTTTCCCCCTCTGACACGTACAAAGGGAGAATGTCAATCAAAGTGTGTCTGCAGACTGTTTTTATCAAGTCTGATGATAAAAAATACAATTAATACACGTTTACCATTAAAAGCTGGTTATATTCACACACTGCTGTGCAACAAGCAAAAAAGTGATTTTTGCATAATAGGTCCATTTTAATGACCAAGTTATTAATGACTAATGCTGTATCCGATATCGCCCCTATACCCTCATTCACTATTCCCTACATTAGTGCACTGATAAAGTCTACTTAAAGGAGGGAGTCTCACTCAGTACACTAAAAGAAATTCCATTTTGTTTGTATTGTACTGTGGTAGCTAATTAACACTTCCCAAGCTGTCTATTAGTAATGAAACAAAGTATTTTGATCTCTGTCATGTATACAAAAGTTACTTTAACAATATTTAAATAAGAAACTTCACAGATAGGATTCCAACTGCTCCAGAAACTGTACCTGGATGATCGAGGCTTTCAGCGGTACTTCTGACTGAGCCGAGCCCAGTTTGATGAACTGTTGTCAGCAAGAGGTTTTCCCCTCGGGATACCAACAACAGACACTACATCATAATCACTCCCCTACAAGAGCAGGATCATGATTGGTTAACGCTTCATTCGCACCGCAGGATGTCTATTCGCGTCTTTGCATTGACTAAACATGTAAATCACTTGCACTTGACACTTCATCTGCATCTGGTATGAACGCAGCATCACAGTGCTTTTGTGGTATTTTCTAGCTGTTAAGTGTGCATGGGTTGTAGACTTGTTTTGAGAGCGCATTGTGGGATTGAGTGTAATTCTGAACGTCAACAATAGTTTCGGACACCACTAGAAATGGCTGCTCTTTCAAATAGTGCACTATTATAGGGGGCCATTTCAGACACAGCTTCAATTTTAATATATTGTTGCAGGACAGAACAGCTTCTTCTCATCCAACAAAGTAATTAACTACCAGTCAGGTTTTCTGCCACAGAAAAACATCTCTTTTTTTCAGCAATACTCACCAGGAGAAGGATGGTAGGCATAGTCATGATCCACAGCTCCATTCGCAGGCTGAGTCTCTTGAGATTCATCCGGAACAGCAGCGCTGATATACTTCTTTGCTCTCTGGTTAACGGACAGGTGAATTTCTGAGTCTGTTCCTAGAGATATGAATAGATTGATAATGATTGTGATTGATATTTGGTCATCATTTCTCAAGACCTAATTATTTCATAATTTAAATTTTTACTGTATTTGTTACTAAATAAACACATCCTTTGTGAGCAGAATAAGCTTATAATTATAATAAAACACTAAAATATTACTGATCCCAAAACTTTAACTGGGTCCTCCTACCTTTACCCCAGTCATTCCAGAAGAATCTAGACGGCACTGCTCCTTTTTTAATCCTGGTCCGTCCAATGGATGACGTGCATTTGTCCTCTGGAGCAAAGTGCTGACTGCACACGTAGGTGCTCCCCCGAAGGACTTTAAAGCTGGGTCCCTCGTTTCTTTTGATGGCCTTGACCCAACGGGCACGCTGATCAGCGTCCACTGGAAAGTCATGAAAACTCAAATAGGGAAATCGCTGCTTGTTGTTTGAACAACAGGGAACGCTGCAGTAGCATTTACAGGACGACTGGGCCATGTTTGATGACGGGGAATCTGTTGAAAGATGGACACAGGGAACACAATGATGAATCAAGCAAGATTGTCTACAGAACAAACCACTGTTGTTCAGTGTCTTGTCTAATTAACCAAAGCCTTTAAATTGCACTTTTAATTGAATACTAGTATTTTGCTAATTAGCTAGTGAAATATGATATACTGTTATCATCAACTTCATTTCTGTCTAGAGCAACCTAAACCTCTGATTGGCCAGTGCTGTACAGAGATATAAAAGAAAATAAAGAGAGGAAAGTAAGAGCAGGGTTTCTGCAGGTTTCACCAAGTTCAATTTAAGACTTTAAGACATTTTTAATACCATTATGAACGAAATTTGACTCATTAAGGGCTAAACTGTTTTTCAAATGGCCCAGATGAAAATTTTTATTTGCCCTATCGAAAACAATTATAATTTAATAACACAATAATAATTTAATAATAAAAAATTATATTTGTGATATTTCTTAGCAAAATATTTTGTGTAAAAACAAGCAAGCTCTACTTTCATAATCATAATCTTAATCATAAACTTTCTTTAAAAAAAAATTAACAAATGTTTTAAAAGTTTTAAAAACTCTAATAAACTAAATCAACACACAACAGTCTGTCCAGGTCGGTGTCCTCAGCAGTAAATACATGGAGCACTTCTAAACAAATGTTACTGTAAGGAAAATAATTAAACCATTATGATAAATAGCGTTAAAATGACCTTTCTAAATAAAAAGTTTCAAGTTTTATTGAGATGGACTGTTGGCAATACATCCACAAAGGAAAATTAAGACCTGTTTAAATAAGATTTAAGACCCACAACACAATATTTGAGTAAATTTAAGACTTTTGAAGGCCTGAAATTTAGATTTTGAAATTTAATACATTTTAAGACACACTAAAGAGGAAAGGGGCATTAATAACACTCAAGCAAAGAACGTCACACATGATTATAATCATGGCAAAGAGAAAATAAATTAGTTATTAGAAATTAATGATGAAAACTATTGTTTATTGAGGAAAAAACAGCACTTTGTAAAAGAATTAGCATCTCACCCCTGCTGAAAAAAACAGCTAAGACCAGCCTGACCAGCTAAAAACCAGCTAAGACCAGCTAAGACCAGCAAGCATGACCAGCTAAGTCCAGCCTGACCAGCTAAAACCACCTAAAACCAGCTAAGACCAGCCTGACCAGCTAAAAACCAGCTAAGACCAGCCAAAACCAGCTAAGACCAGCAAGCATGACCAGCTAAGTCCAGCCTGACCAGCTAAAACCACCTAAAACCAGCTAAGACCAACCTGACCAACTAAGACCAGCTAAAAAGTGGCCAAGACCCCTCTAAAACCAGCCTGACCAGCTAAAACCAGCTAAGACTAGCTTGACCACCTAAAACCAGCTTGACCAGCTAAGACCAGCCTGACCAGCTAAAACCAGCTAAGACTAGCTTGACCAGCTAAAACCAGCTAAGACCAGCCAAAACCAGCTAAAACCAGCAAGCATGACCAGCTAAGTCCAGCCTGACCAGCTAAAACCAGCTAAGACCAGCCAAAACCAGCTAAGACCAGCAAGCATGACCAGCTAAGTCCAGCCTGACCAGCTAAAACCACCTAAAACCTGCTAAGACCAGCCTGACCAGCTAAGACCAGCCAAAACCAGCTAAGACCAGCAAGCATGACCAGCTAAGTCCAGCCTGACCAGCTAAAACCACCTAAAACCAGCTAAGACCAACCTGACCAACTAAGACCAGCTAAAAAGTGGCCAAGACCCCTCTAAAACCAGCCTGACCAGCTAAAACCAGCTAAGACTAGCTTGACCACCTAAAACCAGCTTGACCAGCTAAGACCAGCCTGACCAGCTAAAACCAGCTAAGACTAGCTTGACCAGCTAAAACCAGCTAAGACCAGCTAAAAAGTGGCCAAAACCCCTCTAAAACCAGCCTAACAAACCAGCTATGACCAGCCTGGGAAACCAGCTAAAACCAGCTTGGGTGACCAGCTAAAAACAGCCTGACCAGCTTAGGCTGGTTTAAGCTGGATTTTTCAGCAGGGACAGGAGGACTAATAACTTTGCCTTCAACCGTGTTGACTGTCAAGTTCGGAAATTCTTAATAACCTTACCAAATGAAGCCAAATATAAGAAAGTATAACAAGTAAATGTTATTATTCTAATCTTTACCTGTCGTTAATGCATTGCTCCTGATTTTCCAAACAAACACACGAGTGCGTGGAACGTAAACCGGAAGTACATAAACACTGCTTTGCGGCGGAAAGGCAAACGTTTTCTGGCGTCATTGTGTGTAAAGCTTTCGCTTTTTATTTAGTCCTGAAAACACTTTTGAGATTACAAAAAATGGCCACATCCCCTCCTTTCTACTATAGCCACGCGGAGGTGTTACACCAAATTGGGTGACCATTTAAATGTACAATGTAGAGGATGTGGCTGTCTACCAATGAACGTTTGTCCGTGGTATACACATTTAATAATATGGAATTTTAAATCTTTTTTATATTGCACATGTATTTAGAATGTTAAAAAGACTGCAAATAAAACATTTCATTCATTTTCTATCAATGAATCCTAAAAGTAAAATATAAACGCACTATGAAGCAAACGTCTTGTCAACACTGATCATTGTAAGAATCATTAGTGATTTTGATAAATAAGATCTTATTACTTAATTAAAAATAAAAACATTTTAGACTATGACTTGTTTTATATGAGAAACGATGGATGCCAAAACGAACAAATGTGTAAAGTTTACTGTGAGCTGTTGTAGCGATATAGATGCCCACGCAGGGCAACTGAAAACAAGAGAGGCCATTTCTCAGCGCTTAAACTGGCCTGACATGTCCACAGACATTGAGAAAGGGGTATGCTAATTAAAACATACATATTTTTTTATATAGCTAACAGTGTATAATGTACAATCAATTGATGTATTTACTGTTTCCAGGTGTCCGAGTGTTTAGTTTGCCCCAAAAATAAAAATAAAAAGTCCTCAAGCTTGAAGCAGACTTCACACCAATCAAACTTTCAAAAATAAATAAATAAATGAAGGAATATTAAAGATTAAGATGATTTAAAAGTGAAAAAAAGAAGAGTGTAAAATGGTATTTTCTGAACATATTTTTGAAAATGATCGATGATGTATTTTGAAAAACGTTTTCTAAAAAATATGACATTACTTTCATTCTTGTCTTTTGACAGTCCAAGTGTCCATCTGAGCCGACTGGAAAGTTGGTGAAGTCTGACCAGCACAATCAATAAACACTCAGCGGCCACTTTATTAGGTACACATTACTAGTACCGGCTTGGACCCCCTTTTGCCTTCAGAACTGCCTTAATCCTTCGTGGCATAGATTCTCAACAAGGTACTGGAAATATTCCTCAGAGATTTTGCTCCATATTGACATGATAGCATCACGCAGCTGCTGCAGATTTGTCGGCTGCACATCCATGATGCCAATCTCCCGTTCCACCACATCCCAAAGGTGCTCTATTGGATTGAGCCCTGGTGACTGTGGAGGCCATTTGAGTACAGTGAACTCATTGTCATGTTCAACAAACCAGTCTGAGATGATTCGTGCTTTATGGCATGGCGCGTTATCCTGCTGGAAGTAGCCATCAGAAAATGGTACATCAGAAGATGAGTCTCGCTTTCTGCTGCGACATTCGGATGGAAGGGTCAGAACTTGGCGTCAACAACATGAAAGTATGGATTCATCCGGTCTTGTGTTCAGCCAACGGTTCAGGCTGGTGGTGGGGGTGTAATGGATATTTTCTTGGCACACTTTGGACCCATTAGAACCAATTGAGCATCATGTAACCGATACCTGAGTATTGTTGCTGACCATGTCCATCCCTTTATGACCACAGTGTACCCATCTTCTGATGGCTGCTTCCAGCAGGATAACACACCATGTCATAAAGCACGAATCATCTCAGACTGGTTTCTTGAACATGACAATGAGTTCACTGTACTCAAATGGCCTCCACAGTCACCAGGTCTCAATCCAATAGAGCACCTTTGGGATGTGGTGCAACGGGAGATTGGCATCATGGATGTGCGGCCGACAAATCTGCGTGATGCTATCATGTCAATATGGAGCAAAATCTCTCAGGAATATATTTCCAGTACCTTGTTGAATCTATGCCACGAAGGATTAAGAGGGGGGGGGGGGGGGGGGGGGGGGGGGGGGGGGTGTCCAACTCGAGACTAGTAAGGTGTACCTAAAAAAGTGGCCGGTGAGTGTACAAACAGTATTTTTTTCTGTAGGCAACTACTGTCATATTTACATAAAACTTGTTATTCCGGTTCCCATATCAAACTGTGACCCCAAAATTGAGGTACGTACTGAAACGTGACTTCACTGCATCATTACCCTTCGAATACATACACAAACAGGTTGTGGATTGTGTCAATTTGGAGGACGCTGTACAGTATAGTGGAGTGATTTAGGCTATTTTATATATTCGAGCTAACTGCACGCTAATTCCTAAAATATTTGCCATGTGCTCTCAAGTGAACTTGCGCACACAGTATAGATAAGCCTCAACTAATTTAGCAAAGACTGTTATGCCGAGTTCAGACTGCATGTTTTCGTGTGATAGTCATGTGACAGATGTGTCCACACTGCATGACTCTCCGGGGTAGCGTTAAGTCAATGCTGCGTTTACACTGTAGGATGGATCGGCGACGAGGTTTCACACTGCATGACTTTACAATAGGAAGATAAGTCACCAGCGAGTACACAAGCCGGAGAATGAAAACAAAGGCAGTGCCACTTTTAAATACACAGCCGAGACATTACACCTTAATAATATATCAAGATAATAACAAGCCATGGTCGACCCGAGCTCAAACAAACCTTGTCGTCGTCTTGATGAACAGCCACAAAGCCAAGAAGAAGAGCAGAATCTACCCTGTGCCCCGTAGTTTAAGCGTGAGCGGTTTCACTTTCTCGCGTGCGCTCGCCGCGGGTCTATACTTAAAATAACGAACTTCTTGAGCTGATGATATTAATGGCGTGTGATTATTGAAGCGCTTCTGACATCCGATCCTTTCAGAAACGGACAAACACGAGAGTGAAGCATGAAAAAACAAAGGAGCAAATGATTCTGTCAGCAACCTAAAACCATGAATAAACTGCCCCGTTTAACTATGATCATCGCCTTTTGGACTATTATGAACTCTGGAATGACGGAGTTACTCTTTAACGAGAGGCTACATGTGCTGGTGAAGATTACAGACACAGACGAGAGGTTTGCACTGACTGTGGGCTATACGTTGCGTGTTTTTGAACCCAAATAAGGACTAAATGTATGCTGTGTGTAGTTTTTCCTGTAATTGGTAACATATCGGAGACTTTAAGTAGCTGTATGTGTTCATATATGTTCATTTATTTATGTATTTTATATAATTGACAGTAGGCTATTTCGCCCTATCATTGATCTGCAGTTATAATCAAATCATGTTCATAGAAAGGTTAGTAATGAACATTGATACACAAGTATTTATGTGCATAAAGCATCTGTTTTGTGAGAAGTGCTTCTCATATGATATGTGAACGACCTGTACAGCGTTACTGTAGATATTTCCTCGAGCGAGAATGACGTCGACTGAAACTTTACCTCGCCTACCAAAACCATACCATACCATTGGTATCCTTATGGCAGTGGAAGCGCAAGCCTGCTAAAGGTGACCTATACCATACCGTACTGTACCACTCAGTGGAAACAAACAGGCCAATAGTGGCCTAGAAAGGGAACTTATTTTGCTCACCTGGCTTTGAAGGGAATTAGCAATTTCTATTTCTATTTTTATTGCTCAGACGACACGTCAAACAGACGTCCAAATATTCTTGGGTCCAAATATACCAAAAAGAAGCCATTTTAACTTTTCTCCCAACCTCCCGCTGGCCTGCAGATACTCACACAAATGGATGCTGCTCTCTCGTTGGCTGTAGGTAATCACCAATGCTATTTTCAATCAGAACACTCTCTCATATGGTTCACACAGTGTGATTGTTCCTCACGTAAACGAGCACTGATTTGCCTGTGATTTCAGGCTTTGCCTGTGATTTCTCAAAACCTGTTGGTGAATCATGCAGTCTGAACTCAGCATTACACTGTGGAACGTTGCAGTTTGTTTTGAAAATGAGTTTGAAAATGACGCTTCAGATCTCTGTGATTTGTGAACCTCTTCTCACACTGTTCACACGAGAACGGCTTCTCTCCAGTGTGAATCCTTACGTGAACCTCAAGGTTTGACTTGTTTGTGCAAGCCCTACCACAGTAGCTGCACATATAAGGCTTCTCTCCGACGTGAGACGCTACGTGATTCTTGAGGTCATGTTTGTCTGAGAAGCTCACTTCACACTGATGACATATAAAACGGCTCTCTCTGGAGTGAATCTTCATGTGCTTGTTAAGGATTACTTTACCTCCGAAACTCTTTCCACACTGCTCGCACGAGAAAGGCTTGTCTTTGGAGTGAACCCTCATGTGCGCTTTAAGGGTTTCTTTATGCGTAAAGCTTCTTCCACATTGAGGGCAGGTGAAAGGCTTCTCTCCTGTGTGAATCCTCATGTGACTCGTGAGAGACTCTTTTCGGTGGAAACTCTTTCCGCAGTCTTGGCAGATGAACGAGGTCTCTCCGCTGTGAATCCTCATGTGGACTTTAAGACTTCCTTTTTGCGTGAAACTCTTCCCACAGTGTTCACAGCTGAACGAGCTCTCCCCAGTGTGAATCCTCATGTGCACTTTAAGGCTTCCCTTCCGAGTGAACGTTTTTCCACATTGTGGGCAGGTGAAGGATTTCTCGCCCGTGTGAATCGTCATGTGCATTTTAAGACTGCCTTTCAGAGTGAATCTCTTCCCACACTGCTGGCAGCTGAAAGGCCCCTCTCCAGTGTGAACCTTCATGTGGACTTTAAATTTGTCAAGTTCACTGAAACTCTTTCCACACCAAGTGCAAATAAAGGAACTACTTGTTTCTGTTGCTTCAGCACTTTTTTGTGAGGAAGTCTCCTCAGTCTCTGAGTCACTGGGACATTTTTTTATCGTTACTAAATCATAATCATATTCAGTCTGGTTTTGTTCTTCATTTACATTCAGTTCTTCACTCTCCTTCTTAAGTGGCATGAGTTCTGAAACATAAAGACAAACTACAGGTTAACACCAGCCTAATAGGACAATCAAAGAGACTTTTATTTAGCATCTTTGTTAGAGTGCCCAATTCACTTTCCCCTCTGGCTATTTTGCTCTTTGCATTTGAACCATCAGTCTCTCCGCCTCTATCATATCACTCGCGCTAGCAAAGCAGAAGCAACCTGCAGCAGCTTAATGCTGTGTTCACACCAGACGCGGAACGCACGGATAGATCACGCTATTCGCGTGTAAATAGACGCCTGAACATTTGAGTTTACTCGCTTCATTCGCGCGTCAAATTCACTTCACAACAGACGCAGGCCCCGTTTACACTAATGCGTTTTCATTTTAAGTTTTGCTACGGTTACGCCATCCGTCCACACTACGCCGGAGTTTTCGAGCCCCGAAAACGGAGCGTTTTGAAAACGCTGGAGAGGTCGTTTTGATTCTAAAACGCTGCTGCTCCGTCTCAGTGTGGATGGGGGAAAACGGAGACATCTGAAAACGGAGGCGTGGCTGCTGAGATTCGCTACCTGATTGGGGCTTTTGGGTCATTGCGTATCCTGCCCTTATTTGTCAAGCCCCTATCACATGACTATAACGCTATCGGAAGACGGCAAACCAGCCTTCACTGTAAACAACAACATGGACACAGAAATATTGTCTGTTTTAGGCGCCATTGTGCAGTTAAACTCTGCCTTTTTTACTACAGCAGCTGCATATATTCACAAGAGGCAAGCTATTGTTCAAGAACTCGCTAATCGCTCACGTTCATCGTTCTACCAGCGTTTGTTGACTAACAATAGCCAAATGCAGAGTGAGACACATGCTTCCTGTTTATACTTGGACGCGCATGCCCAGAGTGCGCGAATGGTCACATGATATACGTTTTTGTTGGAGTCGTGTGGACGGAGATAAGTTTAGAAACGCTAGATGAAACGCTAGTGTGGACGCGGATCGTTTTTGATCTAAAACGCAGTTTCAAAACGAAAACGCATTAGTGTAAACGGGGCCGCAGATTCGCGTCATGGGCAGGGCTTCTGTCTGCCCGGTGACTGTAGCTTCGTTGCTAAATGGCTAACATGGATTTTATTGATAAAATAACTGTGTTTACGTTTTATGCTTTACGTTTGGAGCCATGTCTGAGTCCACTAGATCCTTTCAGAGGTGCACCCAGCTCTGTGAGTAGGGGTGTCAAAATTAATCGTTTCTTCGGTGCACCGCGATGCAGACGCGGACTATTCGGTACCGGTTCAGTAATAATCATAACCGGTTATTACGTACTGACGTCATTTATCTCACATGCGCTATGTCGCCGTAGCTTTCTATGGCGAGGGAGGCGAGCCGCGAGCGAGAATATTTACAACGCTCTAACTACGTAAAAACTCTGAAACTGTGCACAATTTCACTGCGTGTGTGTTTGCAGGACAGTGTTTCACTGACACTTACAGCAAAAGCCCCTATTTCACGGCGATTAAGAGAATGAAAGTAATCTCCATTTCTCCCTCTCTCTCTCACTGTGGCCCATGAGTGCATCTGTGAAGAGCGTCAGCGTGTAAGAGCCAATCACAGCCCTTTCTGTTGAGCGCCTGACCAATCAAAGGGGTGTAAGAAAGAACTTGGTAGAAGAGGCTCAGAAAGCGATCGGGATATTTATATTTGTTTATTTGCTATAGACCATTTCAATGTGGTCATGTCATTGGCCCATGAACATTTCCTGCTTGACGTTAAACTATTTCCTAACTGTAACAAGAGGCAATTCAATCATAACTTGATTTTAAATCAGCCGTCATAACACTATTTATCAATATGTGGACCTTTTTGGATTCTCAGAAGCAATGGAAATTAAAAATGTAAAACAGGAAATACGTTAGGACCATTGTTTTTGTTTACATCCTTCAAAATTGTCTATAAATGCTTGTGTTGTTTAAAGGTAGATTTTATATATCTAACTGTTTGTATTAAAGGACAAAATTGTATTACAAATAGTATATAAATATATTTATAAATTTTAATACAAGAATTACTGTGCTGTGAAGAAAATATAAAACTGTGTATGGAAAGAATCGTCAATGCACCGTGATGCACCGAGATATCGAATTGAACCGAATCGATGACATGATAATCGTAACCGAACCGAACCGTGAGACCAGTGTAGGTTCACACCTCTATCTGTGAGCTCCTAAACTCCTCCAGAAACTTAACCTGGATGATGGAAGCATTCAGCGGTGCTTCTGACTGAGCCGAGCCCAGTTTGATGAACTGTTGTCGGTGTAGGCAGGAGGATTTTCCCCCGGGACACCAACAACAGGCGCTACGTCATAATCACGCCCCCACAAACGCGCAAAACGCTCAATTCGCACCGCGTCATTCACGCGTATCGCACCGCAGGATGTCGGTTCTCGCCTTTGCATTGACTTAACATGTAAATCACTCGCGCTTGACGCTTCTTCCGCGCCTGGTGTGAACGCAGCATAAGAAAAACTGATGCTGTCATTTTTTTTAGTCTGGTTTTGTAGTTCGGGGGCAAAAGTATTATTATTTTTTGAATATTTGTTGTATTTTTTTAATCATTTAAAGTTTATTTGATTGATTTAAAAATCACTGGATAATATCGATTCACTTTAGTGTTTCCTCTAGGATTATTTCCAGCTGTGGTGGCAGGCCTTTTACACAGATCTTCCAACCAACTATGGTGTTATTTCAATGGCAAATGTCGAGAGCACAGTATTACAAGTGGAGATCGCATTCATGTAATACGAGCATGCAATTTTTTTTTAGCTTGCGCACCGATTTCCTCTGTTTGTGCACAAAACTTCCTGCACGCCCTCAAATATACTCTGCTCAAGTGCAGATTTTCTTGTGCGCTCTCAAATAAACGCTGCTGAAGTGCGATTTAGGGCATTTATCTAGTAAGTATGTCTCCAATATTTATTAGATTGGCTAGGAATATTTATGAATGTCTCCAATAAACCTACAAAGCGGCATTAATGCATCCTGAAGTAAAGTGAAACGGCCATAAACTCCAGCAAGATAAAATCTTTGTTTGTTGTATGCAGAGCCTTAGACCTTTATCTATAAAGTATAATTATGGAAACTGTGTTCATCCTAACTGAAAGCTACGTCGTGTTTCAGATTTTCTTGTGCGCTCTCAAATAAACACTGCTGAAGTGCGATTTAGTGCGTTTATGTAACGAGGATGTCTCGTTACTGTCTCGATTTACTAGAATTGTTAGGAATTCGCTTGTTAAGCGTGACGTCACGCAAAGCGGCTTCCGGGTCCAAGCGCTCTATCAAACCGAATGGGGAGACTCATCAAATGGTAATAATAAACGTTTACAAAGCGATGTAATACTTTCGGAAATCACGATCACAATATATACAGTTGAAGTCAGAATTATTAGCCCCCCTGTTTATCCCCCCCCCCCCCCCCCAATTTCTGTTTAATGGAGAGATTTTATCAACACATTTGTAAACATAATAGTTTAAATAATTAATTTCTAATAACTGATTTATTTTATCTTTGCCATGACGACAGTAAATAAGACTAGATATTTTTCAAGACGCTTAGAGTGACATTTAAAGGCTTAACTAGGTTAATTAGGTTAACTAGGCAGGTTAGGGTAATTATGCAAGTTATTGTATAATGATGGTTTGTTCTGTAGACTATCAAAAAAATTATAGCTTAAAGGGGCTAATAATTTTGACCTTAAAATGTTTTTTTAAATATTCTAGCCGAAATAAAACAAATCAGACTTTCTCCAGAAGAAAAAATATTATCAGACATACTGTGAAAATTTCCTTGCTCTGTTAAACATCATTTGGGTAATATTAAAAAAAAAAAAAAAAAATTCAAAAGGGGGCTAATAATTCTGACTTCAACTGTATACTCTGCTCTCTGACTACTTCAAAATTGTTGATAAGCCGTGGTGGGCGATTCTCTCTGTCTCACGCTAAACGCAGTCGACCAATCGCAACAGATGCAATGGTGGGAACAAATGAGTCGCTGAATGAATCATATGGGAGTCGTTGGGATAATTAGGTTAAAATAAATGCATATTATAAGACAATAGCTATGTTTCCATCCAAAAATGCGAATGAACTTTATGCGCAAAACTGGAATATTGCATAAAAGACGTGCGAATAAAGCAGCGTTTCTATCCAACGAGTCAATGCGAACAAAATTGTAGTGAACGCGCGGTGGCATTTGGAGGCGTGAGACACTGAGCACAGACGCTCTTGATTCTGGAGGTATTTAATAATATAATAACACTAATACTGAAACGGTTAAGGGTTTTAGAATGACTAAACCAACGATTCAGATGTTTTACAGTGTGCTCAGCCTGTAGGTTTATCCATTCAAACACATTTTTATCATCACATGATCTCTTATAACGAAATCACATGACCTTATTAATGCGCATACTGGAATTTGTGCGATAAAAGTGTTTCCATCGTAGTTTATGCGCATCTTTTCTTATCGAATGAAAAGTTATGCGCATACGTTTTCTACGCGCGTTTTCAAAACTGATGCACATCATGGCGTTTCCATCAACCGGTTTTTTTATGTGCATCTCCAAAATGCGCATAAAAATATGTGATGGAAACTTAGCTAACGAAAGTGTTTTTGACCTTGCGTGCATAGCAGGCTGTTGTTGGAGACCGCCAAAACCAAAATATGCATAATAGGCAGGGCTTTACAGTAACACCCGCCAAATGCGGGTAGATTTCTGCTGTGGCGGGTCATACAGACACTCCCACTAGCCACTTTAAGATCATTTTTAAATGATAGTTTTCTCAAAAGCAGGGTTCGACAATAGAGATGGCCCAATATGCGTGCAAATGTCATCTTAAAATCGAGAAGCAGCATGACCGACAAAAATAGCGTTCCCGCGATCAAAAATAAGCAAGTGAATACCGAATGAGAGGATGATCACTCGCGCGCACAGGTGATGTGATGTGATGCGCGTGATTGTTTAAAAAGCATGCGCGCTCCCGTTTCCTGGCGCGAAGCAACCGTGAAAATTTTGAAATAGACTGGACGAAAAAAGTGATGCTCGTGCACCCACAATCCTGCGGCTTCCAAAAGCTCCGGATGTTTTCAAAATATGTCTTTTTCTAAGCAGTAGCTGTTGCTGGTTTTTACTATTCTTTGACAGATTATGGGCCTAACGTTACCCGTGTGCGCGTGATCATCCTTCCATTATCACGCACGGTATGTTTTTCACCTGCTTTCTTTTGCTTACGGTTATTTTTTGCTATTATGGTTTAATTATCATTGTTACAATAACATTGCTTTAATAGGAGATTAACTCCTCATGTGTGTGTAGTTAACTAGTGATCTGAGAGACCTTTAGCCTGGACAGATAGGCTACAGTTCATAGTTTTAGATACATGGCAATATGTTATTTTTGTTATTTCATTCATTAATTAATTTTCTTTTCTGCTTAGTCTCCTTTATTAATCCGGGGTGGCCACAGCGGAATGAACCGCCAACTTATCCAGCACACGTTTTACGCAGCGGATGCCCTTCCAGCTGGAACCCATCTCTGGGAAACATCCATACACACTCATTCACACTCATACACTACGGACAATTTAGCCTACCCAATTCACCTGTACCGCATGTCTTTGGACTGTGGGGTAAACCGGAGCACCCGGAGGAAACCCACACGAACACAGGGAGAACATGCAAACTCCACACAGAAACGCCAACTGACCCAGCCGAGGCTCGAACCAGCGACCTTCTTGCTGTGAGGCACTACCTACTGTGCCACTGTGTCGCCATTTTTGTTATTTTTTAAATGTAAATGGTTTTTTTGTTGAATAAAAAGAGCACAGACACAGCTATATTTAGCATGTTTTGACATATTATTTAACATTTGTGGCTAAGAAATAACTATTTATTTATTTTTGGTGTGGTCAGAGATAAACTTGGTAAATCCTCAGTGTTGAGTGCTGAAAAGTCCTGTGAAATAAAAACGACCTGCAATGCGACAGTGTGAAACCACATTTGCTCATGCCCATTTGCTCATGCACATTAAGCAAGTTCACACACAAAAATCAAGTAATTTTAGCATGCCAAAGTCAAATTTATGCATATAAAATATGTTTTCCCAACAACAAAATTGTGACTAGTGAAAATGCAGAGTGGCTAGTAATGTTGGAAAACTACTAGCCACAGTGGTTGGTGATCAAAAAAGTTAACGTCAAGCCCTGATAATAGGGGCTCTTTAAAGTATATTGTAGGTGTGCTGTAGGGCTTAATTAATGAACGATTGACCCAATGACTCAATGTTCGAACTGCCAAATTCAAAACCAACCTGTTTGATCCTCTGGATCTTCTTGTTTGACACTGAACGTTTCCCCAATCATCAAGTCTTCACTCTCCTCTTTAATAAACGCCATCTTCATAATAGTGTCGAGTTGAGCTCAGTCGCTTCAGCAATGTGTTTTCCCTCTGTGTTTAAAATGAGAATAATTAAAACTGCCACTTGAAATGAAAACTATTCACTTAGAAAATCTGCATTGAGCAGCTTGTGGTTAACATTTGTATTTAAATTATGTATTACATTTCACAAGAACAA
Organism: Danio kyathit; assembly: GCA_903798195.1. Lineage (NCBI taxonomy): Eukaryota > Metazoa > Chordata > Actinopteri > Cypriniformes > Danionidae > Danio > Danio kyathit. Next base: position 47,930,393 of record LR812522.1, on the reverse strand, counting down.
CGGGCTACGTGCACAGCTAGTGTCTTTCAGCCAACGATAAACGTCTGGTGAAAGGTTTCTGTGACTATTTTAAATTTTATACGATTCCTTTTACAGCCTCGACATCTTAATGTAATTAAAAAAACAACCAGTTATATAAACTTAAGCATTCATTCAGTTGTCCAAGTGTAAAATGAGATGATAGACCGTGTAAACGCCAGTGCTGTAAGTACCAGCAGGCTAGCGCAGAAACTCCATTCAAAATACTGAGGTAAAATAAATGTTCATATGGCAAGGAAAATTGAAGTAAATGCAGTGCTTCTTGTCCGGTCTGAGACCCACTTTATATCGAATATATATCAGGCAGGGGAAGATCCCTTATTTTTAAAGAAAACAGATCTTAAATGTGGCGATTTTGTAACGGAAAGACAGTTCACCGCAAGCCGTCGGGCTGGCTGGTTGAGAATTAAAGTCCGTATAGAGGTAAAGTTGGTTTTATATTCGCACATTCGTTCATTTAGAAGTATATATATTGTTTACTATGTTACTTTGAATATTCGATCGAAATGAGCATGCAAGTGTGACTTCAAAACAACATTAACACTGTTTTTTTGACTGTGAACAATGTTGTAGTTTGATAGTCATTGGCTATTAATATGATTTCGCTATTTAGAGTTTGCAAATAATACGTTTATGAAATTATATTATTAAGGGGAAAGTCCGAATGTGCGAATATAAAACCAACTTTACCTCTATAAAGTCTGTGTGCATATAAACCATTTCAATTGGTTTGTATGAGAAGAATAAATGGGTCACTGCGGTTAACATTAGGTTTAAAATAAACAGAGAGTTTTAAAATTCAGTGTACACGAGGCTGTGTATATTTTGTACACATTATATGTTTTAAAATATATAAACTTACAGGGAAAATTATGCATTTTTTGCCATGTAAAGCGTTTACATTTTCATATTTGTCAAACATATGCAGAAACAAACTTCAGCCGAAAACTTAAAAGCATTTCCAGCCACCTAGAACAGTTTTCGTGTAAAAGAGCAGCCAAAACAAACAGTTTTACTCACAAAATTAGCGTTAATGTACGCTAATTTAGCAGCAGTTGATAATAATTAATTTCCATTTCACATTTAATGAAAAAAAAAATTAAGTTTTGAAAAGACTGCGTCCCAATCCGCATACTATCCGTCCTAAATAGTATGTGAAAATAGAATTAGTATGTCCCAAATCGTAGTATGTTGAAAAGAGTATGCCAAAAATTCCCGGATGGTTTACTATACTCTAACCGCTGATATTGCCCACAGTACGTTGCGCGTTGGACGTGAATTCGATTAGAACTACAAAACGCGGGTGAAAAGTGTAAACAAACTACAAACATGATGGACGCGCGAGACCAACCGTCAAGCAGAGAGGCTTCGGTAAAGATGTTTGTATGACTGTTAATTAATATCTAGCCCACTGGAGAATATTTAAATGGTGTTGTCTGTGTTATATTTCATCTGCAACAACAATACTGAACTGATATAAAGACGTTTTTGGACATTACCGTCTGAATGCAGAATTATCCAAAGACCTGAGGAGATTTCTCTGCATGAAAGACTCGTGAATGGGAGATTATCCTGCTGCTGCTGCTTCTCCAATAAGGTAGGACATTAAATACGACAGAAATGTGGATGATTGGCAGGGCTCTTAACTAAGCAACACAACGATCTGTGTAACGAGGATGTAGCATGTCCCAAAGCTCGCATACTTTTCTGTTACACACTCAAAAGTGTATATTTTTCCTCCACAAAAAAGTACATACTTTTAGGTCGTAGTATAAGTATGCGAATTGGGACGCAGCATGTGATCTAAAATGCCTAAAACACACAAGAAAAACAAACCTTTAAGCGAATCCTAACCGATCCTGGCGCGCTGCTTTACGACGTCATACAGCCTGACCAAAATAAAAGTCCTTTCTGAAAAGCGCCTAAAACACGCCACCACAGATATAAATATAAGGAAAATACAGACTTTTATTTTACTCTGATAACGTGGAGTCATGGAGCAGCGTCCCACTCCTGCATTTGTTGTGTTTCGCCTGAAGGTTTGTGATTTTAGCCTTAGGAACACTCGCCTTGTGCAACATAAAGGGCACATATTTATGTCTATCTGACATATTTTTGGCTCAAACTATAACAGGAGCAAAGAATTTAATTGGTTTGAAACCGAATGTCTAATGAATGTCAAACGTCAAACTAACTTTACCGCGGTAATTAGTTTAACTTATAATAAACACAAATGATGTCCCTGACAAGTAGTCATAGGAGAAACCGAGCTTCTAGATATTATTAGTAAATAGAATAAATGTGACCTTAGACCTCAAAACAAGTCATAAGTGCCTGATTTATTAATTTGGATATAGAAAGCATATTAAATGTAAATAAAAACGCTGAATTAAAAAAAAAAGGCTTTACAATGATTTATAGTTTGTTGGTTATTAGACAAGCTGAGATAAACTATTTTAATATCTGGAGGCTCTAAAAAAAAACAAAATACTGAGAAAAATGTCTTTAAATTTGTCTAACTATTGTGCTTAGCATTAGCAGTGCCTATTTTCTAATCATATTTTTAGATTATTTTATATATTTACAGGAGGAACTTTGCTAAATATCTCAATGCAACATGACCTTTACTTAACATCCCTATGAATTTAGCCATAAAATGAAAAGTCATAAAGTATTTTTCTCATCATATACAGGACATTTTCTAGCAGCTGTTGATATCCATGTGCCATCGTTATGAAGATGTCATTAATTAAAGAAGAGGGAGAGGACAAGACGATTGAAGAAGTGTTGCGTGCGAAGCATGAAGATACTGAGACACAAACAGGTTGGTTTACATTATCAAAAAGCTCAAGTCATTTGTTTCCAATCAAAATGTCCACCACAGAAGAAGCCAAAATTAAAAACTTTTAGACTTTTATCATTAATCATACATTTAATCGTAATAGACTGATTTCACGCGGCCGCCATTATTAACAGCGAAATCGAGGCTGCAGTGGGAAGAAACCCGGAAGTATCGCCTGAGTCACACAGGAATATCGTGTACCTGGCTGTATATCTTATCAGCGAAGAGAAAGTGACACAAATTTATCATTTCAGCGCTTTCCGAGTGACCCGAAGGTCCGTTCTGAATGAATAGTGAAAATAAAAAGGGATATCTGACCTCATTTTCAGCTAAGTTAAGGGAAATGGCACTACTTAGCTAACGTTTTCTTTCCCAAGCACACATTTTAGATGCCATTCATCAAACTCAAGTTAATGAACTGATTCTTTCACTATATTAGACTCGTCACGATACAAAATTTCCGTAATGAAATGTAAAAAAACGCCCATTTCTCGTTAACATTTAAGACACTGTTCAGGGAGTTCTTAAACAGCGCTGATTGGCCATTGTGTTCACGTGCTCAACAGAAATCACTCTGATTGGCTGTCATCAGTTCACCTCACAGCTGTTTACTGAGTGCAAACACAGACGAGCGATCCGCTGATCTTCACGGCTTTAAAACGCTCCAATATCCGTCTATGTGTGTTTTCAATCTGTGAAGAGCAGCGCGCTGATAACCTTCACAGTCATTCTGTTGAGCACTGGTGAATACTACGGCAAATCAGCTGTTTATGAGCGCGCTCAGCGGCGGGTAAATGTTAGCGGGAAATTGACGTTTTTAAAACTTCAGTACCAGGACAACACTGTTAAAGACAACACGAAGTTGTGCTACAGAGGACTGCACTGTTTTATCACTCACCGGGTTACATAGGCTGAAGCAGGGAAGCGTCCCCTCATTGTTTACCTGCTGCCCTGGACTGAAGCCTAGGAGGACACTTAAGCGTATTACTCTTAAAGAGATTATGATGTTGTTTGATGCCTAATATGTTTTTAATTGTTTATATTAAACTGAACTGAATGATATTAAAGTGATGTTTACACCATTTCTGCATTTTGAAGTCGCAGCAACAGCTGGAGGTTTATAGCACACAGCATATTGTTGCAATGTTTACAGTGCTGATCCTATACTTCCGGGTTTCTTCCCACCGCAGCCTCGCTTTTGGGTTTTAAAATGGCGGTCGCGTTGAATAAGCGTATAGTGGCCTACAGCAGTGTTTGTCAACCACATTAAGCCGCGGTCACACTGGACTTTCCTCCCCATAGACTTCCATTCATACGCACGCGAATGTGTCGGACCGGAAACGCATGGTCATGCGTCGAGTTTCGCAGGTTGCTGCGGTGCAAAGTTCAAGCTTGGTGAACTCTGACCTGCGAAATCGCATCACTTGATTGCGTGAGACCAATCCAGGATCAAAACATGACCTCTCTGGACAGAAATTTAAAACATGGAGCAATCGCTTGCTTTTTTTAATGTCTAATCATCTTGTTTAATCCCGCCCCTTTTCGCAGCGCCGGTCGACAGATTTCGCAAGCTCAAACTCTAGTGTGACTGCGGCTTTAATGGGGGACCGCCAGCTCTGCACATTTTCCCTGTCTCCTTAACCAAACGCACCTCAATCAGATAATCAGCTTAATAGCAGAGACTGAAAGACCTGTAATGGGCGTGACAGACAAAGGAGATGTCCAAAACATGCAGTGCTGGTGGTCCTCCGGGAACGTGGTTGAGAAACACTGGCCTACAACAATAATCTGCTTTACTCTGAGAGTCTTTTGCTCAGTAAATAATACCTGAATGCTTAATCTGTATATTCATGATTTAAAAAATACAAATGTAAAGGAAAAAAAAGATATTTAATGTCTTTATTGTCATAAAATTAAAAGAAAGTATAACTCTACTGAAACATGTATGCTCCCTTCAGACTGAAATAATGGAGGAATATTCTGTGGAGTCCACTTTGCAGGGCGCTTGCTGTCAAATTAGAACAAATGACTTGAAAGTGAAAAGAGAAATGAAATGCGCGGAGTTGTGGTGCATGATGACCGGGATTGAGAAACGCTTGATTAGACCTTTAGCATCTTGCTCAGGAAAGACCAAAGAGTTTGGATAATTTTCCTATTTAAGCTTGACTCTGAAGCACACAAAAATAATTAATTGTTTCTCACAAATGTCTTCAGTTACAAGATTTTCAGGTGCTGTGCATACCTGCCGACATTTGGTTCGTAAATCCCGGGAGACATTTCTGTTTGTTTAACAGCCTATGGTAAATAAATGGGGTATTTTATTTTCGCACTACGCTTTATGTAAGCTTGTCAATTTAACTAAATTTATTGCTGTTTGAATACAGTATATCATTATAGATGAGTAGGGAATTTGCAGTAATCTGTCAGACGTAATATACTCAGACAAGTTCTGAAACTCTCACTTAAAACATCTCTGATTGTGCAACAAGAATAAACAGTCAAATTAAATAGTTAAAATAAAGGAGAAGCAGATCGGGTTGACTGTACAAGGTTAATACCGTCAAACTGCCACCTGTTCTAAATCATTTGCCGTCGGTACGCAGAGAAGGTGCTCTGCTCTCAGGCTGCAGGGGAGGGGCCTGCGGCATCACCCGCAGCTCGTTGAGAAGAGTAGGGACGATACAGTAATGGACAAACGACAGTCTATAAAAATCGCCAGTAACTCACAAAAAAGTCGCTAGTCGCTTTTTTGAAAATTTGTCGCTAAATTGGCAACACTGGCGCAAACTGAAGAGCGGGGAGCGGGAGGGGTGAGAGGTTTGGGGAGATGGGGGCGCGCGAACTGTAGCGCGCGACCGGAAGAGCACAAGCACCAAGTTTTAGCCCGGACTGTACCAAAATGCGGGGGGCGGGGGAATTCCGGGAGTTTACCAGGAGACAGAACAATACGGGAGACGGGTCTGAAATACAGGAGACTCCCGGGAAAAACGGGAGTGTTGGCATGTATGGTGCTGTGTGATTCACACCAGACGCGGAACGCGCAGATAAATCGCGCTATTCACGCGTGAACATTTTGAGTTTACTTGCTTCATTCGCGCGTCAAAGTCTGCTTCATTCGCGGCAAATCCGCTTCATTCACGTGTCAAATTCACTTCATAACATACGCGGATTCGCATAATGGGCAGGGCTTCTGTCTGTCCCGTGACTATAGCTTCGTTACTAAATGGCTAACATGGATTTTATTAAGAAAATAACTGTGTTTATTGACTGTGTGACTAAGCCGAGCCCAGTTTGATGAACTGTTGTCGGTGTAGGCAGGAGGATTTTCCCCCGGGGCACCAACAACAGGCGCTACGTCATAATCACGCCCCCACAAGAGCAAGCTCCTGATTGGTTAACGAGGCACGAATGTCCGCTGAAGTTCAGATTTTCGAACTCGAGCGATTCGCGCGAATAGACGTCCTGCGGCGCGAATAGCACGAAAGGCGCTGCGCGATACGTGCGAATTCAGCGTTTTGCGCGTTTGAGTTGTAAAATTCGAGCCAATTTCCAAAGAAAGTGGAGTGTTTAAAAGAGCAACATCGAGAAGACCTTTTTTAGTATTCTTAATAGTTGTTGAATTAAGTTGGGGATGCCTCAGTGGTTAGCACTGTCACCTCACAGCAAGAAGGTCACTGGTTTGAGTCCCGGCAGGGTCAGTTCTGTGTGGAGTTTGCATGTTTTTCCTGTGTTGGCGTGGGTTTCCTCAGAGTGCTCTGGTCTCCCTCACAGTCCAAACACATAGGGAAATTGGATAACCTAAATTGTCCGTAGTGTGTGAATGAGTGTGTATGGATGTTTCCTAGTACGGGGTTGCGGCTGGAAGAGCATTCGCTGCATAAATAGAAATAGTGGTGGTTCATTTCGCAATAGTTGGTGGTTCATTTCCCGGAAAATGATTGAATGAATGAATCGAGTTGTACGATATGTTTGATGTCTGCTGTTTTGTGCCATTTAACTTTGTGTTTTCGCTTTAGATCCGATGGTGTTGAAAGAGGATAGTGGCGTTCTGAAGGAAACTGAAGAGAATGATCAGCATCTGAAGACGTTTAATGAAGTTCACATAGTGATTCACACTGAAGAGAGTCCCTTCATCTGCCAACAGTGTGGAAACACGTTCACTCAGAAAGGAAGCCTTAACAGACACCTGAGAGTTCACACTGGAGAGAAACCCTACACCTGCGCTGAGTGCGGAAAGAGTTTTGCTCAACACGGGAATCTCGAAGTCCACATGGGCGTCCACAGCGAAGACAAGCCGTACAGCTGCCAACAGTGCGGAAAGAGTTTCAACAGGAAGGGAAACCTACATTCTCACATGAGAATTCACAGCGGAGAGAGCATCTTCACCTGCCAACAGTGCGCACTAACTTTCACTTTAAAGGAAAGCCTTAGCAGACACATGAGAGTTCACACTGGAGAAAAGCCATTTTCATGCCAACACTGTGGAAAGAGCTTTGATCAACACGAAAACCTTCAAGCCCACATGAGAATTCACAGCGGAGACAGCATCTTCTCCTGCCAACAGTGCGCACTTACTTTCACTTTAAAGGAAAGCCTTAGCAGACACATGAGAGTTCACACTGGAGAAAAGCCCTACTCGTGCCCTCAGTGTGGAAAGAGCTTCAGTCAGAAAGGACATTTTAAAGACCACATGAGGATCCATTCTGGAGAGCAACTCTACACGTGTCCTCAGTGCGAACGGGTCTTCAGTCAAAGGGGACACTTTGAAGACCACATAAGGATTCACACCGGAGAGAAGCCCTTCACGTGTCAACACTGCGGAAGGAGTTTCAACCGAAGAGGAATCCTCAATAGACACGTGAGGACTCACACTGGAGAGGAGCCGTTCATGTGCGGCCACTGCGGGAAGAGCTTCAGATATAAAGTGACCCTCAAGTACCACATGAGGACGCACACATGAGAGAACTGCTTATGTGTGTCGTCATTGTGCAAAGAGCTTTATATAACACCTTAATATAGACCATTTCAATGAACATTCCCTATTTCATAACTATAACAAGAGGGGATTCAATCTTAATTTAACGTTGAATCGGATTTATTTATTAACATTTAGACCTTTCAGGATTCTCGGAAGCTATATAAATTAAAAATGTAAAACAGGAAATACGTTAGGACCATTGTTATTGTTTACATCCCTCAAGACGGTATATAGTTGAATATTGCATTATAATGATGCATCAAGAGAAGGGCTTACGCGTGTCATTATTGTGGAAGATTTTGCAGATACAAAGCAAGCCTTAAAGCCTACAAGATTTATATTTACCTTTCAGTAAAAATAAATGTGGTGAAAGACCTCCCGCTCTCCCTCGTGAAGCAAATACAGAAGTAACTGAAACTGCAAATTTATCTAAATTCCGCTAGTCCTGGCTCCATATAGAGCAGATTTCTATTGAGCCCACTGTTAAAATGGCCAACTTTACAGCAGAAAAAAAGGTGTTTACAGCCTGGTACAAAGAACGATTTTGGTTCGTATAGCTAATAATACTCTTCATGACAACTGTAAGGGGGTTAATTTTTTTATAACTCATCTGTTTTCTGTATATATCCGGCAGCTAGCTCTCTGCAACTCTCACACGGTCGCCCACTGAAGCTAAGCAGGGCTGCGCCCGGTCAGTACCTGGATGGGAGACCACAAGGGAAAGCTAGGTTTGCTGCCGGAAGTGGTGTTAGTGAGACCAGCAGGGGGCGCTCAACTTGTGGTCTGTGTGGGTCCTAATGCCCCAGTATAGTGAAGGGGACTCTATACTGCTGTCTTTCGGATCATTAAAAATCCCAGGATGTCCTTCGAAAAAGAGTAGGGGTCTAACCCCAGCATCCTGGCCAAATCTGGCCTCTGTCAATCATGGCCTCCTAACTCTCCCCATATCATAATTGGCTTCATCACTCTGTCTCCTCTCCACCAATCAGCTGGTGTGTGGTGTGTGGTCTGGTGCAAAATGGCTGCCGTCGCGTCATCCAGGTGGATGCTGCACATTGGTAGTGGATGAGGAGTGTAAAGCCTCCCAGAAAAGCACTATATAAATGTAAGAAATTATTATTATTAGGTTATATTAAGGCTGCATAATTAAGGGCGTGGCCACTTGAGTGACAGCTAGGACGCCGTCACTTCACCTTAGCTGATTCCGGCTGATTAGCCGCTGAACTATTCATCATATATAGTATACATCGGCTAATATAGTATAGGGCATATACATTGTATTTTCGTTTGGATCTATGTGGCTTTACACAGTCAGTTGCTTTTTGGAATTATTTCTTACAATTATCAGGTGATATGGCATGCTGTGTGCACTTAATTGTGCTGTCGCTGTTTTGTTTGCATGTCATCGCATTGCCCTGGGAACACCAAACCAGGGCAAGGGCCTCTTTTCCCTTGTTTGGTGTTCCCAGGGTGGTGCAATGACTCGAGAACTAAATGGCGAGGGTTGGTCACGCCTACTGGGTAGCTTCTTTTGGATTCTTCAAAAACCTATGGGTGACGTCACGGATACTACATCCATATCTTTTACAGTCTACGGTGCACACCAGGGAGATTTTTGATTGTGCTTTTCATCAGCGTTGTTTGACATGTGTTTTGGCATTCATACCCAAGTGATTTTCATTGGCGATGAACAGATTGAATGTGCAGAATCACTCTCTGACATTAGATGGTGCTTAATTAAAATGAAGTGAAATTAAATTCACAATCGAAGCTTATTTGATCTGGAAACACTCTCCGTAATAACTCGCTTTTCTTGACATTTGTTGTAGTCACTGTGGCATACAGCTCTTTATGTTTAGATGATCTGATCCGGCACGTCATTTTACCGATCCCCCTCCTCATAGCTCTTCTCCCCCGTCCGCTGTTCACTTTCATTTTCCTCCGCGACTCCCCAGCCCTCTTCACTTTCATCCTTTTCCTCCCCCATCCACAGCTCCCTCTCCATCCTCGGGTAACATGCCGGATCCGTTACCCCGATCTGTTCCAGGACCTCGCATTTTACAAATTAAGCACTGGTTAAAAGGAGTTTTTTTCCTATAACCATCTGTCACAGGAACTTGTGAAATTTCTATTTTTAGAAATGCTATCTATTTCCTCAACAGAACAACAGCAGAAACCACTATTAATGATCACCTCAGGTACTGATTATGGGCTTTCTTCAGTGTTAAATGCTCCCAATGTGAGTTTGAGTATCATTTTACATGACATGTATTGTCGTACTACTGAAAGCAGCAGCAGATAGTCCACCTCAGATCTTAAAGGGTCATGAAACCCCCCTCTTTCAGTTTGATGTTTTTCAAAAAATGCTTCAAGATGGGCGTGGAACACCGCGAGTTTACACCGTATTTACACATCCCATCCCTGCACTATATAACTATATAAAATAATCCTCATCAATTTGTACAATACACTTTGCAGTATTAATACATCAACTGATGTATATCAGCTGCTGTAACATATCGCTTGCATATTGCCTTAATTATTTCTGTCAAAAAGGAATTGACCTTCATTTAGATGGTATTAGGAGTTTTCAAATAAAAAGCCAACAGTAAATGATGTATATAAATAGTAAATATAAGATTTACAGGCCTATTCGTTATATAAGATTCTGTTTTTAGAACATTAATATTTTATAACAGCAAATTCAGTAGATTAACTGTCAAAATGTCAGAGATGTCTAAATCAAGTTCAAATAACATTACAGCAGATCGGCTAAAATTGGTTTTGTCTTCCTAATTATTATTTCAGACCCATAAAGAGAATTACTGCTAGTTTCCTTGACATGAATAACGTTCGGCGTGTATCAGCAAACAAAAGCCCACATTTAACCAAATAAACAGTGATCAATCAGATCCTGTATGTCAGAAAGTACAATTTACTGCTGAACAACAAATTTTATCATGGTAAAATAACACAAAAATCAAACGCTGGTACTTTAATCTCCTCCCTAAGCTCCGACAGTCAGCTTGGAGAAGCTGTCAATCACGATGACACGCCCCATTTTTTATAGCAATAAATTACTGGCTAAATGCAAACTGTTTACAAAAATGAAGATCTGCACCTATATCAGCTGATAACCAGTGCTTCTATCGACCAAAACCATCTTTTGGGAAATTTTATCGCAAGTGTAAAGCCGCGGTCACACTGGACTTTACTCCCCATAGACTTCCATTCATACGCACGCGAATGCGTCAGACCGGAAACGCAGGGTCATGCGTCGAGTTTCGCTGCGGTGCAAAGTTCAAGCTTGGTGAACTCTGACCTGCGCAATCGCATCACTTGACTGCGTGAGACCAATCCAGGATCAAAACATGACCTCTCTGAACAGAAATTTAAAACATGGAGCAATCGCTCACTTTTATTTAATGTCTATAATCATCTTGTTTAATCCCGCCCCTTTTCGCAGCGCCGTACGACAGAATTTCGCAAGCTCAAACTCTAGTGTGACTTCGGCTTAATAATTTTTTTTTATTTGTGCTCAAGTCTCGTTCATTAACACGGGGGAGGCGGGATTTATGACTTGTACTGCAGCCAGCCCCTAGGGGGCGATCTAATGGCTGAGAGCATCACTCAAAAGCAAGCATGCGTCACACTTGATATAGACACATAAGTGGCGAACACTGAAATAGAGACTAAGAAAGAAAGAAAATGAATGAAAATCAAATTCAATCAAATCAAAATTTGTTATATCATTATAAAGATAATCATGTATATATAAACACTATAAATGAGGAGGACTTCTCTCTTCCTGAATCCCCTGGTCTGAACGCAAACACGGTGGAGCAGTGCGCCAGGTCTCTTCAATTCAATTCATCTTTATTTGTATAGCGCTTATACAATGTGGATTGTGTCAAAGCAGCTTCACATGGAAGATTGGTCTCTTACCCCATCTATTCCAACCATTAACCCTGCCGGTAATCTGTATGATTTTAATTCCACTTGTGTTTACGATGATTATGACTTTCAGCAAATCTAAAGTGCTATTCCGTCGCATGGTTACAAACCGTGGTTAATTTGTGTGATGGCAACTTTTGAACTCTGGTGAGAAAAGCAATTATGTCACACCCGCCTAAGCAAACGAGTGGCATGCGCAACACCAAAGCAGCCCGGGTTGCCAGGTTTGTGCAAAGCACTTGATTTGCACTTCAAATCCAATCCTGTCTCCAATCTTCAGTGCTAAATACACCCTCATGTTACCCTCATGTTCAGATCCGGTGTCGCGGACGAAAGTGAATAGTGGGGGTTGGGGGGGTTGTTGTCGCGGATGAAAGTGTAGAGCGGGGGGTTGTTGGATGGCGGAGGGGTGGCGCGGATGAAAGTGAAGAGGGTTGGGGAGTCGAGGAGGAAAGTAAAAGTGAACAGCGGACGGGGGAGGAAGGGGATCGGTAAAATGAGGTGCCGGATCAGATTTCAGAGGTGCCGGCGTGTTCTGGCACAAATTAAGCCCTGGTCACGCTCCATCACAACTCACTAGACAACTTTTTACCTCAATCAGAAATCTTGTCACGATTTAGTCTCGCAAGATCTTGTAGCCCGAGATCTCACCACACCCCTATTAATTATGTTAATTACTGTATTTCCTGCACCATAAGACGGGTCTATTTCTGTGCTTAACCCATACACAAGGCGCACTGTATTACAAGGCGCATGCTAAAACATACGGTCTAGAAAAAAAGGTAACGTAAGCAAAACAGTGAGTTTAGTACTTTATTCTACTATTTATTAAACAATACACTCACGTTATTTTTTTAATCAATCTTCTCCAACAAATCCATCAAAGTCCTCGTGTTCTGTGTGTGAATTGAACAGCTGGGCAATTTTGCCATCAAACATGCTGGGTTCCCTCTCATCATTGTCGGAGTCAGTCTTGTTGGCAGGTGGCTGTTCAGCAATGATGCCAGCCTTCATGAAAGCTCGGACAACAATTAAAGCAGATACCTCAGCCCAGGCATCCACAATCCATTCACATAAGTTGGCGTAACTTGCCCGGCACTCCCTACCAGTTTTAGTAAAGGTGTTTTCGCCGTCTGTCATCCATCGCTCCCACACTGCTCGCAACTTCGCTTTGAATGCACTGATTACACCAATGTCCAGCGGTTGGGGTTCTTTTGTTAATTGCTGCCAGCATACGTAGTGCACACATACCCTGTGTCGGTGGGAAATGCTCTGACAGTCAACCAAGCGGAACACTTACCAAAGTCGCACAACAACATTTTTACAGATTTTGAAACTCAGTGCACACCTGAGGTGCACCACATTATCAGGCGTACGGCCGACAAAATCTTAGCTGCGCCTTATAGTGCGCAAAATACGATAGGCAAGTTAGCGTAATTAGGCAAGTCATTGTATAACAATGGCTTGTCCTGTATACAATAAAAATAGCTTAAGAGAGCTAATAATATTGACCTTAACCTTGACAATCTCTCTCAGCTGCTGAATGAGTTGCCATACTTCATTTTCAGAAGTATCTTTAATTCTGTCACACACAAATAGAGGTAACAACCTCAAAAAGCACCATTTCTGAACTGCTTGCCCACTTAATCGTCCACTAGCAGGAGACATGGTTTGCTGCTGGCATTGTTTCCTTGATAAATGTACTGGTTTTTGACAGGTAAAGTGCTTCTCCTGAACCAAGTGGCCTTGCCTTGTTTATTGGCCACAAGACAAAATACCCTCAAACAGGTCATGTCCCAGACATGGACGATGACCTGGCTGGCAGACATGAAGATAATTAAGCTGGATAAAAGTGAGTCCATCTTGATGTCACATGCTGAGACAGTATCAGTGGTGTCTAAACCTTGCGAATGACTTTGATAAGATTTGGTTCTGGACTCCCACAAGTGTATGGTTCATTCATAAATGAATTTCTGTCAATCTCACAGTAACGGCAGAAACGGCTCCTCTGACTGAAGCTTTCAACAAAAACAAGAATGCAATGTGATCCCAAGTTGTCTCCTGAAATGGCAACTAAAGCTCCTTTTACAACTCTGTCATCATTGGTCAATATACCCTTGCCCTATAGAAGTTTGAGATCATTGATCAATGGTTTTCATGCCAAAGTATTTCAAATCCTTCTCCCTACATAGAAGGACAAGTTGCATGTGATCTACTGTGGATCTATTGTGAGGCAAAATGTACTTCAGGGTCATGTAAACGGCTAAAACCTTGTGGTTTGTTCCTCCCTGAACCAAGTGGGTTTCAAAGGCGTCTTGATACAGGATCACACCAACAGAGGAAGGTTCTGTTTTCAACAGTTCATTGCCATTAAATCATTACATTTCCAGTAGCTGGTTGAAAATGTGTAGCAACATATTGCTCTCCACAGACTCACTTTTGAACAGTGTGGACAATGTCCCATGGATAGGAATATGCACTCCTTACTATATTCGTCACTGCCCAAAAGAAAAGGCACAGCCTCAACATAGTTGAACATGTTTTAATAGACCGATTTCCTTTCTTGGTCTGGGCTCAAAATGCCCCTGGTGTAGATATTATGAAGATCTACCCTCTTAATTTCATCAATAATGTTGCTTGCAGTAGTCTCCTGGATTCCAAGTTCTTTCATTTTCTTCCTTAGGAACAAAAAGGAATGCGACAGGCCAATGTCATGGGCGTTTTGAAAGTCTTCAATAAATGTGTGTATGGTACTGGCTGGTAACAATCACGTAACTTGTAATTTAAGATACAGAAGGGCAAGATTTTGTTTTATCCGCAGCAAATCACCTCTCTATCTTATTCCTATTCACAACAGAAGTATCAGAACATGGCTGACTATGCAGACTGCTAGGCTCAGCAGGACTGGACATATCCAACAAGGTGTGATCTAGGTTTTTCTGTCTCCTTGAAAAATGTGAACCTAAAGTGGATGAAACTGTAAAGCTGCAATCACACCCTTCCATGGGGCATTTGATTTCTAAACCTTCCTGTATGAGGGCGACACGGTGGCTCAGTGGTTAGCGCTGTCGCCTCACAGCAAGAAGGCCGCTGGTTCGAGCCAATTGGCATTTCTGTGTGGAGTTTGCATGTTCTCCCCGTGTTGGTTTGGGTTATCTCGGGGTGCTCAGGTTTCCCCAATAGTCCAAAGACATACGCTATAGGTCAGTGGTCGGGAACCTATGGCTCGCGAGCCACCTGTGGCTCTTTGACCAAAAATAGGTGGCTCTCCAGCTGTCTCCCTTCAATAAAATTCTACAGTTTAAAAAATGATATTCGTCACTAGTAATCAGTTTCCTATTGAAAATACATTTACAATTCTCTCGTTATTGTAATTTTATTTTATAGGAAAAAGAATAAACACTCGACGTTTCAAACAATGCGTGTGTGCGGCGCAGTGAATAAACAAACTTACGTTTCTATGGTAACCGCGCGAGCGCGCACGTAAATTAAAACAACGTTCATGAGTGGCGATGATGGCAAAAAGAAATTCGGAGGAACATCGAAAGTTTCAAAATGAGTGGGCAGAAATTATTGACGGCTCTGCTGCTCTGCCCTGTCTGATCTGCACCAAACGCATTTTCTCTTGTAAAACATCAAATGTTAAGCGACATTTTGAAACCCATTTTGCAGCTTTTGCGGCAAAGAACCAGAAGAAAGAAGGCGTGTGGGGAGCTCCAGCATAAACTGCAAACCAGACAAAAACAGCAGAGGCAGGACGGGAGTTTGGACAGGGGCATGTGGGAATTTGAGTGCTGCGAGGTCATCGGAGCTCGCAAGGCAAAGGAAACCTTTCACAAACGGCGAATAAGTCGTACATGCTAAGTACGGCAAATAAACTGTTCGCAGCAGTGCTTAATCTAAGCCTTAATTTGAATCTTGTTCCGAGAAATGTCAGATATTGGTGTATTGCGTTCCGGTATTTATTTTAATTGATCCGGCATGAACTTGTGCGTGGTGAATACCTGTGTGTGTGTGACATCCAATGCCTCAGTTTGTCACGCGAGTACACGGACCGGTCTTGAACGATTCGTTAATTTTGAACGAATCTTTTATTTGACTCGAGAACGATGAGTCATCTCAGGGAATGATTCGTTCATTCGCGGATGCGCATATTTGTGCCGGTGGAGGAGAAGATTAGTTATTTTTTTCGAGTTTTCTATCGGCTTTGAATCGTTCGTTCTTCACATGAGAGACAGAAGCCAATCATATGCATTTAGAGCCGGAAAAATATTTGATCTGTTCATCTGTCCTCGGTTTCGAGTCATCTCTTTACATACTAGTACTAGTATACTAGTAACTGTATAACTATACTAGTAAAAGCTGTTACATGATGAACGGACGACTCAGAAAGTAGTGTGATCAACGTTTGGGCTAGTTTTAGATGTGTTTGGAAGCATCTCGTAACATTTTAATGTTATTTTCGCAAATTGACTCGGAAAAAAGATTCGTTCATCTCGATGAAGGAGACTCAAAGGTCAGAGTCAGTAAAATGATCCGAAATTCCCATGAGTCCGAGTGAAAAACAGCGAGCAAAGCTGTGTCGAGTTTGTGTGCGTGGCTGCGCGCACACACATAAAGGTAGTCACTTTTGACCAATCAGCTTTCTTATGTTTGCAGTCACGCTCATTGGTTGGTGATTATTGTTTCGCGCGCAGTGAGGAGTGAAAATAAATAATGGCATAGTGGCCTACCTAAATAACATCTGTATTTTCAAAATGCCAGAGGCAGTCAAGCTGTATTTATATTTTTTAAACCACGAGGAAATCTGATAATGAGCCTGATCAAGAGAAGATGAAACTGCGCGAATGGATCAGGAGACAGCAGCAAAACAATTTCAAGTCAGCCAGAAAACATGACGAAAGAGGTAACTGGGCTCATCTGGAAGTTTAGACTGAGTGAGTGATTTTTGCTTGGCACAAAATAGTGAAGTGAACGAAGTGTGTCAGTTGTGTTAGTAAACTGAATAGTGATGTTTCATGCTTATTTCGCTATAACCTCTGAGTAAGGTCAGGTTCCGGTGTCCTGACATTTTATACTACCCATCAGATTATGCTACCAACATATATATATATATATATATATATATATATATATATATATATATATATATATATATATATATATATAATAGATAGATAGATATAGATATATAAAGTCACGTGGCTCTTTAAAAAATGCATTTGCCAAAAAAACCCCAGAAATGGCTCTTTGCTGAAAAAAGGTTCCTGACCCCTGCTATAGGTGAATTGGGTAAACAAAACTGGCCGTAGTGTATGAGTGCGTGTGTGATTGTGAGAATGTATGGGTAGCTGGAAGGGCATCAGCTGCGTAAAACATACCGGAACAGTTGGCGCTTCATTCCACTGTGGTAGGCCTTGATAAATAAGGGACTAAGCCTCAAATCTCATTTCTTATATGCGTTTTGTGTTTTCGCGGTCCGAGTTTATTCTTCCAAGGTAATCTGCAAAACCGACTGGGCACCAGAACAACTCTCGAATCCATGCACAAAACCATGGCCTTTGATTCATTGCTTGCCCCAGACCTGATTTTTTGTTTTGGAAATTGGACCACGAAAAGGAAACAAATCTGTTCTTCAGGTGCAGAAAAAGAGGAGGGGAAACTGACGACGAGAAGAGACAACCACAAGATAATTTTTAGGATCGCTTTCGAGTGGTGATAAACGGGCTACTAGATTATGTCTTTAACATCATGTTTATTGAAAATAGGCAATCACAGATTAATAAACTTCGTCTGAAATATTTGACCTTTGCCCGGTTTTACAGACGAAGCTTAGTCTAATGCATTTTACTGAATTGCAACTTTAGCCTACTGAAGTGTCTTTCCCTGGCATATCTTGCACACTGTTAATATTTTTCCTGAGACATGTTTATAAGAGTTGTGTCCTAATTGAATTAATCCTAGTTTAATACAAGCTCTGAAACTTGCATCTCAAAAATCCACCAATTAGACAATAAGTAAAAATTAAGGTACAGGGAAGGACACTGAAGAGAATCAAAAAGTTTGCATTTGGGTATCAACATTAAGCCAATATTTGGACCTTTGGGGCAAGTCGGAGCGCTCACGCTGGTCCCCCGGGCTCTGCTCTGGTTGAGGAAATTCCAAATTGAACCAAAACTATCGATTACAATTGGCTTAAGTTTGGCAAGCAAAATTCGGGTTATTGCAACCGGCACAACCTGGAAACTTTAACAAAAAAAAAAAAAAATTAAGCCAGTATTTGTTGCTTCCATTTTTCATGTTTTTTATATTTCATTTTTTTATTATATTATTTGCTTCTTTTTTTTTTGAGGGGTTTTTCATCTTTACTTTGGATAGGATAGTGGAGGTTACAGACAGCAAAGTATTGGGAGAAGAGAGAGGGGAAGGGTCAGCAAAGGACCTCGAGCCAGGAATCGAACTCGGGACGCCGTGAGCACTACAGTGCTATCGGCGCAGACATATTATTTGCTTATTGATTTTAATATGTAATTATAATAATAATAATAATAATGCCTTACATTTATATATATATATATATTTATACAAAATGGGGGGGGGGGGGATCTCCTCATCCACCACCAGTGTGCAGTATCCACCTGGATGATGCGATGGCAGCCATTTTGCGCCAGACCGCACACCACACACCAGCTGATTGGTGAAGAGGAGACAGAGTGATGAAGCCAATTATGATATGGGGATGGTTAGGAGGCCATGATGGACAGAGGCCAGTGAGCAGATTTGGCTAGGACGCCGGGGTTAAACCCCTAATCTTTTTCGAAGGATTTTTAATGACCACAGAGAGTCAGGACCTCGGTTTAACGCCTCATCCGAAAGACGGCGCTCACTGAGCAGTATAGAGTCCCCATCACTATACTGGGGCATTAGGACCCACACAGACCGCAGGTTGGGCGCCCCCTGCTGGCCTCACCAACACCATTTCCGGCAGCAACCTAGCTTTCCCATGTGGTCTCCCATCCAGGTACTGACCGGGCGCAGCCATAATGCAGTAATTATGGATCAACCTTTGCATTGTATGATGTTAATTGTATAGCTGGTTTCCAGGGTAGTTCAGGGCCGGCCCTGTTAATGCATTGTACGTTTTTGTTCATTATGTGTTAGTCATTAAATCATCTTTGTTTGCTACACAAAAAACAGCTTTATCAAAATTACTTAAAACGTATCTAATATTTATATATAATATATAAACTATTCCCTTCACAAGAAGTATTATTCCCTTTTCAAATAAATAGACAATTAAACGAGTCCACTCAGTGGAGTGGATATTGTTATTTTATGCTTATTCAGCTACATTTAACTGTAAGATAAATCTAAATATTCATAATTAAACAACTTATTATTAATCATTATTATTCATAAATCTGAGCTAATTTTGTTTTATGTGGCATGAAATATATAGCAATGTTCTATATTGTACATTGTGCCTCTTAAGGTCTGCTTATGAAAAGTGATAGATGCTATTGCATAATAAAGTGCTATAAATGAAAGGTTTTGGTGCAAAATTGAACCCAGTGCTTTGGAATTGAAAACAAAATAGTCTTATTTTTCCCAATTTAACGTGTGATATTTTTAATGACTGATGTCAAACTTCTTGAGGTCTCAGGACAGTGGATAATGGGAAGAAAGTTGAATTATTTTCACATTTTCATCTGATGAAAGTGAAAAGACCTTCAAATACTCCATCATGTTGTGTACTGCAGATAAAAGTAAAAAATCACTGAAAAATGTGGTGTCTACTTTTTTTTTTTCTTCAATCACAATGGAACATTGTGTAAATAACACAGAATAATTAAGCTTTCCGATATTTGGCTAAACTATTTGGAATCTGAGGGTGCAAAAAATCTAGATATTGAAAATTTTTTAAATTGTGCGAATTCAGGCCCCGTTTACACTAATGCGTTTTCAGTTTGAAACGGCGTTTTAGATCAAAAACGATCCGCGTCCACACTAGCGTTTCTAAACATATCTTCGTCCACACTACTCCACCAAAAATGTATATCACGTGACCATTCGTGCAATCTGGGCATGCGCGTTCAAGTATAAACAGGAAGCATGTGTCTCGCTCGGCATTTGGTTGTTGTTAGTCAACAAACACTGGTTGAACGATGAACGCGAGCGATTAGCGAGTGCTCGAACAATATCTTGCCTCTTGCGAATATATGCAGCTGCTGTAGTAAAAAAGGCAGAGTTTAACTGTACTGTTACGACTTTCAAGTTTTGTTCGAGGGTTTAAAAGAAGCAACATTTAATGTGATAAAATTGTGTTGTGAGTTGGTGGCAAAATAGCAAAACGACAACCAAAATACTGCAAAAATAAGTGAATTTATTTACAGAAGTGAAAAGAAGTCAAACAGCAAAGTATTATTTACAAGATCTCACAAAAGAAAATAAATCAATGTATATTATGGATGGGGGAAACGAGAATTAAGTGGCGCCAAATAAATGAAAGCAATATAACAAAACCCCAAATCTAACTGAAATTACCCTCTAAACTAACTAATACAAAATAAACAAACAAAACATCTTCAGCGTTTACACGCTATAACTAAAACTGCTCTACTAGCCAAAAAGACGGTGAAAACTTACAGCGGGTGGCGCTCACTTCTAAACTAGTGTGTTTAGACAGTGGAGTTATCTACGTGATGCAAGGTGTATGTCACGTGACATCTAAACTCCTCGAATCCCAGGGGAAGGCTGACGCCAGATGTTAGGGAACGGGAAGTGCCACATATACACATACAAAACGGTAACAGCAACCAAAAACAAGGACCAGACCAAAATCAAAACTCTAACTCACATCAACATCATAACAACAAGCCAAAACACACACAATAGGCAAACAAGCAAAAACACACACATGAGAGAGAGCAAGCAGAACGAGCTTCCCCGCTCGCGTCCCTTTAAACTACGAGCTCCCATCCTGATTGGAAGCGGGGGTGATGACGTCAGAGGGTGGAATGGTGATTGACGTCTTCACGGACGAATGGGGTACTGGAGTGGGCGAACCTGAGAAATAACACAGAGGGAGAGAGAGAGGGAGCGAGCGAGAAAGAGAAAGAGAAAGAGAGAGCGCACACATACAAGCAAAACATACAGGCATATACATATGACTGTAACACGCACAATGGCACCTAAAACGGACAATAGTGCAAACAACGCTCCCATTTCTGTGTCCATGTTGTTGTTTACAGTGAAGGCTGGTCTGCCGTCTTCCGGTAGCGTTATAGTCACGTGATAGGGGCTTGACGAATAAGGGAAGGATACGCAATGACCCAAAAGCCCCAATCAGGTAGCGAATCTCAGCAGCCACGCCTCCGTTTTCAGATGTCTCCGTTTTCCCCCCATCCACACTGAGACGGAGCAGCAGCGTTTTAGAATGAAAATGACCTCTCCAGCGTTTTCAAAACGCTCCGTTTTTGGGGCTCGAAAACTCCGGCGTAGTGTGGACGGATGGCGTAACCGAACAAAACTTATGCGTTTTAAAACGAAAACTCATTAGTGTAAACGGGGCCTCAGTTCTTAGCAATGCATATTACTAATCAACAATTAGGTTTGGATATATTGACAGTAAATATAAATTTACATTCACAAAATAGCTTAATTTAACATGAATAATCTTCTTTGGCTCTCGGCGAAGGCGGTCACACTTTTTTCCTCTCCCTCCCATATCTCTCCTGGCTGGCTCCACTTGTCTTGTCTTATTCTATCTCTGAGGCTCTTCTTGCCCTTCTCTCCAAACAAATAAGGAATTATGGATTTGATCAACTGGTCTCTGAACGCAATGACACCATCTTCTTGACGAGAAATCCGGGTTCGGGGGGAACCCAACTGTCCTGCGGGGACGTTTGTAGCAGGATACATGATGGACAGGAGGGAGAAGTGGGACGTCGTGTGCCTGGCTGCTCTGTCCCTAAAGGAAATTGAAGATATCTATCTATTCGGAACTTTGATAAAAGGGTTTCTGCTGATGGGCTTAGGCGGAGCCCTGGGGTATCGACATACCTGCCAACACTCCCGTTTTTCCCGGGAGTCTCCCGTATTTCAGACCCATCTCCCATATTGTTTTGTCTCCCGGAAAACTCCCGGAATTCCACCCTGACCCCCACTCCTCAGCTGTTAGGTACAGTCCGGCCTGAAACCTGGTGCATGTGCTTGTGCTCTTCAGCCCACGCGCACCCCCCCCCACCCCCCTATAGAGTTCGCTCGCACCCTCAAACACCCTTCAACCCCCCTCCTTCCCCGGTCTCCCGGAATTCATGAACCAAATGTTGGCAGGTATGGGTATCGACGATTGATGACAGAGGTCAGTGCGGCTCAAAACCCCACCAAGCTGGCCGGCTGGATTGAAACAGTGGTGAGCAGAGCTGTTAGTGCTCAGACTGTGGCTTTAGACCGCAAATTGGAACGCATCACGGAGAAACTAGTGGCTTTACAACAAGATTTGGACAGACCTGGAGACCATTGACGGACGTTATTGATCCAAATTGAAAACTATTTCTTCTCTTTCGGCTTCCCTGTGACTCTCCTGCCAGATGGCCTTGGCTAGAGACAAACAACTTCCCCCGGAGTACAAGATAGCGAGACGCTCTGAATTCCTCTTCCCTGTTTCAAGGACACCTGTGGGACTCTACAGCAGAGGTCACCAATCTCGTTCCTGGAGGTCCGGTGCCCTGCAGGGTTTTGCTCCAATTTGCCTCAACAAACCTGCCTGGGTGTTTCAAGTATACCTAGTAAGACCTTGATTAGCTTGTTGAGGTGTGTTTGATTAGGGTTGGAGGTAAAATCTGCAGGACACCGGACCTCCAAGGAACAAGTTTGGTGATCCCTGTTCTACAGGCTTACACACATAAACAGCTACAGATAGACAATCACTGCCTAACCCCACATCCCACGCCTTGGTGTGGGTAGGTGGGTCTGTGACCAGCTCCCCCGGGCTGTAGGACCAGATGGCTGCCGCCTTTATTCGACTACATCCACATCCCCTGTTCCCATCCCCTGTTGCAATGTTATGTCTATGTGTTTATGTGCTTGTTCCTGGGGCTTTTCCCCCCTGATCTCACACTGCCTTACTTCAAGGACAGTCTGTGAGTGTCTGTTTTTCTTCTCCCTTTTCCCTAATGTATATTATTTCCTCTTTCTAAAAGCTACCTCTCGTTGACCTGTCTTCCCCTAGTAGCTACACCACCCAGTATATATTAAAGATCACCGTGAACAACAAAAAACCCCACGGAAACCTGTTACATATCTATCTATATTTAAAGGTCTATCTTATATTTAACTGAATCGTATAACAGCCTATAGCTGAAATGTTGGAAATTGCTCAATTTATTTTTATAAAACATTTGTCAAAACGTATTGATGTTTTTTTGGAGTAAAAACAATACCGACATTTAAGAATCCATATTTATTTTATTTATTCATTCATTTTACTTGTTTATTGGTGCATATATGGGTTATGATTTAATTCATAGCTACAGTACCTTGGACGGCTACTGTGCCACTCCGTAAAGCTTTCAAGCAAAAGTCCAAATTAAAGAAAGATTTGACTTTCTGTGGTGACAGCCGACATACACAACACGCTGTACCCATCCTTCAGGTGGTGCGCAGGTATAAAATACAAAACCAGACGTCTGGGCTTTGAAATTCCAGGAGTTTTTTTGGGAGACAGAACAATACGGGAGACGGGTCTGAAATACGGGAGACTCCCGGGAAAAACGGGAGTGTTGGCAGGTATGAATCAGGGCTGGAGCAAGCTGAACTGGCGCTTTAGGGGCGAACAGCAATCACGCAGCCCTCAACCCGAAAGTGAAATAGAAACTCACCGGTTTGCGGATGAAAGAGGACCGGGAGGGGGTAGGCGTTGCAGATAAAAGTAAGGACCGGGGGGTTCTCGCTCACTATTCTGCCTAGGTCGCCTCTATGGGTCCTGAGTGTTAAGCTGGATTTATACTTTCGCCTGGCGCCGCATCGGGTGCCTCCGCTGACTGCGCGCGCACCTCGCGACAATGGGCTAGCTTGTGCTGAGCCAGCTGTGGTAGCTCATCAACAGAGCCGCGACGTCAACACACAGAATATATCAGCACAATTCAGCACGGTTGTCTAACAGTTTAAAACTATTTGGCACGATAGTGGAAAAGCTGCTTTAATATTTTTATTAAAAAAAAAAATCGCGATTCCTCAATTTTATAAAAAATTTAATCGTCTTAAAACGTAAATTCGATTAATCGAAAAAATCGCCCAGCCCTAGACTCATGGATTGTATCTTTTTCTATTCCTACATATATACTTGTGTAAAAAAAAAGAAAATAAAGAAAAACAGGGTTGTGACAGAGAACTACTTTGTTGATTTAGACAAATATACCTGTAACACACATTAGGAGCAAAACAATCATCAACATAAACACTAGTAAATGCTACTGATGCCTTGTTCAACATTTCAAGAACAATACTATTTGAACCGTAAATCTGAATGTAGTGCTAAATCAAACAAGCCCACACATTTAAATGACTGAATTTGCATGTGTATGTTAATGGGCACCTATATTACCCCTTTTACAAGATGTAAGATAAGCCTTTGGTGTCTGCAGAATGTGTCTGTAAAGTTTCAGCTCAAAACACCCATCAGATTATTTATTATAGCTCTCAGAATCTGCCCACTTTGGTGTCTGAGTACAATGTAGCTGTTTTTGTAGCCTGTGGCTTTAAATGCAAATGAGCTGCTTCTCCCCGCCCACCGTTCCCACGTGCGTGCCTGCTTCTCATGCGTTACGTCAGATAAACAGCAGTCCGTGATAGAGACAGACACGGATGAAGCTGAAATACAGCTCATTAGTCAAAAAAACCAAGTATGTTTATTTGATGTATTTGTGGTGAAATCTATTCAAGCCCTTCTGAAATGATGAGTCACACACAAAAAAAAAACTTATAAAAATCACAGAGAGTTGTAAGAAATATTTTAATCCCAGTTTTTTTTTGCAAAAAAATGTTCTGTGGATATGTGTATACATGTTATTATAGAAACACTGTGCCTGTCAATCAATTCGGTGGGCGGGAAAAACGTCACGTTGCAGTGGGCCTCAAAATCACTGGGATTTGGGTCCTATTTTAACATCAGGAAATTTTTAAAGTGAGACTTGTTGTGATTCTATCACTCCAATATCTCAGTGGACACACTATACCTACACACACTTCTGGCCAAACAGAATACAAAAGTAGATTTTCATCATATGTGCCCTTTAAAAGTATTTATACATGGCTGTATGGAATAATTGATTCTGACTGGTCATTTACGACATTCGAAGGCACTTTAATAACAAACTGATAACACAGGCTCATCCAAGCACTATGAATCATCTTGATCACATTTAATATTTTCATCTACATATTTATAGAGATCACCACATTTTAAAATTGCAGTTTCGATTTAATTTTTTAAATTAAGACCTATGTTGCGCCACTATGAAACCCATTCATTTCAATGGCTTGTGGCGTGCAAAGCCCGGTTGTTGCTGCGCCGAGAGTAGCAGAGCGCACAATTGAATAGCTTGCGCATGAGCTACAATTAAAGATAAAACTAGCTCAATATTCTGCTCACCTTAAAAACAAAGTCCGCTCAAATAACATGCCGATGGGACATTTCTATGTAGTATATATGTTCTTGCTGCTTGCAATAGCACTACTGTGCTGTCATGGCAACACTGGTAAACCGACCCCCATCAACTCGTTCACTGTCAATAAAATCAAAGACTATAGGAAACACTTGAAGGGCCTTTTTTTTTTTTAACTCAATATAATTTAGTTCATGAGTTAAATTTAAAAAGTATTAACAAAACTATGCATATTATTTAATAAAATAATAATTAAATATTTCTTACAAACCATTTTTCGTTTTGGTTTACAGCCGAGTATTCGCATAAGTTGTAACGTATCGGGACCAAGCCGCTACTCGTAATATTGAAAATATTCGTTTCCCCTGTAGATAATGAACAGATAGTGATTGCTCTTAAGAGATAACTACTTACTAGGAGCACATCTATGGTGCTGATTTGGATTAGTCAATTAACTTAAGTTGCATGTTTTTGGATGGTGGGAAGAATCCGGGGAACCCGGAGGAAACCCACGTGAGCACTGGGTGAACGTGTAAACTTTGCACAGAAACGTCGGCTGGCTTGGTAAGGACTAGAACCAGTGACGGTTCTTGCTGTAAGGCAACAGTGCTTAACCACTGGGCCACTGTGCCACCCATCTAGGAAAGGAGGAGGAGTAGGGGTGGACGGGGGGATTCTTCAAAACGAAGATGGCTGTGATATGGAACTTAGGGTATTTATAGTGGCTTAGGAATCATCTGATTAGTGAATCATAAATCAGATAAAGCGGGACCAGCCGCAAGCAATCATAAGCACGCGAACCTCTCGAATTAGTTTATAAATAAACTTCACTTCATCCCTACATAGTTTTATGCATATTTTTACTTATATAGATAGTTATATATCTTTCACTCCAATGTTCCTGATTGTTTGACATCATTTTGGGACTGAATAATAAGTAGGTCATTCATTCATTCATTTTCCTTCGGCTTAGTCCCTTATTTATTAGGGGTCGCCACATCGAAACGAACCTCCAACTCATTCATTCATTCATTTTCTTTTCGGCTTAGTCCCTTTATTAATCTGGGGTCACCACAGCCTAATGTACCGCCAACTTATCCAGCATATGTTTTACGGATGCCCTTCCAGCTGCAACCCATCACTGGGAAACATCCATACACACTCATTCACACACATACACTACCGACAATTTTAGCTTACCCAATACCACTATACCACATGTCTTTGGACTTGTGGGGAAAACCAGAGCACCCGGAGGAAACCCACGCCAACACGGGGAGAACATGCAAACTCCACACAGAAATGCCAACTGGCCCAGCCGGGACTCAAACCAGTGACCTTCTTGCTGTGAGGCGACAGTGCTAACCACTGAGCCACCATGCCGCCCATAAGTAAGTCAGTGTAGACTTAATATTGTGTGACTTCTGTGTTGTTACTTACAGGTTTGTTCATCGGACACAGAGTCACTGTGGAGTTCAAGTCATGAACCATGAACCCGAATCCAGCATAGAGCGGTTCAGTGAACGTAGAGGTGAATGTGTATATGTGTGTGAGTGTGTGTGTGTCAGAGACACTGTAGAACGACACAGAGCCGGACAACTCATCCACATACACTCCTACTCTCTTACAGGAGCCTGCAGACACACGCGTGTCAATGTGTTTATAACCGTGCCAAAGACCAAAATTGTCATCAGAGCAGACCAGACACCAGGAGTAATCATTGAATCCAAACACACTGTCAGCATTATTTCCTTTCCTGTTGATTCCTGTGTATGTGATGGCTATATCAGCCTGTCCAGTCCATTCAGTCTCCCAGTAGCAGCGTTCCGCGAGTGTTTCTCTAGACAGGACATGAGAAAGTTTTTTAAACCTCTCAGGAAGATCCGGATATGGCTGATTCTCTTCCACATATGTGGCCTTTCTGTTCTCCTCAGACAGAATGAGACGAGGGTTCGCAGTGTTTGGATCCAGTGTCAGAAAATGGAAATCTGAAAAGAGAAGAAAAGTGGCGATTATGACATTGTACACATTGCAGGGACCAAATGCCCCCACAAGTATAGCAATGCCAGCACTTTTTGTCCTTGTGAGGACTATTTTTGTCTTGGTCCCCAAATGAAGTACTGTGAAAATGTAAATCTGCAGAATGTTTGCTCTTAGGACTGCTTTTAGGGTTGGTGCGTTATCCTGCTGGAAGTAGCCATCAGAAGATGGGTACACTGTGGTCATAAAGGGATGGACATGGTCAGCAACAATACTCAGGTAGGCTGTGGCGTTGAGGTACTAATGGTCCCAAAGTGTGCCAAGAAAATATCCCCCACACCATTACACCACCACCACCAGCCTGAATCGTTGATACAAGGCAGGATGGATCCATGCTTTCATGTTGCTGACCCTACTGTCCGAATGTGGCAGCAGAGTTCGAGACTCATCAGACCAGGCAACCTTTCTCCAATCTTCTATTGTCCATTCTTGGTGATCCCTTGTAGCCTCAGTTTCCTGTTCTTAGCTGACAGAAGTGGCACCCGGTGTGGTCTTCTGCTGCTGTAGCCCATCCGCCTCAAGGTTGGACGTGTTGTGTGTTCAGAGATGCTCTTCTGCAGACCTCAGTTGTAACGAGAGCTTATTTGAATCCCTGTTGCCTTTCTATCAGCCATTCTTCTCTGACCTCTGGCATCAACAAGCCATTAGCGTCCACAGAACTGCCGCTCACTGGATATTTTCTCTTTTTCGGACCATTCTCCGTAAACCCTAGAGATGGTTGTGTGTGAAAATCCCAGTAGATCAGCAGTTTCTGAAATACTCAGACCAGCCCGTGTGGCACCGACAACCCTGCCACGTTCAAAGTCACTTAAATCCCCTTTCTTTCCCATTCTGATGCTCGCTTTGAACTGCAGCAGATCGTCTTGACCATGTTGCCATGTGATTGACTGATTAGATTCGTTAATTTGCGTTAACAAGCAGCTGGACAGGTGTACCTAATAATGTGGCTGGTGACCGTAGAGTCTGTACAGTGTCAGAATTATTATGTCTATGAGAAGACCCTATAAAACATGAAAACCCAACATGTGTACCTTGTATTCCTTACATTGTAGGGACCAAATGTTTCCCCAAATATAGTTATACCAGTAAAACTTAATCGTGTGGTGACATTTGTTTTGGTCTCATAAGGGCTAGGGTTGGAGGAAGAGTGCACAATATACAGTCTCTACAGTACAAAAATCCTTACATCCATGGGAAGACCCCATAAAGATAGCTGTACAAGTGTGTGTGGGGGAGACATACATTTGTGTAGTCCTGCTGTAATCCTGAACTCTCCTCCGTTTTCCACACTATAAAACAAACATTAAAAAGTGTCACAATCTGCACACCTTACTAAATATACAAAGACATGTTTGTAGGGTTTTCCTATCAACTTCTTTTTGTAAACCTGGCTCGCACAGAAAGCATGAAAGGATTGTCAAATTCATTACACATATCCACGAAAACCACCGCAGCAGACATTCGCACCGCGTTAACCAATCAGGAGCTTTCTCTTGTAGGGGTGTGATTATGACGTAGCCGTTGTTGTTGGTGCCTCGAGGGGAAGTCCTCCTGCCGACACCGGACAACAGTTCATCAAACTAGGCTCGGCTCAGTCTGAAGCACCGCTGAAAGCCTCCATCATCCAGGTACAGTTTTTGGAGGAGTTGATGAACTCACAGAGGTGGGTGCACCTCTGAAAGGATCTAGTGGACTCAGACACAATATATATTTTTTCAATAAAATCCATGTTAGCCGTTTAGCAACGAAGCTAGAGTCATCGTGCAGACAGAAGCCCTGCCCATGACGCAAATCCCTGTCTATTGTCAGGTGAATTTGACGCCGAATGAAGCAAATTTGGTGCGCGAATGAAGTAAACTCAAAATGTTCACGTGTCTTTTTACGCTATTCGCGCGTTCCGCGTCTGGCGGGAACTAGGGTTGTCACGATACCATAAATTTAGGCCACGACACTATACCAGCTGAAGTATCACGATACCAAGTAGTATCGCGATACTGTAATACTTCATAACTCAAATCTACGAAATAAAGCAAATCGTCACAAATACTATATCTTATATGTTATAATACTTAAATTTAATTCGTAATCCCCTTATTACTGAGAACTTATATGTACTTATTTGTACAGATATTTCGTTTTATTTGTATATACTTCGACTGTTCTGTTTCACATGCAACGTTAACTATTAGAACCGTCAATGACGATACTACCGTTTACAAACTACAGAGGCACCGCCAGTATTTTGGAGCCGTAGTATCACGGTGCTACCGAAGTACCGGTAAACCGTGCAACCCTAGTGTGAACACAGCATAACGAAGTGATGATTTTACGTGTCATTGCCGTACGTTTACCCTGCTGAAAAATCAAGCTTAAACCAGCATAAGATGGTCGGCTGGTTTTAGCTGGTCGACCAGCCTGGTTTTAGAGGGGTTTTGGCCATTTCCAGCCTGGTCTTAGCTGGTCAGGCTGGGAGTTTACCAGCTAAAACCAGTTTGACCAGCCAAAACCAGCTATGTCCAGCTTAAACCAGGCTGGTCAAGCTGGTTTTAGCTGGTTTAAGCTGGTCATTTTCCAGCCTGACCAGCTAAGTCCAGGCTGGAAATGGCTGGAAACCAGCCTGGAAATGGCCAAAACCCCTCTAAAACCAGGCTGGTTGACCAGCTAAAACCAGCCAACCAGCTTAGGCTGGTTTAAGCTGTTTTTTCAGCAGGGTATATATACGCTGCATTCTAGACAATCAAGAATTGGGAGTTTCCTACTTGGAAATTACCTCTAGAATACTGCTAGAAGTCAGACATCTGACCTGGGAACTTGGATTAAAGATAACTTCAGCAAGATGCGTCATTTGACATCACTTCACAGATAGCGGCTAGTTCTGCTTTAGCAAGATTAGTGTGGAAACATAAATAAACGGTCAAGTATGTTTACAGCACAAAATGAGTGGAAACCTTAGTAATAAAGGCTATTTTAGAGATGACATTAGCTGTAAAGTGCCATAGCTGGCACGATAACATGAAATGTTACAAAAGGTTCACAACGCACAAGGTGAAAATCCAACTTTGACGCGCAATAAACTGGAACCTGTTGAGGTCAGAAGTGGGACTTAAATTATATGATCCCTTCAAGGTCAGCATAATTAAAAAATTGTAAAAATATACTTGAGTTTGTCCAGTGTGTAGTTTGGATCCTCCAGTTTATCCGAGAGCAGCTTGACTCCTGAATCTCCTGGATGATTGTAGCTCAGATCCAGCTCTCTCAGGTGTGAGGGGTTTGAACTCAGAGCTGAAGACAGAAAACCACAGCCTTCCTCTGTCACCATACAGCCAGACAACCTACAAACACAGCTCGGATTAGTTTGTCAATCAGATACCAGTTTTAAACGATGACCTGTGCAGTTAACGGGCTCCACTTTCTCTAGTGTACTTTATTATGAACCAGGGCTTCTTCATTAGCATTTGTGTGTGTGTTTGCAGGGTGTTTGTGGGATCATTTAGTTCCAGACTCAATGTCAATTAGAAAAACAACAAAAAACAATACAAAGCAGATGAACTTAAGGCTTGTTTGGATGGGACTCGTTTTCTTAAGGCGCGTGCACACCGGGACGCTTTTTGCTCACGTTTTAGGTCGACATTTAACGTCCTGTGACTAAATAAGGGGCGCCAATGTGATCGTGCACACCAACGCGCAAAACGCCAGCCGTAAAAGCTTCATTTTTTAAAGAAACGCCTCATGCTCGTTTTTTTGTTTTGATGCAGCGCACATTGAAGAAGATGCCCAGAGGCGATATGAACGTGGAGCTGCTTATTGCACTGGTGAACAATAATAATTTCTTCATCGCTAGAGCTGGAGCTGCTGCTTGAACCATCCATGCTTGTTCGAATCGCTTTAACAACAAGCGTGTCAACTTTCTGTCTTCTTCTTCTGTGTTACAAGCGGGTGTCAGAAGCTTAAAGTTGTGTGGCGCCATCTAACGTCAAGGAGTGATTTTGCGTACTCTTGTGCTCGATGCCAGTGAAAATCGCTTGGGTTTGAATCCGGAAAAACATCTCGAAAAATACTGACGATAAACGAAAACGAAAAGGTATGTACGAGCCATTAATGTTTGATTTACAATTCTTTTCAGTCGACGTTTGTGATTTTACGTATGGGTTCAAACAGGACTAACATTTTCGTGTTTGTGATATTACTGGAATTACAGTAGTCTTAGCAATTTACGTGATGTGGCTCTTCTGATTTAATTTCTTTTATTTCTTTGTAGGGTAGCAAACACATCTACATCCATTATTGGCGCACAGAAAGTTCACGTAAACCAAAACACACAAGAGCAACGGCAAAAACTTTTTCGGCAATCACAGACATTCACAATTGGACGAGATTAGATTTCTCGTAGGACCACCAAATTTGCTGAAAAACAGTAGGTAACTTGCTCTAGAATGTTTAAAGTAGTCATGTGAGAAAAGATAGCAGATTCGGACATGATTAAAATCCCAACGTACGTCTGTGAAAGGTAAAGTGGCCGGTGAGTGTATGTCTTTTATATTTCAAGTGTTCCCACTTAGATATGCTTAGCGTTTATAGCAGGTTTGGCATGCTGTCCCGGGAGAGAACCCTGAGCTAGAAGATACTTGAGCCCAAGGCTCCCGCCCGGTCAATAACCATATCAGGGTATCCGAGATCAGGTAGGTCTTGAGAGCTCCCCCTTAGAAAAGGAAGGAAAAGGAGGAGATGGGGTGGAAGGGGGGATTCTTCCAAAACGAAGATAGAGCAGTAGGGAGAAATCGATCCATTTATAGCAAGCTTGGATCACTCTGATTGGACTACTACTGATTACAGATGAGCAGCCAGTTGTGCTCAATCATATCACGTGCTCCTCTCAAAATTAGTTTATGAAACTTCACTTCAAGAGTTCCCACTTAGATATGCTTAGCGTTTATAGCAGGTTTGGCATGCTGTCCCGGGAGAGAACCCTGAGCTCGGAGATACTTGAGCACAAGGCTCCAGCCCGGTCAATAAGCATATCAGGGTATCCGAGATCAGGTAGGTCTCGAGAGCTCCCCCTTAGAAAAGGGAGGAAAAGGAGGAGATGGGGTGGAAGGGGGGATTCTTCCAAAACGAAGATAAAACAGTAGGGAGAAAACGATTCATTTATAGCAAGCTTGGATCACTCTGATTGGACTATTACTGATTACTGATGAGCAGCCAGTCGTGCTCAATCATATCAAGTGCTCCTCTCGAAATTAGTTTATGAAACTTCACAAAGATATAAATAAGCATTTTCTCGAATAAAGTGCACAAGAACTGAAGAGCAGGACTTCAGTGATGTGTTTAGTTGGATTGGAGCAAAGTTGTATTAGTGTTTTTAAATACCTCAGTACGTTGAGCCGACAGTGTGGACTCTTCAGTCCAGCAGAGATCAGCTTCACTCCTGAATCCTGCAGGTCATTGTTACTCAGGTCCAGCCCTCTTAGTTGGGAGTTTGACGATTGTAGAGCTGAAGCCAAACTTTCACAGCTCTGACCAGTGAGATTACATAAGGCCAATCTAAATCAAGGCATAAAAAGTTCGTTATTTCTGTCGTACCAATTAAACATCACATTCTGACTGAAAATTAAGATACATCTGTCTTAAGCTGTAGTGTTATGTACTGGTATTAAGTTAAGTGTTTCCCATTTTACCACAAACCATACCAAAATTCTTTGCAGCTGATTTGGCAGAGGTGTTATGCTGTGTTCACACCAGACGCGGAACGCGCGGATAAATCACGCTATTCGCGTGTAAATAGACGCATTAACGTTCGAGTTTACTCGCTTCATTCGCATGTTAAATTCCGCTTAATTTGCGCATCAAATTCACTTCAGAACAGACGCGGATTCGCGTGATGGGCAGCGCTTCTGTCTGCCCGGTGACTGTAGCTTCGTTGCTAAATGGCTAACATGGATTTTATAGATAAAATAACTGTGTTTATGTGCTTTATGAAGGCTGAAAAACAGCGTCGATGTCCACTAGATCCTTTCAGAGGTGCACCCAGCTCTGTGAGCTCATAAACTCCTCCAGAAACTTAACCTGGATGGAGGAGGCTATCAGCGGTGCTTCTGACTGAGCCGAGCCCAGTTTGTCGAGCCCAACTGTTGTTGTTGTAGGCAGAAGGATTTTCCCCCGGGACACCAACAACAGGTGCTATGTCACAATCACACCCCTACAAAAGCAAGCTCCTGATTGGTGTGGGGACTCGATGCAGACACCAATAACCGAGTCGACACCTGTGATCAAAATCACCTTGATCGAGAGCCGTTTTTGGTCTCTGACCAAAATCAGAAGGTCAGGCCACATTGGTGCAGTACAGAGCAGGAAGCGCATGCCTTGAGGCTATCGGCCTCATGATGGTTCATCATCATCAGTTAAGTGTCATCGGACCCACTATACTGATGAAGTTAACTCAAGACGAACGGGTAACTGGTCACGAGAACAATTTTCTTAACAAAGAGCTCGTGTTTGACCTCAGGAAATGGGGTTTTCCAGCCCCCATGCAAGACAGAAAATTGACTGACTTTGGTCCAAAACAGAGAATCAAAATCCTCTCTGAAATTTGAAACTATCACCAAAAATTAAAGTTCATCAGATCATCCTTAAAACGATGATAGCAGACTTTTTTTTTAATGAAATGTAATGTTATTGCTCTTGTCTGACACCTGAATCCTGTATATGTTAAGAATGCATTAATCATGGGTACCATTATGCTTTGAGTTATCAAACGTACCATTACGTGTATGTTATTTGAGATGAATGAGTGAAATCCTTTCCCTTTCTTTCATTCCTTTTTAATTATAGATATGTAAAATGTATCATGTTCATATTATAAATGTACTGTATGCTTAAAACTATATGTCTAAGCACCATAGCTCATGTGAGTGAGTCACGCCAATTCCTTGTGACGACATGGGACTACCACGTAGATCCACGGACAATGCCCTATTCATCCAGCTGTATTAGGGGCTGGAAACATTGGGTGATAAAACCCATCTCCCAAGACATTCTTTCCAGGCAAAGGCTAGGCGAGGAGAGGCGAGGGGCGAAAGGCAGCGAAGCAGCAGCAGCTGTCCAGGACAAATCTTCTCCGGGTCCAGTCCAGCTGGACTTGGACATTAAGATGGGTTGAGACCAGCCTCAAACTTCCCCATCTTCCGTTTACTCTTCTTTCTTTCCTTTCCGGCGAGAGTCTAGTTAAGTTAAGTTGCGTCGCGAAACCCGTCAACACGACAACAGTTTGGCCGTCTCCAGCTTAAATTACCGGACTTCACTTCAGCAGCCTCAGAAACGTCACTTCAACGACCAAACCAACCGCCAGCGAACTCATGTGAGAATCCAGCTCCACGGAGGGATTTCACCACATCACTAAGGAACGCAAGTACATCTCCAGATCCATTGCTGAACTGGTGTATGATCTGCTAATCATGTTAAATGATAGATAACCCTGTCTAAGACACAGTAAAGGTTGAATTGATTATTTGGTTCGCTTGGTTAGGTTTTACATCTTGAGGTTTTACATCACATCTCTCCTAAACTCTTCTTTCCTTCTATTCCTTGTCTGCAACCAGTATGAATGCGTGTGTGTGTGTGTGTTTTGTTAGTTTGTTTGTAGTCAATAAAGTCTCTTTTGTATTGAAAGGAAAGTGACCTGTGTATACTTTTAAGCTAATGCCTTATACCTTGATCTTGTTACCCTGCTTAAATATTAAAGTGTTTTACTTTAGTTCGAATAGTAATATTCATTTTTGAGTCAACAGCCCTGTCTGTTCAAACGAGCGCTGGACGAGTCGTTTGTTCAGTTCAAGAGAGTCGATTCTTTTGGAGCCGCTTTAAATTCTGTTATATTCCCTTTGAGCTAATTTAAAGTTAACGCACTACATAATTGTGTATTACGTGTGCGAGGCCCTACATTGGTTAACGCGGCACGAATGTCCGCTGAAATTCAGATTTTTGAACTCGAGCGATTCGCGCATCAAACGCACAAAACGCTCAATTCGCGACACGCCGTTCGCGCGTATTGCGCCATCCGCACCACGCAATTCGTATCATTCGCGCCGCAGGATGTCTATTCGCGCCTTTGCATTGACTTAACATGTAAATCACTCGTGCTTGACGCTTCTTGTCTGGTGTGAACACAGCATTAAGTTGGTTGCGAAAATCTGTCGGAAGCATGTGGAAAATATGTTGGGCGGTGCTGCTAAACGGGGCAGGACAAAACAAGATTATGCAAAACTGATAAAATGAGTGACTGCTCCATATTTAAAATTTCTGAACAAAGAGGTCACGTTTCGATCTTCTACTGGTCTCACGCAATCACATGATGCGAATTCATAGGTCAGAGTTCACAAAGCTTAAACTCTGAGTCCAGCCAGTCATTAGGGGCACCATTATGACAGTATTTTTATTACCCATACTACTTGTACACCAGTGATGGGTAAGTTACTTAAAAAAAAGTCAAACATTACAAATGACTGACTACTGTCTTTTGATTACTTTACTAATTCATGCAAAAAGTAATCTGATTAGTTACTTTGAGGTTGCTTTTAAAACACATGGAACCTATTAAAACATACTAAATAACTGCAGCTCTTTCGGTTATTTAATATTTACTGAAAAACGTTACAATGGGTTGATCACAGCAGCTTGACAAATTCAAAAGACATTAAATAAAAAAAAAACGTTAAAACAATTGAATTGCTCTCTCGACTCGCACAATCAATTCTCCCCATGCAGTTGCATTTACACATACAGTAAGCTAATTGTGACTGATGAATAATAAATAACCACCATATCAAATTAACAGAAGTACTCTGGGGTGCAGGGAAAGGGGAAAAAAAGAAGCGAAACAGAACAAAGACAGAGATCATTTCATGTAATGAATGAACAATGATTACATGCATCAACAGAAGTAAAACTTGTGAAAAAACAGCTGAAAGCCAAGTGTAAACATTTACAGGGAGTGCAGAATGATTAGGCAAGTTGCATTTTTGAGGATTAATTTTATTATTGAACAACAACCATGTTCTCAATGAACCCAAAAAACTCATTAATATCAAAACTGAATATTTTTGGAAGTAGTTTTTAGTTTAAACTATTTTAGGAGGATATCTGTGTGTGCAGGTGACTATTACTGTGCAGAATTATTAGACAACTTAACAAAAAACAAATATATCCCCATTTCAATGATTTATTTTCACCAGTGAAACCAATATAACATCTCAACATTCACAAATATACATTTCTGACATTCAAAAACAAAACAGTGACCAATATAGCCACCTTTCTTTGCGAGGACACTCAAAAGCCTGCCATCCATGGATTCTGTCAGTGTTTTGATCTGTTCACCATCAACATTGCGTGCAGCAGCAACCACAGCCTCCCTGACACTGTTCAGAGAGGTCTACTGTTTTCCCTCCTTGTAAATCTCACATTTGATGATGGACCACAGGTTCTCTATGGGGTTCAGATCAGGTGAACAAGGAGGCCATGTCATTAGTTTTTCTTCTTTTAGACCCTTTCTTGCCAGCCACGCTATGGAGTACTTGGACGCGTGTGATGGAGCATTGTCCTGCATGAAAATCATGTTTTTCTTGAAGGATGCAGACTTCTTCCTGTACCACTGCTTGAAGGTGTCTTCCAGAAACTGGCAGTAGGACTGGGAGTTGAGCTTGACTCCATTCTCAACCCAAAAAGGCCCCACAAGCTCATCTTTGATGATACCAGCCCAAACCAGTACTCCACCTCCACCTTGCTGGCGTCTGAGTCGGACTGGAGCTCTCTGCCCTTTACCGATCCAGCCACGGGCCCATCAAGACTCACTCTCATTTCATCAGTCCATAAAACCTTAAAAAAAATCAGTCTTGAGATATTTCTTGGCCCAGTCTTGACGTTTCAGCTTGTGTGTCTTGTTCAGTGGTGGTCGTTTTTCAGCCTTTCTTACCTTGGCCATGTCTCTGAGTATTGCACACCTTGTGCTTTTGGGCACTTCAGTGATGTTGCAGCTCTGAAATATGGCAAAACTGGTGGCAAGTGGCATCTTGGCAGCTGCACGCTTGACTTTTCTCAGTTCATGGGCAGTTATTTTGCACCTTGGTTTTTCCACACCCTTCTTGCGACCCTGTTGACTATTTTGAATGAAACGCTTGATTGTTGGATGATCACGCTTCAGAAGCTTGGCAATTTTAAGAGTGCTGCATCCCTCTGCAAGATACCTCACTATTTTTGACTTTTCGGAGCCTGTCAAGTATTTCTTTTGACCCATTTTGCCAAAGGATAGGAAGTTGCCTAATAATTATGCACACCTGATATAGGGTGTTGATGTCATTAGACCACACCCCTTCTCATAACAGAGATGCACATCACCTAATATGCTTAATTGGTAGTAGGCTTTCGAGCCTATACAGCTTGGAGTAAGACAACACGCATAAAGAGGATGAGGTGGTCAAAATACTCATTTGCCTAATAATTCTGCACTCCCTGTAAAGTACTATAACAACACGCTCTGGAGCATGCCTGTCAACTTAAATAAGAAAAATAAAATAAGGGATTTTGATTTTTCGTTAGATGAGGCGTCACTTTTAAAATGCACAGATCTATTATGAAAGCATTCGTTTGCTTTCCTAACTTTTTGTGCTCATTTAAGACAAAATTTGTTGTGTTTAAAAGAAAACCCACCAAGATCGACATCTTTAAATATTATTATTATTATTATTATTATGTGTATATGTCTGTATTCAAACACGCACCCAAAACCCAAAGTGTCCACTTTCGCTCCGCTTCAAATCGCGTGTACAGAATCCGTTTGGGAAACAGCGTCTATTTATCGCTATGTAGCGCGTCTGACAGTCACGCACCGCTATATGAACTGACTGTTTTGAGGATTGCATAGGAGCCTGTAATGGAGAGTAAGGGAATCGCGCTGTTTTCATATTTATTTCAAGTGTTTTCATGCCTTAATAAAATGAAAGCACAGAACAGATTTACATGTAAGAGCAAGAGGCGTCCCCTGGTGGTTTGGCAGTATGGGTTGCGTATAGGGAGGATCGGCTCTTTAATGCTGTGTTCGCACGAGACGCGGAACGTGCAAATAAATTGCGCTATTTGCGCGTAAATAGGCGCATGAACATTTGAGATTACTTGCTTCATTCGCGCGTGAAAGTCCGCTTCATTCGCGCGTCAAACTCCGCTTCATTCGCGCGTCAAACTCCGCTTCATTCGCGCGTCAAACTCCACTTCATTCACGTGTCAAATCCGCTTCATTCGCGCGTGAAACTCCGCTTCATTCGCGCGTCAAATCCGCTTCATTCGCACGTCAAATTCACTTCAGAACAGACGCGGATTCGCATCATGGGCAGCGCTTCTGTCTGCCCGGTGACTGTAGCTTTGTTTCTAAATGGCTAACATGAATTTCATTGACAAAATAACTGTGTTTATGAGCTTTATGAAGGCTGTAAAACAGCGTCGATTCGTTTGGAGCAGTGTCTGAGTCCACTAGATCTTTTCAGAGGTGCACCCAGCTCTGTGAGCTCATAAACTCCTCCTGTCGGCTGGAGGATTTCTCCCGGGACACCAACAACAGGCGCTACGGCACAATCACGCCCCCACAAGAGCAAGCTCCTGATTGGTTAACGCGGCGCGAATGTCTGCTGAAATTCAGATTTTTGAACTCGAGCGATTCGCGCGATTTGCACGTCAAATGCGCAAAACGCTCAATTTGTGCCGCGCCATTCGTGCGTTTACATTAACTTAACATGTAAATCACTCGCGCTTGACGCTTTTTCCGTAACTGGTGTGAACGCAGCATAGTGTTTATTGCCACCCATCATAGACATTAAAAATACAGGAGAAATACAGGAAAATACCTTTACGGGTTAGAACTGTAAAATATGGAACAATCCTAGGAAAAACTGGAGGGTTGACAGGTATGCTCTGGAGTTTCCAGCGATCCAAGATTTTGTTATATAATTGTGTCATTTTTCTTTCCACATGATAACACGTTTCATAATAGATTTACACAATAGTTGTGGAGTATTTGGTGATTCATGGTGTTTTTAATTTGAACTACTAAAAATATTAATGTTTGTATGTAACTGGGCTCATTACAATCGCAACATTATATGGAATTTCAAATGTAAACAGTATGTTTGGTATTAATTCAATTTGTGCTGATAATATCAGTGCTACATTAGTAGAACATTGCTGCAATATATTAAAAAACACTTCATATGGGATTAAACATTAATCTATTGATGCTAAAGAAGTGTTTAAAATTGTGCAGCGACACCAGATTGAATTATTCTTGCTGTTTTTGTTTCAAATATAATGTGACTTATATAACATTATAATGGGAGTCCAATTTTTTTTATTAGTTTGACAATTTGGACCAATTTGGACCAACTCTATACCCTCACCAGGGTGCTCGAGGGTTCATGGGAGTATGCCCAACCAGTCCACATGTGTTTTGTGGACTTGGAGAAGGCGTTCGACCGTGTCCCTCGTGGCATTCTGTGGAGGGTGCTCGGGGAGTATGGGGTCAGAGGCGCTCTGTTAAGGGCCGTCTCGTCCCTGTATGAACAGAGTAGGAGTCTGGTTCGCATTGCCGGCAATAAGTCAGACTTGTTTCCAGTGCATGTTGGACTCCGGCAGGGCTGCCCCTTGTCTCCAATTCTGTTCATAATTTTTATGGATAGAATTTCAAGGCGCAGCCTGGGGCTGGAGGGGGTCCGGTTGGGGGACCACAGAATCTCATCTCTGTTATTCGCAGATGATGTTGTTCTGTTGGCTTCATCAAACATGGACCTTCAGCATGCACTGGGGCGGTTTGCTGCCGAGTGTGACGCGGCTGGGATGAGAATCAGCACCTCCAAGTCCGAGGCCATGGTGCTCCCCCGGAAAAAGGTGGTTTGCCATCTTCAGGTTGGAGGAGAGTCCTTAACCCAGGTGGAGGAGTTCAAGTATCTCGGGGTTTTGTTCACGAGTGAGGGAAGGATGGAACGTGAGATTGACAGGCGGATTGGTGCAGCGGCAGCAGTAATGCGGTCGATGTACCGGTCCGTCGTGGTGAAGAAGGAGCTAAGCCGAAAGGCAAAGCTTTCAATTTACCGGTCAATCTACGTTCCTACTCTCACCTATGGTCATGAGCTTTGGGTCATGACCGAAAGGACAAGATCTAGGATACAAGCGGCTGAAATGAGTTTTCTTCGAAGGGTGGCAGGGCGCACTCTTATAGATAGGGTGAGGAGCTCTGACACTCGAGAGGAGCTCGGAGTAGAGCCGCTGCTCCTCCACATTGAGAGAAGTCAGCTGAGGTGGCTCGGGCATCTGTTTCGGATGCCTCCTGGACGCCTTCCTAGGGAGGTGTTCCAGGCATGTCCCACCGGGAGGCGGCCTTGGGGAAGACCCAGGACACGCTGGAGGGACTATGTCTCTCGGCTGGCCTGGGAACGCCTCGGGATCCCCCCGGAGGAGCTGGAGGAAGTGTCTGGGGAGAGGGAAGTCTGGGGTTCTCTCCTAAGACTGCTACCCCCGCGACCCGGCCCCGGAAAAGCGGCAGAAAATGAATGAATGAATGAGTTTGACAATTTAAAATAAGGTTAATTTCCAACAACTAACCTTAACAAATATGATAAATACATGTAATCTTAGTTTTAGTTAATGCATTTGCTAATGTTAAGAAATGTGACCCTTGACTACAAAACATGTCAGAAGCGTAGATTGTTTCGAATTGAGGTTTATACATCACATAACTTGGAATAAATCTTTAAATTGATGTGTGGTTTGTTAGGATGGGGCAATATTTGGCCGAGCTATTAAAATAGCTAGAATCTGGATCAGAGTGGGGCCAAGTTGGAGTCTCTCTCTGATCCCCTGGGCTCTGCGATGGTTGTGGAAAATCCAAACTGAACCAAAACAAACGATGGCTTAAGACTGGCTTGCTTTCCTAACTTTTTATGCTAATTTAAGACAAAATTTGAAGAAAATCCACCAAGATCGACATGTGTAAATATTATTATCATCGTTATTATTGTTGTTATTATGTGTATATGTCTGTTCAAACACGCACCCACAACCCAGAGTGTCCACTTTTACTCCACTTCAAATTGCGTTTACAGAATCCGTTTGGGAAACAGCGTCTATTTATCACTATGGAGCGCGTCAGCTGACAGTCACGCACCGCTACATGAACTGACTGTTTTGAGGATTGCATAATAGAAGCAACGGCGCCTGAAATGGAAAATGAAAGGAATTTGTTTTCATGCCTAACTAAAATGAAAGCACTAAACAGATTCACATTTAGGAGCAAGAGGCGTCCCCTAGTGGTTCGGCGGTATGGGTTGCGTTTAGGGAGGATCAGCTCTTTGATGTTTATTACCACCCTTTATAGAAAGATTAAAAATACGGGAGAAATACCTTTATGGAATGATAGCGGGATAGAATTAATAGCGGGAATTAATTTAGCGGGATAGGGCAATATTTGGCCGAGCTATTAAAATATCTACAATCTGGATCAGAGTGGGGCCAAGTTGGAGTCTCTCTCTGATCCCCTGGGCTCTGCGATGGTTGTGGAAAATCCAAACTGAACCAAAACAAACGATGGCTTAAGACTGGCTTGCTTTCCTAACTTTTTATGCTAATTTAAGACAAAATTTGAAGAAAATCCACCAAGATCGACATGTTTAAATATTATTATCATCGTTATTATTGTTGTTATTATGTGTATATGTCTGTTCAAACACGCACCCACAACCCAGAGTGTCCACTTTTACTCCACTTCAAATTGCGTTTACAGAATCCGTTTGGGAAACAGCGTCTATTTATCACTATGGAGCGCGTCAGCTGACAGTCACGCACCGCTACATGAACTGACTGTTTTGAGGATTGCATAATAGAAGCAACGGCGCCTGAAATGGAAAATGAAAGGAATTTGTTTTCATGCCTAAATAAAATGAAAGCACTAAACAGATTCACATTTAGGAGCAAGAGGCGTCCCCTAGTGGTTCGGCGGTATGGGTTGCGTATAGGGAGGATCAGCTCTTTGATGTTTATTACCACCCTTTTTAGAAAGATTAAAAATACGGGAGAAATACCTTTATGGGATGATAGCGGGATAGAATTAATAGCGGGAATTAATTTAGCGGGATAGGGCAATATTTGGCCGAGCTATTAAAATATCTCGAATCTGGATCAGAGTGGGGCCAAGTTGGAGTCTCTCTCTGATCCCCTGGGCTCTGCGATGGTTGTGGAAAATCCAAACTGAACCAAAACAAACGATGGCTTAAGACTGGCTCGCTTTCCTAACTTTTTATGCTAATTTAAGACAAAATTTGAAGAAAATCCACCAAGATCGACATGTGTAAATATTATTATCATCATTATTATTGTTGTTATTATGTGTATATGTCTGTTCAAACACGCACCCACAACCCAGAGTGTCCACTTTTACTCCACTTCAAATTGCGTTTACAGAATCCGTTTGGGAAACAGCGTCTATTTATTACTTTGGAGCGCGTCAGCTGACAGTCACGCACCGCTACATGAACTGACTGTTTTGAGGATTGCATAGGAGAAGCAACGGCGCCTGAAATGGAAAATGAAAGGAATTTGTTTTCATGCCTAAATAAAATGAAAGCACTGAACAGATTCACATTTAGGAGCAAGAGGCGTCCCCTAGTGGTTCGGCGGTATGGGTTGCGTATAGGGAGGATCAGCTCTTTGATGTTTATTACCACCCTTTATAGAAAGATTAAAAATACGGGAGAAATACCTTTATGGGATGATAGCGGGATAGAATTAATAGCGGGAATTAATTTAGCGGGATAGGGCAATATTTGGCCGAGCTATTAAAATATCTAGAATCTGGATCAGGGTGGGGGCCAAGCTGGAGTCTCTCTCTGATCCCCTGGGCTCTGCGAACCAAAACAAACGATGGCTTGCGACTGGCAATGAAAATTCAGGACAAAGCATCAACCAGCTGGGAATTAAAAGAAATCTAGAATCTAGCTCTAAGCAATGCATATTACTAATGAAAATTAAGTTTCGCTATATTTATGGTGGCTTGAGAAAGCCGCCATTCTGATATTCTACATAAACTTCTTCTTCTTCT
This sequence comes from Danio kyathit, assembly GCA_903798195.1. NCBI lineage: Eukaryota > Metazoa > Chordata > Actinopteri > Cypriniformes > Danionidae > Danio > Danio kyathit. The sequence goes on along the minus strand of LR812522.1, from coordinate 47,886,744 downwards.
TCCGTCTTCTGAGTCTAATTTTAAAGTGTATCTCCTCCTAAACCTTTCAAGCTACATACTTCAAACTTTCGTCAAACTTTCAAACTGCTCTGACTCGGGCTGCTATGTCTTTTCTAACTGATCTGACTTTCGGTTTTCCGAAAAACGACCCAGAAAATTCCCAAAAGTCCCATTGACTTAACATTGGGTCAAACTTTGTGAGCTCATAACTCTGCATCAGACTGTCCTACAGACTACAGTCTGGCCTCATTTAACTCAGTCTAGCCAGCAGCCAACCACTGAGGACTTTTAAACTTACTAGCCACTCCCTAGCAACCACTTACAGAACCCTAGCAACTGTCCCATAGACTTCCATTGTAAAAGACTGTCATTGACTTAACATAGGATCAACCTTTGTGAGCTCATAACTCTGCATCAGACTGTCCTACAGACTAATGGCTGAGCTCATTTAACTCAGTCTAGCCAGCAGCCAATCACTGATGACCTTTAAACTTACTAGCCACTCCCTAACAACCACTTACAACACCCTAGCAACTGTCCCCTTAGACTGTGGCTGCGTCCGAAACCGCCTACTACTCAGTAGGTACTGCATTTGAATTTAAACGTACTACTCGACCGTTAGAAAAGTACGTTCTATACAGTATGAATGTAAAAAGTATGAATGGAATTCGGACGTACTACATCCGCCATTTTGTCATGGTCACGTGACCTACCTGCGTCAGTTGCGTCGCTTTACTTCCATTCATGAATTCTCTCGCGGGGCATCATGGGATAGCGCAGCGTGCATGGGATGCGCACTTCAGAATCTCGCCGGAAGTAGTAAGTCATCCGGGTACTTCTCGCATACTGATTTTCGAATTCTATGAATTCGGACATACTACTCGGCTCGCATACTGATTTTAGCGTACTGTATAGTATGGAAGTATGCGGTTTCGGACGCAGCCTGAGACTAGCTATTCTAACACATGCTAATAGTTTTAACATACTACTGACATGCTAATTTTGCTAGAAAGATGCTAGCAACACGCTAGTGACATGTTAGTCATGCTAGCACATGCTAATTCATGCTAGAAACAAGCTGATTCATGCTAGAAACATGCTAGTAACATACTAATTCATGCTAGAATCATGCTAGTAACATACTAATTCATGCTAGAATCATGCTAGTAACACGCTAGTAACATGCTAATTCATGCTAGAATCATGCTAGTAACATGCTAATTCATGCTAGAAACATGCTAGTAACATGCTAATTCATGCTAGAATCATGCTAGTAACATGCTAATTCATGTTAGAATCATGCTAGTAACATGCTAATTCATGCTAGAAACATGCTAGTAACATGCTAATTCATGCTAGAAACATGCTAGTAACATGCTAATTCATCCTAGAATCATGCTACTAACATGCTAATTCATGCTAGAAACATGCTAGTAACATGCTAATTCATGCTAGAATCATGCTAGTAACATGCTAATTCATCCTAGAATCATGCTACTAACATGCTAATTCATGCTAGAAACATGCTAGTAACATGCTAATTCATGCTAGAAACATGCTAGTAACATGCTAATTCATGCTAGAATCATGCTAGTAACATGCTAATTCATGCTAGAAACATGCTAGTAACATGCTAATTCATGCTAGAATCATGCTAGTAACATGCTAATTCACGCTAGAAACATGCTAATTTATGCTAGAATCATGCTAATTCATGCTAATTTATGCTAGAATCATGCTAATTCATGCTAGAAACATGCTAATTCACGCTAGAAACATGCTAGTAACATGCTAATTCATACTACAATCATGCTAATTTATGTTAGCAACTGCCTAGCAACCACTAGAAACATGTTAACATATATGTACTTATCTATGCTGACTGTTTCAAACTTCATAAAAACTACTTCAGTTATTTACACTTTAAAACTACTTCAAACTTTCAGACTCGGCTTTCTCAAGCCACCATAAAGTTTGTCCTCAAACTTAATATCTAGTTACAGTATGACATTTAAAAAATATCCTCATGGAACACGATATTTACTTAACATTCTAATGATTTTTAAGAATGCAAGAAAGAAAAGAAAGCGAACAATCTGGCATAAAAGAAAATGTATTTTCTGACTCATTCAGTATTTTTTTTGACTACTTCCTAAAAATATACCCATGCAACATAAGTTGGGTCACAAATGTTCCCTTATTGTATTTATAGTATCTAAAATCGTTCTATAGAGATCACAGTCCACCATTAACCATACAGAAAATAATAAACGAGTGAACAAGTGACCAATTTTAAATACATTTTCAGCATCGGCGGTGAAAGTCGAACCTCAGTACGTTGAGTCGACAGTGTGAACCCTTCAGTCCAGCAGAGAGCCGCTTCACTCCTGAATCCTGCAGGTCATTGTTACTCAGCTCCAGCTCTCTCAGAGGTGAATTAGAGGATTGTAGAGCTGAAGACAAACGTTCACAGCTCTGACCAGAGAGATGACATCCAGCAAGTCTGTAATGGAGAATGACATACGAGGAGGATGAGGACAAAATGGATGTTTTCTGTATTGTTTGCATGATGACTGTGGAAGGTCATGAACGTGGGGAATTTGAAGGTTACTGAAAGTGGAAAAATTACGACTTCATCAACAACAAAAATTCAAAACGGATTACACTAATCAGGTAACCTTTATTATTTTGAACTGGTTTACTAGTGTCACCGCCTTCTTTTAACATATTACTTATATATAATTGTTATACACTCACCGGCCACTTTATTAGGTACACCTGTCCAACTGCTCGTTATCGCAAATTTCTAAATGACATTCAGATGGTCGGGTCAGAATTTGGCGCCAACAACATGAAAGCATGGATCCATCCTGCCTTGTGTCAACGGTTTAGGCTGGTGGTGGTGCAGTGATCTGCAGCAACTGTGTGATGCTATCATGCCAATATGGATCAAACCCGGTACTAGTAAGGTGTACCTAATAAAGTGGCCGGTGAGTGTATATCATAAGAGGAAGAAATTGTCTTTCATTAAGTATCTCTTTTAGGGAATGTATATATCCAGTCCAAACATGACAACACTTTATTAGAATAAATGTCTAAATAACCTAATAATTAAATAAATCATACTTAAAAACCTAATAAATATGAGTTAATTGTACTCATCTCCAGAGGAACCTTATAAATTCTCATTTATAAGAGCTAACAAAAGAAACATATACATTAATATACATTACGGTATTGGCTTCAGAGGTGGAAGGGTGTACTTTCTTCTGTAAATGTGTTTTTATTGTAGTTTATGCACATTTTTTTTCTTATTGGATACATAATTTAACCTACTCGGTTCTTTTAAAGCACATTTTTCAAATGTATGCACATCTTGGCATTTTCATGAAGCAAATATTCCAAAATGTGCATAAAAATAGGTGGATGGAAACATAGCTAATTCAGCTATTTATCCAGATTAATGTATAAAATGAGCTAATGTGACTAGCAGACCTCAGTATGTTGAGTTGACAGTGTGAACTCTTCAGTGCAGCAGAGATCAGCTTCACTCCTGAATCCTGCAGGTCATTGTTACTCAGCTCCAGCTCTCTCAGTTGGGAGTTTGATGATTGTAGAGCCGAAGCCAAACTCGGACACTGTTGATCGGAGAAGCAACATCCAGCAAGTCTACAACACAAGATCAAATAGTGCAGTGAGAAGGAGACTGGTGGTTAAAGTCATGTGTTTTGCACCCTGTGTGATATTACACAGTGTCCTAACAGCACAAGAGGCAACAAACTCCAGTGACAAGCAATTTGTCATTTAAACACCACAAGGAGGAGCGCTTGTGTGTTTCGAGTCATGTAAGTTGAGTTTTATGTCGCAAGTTTAATGTAATTAACTTAAACCTTTCCTAACTTAATTAGTGATTATTTTATTCAAATATTCAAGTGGTCTTTCTGAGGAATTAAATGCAGAGTATGGCTGTTTGTGAAGCACACAGGATCATTTATCTGCTGTTAAAAACTAGCCTAGACCGCCATATGCTGTTAAAACTAGCCTAGAGCATCATCTACTGTTAATAAAACTAACCTGGAGTGTCATCTGCTGTAACAAACTAGCCTAGAATGCCATGTACTGTTAGCAACTTGCCTAGAGCGCAATCTACTATTAGAAACTAGCCTTGACCACCATTGGCTGTTAAAAACTAGCCTAGACCGTCACCTGCTGTTAAAAACTAGCCTAGAGTGCTATCTACTGTTATAAACTAGCCTAGATCACCGTCTGCTGTTAAAAACTAGCCTAGAGCACCATTTACTGTTAATGAAACTAACTTGGAGTGTCATCTGCTGTTACAACCAGGCCTAGAGTGCCATTTGCTGTTAACAACTTGCCTAGAGTTCTATCTACTGTAATAAACTAGCCTAGAGCCCCCTCTGCTGTTAAAAACTAGCCTAGACCATCATTTGCTGTTAAAAACTAGCCTTGACCACCATTGGCTGTTAAAAACTAGCCTAGACCATCACCTGCTGTTAAAAACTAGCCTGGAGTGTTATCTACTGTTATAAACTAGCCTAGATCACCGTCTGCTGTTAAAAACTAGCCTAGAGCACCATTTACTGTTAATGAAACTAACCTGGAGTGTCATCTGCTGTTGCAAACTAGTCTAGAGTTCCATGTACTGTTAGCAACTTGCCTAGAGCGCAATCTACTATTAGAAACTAGCCTAGAGCATCATCTACTGTTAATAAAACTATCCTGGAGTGTCATCTGCTGTTGCAAACTAGGCTAGAGTGCCATGTACTGTTAGCAACTTGCCTAGAATGCAATCTACTATTAGAAACTAGCCTAGAGCACTATCTGCTGTTGAAAACTAGCCTAGAGCATCATCTACTGTTAATAAAACTAACCTGGAGTGTCATCTGCCGTTGCAAACTAGCCTAGAGTTCCATGTACTGTTAGCAACTTGCCTAGAGCGCAATCTACTATTAGAAACTAGCCTAGAGCATCATCTACTGTTAATAAAACTAACCTGGAGTGTCATCTGCCGTTGCAAACTAGCCTAGAGTTCCATGTACTGTTAGCAACTTGCCTAGAGTGCAATCTACTATTAGAAACTAGCCTAGAGCACTATCTGCTGTTGAAAACTAGCCTAGAGCATCATTTACTGTTAATAAAACTAACCTGGAGTGTCATCTGCTGTTGCAAACTAGTCTAGAGTTCCATGTACTGTTAGCAACTTGCCTAGAGTGCAATCTACTATTAGAAACTAGCCTAGAGCACTATCTGCTGTTGAAAACTAGCCTAGAGCATCATTTACTGTTAATAAAACTAACCTGGAGTGTCATCTGCTGTTGCAAACTAGTCTAGAGTTCCATGTACTGTTAGCAACTTGCCTAGAGTGCAATCTACTATTAGAAACTAGCCTAGAGCACTATCTGCTGTTGAAAACTAGCCTAGAGCATCATCTACTGTTAATAAAACTAACCTGGAGTGTCATCTGCCGTTGCAAACTAGCCTAGAGTTCCATGTACTGTTAGCAACTTGCCTAGAGCGCAATCTACTATTAGAAACTAGCCTAGAGCATCATCTACTGTTAATAAAACTAACCTGGAGTGTCATCTGCTGTTGCAAACTAGCCTAGAGTGCCATGTACTGTTAGCAACTTGCCTAGAGTGCAATCTACTATTAGAAACTAGCCTAGAGCACTATCTGCTGTTGAAAACTAGCCTAGAGCATCATCTACTGTTAATAAAACTAACCTGGAGTGTCATCTGCTGTTGCAAACTAGCCTAGAGTTCCATGTACTGTTAGCAACTTGCCTAGAGCGCAATCTACTATTAGAAACTAGCCTAGAGCATCATCTACTGTTAATAAAACTAACCTGGAGTGTCATCTGCTGTTGCAAACTAGCCTAGAGTGCCATGTACTGTTAGCAACTTGCCTAGAGTGCAATCTACTATTAGAAACTAGCCTAGAGCACTATCTGCTGTTGAAAACTAGCCTAGAGCATCATCTACTGTTAATAAAACTAACCTGGAGTGTCATCCTGCTGTAACAAACTAGTCTAGAGTTCATGTACTGTTAGCAACTTGCCTAGAGCGCAATCTACTATTAGAAATAGCCTTGACCACCATTGGCTGTTAAAAACTAGCCTAGACCGTCACCTGCTGTTAAAAACTAGCCTAGAGTGCAATCTACTGTTATAAACTAGCCTAGATCACTGTCTGCTGTTAAAAACTAGCCTAGAGCACCATTTACTGTTAATGAAACTAACTTGGAGTGTCATTTGCTGTTACAAACAGGCCTAGAGTGCCATTTGCTGTTAACAACTTGCCTAGAGTGCTATCTACTGTAATAAACTAGCCTAGAGCCCCCTCTGCTGTTAAAAACTAGCCTAGACCATCATTTGCTGTTAAAAACTAGCCTAGACCGCCATATGCTGTTAAAACTAGCCTAGAGCATCATCTACTGTTAATAAAACTAACCTGGAGTGTCATTTGCTGTTGCAAACTAGCCTAGAATGCCATGTACTGTTAGCAACTTGCCTAGAGCGCAATCTACAATTAGAAACTAGCCTTGACCACCATTGGCTGTTAAAAACTAGCCTGGAGTGTTATCTACTGTTATAAACTAGCCTAGATCACCGTCTGCTGTTAAAAACTAGCCTAGAGCACCATTTACTGTTAATAAAACTAACCTGGAGTGTCATTTGCTGTTGCAAACTAGTCTAGAGTTCCATGTACTGTTAGCAACTTGCTTAGAGCGCAATCTACTATTAGAAACTAGCCTAGAGCACTATCTGCTGTTGAAAACTAGCCTAGAGCATCATCTACTGTTAATAAAACTGACCTGGAGTGTCATCTGCTGTTGCAAACTAGCCTAGAGTTCCATGTACTGTTAGCAACTTGCCTAGAGCGCAATCTACTATTAGAAACTAGCCTAGAGCACTATCTGCTGTTGAAAACTAGCCTAGAGCATCATCTACTGTTAATAAAACTAACCTGGAGTGTCATCTGCCGTTGCAAACTAGCCTAGAGTTCCATGTACTGTTAGCAACTTGCCTAGAGCGCAATCTACTATTAGAAACTAGCCTAGAGCATCATCTACTGTTAATAAAACTAACCTGGAGTGTCATCTGCCGTTGCAAACTAGCCTAGAGTTCCATGTACTGTTAGCAACTTGCCTAGAGCGCAATCTACTATTAGAAACTAGCCTAGAGCATCATCTACTGTTAATAAAACTAACCTGGAGTGTCATCTGCTGTTGCAAACTATAGAGTGCCATGTACTGTTAGCAACTTGCCTAGAGTGCAATCTACTATTAGAAACTAGCCTAGAGCACTATCTGCTGTTGAAAACTAGCCTAGAGCATCATCTACTGTTAATAAAACTAACCTGGAGTGTCATCCTGCTGTAACAAACTAGTCTAGAGTTCCATGTACTGTTAGCAACTTGCCTAGAGCGCAATCTACTATTAGAAATAGCCTTGACCACCATTGGCTGTTAAAAACTAGCCTAGACCGTCACCTGCTGTTAAAAACTAGCCTAGAGTGCAATCTACTGTTATAAACTAGCCTAGATCACTGTCTGCTGTTAAAAACTAGCCTAGAGCACCATTTACTGTTAATGAAACTAACTTGGAGTGTCATTTGCTGTTACAAACAGGCCTAGAGTGCCATTTGCTGTTAACAACTTGCCTAGAGTGCTATCTACTGTAATAAACTAGCCTAGAGCCCCCTCTGCTGTTAAAAACTAGCCTAGACCATCATTTGCTGTTAAAAACTAGCCTAGACCGCCATATGCTGTTAAAACTAGCCTAGAGCATCATCTACTGTTAATAAAACTAACCTGGAGTGTCATTTGCTGTTGCAAACTAGCCTAGAATGCCATGTACTGTTAGCAACTTGCCTAGAGCGCAATCTACAATTAGAAACTAGCCTTGACCACCATTGGCTGTTAAAAACTAGCCTGGAGTGTTATCTACTGTTATAAACTAGCCTAGATCACCGTCTGCTGTTAAAAACTAGCCTAGAGCACCATTTACTGTTAATAAAACTAACCTGGAGTGTCATTTGCTGTTGCAAACTAGCCTAGAGTGCCGTGTACTGTTAGCAACTTGCCTAGAGCGCAATCTACTATTAGAAACTAGCCTAGAGCACTATCTGCTGTTGAAAACAAGCCTAGAGCATCATCTACTGTTAACAAAACTAACCTGGAGTGTCATCTGCTGTTGCAAACTAGTCTAGAGTTCCATGTACTGTTAGCAACTTGCCTAGAGTGCAATCTACTATTAGAAACTAGCCTAGAGCACTATCTGCTGTTGAAAACTAGCCTAGAGCATCATCTACTGTTAATAAAACTAACCTGGAGTGTTATCTGCCGTTGCAAACTAGCCTAGAGTTCCATGTACTGTTAGCAACTTGCCTAGAGCGCAATCTACTATTAGAAACTAGCCTAGAGCATCATCTACTGTTAATAAAACTAACCTGGAGTGTCATCTGCTGTTGCAAACTAGCCTAGAGTGCCATGTACTGTTAGCAACTTGCCTAGAGTGCAATCTACTATTAGAAACTAGCCTAGAGCACTATCTGCTGTTGAAAACTAGCCTAGAGCATCATTTACTGTTAATAAAACTAACCTGGAGTGTCATCTGCTGTTGCAAACTAGCCTAGAGTTCCATGTACTGTTAGCAACTTGCCTAGAGCGCAATCTACTATTAGAAACTAGCCTAGAGCATCATCTACTGTTAATAAAACTAACCTGGAGTGTCATTTGCTGTTGCAAACTAGCCTAGAGTGCCATGTACTGTTAGCAACTTGCCTAGAGCGCAATCTACAATTAGAAACTAGCCTTGACCACCATTGGCTGTTAAAAACTAGCCTGGAGTGTTATCTACTGTTATAAACTAGCCTAGATCACCGTCTGCTGTTAAAAACTAGCCTAGAGCACCATTTACTGTTAATAAAACTAACTTGGAGTGTCATTTGCTGTTACAAACACGCCTAGAGTGCCATGTACTGTTAGCAACTTGCCTAGAGCGCAATCTACAATTAGAAACTAGCCTAGAGCACTATCTGCTGTTGAAAACTAGCCTAGAGCATCATTTACTGTTAATAAAACTAACCTGGAGTGTCATCTGCAGTTGCAAACTAGCCTAGAGTTCCATGTACTGTTAGCAACTTGCCTAGAGCGCAATCTACTATTAGAAACTAGCCTAGAGCACCATCTGCTGTTGAAAACTAGCCTAGAGCATCATTTACTGTTAATAAAACTAACCTGGAGTGTCATCTGCCGTTGCAAACTAGCCTAGAGTGCCATGTACTGTTAGCAACTTGCCTAGAGCGCAATCTACTATTAGAAACTAGCCTAGAGCATCATCTACTGTTAATAAAACTAACCTGGAGTGTCATCTGCCGTTGCAAACTAGCTTAGAGTTCCATGTACTGTTAGCAACTTGCCTAAAGTGCAATCTACTATTAGAAACTAGCCTAGAGCACTATCTGCTGTTGAAAACTAGCCTAGAGCATCATTTACTGTTAATAAAACTAACCTGGAGTGTCATCTGCTGTTGCAAACTAGTCTAGAGTTCCATGTACTGTTAGCAACTTGCCTAGAGTGCAATCTACTATTAGAAACTAGCCTAGAGCACTATCTGCTGTTGAAAACTAGCCTAGAGCATCATCTACTGTTAATAAAACTAACCTGGAGTGTCATCTGCCGTTGCAAACTAGCCTAGAGTTCCATGTACTGTTAGCAACTTGCCTAGAGCGCAATCTACTATTAGAAACTAGCCTAGAGCATCATCTACTGTTAATAAAACTAACCTGGAGTGTCATCTGCTGTTGCAAACTAGCCTAGAGTGCCATGTACTGTTAGCAACTTGCCTAGAGTGCAATCTACTATTAGAAACTAGCCTAGAGCACTATCTGCTGTTGAAAACTAGCCTAGAGCATCATCTACTGTTAATAAAACTAACCTGGAGTGTCATCTGCCGTTGCAAACTAGCCTAGAGTTCCATGTACTGTTAGCAACTTGCCTAGAGCGCAATCTACTATTAGAAACTAGCCTAGAGCATCATCTACTGTTAATAAAACTAACCTGGAGTGTCATCTGCCGTTGCAAACTAGCCTAGAGTTCCATGTACTGTTAGCAACTTGCCTAAAGTGCAATCTACTATTAGAAACTAGCCTAGAGCACTATCTGCTGTTGAAAACTAGCCTAGAGCATCATTTACTGTTAATAAAAGTAACCTGGAGTGTCATCTGCTGTTGCAAACTAGTCTAGAGTTCCATGTACTGTTAGCAACTTGCCTAGAGTGCAATCTACTATTAGAAACTAGCCTAGAGCACTATCTGCTGTTGAAAACTAGCCTAGAGCATCATCTACTGTTAATAAAACTAACCTGGAGTGTCATCTGCCGTTGCAAACTAGCCTAGAGTTCCATGTACTGTTAGCAACTTGCCTAGAGCGCAATCTACTATTAGAAACTAGCCTAGAGCATCATCTACTGTTAATAAAACTATCCTGGAGTGTCATCTGCTGTTGCAAACTAGCCTAGAGTGCCATGTACTGTTAGCAACTTGCCTAGAATGCAATCTACTATTAGAAACTAGCCTAGAGCACTATCTGCTGTTGAAAACTAGCCTAGAGCATCATCTACTGTTAATAAAACTAACCTGGAGTGTCATCTGCCGTTGCAAACTAGCCTAGAGTTCCATGTACTGTTAGCAACTTGCCTAGAGCGCAATCTACTATTAGAAACTAGCCTAGAGCATCATCTACTGTTAATAAAACTAACCTGGAGTGTCATCTGCTGTTACAAACTAGTCTAGAGTTCCATGTACTGTTAGCAACTTGCCTAGAGTGCAATCTACTATTAGAAACTAGCCTAGAGCACTATCTGCTGTTGAAAACTAGCCTAGAGCATCATCTACTGTTAATAAAACTAACCTGGAGTGTCATCTGCCATTGCAAACTAGCCTAGAGTGCCATGTACTGTTAGAAACTAGCCTAGACCGTCATCTCCTGATAAAAACTAACCTAGAGCACCATCTGCTGTTAATAAAACACCTGGAGTGTCATCTGCTGTTACAAACAGGCCTAGGGTGCCATTTACTCTAGAGCACAATCTACTATTAGAAACTAGTCTAGATTGTCAGCTGCAATAGCTTAGTGGTTAGTGTGCTGACATATAGCATCAGTATGCTTCGGGTGTCCTGAGTTCGAATACTGGCTCTTGGACCTTTCCTGATCCTATCCTCGTTTCTCTCTTCAACTTCATATCCTGTCTAGTTACTAGCTATTTTTTAACCAGAGCTGTACTCATTTGTTTGAGTATTCTGTGATGATATAAACAAATACTTACAGAGCTTTTCTGCAGTTCACTACAGCTGGTAGCAGTCTCTTCCGATCATCATCTAATATGTCATATTTCATGAGCTCAAACTCATCCAGCACGTCCTCAGACGTCTGAAGCATGTAGCCTACTGCTGAGAAGACAGCCTGAGACTGTCTGTTCTTTGAATGCTCCTCTGATTTTACAATCTTCTCAACATCCGTGTATAGACTCTGATGATTCATTTCCAACAGACAGAAGAACAGACTCATGGATTTGTTGTCAGAAATACAGTAAAATCCTGTCATTAGGGTTTTAATGTGCCTGAGAAAATCCCTGATAGTACTTGAGCTGTACTCTGTGCGTGGCAGTAGATCCTCTAAAAGGATCTGATAGTACTCCTGCGAAATGGCCAACAGGAACCTCATGAAAAGATCCAGGTGTCCACTTTCAGTATGAAGGGTTTTGGAAACTACTAATTTTAGGAGCAGAAACAAACTGATTTTTGATCGACTCAGTTTAACCTTGTTTCTCTCGTCTAGAAAACAGTCCATGTGCTCCATGTTCCTCGTGAGGTAGGAGTGGAAAATATAGAAGGCAGCCAAAAACTCCTGAAAGCTCAGATGGATGAAGCTGTAGACTTTCCTCTGATGAAGAACAGATTCCTCCTGAAGGATCTCAGGGCAAATCCTAGAATACGCCGAGGTGTCATTGACGTCTATGCCGCTCTCGATCAAGTCCTCCTCGTAGAACATCACATTGCCCTTGATCAGCTGTTTGAAAGCCAGTTTGGCAACTTTCGCAATCACATCTCTGTTGGACTGCAGGAGTTTCTCAGGATCTCTCTCTTCAAGCTTCTCATTCATCTTGTTGACTTGAATTAGCAGGAAATTGATGTACATTTCAGTCAGCGTTTGAGGGATTTCTGCACTCCGATCTTCTTCCAGGAGCTTCTGAACCACAGTGGCCGAGATCCAGCAGAAGACGGGTATGTGGCACATGATGTGGAGGCTATTTACTCTTCTGATGTATGAGATGATTCTGTTGGCTTGATCTTCATCATTGATTCTCTTCCTGAAATATTCCTCCTTCTGAGGGTCAGTGTATCCTTGAATCTCTGTCAAACGGTTGATGTATTTGGACGGGATCTGACTGGTTGATGCTGGTCTGGAGGTGATCCAGATGAGAGCAGATGGGAGCAGATCTCCTTTAAGGATGCTTGATATCAACACACCAACTGATGAAGATTCCTTCACATCACAAACTTTCTCATCATCCGAAAACGTCAATGTGATTCTGCTTTCATCCAGACCATCAAAGATGAACACAACTTTAGACTCCTCATAAATCTTAGGCTTGAGATCCTGAAGTTCGGGATGAAACTCGAGTAAAAGTCTGTGAAGACTGTACTGATGATCTTTAATCAAGTTCAGCTCACGAAATGGAAGCACAAACACAAAATCTACATCCTGATTGGCTTTCCCTTCACTCCAGTCCAGAATGAACTTCTGCACAGAGATGGTTTTTCCAATCCCAGCGATGCCTTTAGTGAGAACCGTCTTGATCTGGTCTTTCTCATCAAGTTCTGGGTCAGGTGGGTGTTTGAAGATGTCATCGCAACAGACTGGATTGTCCTGTGAGCGCTGTAATCTGGGTAACCTCTCCATGCGTAAAAACTCATGTTCTTCATTTACTTCTTCGCTCTCTCTTTCTATGATGTAGAACTGTGTGAAGCCCTTGTTCAGGAGAGTTTGATTCCTTTGTACTTTGATGGTCTCAAATAATCTCTCATACTTGCTCTTAGCGATGGTTTTGTGTTGGTCTTTGACTCTCTGTCGTTCATCGTCTACTGTCAAGTGAGAATCTTGATCATCTCTACCCACACAACAGAATTGAAAAGAACAACACAAAGAGTTAATGAGATCATGAGCAGTGTGCTCTAATAGAAAAAGCCATGTGTCGTTCTCAAAACTATCAAAGTGAAAAACTTAAATAGAGGCGATTTTTTTTTTTTTTTTTTTTTTTGCCGATTTTTCCAGCCTGGCTAGGCTGGTCAAGCTGGTTTTACCCAGTCATCTCCCAGCCTGACCAGCTAAGACCAGGCTGAAAATGGCTGGAAACCAGCCTGGAAATGGCCAAAACCCCTCTAAAACCAGGCTGGTTGACCAGCTAAAACCAGCCAACCGTCCTAGGCTGGTTTAAGCTGGACTTTTCAGCAGGGTACTGACAGAAAAACACAGAATTGTTGACCATTTTGCAGATTTATTAAAAAAGAAAAGTATTCAGACCCTTTGCTGTGACTCAGGTGCTGTCCATTTCTTTTGATCATCCTCGAGATGGTTCTACACCTTCATTTGAGTCCAGCTGTGTTTGATTATACTGATTGGACTTGATTAGAAAAGCCACACACCTGTCCATATAAGACCTTAAAGCTCACAATGCATGTCAGAGCAGATGAGAATCATGAGGTCAAAGGAACTGCCTGAACAGCTCAGAGACAGAACTGTGGCAAGGCACAGATCTGGCCAGGGTTACAAAAACATTCTGCTGCACTTAAGGTTCCTAAGAGCACAGTGGCCTCCATAATCCTTAAATGGAAGATGTTTGGGACGACCAGAACCCTTTCTACAGCTGGCCATCCGGCCAAACTGAGCTATCAGGGAAGAAGAGATAAAGAAGAACCCAAAGATCAATGTGGCTGAGCTCCAGAGATGTAGTCGGCAGATGGGAGAAAGTTGTAGAAAGTCAACCATCACTGCAGCCCTCCACCAGTCGGGGCTTTATGGCAGAGTGGCCTGACAAAGGCCTCTCCTCAGTTGAGTTTGCTAAAAAAACACCTGAAGGACTCTAAGATGGTGAGAAATAAGATTCTCTGGTCGGATGAGACCAAGATAGAACTTTTTGGCCTTAATTCTAAGCGATATGTGTGGAGAAAACCAGGCACTGCTCATCGCCTGTCCAATACAGTCCCAACAGTGAAGCATGGTGGTGGCAGCATCATGCTGTGGGGGTGTTTTTTAGCTGCAGGGACAGAACGACTGGTTGCAGTTGAGGGAAAGATGAATGCGGTCAAGTACAGGGATATCCTAGACACAAACCTTCTCCAGAGTACTCAGGGCCTCAGACTGGGCCGAAGGTTTACCTTCCAACAAGACAATGACCCTAAGCACACAGCTAAAATAATGAAGTAGTGGCTTCACAACAACTGTGTGACTGTTCTTAAATGGCCCAGCACGAGCCCTGACCATATTGAGACCTAAAAATGACTGTCCATCAACGTTTACCATCCAACCTGACAGAACTGGAAAGGATCTGCAAGGAGGAATGGCGGAGGATCCCCAAATCCAGGTGTGAAAAACCGGTTTCATGTTTCCCAAAAAGACTCATGGCTGTATTAGATCAAAAGGGGGCTTCTGCTAAATACTGAGCAAAGAGTGTGAATACTGAAGACCACGTGATATTTCAGTTTTTATTTTTTATTAAATCTGCAAAAATGTCAACAGTTCTGTGTTTTTTTTTGTCAATGTGTGCTGCTGTGTGTACATTAATGAGGAAAAAATGAACTTAAATGATTTTAGCAAATGGCTGCAATATAACAAAGAGTGAACATTTTAAGGGAGTCTGAATCCTTTCCGTACCCACTGTATGCCCTTTCCTTACCCTAGCCGTAAACCCAACCCTAACAGGAAAACTGGCCAATTTTGATTGAGAAAAGATATCATTTTAACAGTTTTTCATAAACCACCTCGACATTGTAATACCTGGGTCACACCCATGTCACTTATCCTCATAAAGAACCGAAACCAGCACACACTCACCTGGGCATACAGCTGGATCTTTCATCACTGAGTGTTTGTGTTCGACTCAGGGATTCGTCACTGTTCACACTGCCGGACTTTGGAGAAGAGTCTTTGATTTCCTGATACTGAACAGCATCCTCTTCCTTTTTGTCCATGTTGAGGCTCATTTTAGAGAAAGTGTTCTTCAGCGCTGCAATGGTAATTTCAATTCTGAAAGAAAAAAGACGACATTTTACATGACAGTTACTTTACTGTAAATTTGTCACAAGATAATATTGTAATTTCATTGTACCAAAGGCCTGTTTTAATTACTCTTATCAGTTTAATGTGTTATCTCTAGACTTGTGTTGCTGAAGGATTATTCACATTTATATACAGTATACTACAAATTACAAATAAATCTCTCTCTCTCTCTGTCTTTATATATATATATATATATATATATATATATATATATATATATATATATATATATATATATATATATATATATATATATATATATATAGGGGCTGCACAGTGGCACAGTGGGTAGCACGTTTGCCTCACAGCAAGAAGGTCACTGGTTTGAGCCTTGGCTGGGTCAGTTGGCACTTCTGTGTGGAGTTTGCATGTTCTCCCCGTGTTCGTGTGGGTTTCCTCCAGGTGCTCCGGTTTCCATCACAAGTCCAAAGACATGCGGTACAGGTGAATTGGGTAAGCTAAATTGAATGAGTATGTATGGATGATTCCCAGTGATGGGTTGCAGCTGGAAGGGCATCTGCTGTGTAAAACATATGCTGGATAAGTTGCAGTTCATTCCACTGTGGCGACAACAGATTAATAAATGGACTAAGCCGAAAAGAAAATGAATGAATATATATACAGTAGGGCTGGGTGATTTTTTCGATTAATAAAATAAATATCGAGGTATCGCGATTTTTTTAATAAAAATATTAAAGCAGCTTTTCCACTATCGTGCCAAACCGTTCTAAACTGTTAGACAACCGTGCTGAATTGTGCTGAGAGATTCTGTGTGTTGACGTCGCGGCTCTGTTGATGAGCTACCACAGCTGGCTCAGCGCAAGCGCGCTAGCCCATTGTCGTGAGGTGCGCGCGCAGTCAGCAGAGGCGCGTGATGCGGCGCCAGGCGAAAGTATAAATCCAGCTTAACACTCAGGGCCGGCGCGTCCATAGAGGCGACCTAGGCAGAATAGTGAGTGAGAACCCCCCCGGTTCTCACTTTTATCCGCGACACCCACCCCCTCCCAGTCCTCTTTCATCCGCAAACCGGTAAGTTTCTATTTCACTTTCGGGTTGAGGGCGTTCGCCTAGAGCGCCAGTTCAGCTTGCTCCGGCCCTGATGACACTATATACATTACACAAAATAATAAAATAGGCTAAAAGTTTTATTCGTGGCTAGAGCTTAATTCATTTGATTGACATATAGGCAATGAGACCTTTACTTCGCCTGACTGAGCGTGAGTTTATTGCATGCTACGCTGTATTCGGTAGCACAGATCGCTCTGATCTGGGTGAGAACTTTACCAGTGACTACATGCACTGCTGAAAGCCTTTTTTCCTGCTGCGCATCGAATCAACAACAACATATCTCCATGGAACACGAACTTGCAGACTCTTTGAACAACGAGGAAATAATTGCACCTAATTCAAAGCCCAGACGTCTGGTTTTTATACCCGCGCACCACCTGAAGGACGTTACGGCGTGTTGTGAATGTCGGCTGTCACCGCAGAAAGTCAAATCTTTCTTTAATTTGGACTTTTGCTTGAAAGCTTTACGGAGTGGCACAGTAGCTGTCCAAGGTACTGTAGCTATGAATTAAATCATAACCCATATATGCACCAATAAACAAGTAAAATGAATGAATAAATAAAATAAATATGGATTCTTAAATGTCGGTATTGTTTTTACTCCAAAAAAATATCAATACGTTTTGACAAATGTTTTATAAAAATAAATTGAGCAATTTCCAACATTTCAGCTATAGGCTGTTATACGATTCAGTTAAATATAAGATAGACATTTAAATATAGATAGATATGTAACAGGTTTCTGTGGGGTTTTTTGTTGATCAGTGTGATCTTTAATATATACTGGGTGGTGTAGCTACGCACAAATATTTTCTAAAACGTCAAGCAGGAATTTCTCTAAAGGAATGTAATAGGCTACACCTTGTTGATCAATTTATGTATGTATGGCCATTAAAAATACATGTTCCTTAACCAGATGCTTTTTCAAGTTACTTATATAGAGATTGTTACTTCAGTCATGTTGTTGTAATGTTTTAAGATGACTATAGTTACACAGTAAAAAAAGAAATCAAAATCAAAATCGTGAATCGATCAAACTTTATGAAAAAATCTAGATTTTTTTTTTTTTTTTGCCATATCGCCCAGCCCTAATATACAGTATATTTATGTGTGTGTGTGTGTGTGTAAATATTTTGGTTTTGTATTTTTTATATTTAATATATTTTTTATTTATATATACACAATAAGTAAACACAGCGAGTACACATCCATTATGTAAATACAAACTTTTATTTTGGATGCAATAAATAGTTTGACAGCACTACTTTAGATTTGCTGTTATTCAATAAGTCAATGATAATGAACTTGCACAATATTGATATCGTGGGCACTTCAAAATACCTTGAATGATTGGTTTTCTATTAGAGTGCTTTTTAAAGACACAATATGTAAGACTTTTGTGTAAAAGAGTGCAAAAGATTTCCACAGAGCGCCACAGGATGATGAAGACCACAACTCCCATGATCCACACTCAGTCACGCCTTCGTCAAACTATGCCTGTGTTTGTTGTGAATACACGCCCTCTAGTGGAGAAAATTACATACTATGTCTTTAAGTGCAACAGTACCAAAATAAAATCTAATTAGTAACAAGTGATTGACTGCATTTGAAGCAGTCACCGCAATGATGTGCGCCCACAAATCCAATAACACATCCACAATTTAAGGAAATCCCCACAGTTGTAGTCCTGAGACCATGACAAGTCAAAGTACAAATATGGTTGAAACGAATACCAATACCTTCAGAAAATAATCTTGAGGCTACAAAACAGCACGCAAATCGGATTATTGTTTTAAATGCTGCATAATAAAAGTCACAAGCTACGACTTCATAGTAAAATGACAACAACAATTATCATAAAACAGGAAAAAAAATACTTTGAAATCCTAAAAGCAACACATACTGTATCATCAGGGCTGATTATATAGGAAAGGAAAATCAAATTCTATGGAAAGCAAGACCTTAAAGTTTTACAGCACATGGTGCTGTGTTTTCATTCACCGTTCCTAAGGTTGTTTTGAATACAGAAATGGCAGCATTCTTAAGAGTGAACTGTAAACACTGATATGATATGATAAATGTCACAGAGCAATCATAAAATATATGGGAAGGTACAACTCACCAAACTCTCAGTAGAATTAATTCAAGCTTAAGAGCAGGGTGGAGGTTTGTCAGAGCTTATATAACAATGACAAAACAAAACAAGGTGTGTCTAGTCAAACACTGGCTCCCTGTGTGCAGCTGTTGCTACGTTTAAAGGCGCAGTATGTAAATTAAACAATCAAAGGCGTATTTTGTTAATCGATCACTCACTAGTTTGATTTATATTTTGGCACTGTTGCACTTAGACACAGTATGTCATTTCCGCCACTAGAGGGTGTGTATTCACAACAAACAAAGGCGTATTTTGGTCATGGAAATTGTGGTCTTTATTGTCCTATAGGACTCCTTCAGAAATCATGTTGACGATGAGCAAAGTATTCAACATTTATTATCACAAGAGTATGACGTAGAGCAGGGCTATTCAATTAGTTTGTCACGGGCGCCAGTTCATGAAAAGCATCCCAAACGAAGGGCCGGAGAGATATGACTTGCAATATAAGTGATGACACAACTGCATATAAGAGCCAATGATGTATTTTTGCTCCTTTAGACACCCACGTTGTATTTGTCTACATTAAAATGTTAATATATTGTATTTTTAAAATATATAATATCACTGCATTGTACAATAAGTTTTTTTAACAAACATTCAAATGTTGTATTTCACAGCACAACAAAATCAGTGTAGGCTATTGCTTAAGTAGGCTTCTTCTATATTCAGACACATTCATATGTTATGTTTTGAACTGCGTAACAATTATGGATGCAACAATTATAGATTTTGGTTGTACGAATATATAGTGTGAAGAATAATCAGTGTTTCACAGTTATCACGTCTAATGTAAATTTAAGCTTTATATTAGCTAGATTTAGATCTGGACATCCCTAACTAATATTAAAAAACCTTTAAAAGGCATTTTCATTAGTAATAGTTTTTATGCTGTAGGTTTTTCTGTGCTTATAGGGCTACACAATTTAATTATGTGTGTGTTTATAGAGAGGAACGGGAGAAAATAATATAATAATAATTGTTATGAAGGTCGGCGCCAATATTTAGATTAACTGTTGTTATCATCTGCGTTCATATATACATAATCATTTTAATAATAGTTCGTCTAACATGTCTTTTGTTTACATTGCACTGAAAGCTAAGCACAACTCTCACCGTTACAGCATGAGATGTTTTCTACTGCGTGTGCCCAGAAAGCCGCGAGCGCCGCTTGCGCCCGCATATTGGCATATATTCTTACGACATAACAAACTTGCGCACGGGAAAGACGTGATATGGGAACGGCCCGCGGCTATAGTTATTACAGTGTGCGTGCGTATAAGCTTCGGTGGACAAGCTCGGAACTTTAAACTAGCGCACAGTTGGCAACTTGGCGTAACTTTGTTCAGCAGTTTCGTTTCGTGCGGCAGAACAGAAATGCAGAAATGCGGCTTAGAGAAGCCTTTACGATTAATTAACCGTGACGAATTAAAGCGCAGTTAATAGTGAAATCGGTTAATCGTAGCATCCCTAATAACGATATCAGTGCATTGTACAAAAGACCTTTTCTACAAACATATTCAAATGTATTCGGCTGCTCTCGCCACTGTCAGGTGACTCGCTCTGCACAGCTTGTGCTGTATTGAACAGACGCACGTCACTTCATAACTATAGCGGCCGTTTTTTGACTGAACTAAATTTATTCTTGATGTCTTGGTCACACTATTTGGAGGGCCAGAACAAATTGCCTCGGGGGCCGGGTTCGGCCCGCGGGCCGCCAATTGAATAGCCCTGACGTAGAGTAATGCTGCGTTCTCGCCAGACGCGGAAGACGCGTCAAGCGCGAGTGATTTACATGTTAAATCAATGCAAAGAGGCGAATAGACATCCTGAGGCACGATGCGAGCGAATGAAGTGGCGCGAGTTGAGCATTTTCGTTTCGCACGAATCGCTCAAGTTCGAATAGCAGACATTCGCGCTGCATTAACCAATCAGGAGCTTTCTCTTGTAGGGGCGTGCTTATGACGTAGCGCCTGATGTTGGTCTCCCAGGGGAAAATCCTCTAGCCGACACCAGACAAGAGCTAATCAAACTAGGCTCGGCTCAGTCGGAAGCACCGCTGAAAGCCTCCATCATCCAGGTACAGTTTTTAGAGGAGTTTATGAACTCATAGTGCTGGGTGCACCTCTGAAAGGATCTAGTGGACTCAGACACGGCTCCAAACAAATCGACGCTGTTTTACAGCCTTCATAAAGCACATAAACACAGTTAGTTTATTAATAAAATCCATGTTAGCCATTTAGCAACGAAGCTACAGTCACCAGGCAAACAGAAGCCCTGCCCATGACGCGATTCCTTGTCTGTTGTGAAGTGGATTTGACGTGCGAATTAAGCGAGTAAACTTATCCGTGCTTTCTGTGCCTGGTGTGAACACAGCATAAGGCTGTTGAAGTGATACAAGAGAAATGCTGAAGCAATTGCTGCTGAGAGATGAGCATGAGGCGACACAAAACAGCAGAGCTTTTATTATGCCACAGTCCACCACTTCCAGTTCTTCAGCTCGTGATCACATGGAGAAGAAGCAGTGCAGTTCAATACATTTTAGGCTTCTGTTATAATGCTGCTCTGCGCAGTCTAGTAAAACTCACAACATATTAAAGCCTCGCTGCCGTTTCCCTGTTTTCTAGAAAAACAAACCGGAAACTGGAGGGTGTGGGAAGTCATTAGCATGAACACACAGCACACACTCTTTACAGGTCAAACAAAATGGTTAGCAAAGGTTGTAAATGAATGCAACAAAGTATCGGGGCTGAAGTTTTCTGGTTTATCTGATTTGTTTATGTGGTTATCGAGGTGCTAAAGAAAACCTATCATATTACATCTGAAAAAAAAAAACGGTTTAGATTAATCTCATACCCCTTCCTCAGTATATTTGTACAGGATCCCTGTGGCTAAGACAGATTTGAATGTTCTTGTATCCCTCATGCTATTCATTTCATTTTTAATCTTAATTTAAACATTACTAACAATGTGTTATTGTGTTACTAATGTTGAGCGCTGTCTGTTTTTGTATGTGGTCTAAAAAAATCTATCGTACTAATCAATAATACCCACATTAAAAAAAATAATAAGAGTAATTTATAGTGAATACCATAATGTTTTTTTTAATTCACAATATAGTAAATACTTAATATTATTCTGTTGTGGTGCCATGGTAATACAACAACTATAGTAATAAATGACTTAATACTGTACTAAGTTAACTTAATTATACTATAATACACTACAGTTTACTGTAGTAAAAACAAGTATGCTACAGTGTTTATTAGTTTATCAGTTCACTACAGTTAATATACAGTATGATATAGCATTCATTAACAAAGACTTGTGAATACTTTCATATATACAATACACTTTACTATAGATTACTACAGTATTTTACCCTGTGGGTATTATAATAAATTAAGTTTATTTTAATTGACATTGATTTCTGATTTTAGTAAGAGTTTTACAGCTATATACAGACTATAGTTAATGTGTCAGTATTCTTGCTTTACTTACTGTATTCTGTCAGTATATTCAGATCATATTACGCTTTAAGCTTCTGTCTCCACTGTCCTCTTCTTCATATTCATTCAGACTTCTCTTCTTGTGAGTCCACAGCCCCAGATGTGCTGTAGTGTAGTACGCAGGTGTGAATCGCTTCAATATAACTTTTATTTCTCTACTTCCGCGGTTAGTTTCATCAGCTTGTGGGCAGGACTTTTATTTTGGTCTTGCGGTATGACGTCATAAGGCCGCGCTCTGCTGCAGGAGCCGTCAGATGAGAGGTTTGTTTTAAAGTGTTTAATTATATCTGTCGAATTATTATTGTTATTTTAATTTTTTACAAGCGATGCTAAACTATTATTTACTCATGAATGCAGCTTTTTAACGCTTTATCTAACGGTAACGAAGGTTATTTTGTGTAAGTAAAGCATTTCAGTGAACTTATCTCAAGCAACACATTCATTAAGTACACAGCAAACACAAACGTGTGAAGTGACAACATTGTAACGCTACAAACCAACTGAAAATGATTCCACGTGGGGAAAAACACATTAGTAATTAATTATAGTAAACACTGTAGTGTTTTTAAACCCTACCATACTGTAGTATAGTTTATTACACAGTATAAATCATATTATTTACAGCTCCTTGTTAATGAATGCTCCAGCATACTGTAGTATTAACTACAGTGAACTGATAAACTGTAATAAATATTGTGTATTGTAGTATAATTTAGTTTTCACTACAGTAAGATGTGGTAAATAATGTAGCGTACTTTAGTATGTATATACATATATATATATATATATATATAAATTTATACACACACACACATTATTAGCCCCCCTGTTTATTTTCTTCCCCAATTTCTGTTTAACGGAGAGCAGATTTTTTAAACACATTCATCTCTAATAACTGATTTATTTTATCTTTGTCATGACGACAGTGAATAATATTTGACTAGATATTTTTCAAGACACTTCTATACAGCTTAAAGTGACATTTAAAGGCTTAACTAGGTTAATTAGGTTAACTAGGCAGGTTAGGGTAATTAGGCAAGTTACTGTATAACGATGGTTTGTTCTATAGACTATCGAGAGAAAATATAGCTGAAAGGGGCTAATAATATTAACCTTAAAATGGCTTTTAAAAAATTAAAAACTGCTTTTATTCTAGCCGAAATAAAACAAATAAGACTTTCTCCAGAATAAAAATATTATCAGACATACTGTGAAAATTTCCTTGCTCTGTTAAACATCATTTGGGAAATATTTAAAAAAGAATAAAAATTCAAAGGGGGGGGGCGAATAATTCTGACTATAACTGTTTATACAGGGGCGATTTTAGGACTTTCATTTTAGGGGGGGTTCAGCTACTTATGAGGTAAAAAAACAAACAAATATATGTATATATATATATATATATATATATATATATATATATATATATATATATATATATGTATATGTATACACGCCTAATACTATATTTGTAAGTAATAATTTAATAGTAATACACTTAAAATGTCTAATATGGAAGAGCTGTATGCTAAATTAGCAGTATTCCACTGTATTGTATAGACAGGCATAGCCATTTAAGCTCTGAATGAGCCTAAAAGGCTCAACACACCTGCTTACTGTAGTAAAAACCTTCTATATTCAAGTTAATTTTTTGGTTCCATGAATTAAATAAATAAAACTGCCACTTTTCTAATTAAATGGAATAAATATATATATATATATATATATTAAACCTTCACCATCAAGACAACACATGCTGTTTCCATCTCTGTCAGTGACTCTGACAGTTAAAATGATAAATGGTTCTCTCACTGTGTTTAATCCTTTCTGGGCAAGACTGCATGGTATAGTTAATGCCACATGTATGTATATATATATATATATATATATATATATATATATATATATATATATATATATATATATATATATATATAATTTGTTTATATTACTGTAGGTGTTACCATAGCAACAATATAATTACCAAGCACTTGGTTCAAAAACAATATAGTATTTACTATAAATGCAGCTGGAAGGGCATCCGCTGTGGAAAAACTTATGCTGGATAAGTTGGCGGTTCATTCCGCTGTGGCGATCCCAGATTAATAAAGGGACTAAGCCGAAAAGAAAATGAAGGAATGAATTTACTATAAATTGCAATAGTATTTTTTATAGGTGGGCATAGATTAATTTTTTTAATCTAGATTAATCTAGATTAATTTCGAAATTAATCTAGATTAATCTAGATTAAAATGGCTCATTTGAATTCTGCCGAAGGCATTCAGAATATGTGTGTTACCCAAATAATAAGTCTTTGAGAACGGGTTTCTCAAGCCGGGTGCCGCATTAGACCAGGGGCTCATCTCCAAAATGTTTCCAAAATGCATCACAAACTGCTTGAGAAACTGTTCTACTATGATAATTGGTGATGAAAATAAATCATGTTCAATAAGATGTACTTGTGTTTACTAACTGTTTATTCAGTTAAACATGAATTTTGAACTGTAGGCCTACATAAGCTCCAAACAGCGAATTCTGATGAGCTTAATCTGACTAAAGTCATCACTGACTGAACTAAACAGAAATGGATTTAAGACGTGGAGTATGCAGATATTAGTGGCATTATTGATGTAAACACCGCGGTCTTTAGGACCTTTCGCCATATTTTCCGACAAGGTCCACACGCGGCTGTCAGTAAAGGACTGCGCACACACACATACACAAACACACACACATAGCGAAATGCGGAAGTTTTTTTTTCTTACCATTTGGCATGCGTCATTAAATTCCATAACTCTCTCACCTGTCCTTACTCCGTATTTGCGTCTAATACCCCAGTTTGTCACGAAGGAATAAATGAAACTGCAGTTTGAGTCAGGCATCCTGTTGATTTGATTCAAAAGAGCAGACGACGGCTCACCGGTCAGGTATACATCCGCGGTAATATATCATAGCTTGCGTAAAATAGACCCAGCTCCCAACCCAACTTTGAGAATAGATTAACGGCGATATTTTTTTTTATCGCGCGATAAGAGTCTCGCGTTAACGCAGCACGTTAACGCCGTTAACGGCCCAGCACTAGTATTTTTTCATATGGGTATTTACCAAAGCAGGGGTGCCCAAACTTTTTCTTATGAAGAGCCATAAACCAAACTTGATTGAGGCTAGTGGGCCGAAGGTAAATATTTGCCATTGGTAATTTCTTAATTTATTCAAAAATGTTTAACAATGACTAGAAAACATTGCTTTATATTAACTAATACATTATTTTTGCTACATTTTATAATGAAATTATTACAGTAAAAACAAAACAATCTCATCTATAACAGAATTACACTAGTTTTTTGCTTTGGTTTGCTCACCGATGTCTTGTGCATAGTCCTCTATCCGTAGAGTGACAGTATTTAGATTTATTTACAACAATTAATTGAAACATTTCATTTCAGTTTGCTTCAAATAAAATGTATAAAAAGCAATAAAACAAACAAAAAAAGGTTTCGTCAAATTAGAAATGACGATCTCTGTGTTAAAGGCATTCGCCCCAACCCTCTGCATCATTCTCATTCTCCTCTCAGATGGGACAGTGGGCCAAATAAAAGGTTACATGGGCCAACTTTGGCCATCTTTGTACTAAAGGGTGTTTTAGTAAACGTTATCTACAAATAACTAAATACTAGGCCTGCACGATATTAGAAAAATGTGACGTTGCGATATTTTGTTTTGCTGCGATATAAATAAAATTTCACCAGATTATTTGAATAACTCTATTTGGAAAGATTTCATTAATTTAGATCAACTGGGATGATTATATATAATATAATTATAATAAATTAACCGATAAATATATAAATAATAATAGTATAATTATATTAAATAACAGAAATATATAAATAATATTAATATAATTATAATAAATTAACAGATAAATATATAAATAATAATAGTATAATTATAATAAATTAACCGATAAATATATAAATAATAATAGTATAATTATAATGTAATTATAATAAATTAAAAGATCAATATATAAATAATACTATAATTATAATATAATTATAATAAATTAACAGATAAATATATAAATAATAATAGTATAATTATAATATAATTATAATAAATTAACAGATTAATATATAAATAGTAATAGTATAATTATAATAAATTAACCGATTAATATATAAATAATAATAGTATAATTCTAATATAATTATGATAAATTAACCGATTAATATATAAATAATAATAGTATAATTCTAATATAATCATAATAAATTAAAAGATTAATATATAAATAATAATAGTATAATTATAATATAATTATAATAAATTAACAGATAAATATATAAATAATAATAGTATAATTATAATATAAATATAATAAATTAACAGATTAATATATAAATAGTAATAGTATAATTATAATAAATTAACCGATTAATATATAAATAATAATAGTATAATTCTAATATAATTATAATAAATTAACCGATTAATATATAAATAATAATAGTATAATTCTAATATAATCATAATAAATTAACAGATAAATATATAAATAATAATAGTATAATTATAATATAATTATAATAAATTAACAGATTAATATATAAATAGTAATAGTATAATTATAATAAATTAACCGATTAATATATAAATAATAATAGTATAATTCTAATATAATTATAATAAATTAACCGATTAATATATAAATAATAATAGTATAATTCTAATATAATCATAATAAATTAAAAGATTAATATATAAATAATAATAGTATAATTATAATATAATTATAATAAATTAACAGATTAATATATAAATAGTAATAGTATAATTATAATAAATTAACCGATTAATATATAAATAATAATAGTATAATTCTAATATAATTATAATAAATTAACCGATTAATATATAAATAATAATAGTATAATTCTAATATAATCATAATAAATTAACAGATAAATATATAAATAATAATAGTATAATTATAATATAATTATAATAAATTAAAAGATTAATATATAAATAATAATAGTATAATTATAATGAATTAACCGATAAATATATTAATTCTAATATAATTATAATAAATTAACAGATAAATATATAATAATAGTATAATTATAATGTAATTATAATAAATTAACAGATTAATATATAAATAATAATAGTATAATTATAATAAATTAACAGATAAATATATAAATAATAATAGTATAATTATAATAAATTAACAGATAAATATATAATAATAGTATAATTATAATATAATTATAATAAATTGACCGATAAATATATTAATTATAATATAATTATAATAAATTAACCGATAAATATATAAATAATAATAGTATAATTATAATATGATTAATAAATTAACAGATAAATATATAAATAATAATAGTATAATTATAATTAATTAACAGATTAATATATAAATAATAATAGTATAATTATAATTAATTAACAGATTAATATATAAATAATAATAGTATAATTATAATAAATTAACAGATAAATATATAAATAATAATAGTATAGTTATAATATAATTATAATAAATTAACAGATAAATATATAAATAATATTAGTATAATTCTAATATAATTATAATAAATTAACAGATTAATATATAAATAATAATAGTATAATTATAATAAATTAACAGATTAATATATAAATAATAATAGTATAATTATCATAAATTAACAGATTAATATATAAATAATAATAGTGTAATTATAATATAATTATAATAAATTAACAGATAAATATATTAATAATATAAATAAAATGCTTTATGATTTTCAGGGGAGTCTAACGGTATTGAAGTACATAAATTGAACAATCAGATGTAAAATAGCATGGTCATCATTGAGTAAATAATAACAAAAAATAAATATATTTAATATCTTTTAATCTCTAATAAATAATAATAACCTGCGATGTGACTATTGCAGATACACACGTTGCGATATCGATGCTCAAACAATATATTGTTCAGCTCTACTAAATACCATCCATTTGTTCATTTTCTTTCCGGCTTAGTTCCTTTATTAATCAGCGGTCGCCACAGCGGAATTGATCGCCAACTTATCCAGCGTCTGTTTTACGCCGCGGATGCCCTTCCAGCCGCAACCCAACACTGGGAAACATCCATACACACTCATTCACACACATACACTAAAGCCAATTTAGCTTGGAGCACCCGGATGAAACCCACGCCAACACGGGGAGAACATGCAAACTCCACACAGAATTGCCAACTGACCCAGCCAGGATTCAAACCAGCGACCTTCTTGCTGTGAGGCGAACGTGATGCACTAAATACCATGTAAACCATAAATAAACAAACTTGCTGTATAATCAGTGTTCGTTTATTACGTGAACTGCTGATTTTGTGTGTGTTTTGTTTAATTTAGTCATGCAGGTCCTGGATTAGTGCGATCTGAATGAGATGCTCTCAAACATGTTTAGCTTTGTTTTATTTTTCTTTCTGTTATTTATTCTTAGGACAAATACGTAATGGAAAACTCCTTAAGAAGCCACTGTTATTGAGATGGCGTTTATTAAAGAAGAGATTAAAGAAGAGTTTGAAGACGTGAAGATTGAAGAAACCTTCAATGTGAAAATAGAGGATCCCGATGAACAAACAGGTGGGTTTTTATTCTCAACAGATCATTTCATGCACAGCCCTATTGCTATTGACACTCTGGCTAAAATAAATTATTGACAATGGTGTAATTTATACAATTTGAGTCTCTATCATATCTCTTTCTCTCTCTCTCACACACACACACACACACACGTTCTTATATCCCTGGTTCTTACTGTACATATGGGAACTCCTGTAGACGTAATTAGACATATACCTATATTCAATGATTTAATGTACACTCACTGGCCACTTTATTAGGTCCAACTGCTTGTTAACGCAAATTTGTAATCAGCCAATCACATGGCAGCAACTCAATGCGTTTAGACATGGTCAAGGTGATCTGCTGCAGCTCGAACCGAGCATCAGAATGGGGAAGAAAGGGGATTTTAAGAGACTTTGAACGTGGCATGGTTGTTGGTGCCAGACGGGCTGGTCTGAGTATTTCAGAAACTGCTGATCTACTGGGAATTTCACGCACAACCATCTCTAGGGTTTACAGAGAACGGTCCGAAAAAGCCGACAAATCTGCAGCAACTACGTGATGCTATCATGTCAATACGGAGCAAAATCTCTGAGGAATATTTCCAGTACCCTGTTGAATCTATGCCACGAAGGATTAAGGCAGTTTTGAAGGCAAAAGGGGGTCCAAGCCGGTACTAGTAAGGTGTACCTAATATAGTGGCCGCTGAGTGTATCGCGTTAATGAACATGCACAATATTGATATTGTGGACACTTCAAAATACAGTCATTTTAATTTTTTGAGTGTC
Organism: Danio kyathit; assembly: GCA_903798195.1. NCBI lineage: Eukaryota > Metazoa > Chordata > Actinopteri > Cypriniformes > Danionidae > Danio > Danio kyathit. The sequence goes on along the minus strand of LR812522.1, from coordinate 47,857,221 downwards.
TTTTAAAGAATATTCAGGTTGTTGTATTGGCAGTGATTGTTCATCACAGCAGCAAATTATCGAAGACTTCACGTGGGATTTATTTTCAAACATTTCAGATGATAAAATACCTATAATCTGGCCTACGACATTGAAGCATAAATTAGCATGTTATTAGCATGGTTCTAGTATGAATTAGCATGTTGCTAGCATGTTTTTAGTATAAACTAGCATGTTGTTAGCATGAATTTAGTATGAATCAGCATGTTGCTAGTATGTTTATAGTATGAATTAGCATGTTTCTAGTATGGATTAGTATATTGCTAGTATGAATTGGTATGTTGTTAGTATGTCCAATGTAAAGTCAATGGCAGTTTTTACAATGGAAGTCTATGGGACAGTTGCTAGGGTGTCGTAAGTGGCTGCTAGCGTGTGGCTAGTAAGTTGAAAGGTCATGAGCAGGGCCAGACGGAATCTGCGGACGTTTTTTGCAATTTCTGCGGAGAATTTTGGTAAAAATCTGTGATTTCTGCGGAATTATGTTGGGAGTCACATAACTGAGGCCCCGTTTACACTAATGCTTTTTCGTTTTAAAACGCATACGCTTTGCTACGGTTGCGCCATCCGTCCACACTACGCCGGAGTTTTCGAGCCCCGAAAACGAAGCGTTTTGGAAACGCTGGAGAGGTCGCTTTCATTCTAAAACGCTGCTGTACCGTCTCAGTGTGGATGGGGGAAAACGGAGACATCTGAAAACGGAGGCGGGGCTGCTGAGATTCGCTACCTGAATTGGGGCTTTTGGGTCATTGCGTATCCTCCCTCTATTCGTCAAGCCCCTATCACATGACTATAACGCTACCGGAATACGGCAGACCAGCCTTCACTGTAAACAACAACATGGACACAGAAATGGGAGCGTTGTTTGCACTATTGTCCGTTTTAGGCGCCATTGTGCAGTTAAACTCTGCCTTTTTTACTACAGCAGCTGCATATATTCGCAAGAGGCAAGCTGTTGTTCGAGCACTCGCTAATCGCTCGCGTTCATCGCTCAACCAGTGTTTGTTGACTAACAATCACCAAATGCCGAGCGAGACACATGCTTCCTGTTTATACTTGAACGCGCATGCCCAGAGTGCGCGAATGGTCACGTGATATACGTTTTTGTTATATGTTTAGAAAACGCTAGATGAAACGCTAGTGTGGACGCGGATCGTTTTTGATCTAAAACGCCGTTTTAAAACGAAAACGCATTAGTGTAAACGGGGCCTAAAACCTTAATATGTGAAATATGTGTAATTTAAAAACTGAATAAATTAAGATTTACACACATTTACTCAAGTAAATAAACAGAATTAATGATGGGCTAAAAATCTGCGGAATTCTGCGCACGCAGATTCCGTGTGGGCCTAGTCATAAGTAATTGGCAGATTGGTAGTCTGAGTTACATGAGCTCAACCTTAAGTCTGTATGACAGTCTGGTGCAAAGTTATGAGGTCATAAAGTTTGGTCCAATGTTAAGTCAGTGGGACTTTAAGTCAATGCAAAGGCATGAATAGACATCCTGCGGCGAGATACACGCGAATGGCGCGGCACAAATTGAGCATTTTGCGAGTTTGGCGCGATTAACGCGCGAGTTCAATCTGAACTTCATCTGAACTTCAGCCACATTAACCAATCAGGAGCTTGCTCTTGTGGGGGCGTGATTATGATGTAGCGCCTGTTGTTGGTGTCCTGGGGGAAAATCCTCCTGCCTACACTGACAACAGTTCATCAAACTGAGCTCGGCTCCGTCAGAAGCACCGCTGAAAGCCTCTGTCATCCAGGTTAAGTTTCTGGAGGAGTTTATGAGCTCACAGAGCTGGGTGCACCTCTGAAAGTATCTAGTGGACTCAGGCACGGCTCCAAACGAATCGACGCTGTTTTTCAGCCTTTATAAAGCACATAAACACAGTTATTTTATCAATAAAATCCATGTTGGCCATTTAGCAACGAAGCTACAGTCACCGGGCAGACAGAAGCCCTGCCCATCACGCGAATCCACGTCTGCGAGTAAACTCAAATGTTCACGCGTCTATTTATCCGCAAATAGCGCGATTTATCCACGCGTTCCGTGTCTGGTGTGAACGCAGCATAACAGTATGTTGACTTTCTCAAGCCACCATAATTAATCATTCAGGTCTAGTACTTACAATTGTCCACTTGCGATCGTATCGACAAAAGGTTTTAGCTTCAGGTGTAAACAGGTCCTTTCTCTGAAATGCGCAAGGAATGTTCCAAGAAATGTTCATCCAATCAAAATCCTGTTGTCATGTGTGTTTGTATACCTCTGTGCCGCTCAGACAGGATACATCATCAGTGTGTTCATGTGCATTATGCAGACAGAGGGAGACTGACAGACAATCATCAACAACTTGACATTCCTCCACAACAACCCAAACCAAAAGTACCATTCAGAAGAAAGACTCTGTTTGAAAAGATCACCGACAAAAAACGGCTGGATCATATGAGATCGAAAACCAGAATTAATATCGGCGCTTCTTTTCACCGCTGGAGACAACTCCAGCACTCAAAGGGGCTGAAAAACGACGCCATGGTTGCAGAATTTCTTTTGGACAGGTAGGGATTTTATTTAGAAATGCTTCGCTTATTTAGTTTGTTTACAAATTTCAAATGAACTTCAGCAGCAGCATGTAATCAGGTACTGTTTTTGTCTTTTTAAAGTTATGAGCGAACCACAGCATCCGCACCTTTACTGTATGGAACTGTAAAGCCGTCACCCCCTGATGAGTCGATGGTTGATTCTAAGCATTGCAGCTAATTGTGAGTAAATCGAATTGGTCAACTGAATTATTACAGAATTATTATTTATTTTCTTTTTGCTTGATATTATGACAATGTTTACAATAGTGCTGTCAAAAAAAACAAATTTAAATATTCAGCGAATTTATTATGCAAACACCTGCATTTGATTTTTAGGTGTTGAGGTGCGAGACATGATTATGTTGTCGTACTGCAGTACTTTTTCCTGTAACATTAACTATTGCCTAAAGAATTGGAATTTTGCTTATATTTAAGAAAAAAATTTGAATATTGTCATCCATATTGTCATCCCTGGTTTACCAAACCACTGTTGCCACTGGCTTGCTTGGTTTGGGACTTGTGGAGCTGCGCATTGATGAATTTGCTCTTCAGTGTTGGGACGTTCAGCGGTGAAAATTAAACCACACTGAACTGAACTGAACTCTGAAAACAGGACACAGTTTCAATTTACTAGAACTTCTATGTTTAGCTGCTTTGACTCAATCTACATTGTAAAAGCGAATTTACATGGATGAAATACAATAACCATACTGGTTACGAAGACAGTTCTGTGGTTTATTTAGTGCCCAATGCTGCTAGTTTCATATGAGCTGACACATTAACATGGTTTCAGGAGGCGTGGCTTTGGACGGCAATTTGCAAAAAGTGTGGGACGTACGCTGTCAGTGCTATCAGGCTGAAGCATTTTCTAAGATCTTAAGTCCTTGACGTATGGGATAATGCACATCCAGTCTTGTGTTATCATGCTTAAAGGCACAATATGTAATTTATTTGCCACTAGGGGGTGAGGATTCAAAACAAACAAAGTCATAGTTTGATAACGCCGTGGCTGAGTGTGGAGAAATTCTGCACCTGTGGTGTAATTTTTCAAGACCTTTTCAGAGTTTTGTAGTTGCCTCCAGTATGGAAACGCTACTCCGATATTAATTTTTTAATTTGCTATGATTGGATCAGTGGTGGAAAGAATACTGAAAAATCTAACTCAAGTACAATTACTATTACTTGGCAAAAATGTAGTGCAAATAAAGTAAAACTATCTTTTAAGTAGGACTCAAAATAAAAAGTAGCCAGTTTCTAAAGCAGGGGTGCTCAATCCTTTTCCTGGAGATCTACCTTCCTGCAGATTTCTGTTGCAACCCATATCAAACACACCTGCCTGTAATTATCAAGTGCTGTTCAGGTCCTAATTAATTGGTTCAGGTGTATTTGATCAGGGTTGGAGCTGAACTATGCTGGAAGGTAGATCTCCAGGAACAGGATTGAGCACCCCTGTTCTAAAGTATTCAAGAGAAGTGAGTATTATGCTGTGAAAATTATTCCCTACAAATGAAAAATGAAACTTAAGATTGATGCGTTATCATGAAATCTGTGTAACCTTAGAGGCAAAAAACAAACCGTGCCGATATGTTAACGAGCAGGTTATGACTTTTATACTCCATTTAACAAGCTATTAGCTCCTGCAACACTGATAGAATACATGCAGGGTTGCCAACTCGCATGCATTCGGCAGTATTTTCATGCATGACCCGCCACCACCGCCTCCCTCCACCCAACTTCCACCCCCCCGCTTTTCAATTATTACCCACTTATGGTCGCCAACCACCCTGCTCTTGACTTATTCCCCGCTTATGATCGCCACCGCAATCCCAAATCCATCCCCCCCCTTTTTTTTTTTTCATTTATTCCCTGCTTATTCCCCGCTTAATAAGCCCACCCCTATTTATCTTTACACACCTGCTGGAGATTAACTAGAACCGGATTTACTAACACTTGAATATCGCCTTCGATTAATTCGCACAGACCTAGATTTGAACCCAGCAGGCAGACAATGTCATAAGATGTTAATATTAGGTTAGATATAACAACGTCAAATGATGTTGATATTTGGTTGTTTTTAGGTTGCATTGGTAAGTGACCGAAATCCAACGTCATATTGACGTCAAATTCTGACATTTGTCAGGTATCTCATAGTGGTAATGTCCACACGACGTCAAACTGTAACATCATTAGACGGTGATATTTTGTTGTTTTCAGGTAAGTGACCAAAATGCAATGTCTGTCCAACGTTGAACACAGATGCTGGTCTGACGTTGGGTTCTGACGTCAACCCGATTTACATTTCCACACCAAAACGTCCCACGACATTGAGCTACAACATCAATCTGAGGTCATGGTGATGTCCTGAGCCTGCTGGGAGGTCTGTTGCTTTGTGCCAGTAAACTGATGTTAGTATGTGTTTGCTTCTCTTCAAATTAGATCTGGTTGGGCTGAAAAAGGAGAGTAAAGTACTGAATGAAATGGACGACAAAGTTCAATGTAGGAGAATCATGACGATTTCAAAACTGGAGAAGGAACTTTTAGTTGCCCACAGACTGAAACCTTTTATTTTCCATTTCGAAATTGCTTGGACAGGACATTACTTTGCCTGACAACATTGTGAAAGAATTTTCATTCACACAACAAAGCCAACATGAGGGTTCACACAGAGAGAAGCCTTTCACACGTCAACAGTGTGGAAAGAGTTTCGCTCAACGAGTAAGCTTAACCCAAGGCAGCAGAGTTCACCCAGCAGAGAAACCTTACACAGGTCAACAGTGTGGAAGAAGGTTCGCTCAACTTGGCCTTGAAGTCCACAAGAGAAATAAAACTGGAGAAAAGCCTTGCACTTGCCAACAGTGTGGAAATACGTTCAGCTGAAAAGGACACTTCAGTTGCCACATGAAAACTCCCAATGAAAATAGCATTTCCCCTGCTGTGGTCTAAGGGTGCTTTCACACCTGCCTTATTTAGTTCGGTTGAATCGCACTAGAGTTCGTTTTCTCTCTTGGTACGGTTCGTTTGGGCAGGTGTGAACGTAGCAATCGTACTCGAGTGCGCACCAAAAGCGGACCAAAAAAGCGTACCGAGACCTCCTTGAAGAGGTAGTCTCGGTACGCTTTCAAACGAACCCTGGAGCGGATCGTTTGTGGTGAGAACATGATCCGTACTAAAACAGACCCAACCGCAAAAAGTACGGCGCCTTTTTGGACTAATCCAGCTGCCGTAGGCCGATGCGCTGTGCATTATGGAATGTGGAGGAAAAGTATTTGTTGACAGCGCATTACCAAAAGAGAGAGAGAGAGGGGGGGAAAACATTATCTGATGGATCGTTGGTAATATTTCCGGAAGATGACCATGTCGCAGTTTAGCTAAATTAATTCACGCCTCCTCCTGAAGTGACGTACGATGCACCTTCGCCGTTTGCAATGCCTTAAAACATTGTTTTCCACCCACAGCCGCGCTTTATCCTCGAAATGTATAGTTTGTTTAACGTGATGTATACAAACTATATAGTATACTATGAGCAGGGATACAATCAGCTAGCGCAGTCGTCCCTCCATAGTGTAAAGCCACATTTTGTATCTGCTGGTTTGTTTATTTGCGGGAGTTCCATTGGCATTTTCCTGCACGTGAATTCGGACCAATCGATAAGCAGTTTAGGAAATATATTCAACAACATCTGGCCAATGAGTGATGTGGATTTTGTCACATGAATGCATTTTGGTTCTTTTCAACTGGTTCGGACCAAAGCAATCAGTGTGGTGTGAAAGCGACCCAAAGACGGCAGAAAATGCTACAATGTATCATTTATTGCCCTTGGTCCGGACCAAATAAAACGAACTACAGATGTGAAAGCACCCTAAGTTTCTCTCAGGAAGTGTTGATGGAGACATTAGTAAAAGCCTCGGAGAGTAGCCTTACACATACCTTGAGTGTGGAAAGAGTTTAAAAGAACATGAAAGCTCTGAATTCTATGTGAAGTGACACTGAAGGGAATCCCTACCTAAGTTCTCAGTGTGTGAAGAGTTTCAGGCAAAAGGGAATCCTTAAAGTCCACATGTGGCGAGAAACCCTACATCTGCGTTTAGTGTGGAAGGAGCTTCAATCGGAAACCACGCTTTTAAGACCACATGAGAATTGAGGAACATCAGCGAGAAGCCTTTCACCTGCAAACAACATGGAAGAAGTTTCAAGCCATGCTTAATAGACACTTGAGGACTCACACTGGAGAGGAGCCGTTGAGTAGTCACTTGTGAGAGAAGAGTTTCCGTATGTCTGTATTTGAAATGTGCTTTAAATATAGAAATGCCCTCGGGAATCACATTATAACACAGAAAATTCATTAGGTCAGTTTTTCATTGCTCCAACAGCTGCAAGACCACAATAAACACTTAAGGACGCATGGTAATAATGAGATTGTTGTGCTTGGTATATTTAGTCATCTGCAAACAGTTCAATGTTCTGTTCATCTGCAAATCAGTCCACAATGTTCTTTATCCTTGCTGGAAGCTTGCTTTCTATAATGTTTACTTAGAAGGGCTGAGTTTCCCAAAAGCCTTGTCTTAGTTCATCGCAGCGCTATTGGTGACACTATTTCTAAGATCAACTTAGACTCGACTAAGGAATATCTTTTGGGGTTTGTTGAATTGCTTGTGTTTAGCCTCATCATTTTCAGTAGTTACATTAAAAGTAGCTAGTTGTTTTAAAGTTGTCAGAAGTACTGACTTCAGTAACAATCATTACTAAATTTAAAAAATACAATCGGACTATAGCAGCATTTCGTTTGCTGCTTCCGTTTGCAGATGTGGATTCTAATGCTGCGTTCACACCAGACACGGAAGAAGCATCAAGCTCGAGTGATTTACATGTTGAGTCAATGCAAACGCGCGAATAGACATCCTGCGGCGTGATACGCGCGAATGGTGCGGCGCAAATTGAGCGTTTTGCATGTTTGACGCGCTCGAGTTCAAAAATCTGAACTTCTGCGGACATTCGCGCTGCGTTAACCAATCAGAAGCTTGCTCTTGTGGGGGCGTGATTGTGACGTAGCACCTGTTGTTGGTGTTCCGGGGGAAATCCTCCAGCCAACACCGACAACAGTTCATCAAACAGGGCTGGGATCAGTCAGAAGCACCGCTGAATGCTTCCATCATCCAGGTTTAGTTTCTGGAGGAGTTTATGAGACTCACAGAGCTGGGTGCACCTCTGAAAGGATCTAGTGGACTCAGACACGGCTCCAAACGAATCAACGCTGGTTTTCAGCCTTCATAAAGCACATAAACACAGTTATTTTATCAATAAAATCCATGTTAGTCATTTAGCAACGAAGCTACAGTCACCGTCCAGACAGAAGCCCTGCCCATGATGCGAATCCGCATCTGTTCTGAAGTAAATTTGACGCGCGAATGAATCGAGTAAACTCAAATCTCCACGCGTCTATTTACGCGCGAATAGCGCGATTTATCCGCGCATTCCGTGTCTGGTGTGAACACAGCATAAAGCACCTCTGATTATCCATTGTGTTTACATGCTCAACAGACATGACTGTGATTGGCTACAGTGATCATCGCTTCATGCTCTTCACAGATACACAGACGTTAAGAGAGTTGTGAAAGCCACGTCTATCAGATGATTTGTCAGCAGATCGCTCATATATCTTCTCATTGATAGATCTCCTGATAGACGTAGATTTCAATCACTACTGTGTGCTCATGTAAGCGCTCGGGGAAGAGCATGATGATCACTGTAGCCAATGCTAAGGATGTGAACACCTCCAGAGGTGTTTAAGATTCCACTTAAAATCGCTGCAAATGCTGTAATTTGGCTTTTGTCTCATTTTTAAATACATTTTAGTATTGATGTGTACTTTTGAAAACGTATCATTGTTCTGTGCACTAGATCTTTGATCGTTCATAATAATTATTGCACGTTTCACCTGTTCATGTGCTTTATTGCCTTTTGAGTTTACACTGATGATGTGACACTGATTTTGAGGTTGTTAGATTGTTTAAAAAATATGGCCATTACTGTCAGAATGTATGTCTCTGCACGAATGACGACTTCATCACGACACTCATTTTGAGAACTGCAATAAAAATGCGATTTAAAATACTTGACCCACTTGTTTTCAGTGTAAATACTGTTTTAGTAAACAAAGAGGCCGATTTTTTTCTAATTCCCCTGCTTCTGGCAAATTTTATGCAAATGTTCTCTACAGACCTCGGTAATACCTGTATTTCCATTGAATGATGAGAATTTAGACTTGCATGGAAAAACTGTAAAATTCCATCCAACAAGTCAAAGAGAAGAAAACCGTCACTTCCTGATAAACTGACGCCAGATACAGTATGAATGGGAAAAATGGGAAGAAGTAGGTTAGCTAGCTACTGTCAGCCTTTTTTCTTCTATAATAAATGACTTGACCCCAGAAGATGAGGATGAAATGCAATGAATGTGCGGCGGAGGCTTGAGATGCTCTTCGTGAATGGAAATAATTATATAATATATAATATAATAATGGCGACGCAGTGGCGCAGTAGGTAGTGCTGTCGCCTCACAGCAAGAAGCTCGCTGGTTCGAGCCTCAGCTGGGTCAATTTGCATTTCCGTGAGGAGTGTGCATGGTATCCCCGTGCTGGCGTGGGTTTCCCCCACAAGTATAGGTGAATTGGGAATTGTCCTGTAGTGTATGTGTGTGAATGAGTGTTTCTCAGTGTTGGGTTGCAGCTGGAAGGTCATCCCCTGCGCAAAACACATGCTGGATAAGTTGGCGGTTCATTCCGCTGTGGTGACACTAGATTAATAAAGGCACTAAGCCGAAAAGAAAATGAATGAATAAAAATTTCACCGTTGTAAAACTAGTTTAAACGTTCGAGGCTTTTATTTTGGTCTGCAGAAATGACGTCAACAGCTGCGCCGCCGCGCTCCTCCTGCTCCTGTATGTGTTGTGTCTGCATAAAGGTTTGTATTCCTGAGCGTTCCTACAGTTTTTGTGCAAGCGGCGACAGTTTAACGACGCGTTTTTCTATTAAACCTGTGTTTTATCTTCAGTTGCGTTGTATGCACGAGTAAAGTTTATTTACGTGATTTACAGCCTCAGCTCGTGCCCCGTGTAGTCGGCGACGAGCGCGCAGTGATGAGAGAAACCGATTCTTGACAGTACGAGTCAATAAATCACTTCACTGGAAGATTAACTCCGTGTTTAACGTTTAGTTTTGAGCTGAAAAGAAATCTCTCGATAACTGCTGCTCAAAACTGTGTAAAATGGCGTGTAATCCACTCAATATTGTATAGAAATCAGTCAGTGCGAAATATAAAAACAATATGTTTGCGGTCATTCATGACTTTTATCGTGTTTTAATACTGAGGAGTTTTTGTGTGATTTTATTTATAAGCTGTGGTTCACAAACTCCAAAAGCAAAACAATTATTCACAATTTTGCTTTAAAGTGCTACTTTTCATTTCTGTTTTGTCTTTTTCGACCATTTTCTGATGAGAGTTATGTATGTATACATGTATGTGTGTGTGTTCTGATCTTTTAAACTAATCTCACACACTATATGTATATATATATATATATACACATGGATACATACATACATAGTTGAAGTCAGAATTATTAGCCCCCCTGCATTATTTTTTCCCCAATTTCTGTTTAACAGAGAGATTTCTTCATCTTTCTTTTAATAACTCATTTCTAATAACTGATTTATTTTATCTTTGCCATGATGACAGTAAATAATATTTGACTAGATATTTTTCAAGACACTTCTGTACAGTTTAAAGTGACATTTAAAGGCTTAACTAGGTTAATTAGGTTAACTAGGCAAGTTAGAGTAATTAGGCAAGTTATTGTATAATGATGGTTTGTTCTGTAGACTAACGGAAAAAAATATATAGCTTAAAGGGGCTAATAATATTGACTTCAAAATGGTGTTTAAAACATTAAAAAATGCTTTTATTCTAACCGAAATAAAGCAAATAAGACTTTCTCCAGAAGAAAAAATATTATCAGACATACTGTGAAAATTTCCTTGCTCTGTTAAACATCATTTGGGAAATATTTAAAAAATGAAAAATTCAAATGGGGGCGAATAATTCTGACTTCAACTGTGTGTGTGTGTGTGTATATATATATATATATATATATATATATATATATATATATATATATATATATATATATATATAGTGTTACTGTACTGTGCGTTTAAAAGGGGTATTTTTTTTTTACTTTACAATTAAAATTCCCAGTAAAAGCAGTGCTAAAACGCAGATAAATGAGCTAATACATGTAAAAAAAAAAAAAAAAAAAAAAAAGTAATGTATATGGGCAATTCCAGCGTTATGGATGTGACATTTGCAGTAAAATCTCAAAACAGATTCTCAGAGGAAGTATATGTTAACATTATATTGAAACATCTGTTTATATTTTCCAAAACAACTGACCACAGAGTTATGGGAGCAGAAAAATATCAATCTGTAAACATTTTTTATACTTTAAATTAAGAAAATAAACATGATTTATGGATGTGACCAAACAAGTCAGCAAGTTTACAGTGTACAACATACTTTGTAGAAATTCTGTGAATTAAACTGCTAAACCCAAAAGAAATAATGAGAATCAAAAGGATGCGAATCGGCTCACTATAGAACAAAAATGATTGATTTTTATTTAATTTGACATCTTTGCATTTATAAGGAAAAAGCTGCGTTATGGATGTGAAATTGCCACTTGTGGGACTTTTGTAAATGAAATATAATTGTTTGAAAACATTGACAGAAACATTTTTGAGTATTTTTACAGTACTGTAAAATACAAGCCTACACAATAAACCAGTGGTGGGCAAACTACGGCCCGCGGGCCATATGCGGCCCGCTGAACATTTTCATCCGGCCCGCGAGGGAGTTTTTAAAATGCTGCGTCTGAGTAACGGTTTCAGAACTAGTAAATTAATGATGCAATACAAGTGAACGCCATGTGATGGCAGTATTGCATGCGGCACAGTTAGCGCAACCAGTATGAGATGAAATGAGATTGTTGTAAATTTTGACTCAAATTATATAATAATTGCTGGTTAAGTGTGTTAATTTTTGTCATAGAATATATTTTCCATGCATACATCCACTTAAAAAGTTATTTTATCAAAGATTTGTGGTTTCATCAAGTTTTATGATGATTGATCTCTATATTCTACAAGCAGTGCAAATTAGATTATTATACATTTGACTGAAAAGTAAACTTTAAGAATTATTTTTATTGTGTTAATATAAGATTTTTTCTATTAGACAATACCCTTTCTATTCTCCACTGTAAAAATGATTACATTATTATTATTATATTTTATAAGGGATTATTTTATTGTTTTATGATGATGATGATGATGATGATAAGTAAATATAAATAGCAGTGCAAATTAATTTGACTTGTAAATTTGACTCAATAATTACTATTTAAAAATCTGTTTTGTGTTAATGTGACATGTTTCTGTCCGATATTACATGTTCCATGCATACTGCCACTATAAATAAAAGTTATTTTTTGAAGGATTTGACATGTGGCCCTTCACTTGGTTTGCAAAACTTGATGTGGCCCTCGGGTCTAAAAAGTTTACCCACCACTGCAATAAACCAACAACGCAGAAACGGTTTCGCTATTTTGGCGAAAACGTTTTTCGTGGTAAGGTTGACATTTGCATGGAATTGCTCATATACATTTTATTTTCCTTTGTTATTTGACGAGTTCCTTATATTTGTAATAATAATAATAATATTTATATGAACCTTACATGCAGCATAAAACAGTTTACATGCAACACATGAATTGAAACCCACGTTCATATCTTTACAGTAATAATAAATGGATGGGAGTCATTATTGTGTATATCTTGTGGAGTTAATTTCCATAGAAGCATGGCTATACAGTATGCATTAGGGCTGTGTGATATTGGAAAAATATGATATTGCGATATTTCTTTCTGCGATTAAATATTGCGATTTCAGCTCTATTTGATGTTTTTCTGGGGAGTCTAGCAGCATTCAGGTACAGATATTTAATAATCACAACGCAAAAAAATCCTTTTCTTAGTTTTGTCTCGTTTCTAGTCCAAATATATACATTTAAAAAATCTTATTAAGAATTTTAGGGAAATTATCTGCCAGTGAGGTGAGTGAAATAATCTTTGAAATGTAGATATTTGGACTAGAAACAAGACAAAAATCCCAAGTAAGAAATGTTTTTGTGCATAAATTATATAGAAATACAGTGATTAAATACAAACGTGTAGCTCCTGGTTAACTATAATTCAGACTGGACGTTGCGTATCTTTTCTGATGGGACTATTGTGGATGCGCACTTCGCAATATCGATACTACAACGATATATTGTGCAGCCCTGGTATGCATCAAACACATGCACATATATATATATATAGAGAGAGAAAGTGATAGATAAATAAATAGAACATTAATAAATAATATTATGTCACTTAATAAAAGTTATTTTGTATTCGTAACAAAATTAATAATCAACTAATGATTTTGCATGCATTCGTAAGCATGGATCGCATTATTGGTTGAGAGCCCTTGAATACGATAGTCGGCTCCTCTGACCGAATGTAATTGTGTTGCTTTTATAATAATTTGTTACTATATGGGTAATAATAATTAACAATTAAAATTAAATATATTTTTGATTGGAATAAAATGAAAACGCTGGAGTCTGCGTGGTCTGGTTATCTTTTTTTTTTTATTTAAAATGTGAGTAAGTTACATTTATAAGAGTGAATAACAGTAATGGAACCTTTTCGCGAGACTGTTATGACGTGTTTAACGGTCATCGTAATCTTAAATCTTTGAAAGTTTTTAATATTTAGATTTTTTTAAAAATCGTATGAACATTTATATGCATTTATGAATGTATTATATCATCATCTTTGCGCAGGGCGTTATTTGAGTTCTGTTCTGGAAAATGTCCGAAATTCGAATTTTGCGTTTTGGTATTTATTTTAATGGATCTGGCATTAACTTGTCCGCGGTAAATACCTGTGTGTAAGAGAGCGCGAGAGAGAATGAGTAGGCTGATTTATACTTTTATATTTATATTATATTTATATTTCTGCGTCAAGCGCACGCGTATACTATGGCGCAGCCTACGCGTGGACACATTGCCCCTCGCCGTGGCCGTCGGCGACGTTGACGCGCACCACTGAAAAAATGTAACGCGTAGCGCAAGCTCTGCGATTGGTCGGCTTGGTAGCCCTGACGAGTGTGAGCGGAGGTGAGAGCCGCGCGCCCGATGCAGCGAGTGTTTACAAGTGTGGAGTCCCGTGAAGGAGCTCCGGATGGAGACTGCTGTTTTGTGTTTACCTTATGAGCGAATTTGAGCCACTTGTACATTAAGGAAGTGTTCAGAAAAAACAAAACACCAGCGAAGAAACTCGACACAGAGGAACATAAACACCTACTGCCAGCTAGCGTTTCGGAAGTGTATTGCAGAGAAACAGAAACAGCGCTCAGAAGTATAAATGCACGGCTACGCGCGAGGCTTGCGCCGTGGGTCACGCCGATCACTTGACGCAGAAGTATAAACCAGGCTTGAGTGCAAGCGAAGTCTGTGTGGATTGTGTGCGCACACACACATGACGGTAGTAGGCATGGGCTGGTATAAGATTCTGACGGTATGATAACCTTGGATAAAAATATCAAGGTTTTACGGTATCACGGTACAGTGATTACTGCTCTAACAATGTTCTTTTTTTAAATATCTGGGTAAAAAAAGTAAACTTTTTTTTTCCTATTGAACACAATATATTTTATTTTGAGAAAATGTAAAATATTTTAGTACAGTAATCATGTCAGGCTAAATGAATTACAGACTTCTGCTGTCTTCATTTGTTTCAAAAACAGATTTTTTTTTTTTTTACAATTTAAAACGCCATCTTTGGATATCTTTTCTGCTGAAGATACTGTTGTCCTAAAAAAGCAAACAAAAAAAAAAGTGAATAAAAAAATCGTACACATACCTTAGGAACGGTATAGCAGAAAATGTTAACGGTTTTAAAACCTTGACTTTTCCAAACCGCGGTATACCTTGAAAACGGTTATCGTCCCATGCCTAGACGGTAGTCACCATGCGCAAGTCCAGCCAATCAGCTTTCTTACGTGTACAATCACTCTCATTGGTTGGTGATTGTTTCACGCGCAGTGAGCAGCGAAAATAAATAATGGCCTACCTAAATAGTATTTATATTTTCAAAATGGCAAAGAGGCGGTCACGCATATTTTCATTATTTAAAACCACGAGTAAATCCGATAATGAGCCTGATCAAACGAGATCTAGAAGATGAAACTCTGCCCATGGATCAGGATAGCAGGAGGCAGATCAGCCAGAATACATGACAGAGGATGTAACTGTCTTGAAGATTAGTCTGAGTGAGTCATTAAAAAAAAAATTCACTTGGCACATAATAGTGAAGTGAACTGAATAGTGATTGTTCGTACGATTTATGTTTGTAGCTACATGTTTTTATTATCCACGACTGACCTATAACGTTATATATGGCACAAAACAATTAAAGACTCTTCACAAATGTGATGCTCTTTTTTTTTTTTGCACCGTTTAATGACGTCATGTTCCGGGAAAACTGAAATTGTGTGGTGGACGTCGGTCACGGTGACTTTTATTTCCTGGTTTAGTTCCGGGAATTATTCATTTACAAATTAAGCACCGTCTTTGCGGCACATTACAAGAAAAACTAATTACGGCTTATGCGAGGCGTTTGTAATGCAGCGTCTATGGGGCTGAGAGTAAATTTGACGTTATCAGTCTCTCACAATTGTTTTCCATTTTCCGAAACTCTTGATAACACCATCGTCTTGTTTTTCTTTTATTATTTGAGCAAATAGGATTGTAAATAAATCTTTTGTTGTACTTTCCCATTCACTGCGCTCTAAGTTTACCCAACTATGAGGACTTCTGCTACTGAGAAACTCAGATTTGTGAAAAAGGGTCTATTAAATGTTGGGCTTGGGGCAAACATGCCATCAACATATGCTACTATAACAAGTAGCATCTGATAAGCAGGGCCAGACGGAATCTGCGGACGTTTTTTGCTATTTCTGCGGAGAATTTTGGTAAAAATCTGTGGATTTCTGTGGAATTATTTTAGGAGTATCATAACTAAAACCTTAAAATGTGAAATAAAAAATAATACCTTTTTAACTTTTATTTAATGTTTAAAATGCAAATCCAAGTAGATTAACAGTAAATAGTTAAATGTAAGTAAATAAACAGAATTAATGATGGGCTAAAAATCTGCGGAAAATCTGCAAAATATCTGCGGAATTCTGCGCGCGCAGATTCCGTGTGGGCCTACTGATAAGGTATAATGTAGTATTACGTATGTGAATGTGTAATTTGCCACAGTTGTAAAATGCTGGATCTGGAAATTTCTTAAATTTGACTGAAAATCTTGTAAGATCCCAACATCCTCCGCTTGCTCAAAGCCTGTTTGAGTTTCTTTATTTTGAAGAAAGCTGGAATCCTGCAACCGCTGACCTCCATAATGTTTGTTTTTCCTGCTATGGAAGTTGATGCTTACAGATTTTCAGCATTCTTCAAAAATATCTAATAAAGAAACTCATAAAGATGTGTAAAAAAAAATTTGGGGGTGAACTATCCCTTTAAGAACCACTCTTTTGAGGTTTCAGACAGATTCCCTCGCTATTGCACTGACTACTGAACTAAGGAAAGGATTTAGACCCAGCAAAAAAGGTCATTTGGATTGATTCAAATTTTTTTTATTAATTATTTTCCTAATTAATTGTATTTTTTATTTCGTTAAGGAATTCTGCTGAGCTCCATCATGAGGAGGAGGGAGAAGATCTGAGGCTTGCAGAATTGTTCAGACACAAACAGGTTGGTTTTCATTCTTTAAGCTCAGTTCAGTTAGGTCCCGTTTACACTGCCAGTCAGGGCCGGCTCTGTACACTTGGGGGCCCTAAGCAGAATAATTTGGGGGTCCTAATTTGCTCTAAATAGTGGAGTGTTGCCATTGCAAACTGGCCCACAATGATTATATTGCTTATTAAATACAATTTCATAACACAACTCTCATTTTAAATCACTGTTTTTGTCAACTAGCAGCTTCAAAAATGAAGGATTAAACAATCATTATTAAAGGGACCAGTGATTTCTGCTTTGCGTCCTTCTAGAAGCAGGGGTGTCCAAACTCGGTCCTGGAGGGCCAACGTCCTGATTATTTTAGTTCCAACCCCAATCAAACACACCCGAACCAGCTAATCAAGCTCTTTCTAGGTATACAAAAACTTCAAGGCAGGTGTGTTAAATGAAGTTGGAGCTAAACTAGGCAGGACCGTGTTTGGACACCCCTGTTCTAGAATATTCTATTAATTTAGCAAACAGTATATTTTATACATTTTTTTGTATTATTTTTTTTTATAAATTCCAAAACCAAAAAACATTGAACAATATTTAGCCAAAAGTGAAAATGCATTACTAATAAAATTAAATTAAATTAATAAAATATACATTCTGAACTCATTAAGAACTCAAAAAAAATCAAAACAAGTAACATTATTCAATGCAAAGACTGATCCATAAATAATGAAGTCAATAAGCAAATAATATAAAGTAAATATCAAAAAAAAATATTAATATAAAAAAAAGCATATAAGAAAAAGGGAAACGACAAATACTGGGTTGATGTTAATACCTAAACACAAACTTTATTATTCCCTTCAGTCTCCTTCCCTGTTCCCTACATTATTTTTTTAATATAAAAAAATAGTGTTTTATAGAATTAGATTTTTTTAAATGCAGGGTCCAGAGCTTATATTAGATTATTCAGTTAGGAAATAACTTTTATAAACATGTCTCAGGAAAAATATTACCAGTGTGCAAAATGTCAGACACCATTGCATTTCAGTAAAATGTGTTTTAGACTAAAACACCGGGTCTTTAAAACCTGGAAAAAATAAAATATTTAATGTAAGTAGTTGACTTTTTAAAATTTGTAATTGCCTATTTTCCATAAATGTGCTACTCGGTTATCTTTAACATCATCATTAGTAGTTAAAAGCGATGCTAAAAATGATTTTGTGCTCGTCTCTTGTCGTAATTTTTCCTCTGTTTTTCTACGCCTGAAGAATCGTGTTAGATTAGTTTCATTTTCGCAGTCCAGTTTCCGAAATAAATCCTAATTTGAGGCAGGCAATGAAGCAAATTAGGTCATGGCTGTGTCTGCACGGGTTCTCATTCCTGTGGTGACCGGTCGATCTCGCAGGTTACCTAAGTTGAAAGAATAAACTCGAACCGTGAGAACACAGAACACGTTTGAGAAAAAATGAGGTGCTGCGAGCTTCCTGATGATCATGTGACCTTCACACGAAAACTATTTCAACTTTAATAAAATTATGATTTTTTTTTCTTTTCAGTGAAAACTAAATATTCACGTACGAAAGCACTGCCAATGAGGATAAGTTGTAAAATGCGAATAAAAACGATTTCAACAAGGAAATGGCTCAGATCACTAGCGGGTTGTGGGGGCCCCCTAGTGGCGGCGGGGCCCTAAGCAGCCGCTTAGTTCGCTTATAGGGAGGGCCGGCTATGCAGCCAGTTAAATGTGACCCAATTCCGATTATTTGCTCATATGTGACAGATCGGATCTGTTCTATGACCGTGTAAACATTAAAAAAACGCATGCATTTGGATATTCAGAGATCGGTTTCAGGCATACCTGCCAACATTTGGTTCGTAAATTCCGGGAGACCCCCCCGGGGTGGGGGGGGGGGGGGGGGGGGTTACGTCATACGCTAATTTGCATATTACTGACGTCATCGCGTTCTACCATTGCTGTTTGTTTAACAGCCTATGGTAAATAAACGGGGTATTTTATATTTGCACTACGCTTTATGTAAGCTTGTCAATTTAACTAAATTTATTGCGGTTTGAATACAGTATATCATTATAGATGAGTAGGGAATTTGCAGTAATCTCTCAGACGTAATAAACTCAGACAAGTTCTGAAACTCTCACTTAAAACATCTCTGTGCAACAAGAATAAACAGTCAAATTAAATTGTTAAAATAAAGGAGAAGCAGATCGTGTTGACTGTACAAGGGAAATACCTTCAAACTGCCACCTGTTCTAAATCATTTGTCGTCGGTACGCAGAGAGGTCACCCGCATCACCCGTAGCTCGTTGAGAAGAGTAGGGACGGTACAGTAATGGACAAACGACAGTCTATAAAAATCGCCAGTAACACACAAAAAAGTCGCTAGATTTGTCGCTAGTCGCTTTTTTGAAAATTTGTCGCTAAATTGGCAACACTGGCGCTAACTGAAGAGCGGGGAGCGGGAGGGGTGAGAGGTTTGGGGAGATGGGGGCGCGCGAACTGTAGCGCGCGACCGGAAGAGCACAAGCACCAAGTTTCAGCCCGGACTGTACCAAAATGCTGAGGAGCGGGGGAATACGGGAGACTCCCGGGAAAAACGGGAGTGTTGGCAGGTATGGTTTCAGGCCTCCTTTATATGTGGAAATAAATCAGATATCAATTGGGTGTGTGACAATGCGACTATCATGTAAACAGGCATTTATTGAGGCAGTCCGTTTTGTTCATCATTAAACTTGCGCCCATTGTGGTACTTCTCCGCGGTTTAATGACGTAGAAGGAAGAGCGTGTGTGGAGACACAGACGCGGTAAACAACAACAACAACAGAGGAAATATGGTGGAGGAAAGTGGTCAGTGGTCGACGACAGAAGTTACCTGCCTTCTTGCCCTGTGGGGAGATGAGTGAGTGGAGGACACCATATATAAACCGTAGGCGCAAGCTGCGATGATGGCCCTTTCTCTCCTCCGCCTCAAAATCATTTTTAAGTTGGCCGAACTTTGCATATTTCACAGCGCTAAAAGCAAGACAATTTCTTCCATCGTGGCTAGTGTGGTGCAGATGATAGAACCCGCTTTTAAGCATGTGCGACGTCGTAAATTGTATGGCAAGTGTAAACACATGAATCGGATATGGGTCACAATTAAAAACGTGTAAACGTAGGCAACAAATCGGAATTGGGCATCAAGACCTGACAGTGTAAACCGGACCTTATTTAAGTGTGTAGTTGACTGAAAAATAATTTACTCAGGTTTCTTAAATTTGGATTAACTCACATTTCTTGTTTCCCTTCAGACCTGATACCACTGACAGAAGAAAGGGAAGAACAAGGAGAAATGGAATTGAACGATCCGTACAAGCATCTAGGTTTTGTAATTAATGACAAATCTCATTTCACCAGCAAGGAAAGCGGGAAGAGTTTTGATAGCGCAGGAACCTTTAAAGACCACTTGAAAATTCTGTCTGGAGAGAAGCCTTTC
This sequence comes from Danio kyathit, assembly GCA_903798195.1. NCBI lineage: Eukaryota > Metazoa > Chordata > Actinopteri > Cypriniformes > Danionidae > Danio > Danio kyathit. The sequence continues at coordinate 47,837,212 of LR812522.1, read as the reverse complement.
ACTTGCCAAGAGTGTGGATGTAGTTACACTACAAAAGGAAATCTTAAAGTTCACATGAGAGTTCACTCCGGCGAAAAAACCTTTAACTGCCCTGTGTGCGGAAACACGTACGCTAGAAAAGGAAGCCTTGATACCCACATGAGGGTTCACTCTGGAGAAAAACTGTTCAACTGCCCGATGTGTGGAAAGAATTACTCCTCAAAAGGAAACCTTGATGCCCACATCAGAATTCACTCTGGAGAGAAAACGTTTAACTGCCAGGTGTGTGGAAACAATTACTCTACAAAAGGAAATCTGAAAAGCCACATGAGAATCCACTCTCGAGGGAAGACTGGCGCAAGTTGTCAGTGTGGCACATGCTCTGTTTGCCAAGCAAACCTTGCTCTCCATAACACACTTCACAGTGGAGAGTCTTTTACTTGTCAGGAGTGCGGCAAAAGTTACAGTACGAAAGGAAATCTAAAGGTCCACATGAGAATTCACTCCGGAGAGAAGCCGTTTGCTTGCCAGGAGTGTGGAAGATGTTGCTCCACAAAAGGAAACCTGAAAGTCCACATGAGAATCCACTCCGGAGAGAAGCCGTTTTCCTGCATGTTGTGTGGAAGTAGATTCAGTACAAAAGGAAACCTTGACGTTCACATGAGAGTTCACTCCGGAGAGAAGCCTTACGCGTGTGTTCAGTGCGGAAAGTGCTTTAAATGCCAAGGAAACCTTTCTCTCCATTTGATCATTCACACGGGAGAGAAACCGTTCACCTGCCAACAGTGCGGGAAACGATTCAACAAGAAGGGAATCCTTAAAAGCCACATGAACGTCCACAACAAGGAGACCTCGAAATTTTATCGAACAAAGCGACCGTTCGAGTTCACATGAGGATTCACTTGGAACAGAACCCTTCATCAATGTGGCAAAAGTTTCAGACTTGATCATTTAAAATGACAATAGTTCACTCGAGAGACTAAAAGTTACAACGGTTCACTCAAGAGAATGCACTTAGAGGTCGTTACCTGCAACGTGATTTGTTAACTCTTGTCTTTATATTGCTTTTATAAATTATATTGCTTGTTGTCAGTGTTAGGTTGAACCCATGGTTCTGGTTTAAATATCCTTGCTTAATACCTAATAAAAGAGATTTGATAACGGTTCAGTTATTCGTAAGATTGCAGATTTGATTCAGATGTCTAGATTAAGTTGCCTGAAAATACCCTGTTCACGGTTGTTGTTTTAAACAGGATGTATTGATAGTCTTATACACTCACCATCCACTTTATTAGGTACACCTTACTAGTACCGGGTTGGACCCCGTTTTGCCATCAGCGCTGCCTTAATCCTTCGTGGCGTAGATTCAACAAGGTACTGGAAATATTCCTCAGAGATTTTAGTCCATATTGACATGATAGCGTCATGCATTTGCTGGAGATTTGTCGGCTGCACTTCCATGATGCGAATCTCCCGTTCCACCACATCCCAAAGGTGCTTTATTGGATTGAGGATCTGGTGACTGTGGAGGCCATTTGAGTACAGTGAACTCATTGTCATGTTTAGGAAACCAGTCTGAGATGATTCGCGCTTTATGACATGGTGCGTTATCCTGCTGGAAGTAGCCATCAGAAGATGGAGACACTGTGGACATAAAGGGATGGACATGGTCAGGAACAGTACTCGGGTAGGCTGTGGCGTTGACACGATGCTCAATTGGTACTAATGGGCCCAAAGTGTGCCAAGAAAATATCCCCCACACCATTACACCACCACCACCAGCTTGAACTGTTGATACAAGGCAGGATGGATCCATGCTTTCATGTTGTTGAAGCCAAATTTTCACTCTAAAATCCGAATGTCGCAGCAGAAATCGAGACTCATCAGACCAGGCAACGTTTCTCCAATCTTCTATTGTCCAGTTTTGGTGAGCCTGTGCGAATTGTAGCCTCAGTTTCCTGTTCTTAGCTGACAGGAGTGGCACCCGGTGTGGTCTACTGCTGCTGTAGCTCATCCGCCACAAGGTTGGACATGTTGTGCATTTAGAGATGCTCTTCTGCAGACCTTCTTCTGCAAGTTTGACAGCTTCGGCCACAATGTTCTTTACCACAACCCTCTTACTCTGTTTGCCGCAAGAAATCAAAGCCTGCCCCGAATTAATATTCACATATTCGGTCTATTATATAATATATATAAATAGACCTACAAGTAAACTCTTCCCTGTGGATGATCTCTGACCTACTTTCAGCTCAACCTGAGTTTAAAGATCTGAATTTCTGCAATTTTAAATTTCAGAATATTGAATTTGATGTTCCTAATTTCTTCAAACTGCACGTTTACGAACGGAACACCTGCAGTCTAGCAATTCAGAATACACGTCTATAAAAATCGTCCTTAAAATCAGATGTCTTCTATTTCAAATGTTCAAAGTTCAGGTAAGAGCGGCATGGTGGCTCAGTGGTTAGCACCGTCGCTTCACAGCAAGAAGGTTGCTGGTTCAAGTCCCGTCTGGGCCAGTTGGCATTTCCGTGTGGAGTTTGCATGTTCTCCCTGTGTTCGCGTGGGTTTCATAACTTTTCACGGCCTTTGTTTAACACTCCGGTAACCTTGCCTTAACCGAGAGTTCAGGAAATTTGAAGGTGAGTTAACATTGCCTTCTGAGATGCACCACAGGGTTTCATATATTCATATTGTGTTCTAACATTTTACAAATATGTATTGTGCTTTGATATTTACAGTGCTCAGCATATATAAGTGCACCCCTCACAAATCTATCTTTTAAATTCATATTTTTAATAGGAAGCTCCACAATATTATATTTGTGCATATACATTAGATTAGTCAATACTGAAGCCAAATCTGGAGCTTGTCGAACAAAATAACTTACGATAACGGTCCAAAAACTAGTACAGCCAAATTTATATGTTATAGAAAAATATTAAATACAAATTTAAAAAGGAAAAAAAAAATCAAGAGAAGCAAAAAAAAATAAAAACATTTAGTTTTTTTTTTTTTAAATATTTTGCTTGAATTTAATTGTATTATCCTACCATTTTTAAATATGTTTGGTGAGTAAAATATTATTTTAATAAATATATCTGTTCAATAAATCTGTTTTGTTTAAATACACCAAAATACATGACCTATATTCACTGAGAAATGAATAAAAATATTTTGTACTCCGTAGACAGATAGATCTGTTATTTTAGACCTTAGTTGTGAATAGAGCTTTTAGTTTGGTATTTTGAAATGACGTCATATGTTAGAGCGATCAGATTTTTTTTTTGTGAATAGGACTTTTATTTTGGTATTTTAAAATGACGTCATTTGTTTGCGCCGCGTTTCTGCATCTGTTGTGACTTGGCTGGAGAAAGGTTTGTGTTGCATTCATTAAAACGGCTTTTAAGCAATGAGAATCTCTTATTAAATATCACCGTAACACTCTTATGGTAAAAGTGTAGCGATCTTAAAGTATTTGACGCGTTGACTACTTTATAAGACCGTAATGTTGTACTACAAATAACGTGGTTAAAATATGGTAAGTGTACAGTTCGCTGGTGAGTAGCATGGTTTAACTACAATACACCTTTAGTTTTTTGTAGTCGTTTATATTTTTGTGAGGGGTAAAAGTGTATGTAACATCGCAGTGCTTCATCAAACATGTATTAACGAGACATTTTGTGAATAACAGCGTCTCTTTGTAGCGTGAATCAGTTCTTTCTTGATTATGAATTCAGTCACAGCTAAATAGTTCGAGACAAACGGAGCTTTATCATACTCAGCCAAGTCCCACATCAAAAATACCACAGTAAAAACATGCTATAGTAACACAACTATAATCAAACGAGCTAACATCGTGTTTTTCTACAATATAAGGTAAATCATACTACAATACACCACAGTTTACTGTAGTGAAGTTTACATTACAGTTCATCAGTTACTACAGTAATACTGGAGCATTCAATAACGTAGTCGTATATTCTATAATAACAGTCATTTATAGTTTATTTCATGTGGACTGCATCAATTGTTTGACATAATACATCTGTTATTGCAGTATGTCATAACTAAAATTGGTGTCTGCATAATTTACAGCTACAGTAGTCTAATCATGTGATTTAAGACCCCTCAGACTCCCTTAGCAGTGTACAAACGTTACCAAAACACAGCAAGCGGTTTAATTTGTGTTTTTTTTCTTCTGTTTATTAATATAGTTAATCGTAAAATGAGAAAAATTCTGTCGTAATTTGCTCCCCTGCACTTGTTACAAACGTTTTTTTCTGCTGAACACAAAAAAATATTGATACACCAGAGTTTATGGTCATATTCGACATCAACATTCTTTATAACTCTCAAACTTTGGTTGTGATGGATTGTGTAGCTTGTTTCATATCCAAACAATTACCAGCATCTGAAAAGGTGTGAACCAAATGGCTTAAGGCTGATGTATACTTCTGTGTCAAGCGCAGGGTTGTTGCTAGATCGGATACGGTTGCGGAAGTTAACGACTTATATTATTTATTAAATTTCCCGTTTATTGTATTTTATTAACGTCTATCCCTACCTCAACCATAAACCCAACAGTCACAGTAACAGTAGTTGTACAGAGTATTATTTATGCTATCTATTAAATTACCCAATAAATTTTATTTTATTAACGCCTACCCCCACCCCTAAACCCAACCGTCACCTGTAAAAATATGAATTATTGTTATAGTGTCTTTTAAAAAATGCTGCTATATTGATGTGCATATCGCACTTCCGATATAGACTTTACCCCAGCGCAGCCTTCGCGTAGTCGCGTGGCCCTCGTCGTGGCTGTCGCCGACCGCACCTTTCAAAAAATGTAACTACACATCGCAACGATGCATATCGCAAGCTCTGTGATTAGTCGGCTTGGTAGAGTATCCTAGATCGGATACGGTTGCGGCCGGAAGTTAACGAGAATCACATTATTTATTAAATTTCCCATTTATTGTATTTTAATAACGTCTATCCCTACCTCAACCCTAAACCCAAGCGTCACAGTAACCTAAAACCAGTAGTTGTACCGACTATTATTTATGCTATCTATTAAATTACTTAATAAATTTTATTTTTTAACGCCTACCCCCACCCCTAAACTTAACCATCACAGTACTGTAAGAATAGGAATTATTGTTATACAGCGTCATAAAAAAATGCTGCTATATTGATGTGCATATCGCACTTTCCAGAGCAGGCTTTGCGCGGTCGCGTAGCCCTCGTCATAGCTGTTGCCTTTAAAAAATGTAACTACACATCACAACGCTGCATAGCGCAAGTTCTGTGATTGGTCGGCTTGGTAGAGCTGACGAGTGTGGGTGGGGGTGAGAGCCTCGCGAACCCGTTGGAACGAGTGTTTACAATTGTCGAGTCCTGTGATAGAGCTCCAGATGGAAACTGTTGTTTTGTGTTCAACTTATGATTAAAGTTATTGCACGTCGGCCGGTTCCCGCCTCAGAATGAGCAAGTTTTAGCTACTTGTACATTAAGACTTGTTGCTAGATCAGATACGGTTGCGGCCGGGAGTTAACGAGAATTATTTATATTATTTCCCATTTATTGTATTTTATTAACGCCTACCCCTAAACCTAACCGTCACAGTACTGTAAAAATATGAGTTATTGTTATACAGTGTCATAAAAAATGCTGCTATATTGATCGCACTTCCGGCCGGCTGCATATCCGATCTAGACTTTACCCCGGCGCAGCCTTCGCGCGGTTGCGTAGCTGTCGCCAACGCGCACCTTTTAAAAAATTTAACTACACGTCGCAACGATGCATATCGCAAGCTCTGTGATTGGTCGGCTTGGCAGAGCTGACGAGTGTGGGCGGGGCTGAGAGCCTCGCGAACCCGTTGGAGCGAGTGTTTACAAGTGTCAAGTCCCATGATAGAGCTCCAGATATAAACTGTTGTTTTGTGTTCACCTTATTATTAAAGTTGTTGCACGTCCGCCGGTTCCCGCCTCAGAATGAGTGAGATTTAGCTACTCGTACATTAAGGGTTGTTGCTAGATCGGATACGGTTGTGGCCGGAAGAGAGTTATTTCTATTTATTAAATTTCCCATTTATTGTATTTTATTAACGTTTATCCCTACCTCAACCCTAAACCAAACCGTCACAGTAACCTAAAACCAGTAGTTGTACTGACTATTATTTATGCTATCTATTAAATTACCCAATAAATTGTATTTTTAACACCTACCCCCACCCCTAAACCCAACCGTCACACTACTGTAAAAATATTAAATACAGTTTCAGAAAAAAATGCTACTATAATTAAGGTGCATATCGCACTTCCGGCCGGCTGCGTATGCGATCTAGACTTTACCTACATTAAGGTAGCGTTCAGAAAAAACAAAACACCAGCAAAGAAACTCGACACAGAGGAACATAACATAACCTACTGCCAGCTAGTGTTTCGGAAGTGTTATTGCAGAGCAACACAAACAGCACACACAGAAGTATAAATGTACGACTACGCGCAAGGCATGCGCCGTGGGTCACGCCGATCACTCGACGCAGAAGTATAAACCAGCCTTTCCAGATTACCATTTGGGTAATCTCTAGGGGGCTCATATTCTTTGTTGTAACTGGTATAAAGTAGTGTCTCACGGACAGAACTTGAAGACTGACGGGTTAACATTGATGCTGAGGAACTGTACTATTCACTGTCCTCAAAGTCTTCTCCCTGTAGGGACTTTGGTCAGCTTACTTATTTGATGTATTAGAGCACAGGTGTCAAACTCAGTTCCCGAAGGGCCGCAGCTCTGCACACTTTAGTTCCAACCCTGCTTTAACGCACTTAAGCCGCGGTCACACTGCACTTTCTCCCCATAGACTTCCATTCATACGTACGTGAATGCGTTAGGCCGGAAACGCAAGCTCGTGCGACAAGTTTCGCAAGTTCAAGCTTGGTGAACTCTGCGAAATCGCATCACTTGATTGCGTGAAACCAATCGAGGATCAAAACATGACCTCTCTGGACAGAAATTTAAAACATGGAGCAATCGCTCGCTTTTTTCATGTCTAATCATCTTATTTAATCCCGCCCCTTCTCACAGCGCTGTACTACAGAATTTCGCATGCTCAAATTCTAGTGTGACCGCAGCTTTACCTGTAGGTTTCAAACAAGCAGGGAGGACTCAATGAGTTTGATCAGGTGAGTTTAATTAGGGTTAAAGCTAAACTGTGCAGAGATGTGGCCCTCCAGGAACTGGATTTGACACGTGTATTAGAGTAATCTAAAACATTGGTGAGCCACCCAAAATCGGTTAAGCCAAATACAGCAAAATCTATCATTTTTTTTAAATTGGCGTGTTGTTGTTATCCAGCCTTTAAAGCATTCTCATCTCAAACAGAAAAGCTCCCGCTGAAGCGACCATAAAGATGGAGTTCGTTAAAGAAGAAGACGTGAAGATTGAAGACGTGAAGATTGAAGAAACGTTCATAGTCAAACATGAAGACCCTGAGGAACAAACAGGTTGGTTATCTCTATCACTTTGAGCAGGGCTTAATTTGTGCCTGAACACGCCGGATCCGACACCTCTGAAATCTGATCCGGCACCTCATTTTACCGATCCCCCTCCTCAACCGCCCTCTCCCCAGTCCGCTGTTCACTTTCTTCCGCGACTCCCCAACCCTCTTCACTTTCGTCCGCGACACCTCGAAATATACAAAATAATTCTTGGAAAACCAAAGGCCCCAGAATACATCAAACAAAACCATAGAAGGAACTGAAATGACATGTAAATCTGGGCAATACAGAGTTCTTTTATAGTTTGTTTGGACTTGGGGGAGATTGTTTTGGCTCCTAAACACCTTTGAGCTTCCCATTGGTCTGTTATAATTATGCAATCAGTGGGCGATTCCTGGAACGCCACCTTCTTTTAATCTGCGATTTCGTTCCCCGATTCCACGGGGCTCCAGACAGGAGATTATAGTTGAGTAGCAGAGTAGTACAGATGTATCTGCCCCTGTAAGTTTGCTCACAGAGAAAATAAACTCAGATTGGGTCAACACCAGCTCATCACACAGTGACTTTTCTGAGTTTTTACACACCCAAAATTCAATTCATGTTTATTTCTATGCCAATTTTACAATGTGGATTGCGTCAAAGCAGCTTCACATAGAAGTTCTAGTAAACTGAATCTCAGTCCAGTTTTCAGAGTTGAAGTTTAGTTCAGTTCAGTGTGGTTCAATTTTCACTGATGAAAGTCCAAACACTGAAGAGCAAATCCATCCATGCGCAGCTCCACAAATGAAGAACAAACTTCACCAATTGACGAAAGTGAAGGGAAAAAAAACCTAGAGAGAAACCAGGCTCAGTTGGGTAAGACCATTTCTCCTCTGGCGAAACTTCTTGTGCAGAGCTGCAGTTTAGGCGCCGGAGGCTCGAGAACGCTGGACGTCCATCGTGGAGAAGCTGCAGGTGTGAGTAGGTCACTGGCGGGCTTACGAGATCAGTGCAGCGACTCGTCTGTCACTGGGTTCTTTCAGGAATCGGTCGCAAAAATGGAAATAGACAACAATGTAAAGATGTGAAGTGCCGCGGTGGCACTTCTCATGGTAAAGGCTGTTTGCCATGCGTTTATGAAACTGTTCTTCTCACTCAGCCTTCATCGTTGTGTTTAGGGGTATCTTAACAGTACTCAAAGCCTTATTCAGAGATTTAACTTTTACGAATGTTTGAAAGCGACACAAACACTTCAAATCAAAAATTATTGTGCACCAAAGAAGAGACTCTGACTCTCGGCTTCTGTCAAGCTGAGCTGTAACGTGTTGTAAGAGGTGTCATCATATTAAGTGTGTCATCTTCAGAGATGGGAAGTATTCATTCATTCATTGTCTTGTCGGCTTAGTCCCTTTATTAATCCGGGGTCGCCACAGCGGAATGAACCGCCAACTTATCCAGCACGATTTTACGCAGCGGATGCCCTTCCAGCCGCAACCCATCTCTGGGAACATCCACACACTCATTCACACTCGTACACTACGGACAATTTAGCTCATCCAATTCACCTGTACCGCATGTCTTTGGACTGTGGGGGAAACCGGAGCACCCGGAGGAAACCCACGCGAACGCAGGGAGAACATGCAAACTCCACACAGAAACGCCAACTGACCCAGCCCAGCCGAGGTTCGAACCTGCGACCCAGCAACGTTCTTGCTGTGAGGCAACAGCACTACCTACTGCGCCACTGCGTTGCCCAGATGGGAAGTAACGAAGTACAAATACTTCATTAGTGTACTTAAGTAGATTTTTTTCTGGTATCAGTACTTCAGGCTCTCACGCACCGTATGTAGGCTAGCTTATGAAGATTACTATGAGAAAGGCAAGGATGACTACGCAGATGAGACGGAGGGAGACCGAGGCAAATTTAACATAACTGATGCTTCCCTGTTTACACGGAAATAACATACATTTTGCTCGATCAGATCACAAGTTAGAGCAGGGGTGTCAGACTCCATTCCTAGAGGGCCGCAGCCCTGCACAGTTTAGTTGCAACCCTGGTCCAACGCACCTACCTCTAGGTTTCAAACAAGCCTGAAGGACTCAATTAGTTTGATCAGGTGTGTTTATTTAGGATTGGAACTAAACTGTGCAGGCCCTCTAGGAACTAAGTTTGACACCCGTGAGTCAAGCCGCGGTCACACTGGACTTTTCCCTTTATAGACTTTCATTCACACGCATGAGAATGCGTCAGACCGGAAACGCAGGGTCATGCGTCAGATTTCGCAGGTTGCTGCGGCGCAAAGTTCAAACTTGGTGAACTCTGACCTGCGAAATCGCATCACTTGACTGCGTGAGACCAATCCAGGATCAAAACATGACCTCTCTGAACAGAAATTTAAAACATGGCGCAATCGCTCGCTTTTTTTAATGTCTAATCAGCTTGTTTAATCCCGCCCCTTTTTGCAGCGCCGTACGACAGAATTTCGCAAGCTAAAACTCTAGTGTGACCGCGGCTTTAGAGTCTTTTGTCCACTTCCGATTATACTGCACGGGATTTCTCTGGTCCACCTACCTATCCTCACTCACTTTCCTTCAGCTTGGTCCATGATTTATCAGGGGTCGATACAGCAGAATGAACCACCAGTTATTCCAGCATATGTTTTACGCAGTGGATGCCCTTCCAGCCACAACCCAGTACTGGGAAACACCCATACACTCACATTCATACATGCACTTATACCAGGGGTGTCCAAACTCAGTCCTGGAGGGCCGGTGTCCTACAGATTTTAGCTCCAACTTGCTTCAACACACCTGCAAGGATGTTTCTAGAAAGCCTAGTAATTAGCTAGCCCAGGTGTGTCTGATTGGGGTTGGAAATAATCTTTAAAAGACACTGGCACTCCAGGATCAAGTTTGGTCACCCCTGACTTATACACTAGGGCCAATTAGGTTTATCTTTTCACCCATACCGCATGTCTTTGGACTATGGGGGAAACGGGATATTTACCTACCTAGTGAAACTAAAACGTGTAATAATGGGTACTTTTTACTCAAGTACATTTTTGAAGCCGTACTTTACTTTTACTTGAGTACAAAAGTGTAATCAGTACTTCAACTCTTACCAGAAACGCACAGACCAGAGACATAACGAGGAAGAGAATGTCTCAGTTACGGTTATTGCTAGAAGGGATACAGCTGCGGCCGAAAATTAACGATGATCATTTATATTATTTATTAAATTACCCATTAATTGCATTTTATTAACGTCTGTCCCTACTCCAGTCTTCACAGTTATGTCAAAACACTATAACAAGAATCATTTATTGAATTACCCATTTAATTGTATTTTATTAACATCTACCCCAACCTTATGCCCGATTCATCAGCGTCAACGCTTGACCGAGGGCGTGTCTGAAGTTGGGGCTGACGCGATTGTCATAGCAGCGTCAGCCAATGAAATTAGTCAGCAATCGGCTACTGTCTGAGCTGGTGTATTTGCATAAAGAGATCTCATTGGCTGACGCGTCTGTTGGTGCTTGAAAAGTTGAGAAATTCCCAACTTCTGCAGCGAGCAACACCTCTGAAGCGGCGCAGACGGACCCACAATGCAGTTCCTGTTAAGTATTGTTGTACGGTGTCACAAAAATGATGTTATATTGATGTATCCGCAGCTGTATCCCATCTAGACTTTACCCTCATTCACTAGTCAGAAAGCAGAATTAAGGTTTAAAGCGCATTAATACAGTGGTAACATTAAAACCTGATTCATACTTCAGCGTCGAGTGATCGATGTACCCGTCGGCACATAGCTGATACTATTGTGAGCATTTAGACTATTGCGTTCCTTCTGCGCTGAAATAATGCGTCTGAAACGCTAGCAAGCAGTGGAGTTTCAATGCTGCTATTTTGGGTTTTCATGGGAAATGCGTGTAGCATTAGCTCAAACCCACACTCATTGATGAAAGAAAGAGGTGGGAATCGGAGAACGTTCACTTTATTTATAAAGTAAACACAAAGCAAAAATATCCATCTGGAGTTTCTCCGCAATACTCGACTCGTGGGAATTGTGGAGCTGCGCATCGATGGATTTGCTCTTCAGTGTTTGGACTTTCAACATTTGAAATTTGAACCACACTAAACTGAACTGAACTTCAACTCTGAAATCTAGACTGACACAGATTCAATTTACTAGAACTTCTATGTTAAATTGCTTCGACACAATCTACATTGTAAAAGATTAGTGCTGCGTCCGAAACCACATATTTCCATACTGTATAGTACACTAAAATCAGTATGTGAGCCGAGTAGTATGTCCGAATTCATAGAATTCGAAAACTAGTATGCGAGAAGTACCCGGATGACTTGCTACTTCCGGCAAGATTCTGAAGTGCGCATCCCATGCATGCTGCGCTATCCCATGATGACCCGCGAGAGAATTCATAATTGGGAGTGAAGCGACGCAACTGATCCAGGTAGGTCACGTGACCATGACAAAACGGTGGATGTAGTTCGTCTGAATTCCATTCATACTTCTCACATTCGTACTGTATAGAACGTACTTTTCTAACGGCCGAGTAGTATGTTTAAATTCAAATGCAGTACCTACTGAGTAGTAGGCGGTTTCGGACGAAGCCAAAGATAAATTGACTCTTGTTGAGCATTGGAACTACCAGAATTTAGTGATGTGCGGATCGATACTAAAATATCGATATCTCCGATACCAGCTTTGTATGTTCTAGAATCGATTATCTTATCAAAATATCGATATTTCAGCCATTTGGAGCAAATATATAGTTTATTGGAACTAGAAATACAGTGGAAAGTAACCACAATTACCCTAGTTTATTTGAATAATGCCAACTTAGTCGGAACTACTTGTTCTTCCGCCTGCCAAGTCATGTGCGTAATATGGCACTGTACAACTGCAGAGCATGCTAGCTAGCCACTCAGTCCGCTGGCACATGTAGTTCAGTCATGCCGTCATTGGATATGGGTGACCGCAAGCGAAGTTATGTGTGGAGCTACTTCACTTCCATAAACTCAAACCATGCGGTTTGTGACAAGTGTAACAATACAGTGAGGTACTGTGGTAATACCACAAACCTAATCAAACATCTACATATAAATCACAAGACAGAACATGACTAGGCGGTCAGAAGAGGCACAGGTGCTGCTAGGGCGAGACAGACATCCCTTTCAGAGTCCTTAGGTGCAGCAGGCAGGCACTATCCAGGTACAGAGGGAGAAAATGTGGCTGTATTTTGGGGGCTTGGGTTTTTGTGACATGATAAAACACTTTAAAGTACTAGACTAGACACTTTTAAGTACACTACTTGTTACTTAAATTTCCCAAAGAGTAATTTTTTGGGGCAAAGTATCGTTATGGCCGATACTCGCCTTCATTTTACATGGTAACAGATCGATTAGGAAACCAGTGGCATCACTACCAGAGTTCTTTACACAAAATACTTGAATAACAACAATAAAAATGATTCAACCATCAGTTCATTTAAACCAAGCTGTAATTCTCAAATCTACAAGAATATTCTAAATATACTATCACAAAGCCTACTGTTATATCCTCGTCCTCACTCCCTAATAACGTGCTCTACTTTCAATAGGGAAAGAAACCACCTCCATCCAAATCAAGGTGAACGTAGTGAGGGGTCTGCTGGAGGAGTACAGCACATCTCGATGTCCCTCTGCAGTTGGCTGTCCTGCTTTGGAGACTCCTCTGCGCCTTACAGACAGGCACTTCCCATCTTTAGTACCTCAGACCGTTTCCCAGGGCAGCCGGACCAGACGACACTGCAAGGTCTGCCTCTCCGGGACACGCAAGGACAAGCGGAGACGCCTGACCAAATACATGTGCATGCAGTGCAACACTCCCTTGTGTGCCGTCCCGTGTTTTGAGGAGTACCACACACTGACGCATTATTAAGCATGTAACGATATAGGAAACGTTTTCTTTTGTATTATACTTTTTTTAGCATGTATGTACAGATTTTCAATTATACATCGTATGTAAATTTAATATGTTTTGTAAATTTTGCACAAAAACAACTCTCTATACTTTACAAACAACAAGATGTGATTTATAGACTACAGGAATTGAAAAAATTTACTAAAACGTCTGTAAAATGTGCATTTCGTGATTTGAAAACTGGTCTGAAAATCTAAAAAAACTCAAACTGATTAAACTTTGATTCCAATTGTGTCGTTTTGGTGACTGTCGCTTTAAATTCAAATCAGACTGTGCTCAAATCAGTGCTCAAATCAGAGCTACAAATGCCTGTGCATCAGCATAGTGGCAGATTCAAAAACAAGACTAACGTCTTATGCTAACGAGGAAGAGATCATATATATATATATATATATATATATATATATATATATATATATATATATATGTTAAAAACTGGAATTTTTTTCTACACAGTTTTGCTGTTTGTCCACAGGAAAATGCTGTGTCAGGTGACTGAATCTGTCTGAAAACTTCTGCCAGGGTGAAGATTTTCCAAAACTCTGGGTACAGTGTGGTCATGTGGACACTACAATCTTCGCCTCATGACGTTAGCGTGACTGATATTTTCTCCTTTCTGATTGGCCAACACAGCTGGGTTCACATCAAACACTGAAGACGCAAATAAGGCAACATCGCATATTTTTTGTCTTGTTTGTCCACAATGTTTGTTTGTTCATTTCTTCAGAATAGGTCTCAAACTCGATTCCTGGAAGGCCACAGTTTTGCTCCAACCCTATTCTGATGCTGTGTTCACACCAGATGCGGAACGCGCGAATAAATTGCGACATTTTAAGTTTACTCGCTTCATTCGCACGTCAAGTTCACTTCACAATAGGCACGAATTCGTGTCATGGGCAGGGCTTCTGTCTGCCCAGTCACTCTAGCTTCGATGGTAAATGGCTAACGGATTTTATTGAGAAAGTAGCTCTGCTTTATGAAGGCTGAAAAACAGCGTGTATTGGTTCGGCGCCGTGTCTGAGTGCACTAGATCAGGGGTGCTCAATCCTATTCCTGGAGATCTACCTTCCTGCAGATTTCTGTTGCAACCCATATCAAACACACCTGCCTGTAATTATCAAGTGCTGTTCAGGGCCTAATTAATTGGTTCAGGTGTGTTTGATCAGGGTTGGAGCTGAACTATGCAGGAAGGTAGATCTCCAGGAACAGGATTAAGCACCCCTGCACTAGATCCTTTCAGAGGTGCACCCAGCTCTTTGAGTTCATCAACTCCTCCAGAAACTGTACCTGGACGATGGAGGCTTTCAGCGGTGCTTCAGACTGAGCAGAGCCCAGTTTGATGAACTGTTGTCCAGTGTCAGCAAGAGGATTTCCCCTGCGGACACCAACAACAGGCGGTATGTCATAATCGCGCCCCTACAAGAGAAAGCTCCTGATTGGTAGATGTGGCGCGAATGTCCACTGAAGTTCAGATTTTTCAACTTGAGCGATTTGCGTCGCTTCATTCGCATGAATCACGTCATTCGAGGCGCCCCATTCGCGCGTATCACATGGCAGGATGTCTATTTGCGTCTTTGCATTGACTTAACATGTAAATCCCTAGCGCTTGACACTTCATTCGCGTCTGGTGTAAACGCAGCATAACACAGCTGATCCAAACAGTCAAGGCGTTCCAGAGTAGTCTTGAACACCTCGATTAATTGCATCAGGTATATTTTCCATTTTTAAAGAAGTTTGTTGTCCTAACCGTCTGTGACGATGAAAACGTTTCGGTTTTAGAATCGGATATTTCTGTGACGTCTCGGCTGCAATATATATATAGCAGGGCGTCACGGTGGCACAGTGGGAAGCACAATGGCCTCACAGCAAGAAGGTCGCTGGTTAAAGTCCTGGCTGTGTCAGTTGGCATTTTTGTGTGGAGTTTGAATGTTCTCCCCGTGTTGGCGTGGGTTTCCTCCGGGTGCTCCGGTTTCCCCCACAGTCCAAAGACATGTGGTACAGGTGAACTGAATAAGCTAAATTGGCCATAGTGCATGTGTATGGGTGTTTCCCAGTGTTGGGTTGCGGCTGGAAGGGCATCCGCTGCGTAAAACATATGCTGGATAAGTTCGTGGTTCATTCCCTGATTAAAAAAGGGACTAAGCTGAAATGAATGAAGGATACATTATAGCCTATATAATATTTAATTGAACAATATTCAGTGACACTGACTTGAGTAAAAAATACTAGCATATGAAATAATGTTGATCATTAAAATAATGTTAATCGAATTGGAAACCTATGAATCGAAAATATTCACAGCCCTACCCATACCTGCCAACACTCCCGTTTTTCCCCGGGAGTCTCCCGTATTTTAGACCCATCTCCCGTAATGTTTTGTCTCCCGTAAAACTACCGGAATCACTGACAAGGGGCATCCCTATATGCTCTCATGCTTGGGCTGAATTCAGTTTTTGCTACTTCCTCAATAATGTGCCAATCGGTTGATTGATGAGGCTAGCCAAAAACCCAAATTATGCCATGGCTGGTTTTAGAAAGGTTTCTTGGAAAGGGAGATGTGTTACAGAGTTCTCCACAGTAAACAAGTCTTCCTGTTCTTTTGATAGTTATCCTAAAATCACAGTTGTTCTCACCCCAGTATATTTCATCCCACACAAGATCTCTCTCTCTCTCTCTCAAGATATTCCTAATTAATATATTATGATTTGACTGAGCTGGCTGGAATTTAGCCAATAGATCTAGAGTAAATTTAGTAGGCTAAACCTAGGCATAAACTACAATAAATTCAGTAGACTAAAATATGAAGTTAAAGGCATTTTAGTCCAAACTAAATTTAAATTGCGGTCAAAAACTGTCCCAGAGACCTCACCATTTTGCACAGTTGTCAGCGTTTGTGACTTGTCTCTGTAACCCCCCCCCGCCTGTCCTACTGCACCCAACCCGCTCCGAGCTGGGATCAAACTGGCGACATTCCGCATGGGAGTCGGTTGCTCTAACAGGGAGGCTAAAGACCATGGCCTCTAGCGTCTGTCGTTAGAGCACCTTCAGAGGTCAGAGGAGTGAGGTTTACCTGCACAGCACTTCACTACATGGCCTCCGTTACACTCACCTCCCTAAACCTCACTCCCATCCAGGTTACGGCACTAATGTAACCCCGCCGGTCCTACACCACCCAACCCATTCTGAGCTGGGATCGAACCGGCGATTCTCGGCATGGGAGTCGGTTGCCCTAACAAGGAGGCTAAAAATCATGGCCTCTAGCGTCTGTCGCTAGAGCACCTTCAGAGGTCAGAGGAGTGAGATTTACCTGCACAGCACTTCGCTAGCTGGCCTCCGTTACATCTCCTTCACCAAACACACCTGATGCAGATCATCAACTCATTAGCAGAGACTGAAAGAAATGTAATGAGTATGACAGACAAAGGAACGTGGTTGAGAAACACTGCGCTACCCCATAGTGACATAGTACAAATGCAAAAAATAACATCAGTATATATAAAAAAAACGTTTATCATCTATTACTGAACCAGCCAATGTTGATTTGTCCGAGTCATCATGATGCATCGAAGTCAATTTATTTTGACACCCATAGTGAGATTCCATCTAGATCTCGATAAACTCCCCCAACTTATTTCTGGCTAATGACAGCTATAGGGATGGCTATAGAGAGATATACGGTTTACTAATGCTGCGTTCACACCAGACGCGGAAGAAGCGTCAAGCGTGAGTGATTTACATGTTAAGTCAATGCAAAGACGCATGTGTGAATGACGTGGGGCAAGTTGAGCGTTTTGCGCAATTGACGCGCTTAACATGCGAATCGCTCAAGTTGGAAAATCTGAACTTCAGCGGACATTCGTGCCGCGTTAACCAATCAGGAGCTTTCTCTGGTAGGGGCGTGACGTAGTGCCTGTTGTTGGTGTCCTGGGGGGAAATCCTCCTGCCGACACCGGACAACGGTTGATCAAACTGAGCTCGGCTCAGTCAGAAGCACCGCTGAAAGCTTCCATCATCCAGGTATAGTTTCTGGAGGAGTTGATGTACTCACAGAGCTGGGTGCACCACAGAAAGAATCTAGTGGACACGGCTCCAAATGGATCGACGCTGTTTTTCAGCCTTCATAAAGCACATGAACACAGCAATTGTCTCAATAAAATCCATGTTAGCCATTTAGCAACAAAGCTAGAGTCACCGGGCAGACAAAAGCCCTGCCCATGATGCAAATCCATGTTTATTGCTCAGTGAATTTGACACGAGAATGAAGACCGTAAATTTAAAATGTTCACGCGTCTATTTAAATGCGAATAGCACAATTTATCCGCACATACCACGTCTGGTGTGAACAGCATAAGAGCTTGATTATGGCGCCAATTTGGTATGTTCAATTACTTATGTTGCATGTTTTTGGACTGTGGGAGGAAACCAGGGAACCAAGGGGAAACCCACGCAAGCACAGGGAGAACAAGTGACATTCTTGCTGTGAGGCAACAGTGCCATTCACTGGGCCGCCGTGTCGCCCGTCTAGAAAAGGAAGGGAGGGGGGATTCTTCAAGACAAAGATAACAGAGGTAAGAAACTTTGGTTATTTTTAGTGAGGTAGGAATCATCTGATTGGTGAATCACGTGTTAGCTAATGCGGGACCAGCCGTGGTCAATCATAAGCACTTCACATCTATATATAAAAGTTGACTTTTCATATGGGCTCTACCTGCCTGGTTCTTGGTCCCACTTGTACCAACCCATTAAGACAATACTTGAATTCCCCCTGCCACCTGCAGAAAGTGTGCACTTGGAACTGCTACTCAGCTCCATTTGCAGCATTTTAACAGTGAAATGCAACAGAACACAACTGGACACTTACCATGGGTAGTAAAAGGACAGATATTAGGGCTGGCAGCAGTAACCAACTTGTCCGTTTTTAAATACGCATGAAATGCAATCTTACCATTGAGAAGCAGCATGACTGACAAAAAAAGAACAGTGTTCATGCGAGCAGAAAGGCCACTTTCAAGATCTTGATATAAAAATATTTTATTTTTTTAAGTGGCTAGTATGTGTACAACTATATATGCGTGTTGATGGATTTAAGTTGCTGATGTAATCAGCAGCAGGTACAGGGTTATGGGGATTGAAGTCAATGGAGTGAAGTCTATAATCAGATGAGAGGGCCTATGCTGGTAACTCAGGGGATTTGCTGGGACTGAACGGCTGAAAGCATGTGTGAATGAACAAATCACTTCCTGAGGTGACTCATTGTTCACAGGTCACATTAAAGATTTGTTCATAATGAACGAATCGTTCAATATTGATACATCACTAGCCGGCATCATGCTTTTCTTCAGAGTGAGGGCACGGGCAAAGTTTGAAAGCTCGCTTTTAAACCTCTTACCGCACTCAGCTGCTGAAAGAATGAATTTACAAATGTGAATGACATGTGAAACTCTTCTCACTCTGATGCATGAACCCTCATGTGGGAAGAAAAGGTCTTTTTAATTCTGAAACTCACACCACACTCTTGGCAGGTGAAAGGTTTTTCTCCGGTGTGAACTTTCATGTGATTTTTAAGCTTCATTTTTACTATGAAACCCTTTCCACACTCTTGGCAGCTGAAAGGTTTTTCTCCAGTGTGAATTCTCATATGGAACTTAAGGGTCCCTATTTGACTGAAACTCTTTCCACACGTTTGACATGTAAACGGCTTTTCTCCGGTGTGAACTCTCATGTGGATATTAAGGCTTAAAGTGTGAGAAAAACCTTTTCCGCACTGTTGGCAAGTGTAAGGCCTTTCTCCAGTGTGAATCCTCATGTGGACTTTAAGGACCCCTTGCTGAATGAAGCTCTTCCCACACTCTGGGCAGGTGAAAGGCTTCTCTCCGGTGTGAACTCTTGTGTGGCTTTTGAGGTTATCTTTTCGAGCAAAACCTTTTCCACATTGTTGGCATGTGAATGGTTTCTCTCCAGTGTGAACTCTCATGTGGAGCTTGAGTTGTTCGTTTCGAGCAAAAGTCTTTGGACACTGTTGGCAGCTGAAAGGTTTTTCTCCGGTGTGAACTTTCATGTGATGCTCAAAGGTTCTCCAGTTTTTGCATCTCCTTCCACACAGCTGGCATGTAAAACAGCCATCCATAAAGTGCGTTAGCATGTGCTCTTTAAAGTTTTTTTTAAGTTTGAAAACTTTTTCACACTCATAACATTTGTTTGTTGTTTGTGAGGAAGTCTTTTCGGCTTGTGGGCATGTAAAAGATCCCTCTCCAGTTATGAAATGATTTCTGTGGAGATCTTCAATTTTCAATTTATTCAGATCTTGATTCTCCTTTTTCGGTAACATCAGGTCTAAAGCAAAAAGACAGCGTTAAAGATTAGCCCAAATTATTGGCCCAAATATTTAGAGCAGGGATCACCAATCTCGTTCCTGGAGGTCCGGTGCCCTGCAGGGTTTAGCTCCAGCTTGCCTCAACACACCTGCCTGGGTGTTTCAAGTATACCTAGTAAGACCTTGATTAGCTTGTTCAGGTGCGTTTGATTAGGGTTGGAGCTAAAATCTGCAGGACACCGGACCTCCAGGAACAGGTTTGGTGATCCCTGATTTAGAGCATCAAACCCAGCAACATGGCAGTAAAGTGACCCGTGTACGTGCAACTCTACCTAGACCAGGAGTTCTCAATCTTGTTCCTGGAAGTCCGATGTCCTGCAGATTTTAGCTCCAACCCAAATCAGACACACCTTGGCTAGCTAATCAAGCTCTTAAACTCAATTCTCGAGGGCCGCAGCTCTGCAATTTTGCTCCAAACCTAATCAAAGACAGCTGATCCAACTAATCAAGGTGTTCAAGACTACTAGAGACAGGTGTGAGTCGGAGGTGGTTGGAGGTAAACTATGCAGAGCTGCGGCCCTTCAGGAATTGAGTTTGAGACCACTGTACTAGGCTTTCTAGAAACATCCTTGCTGGTGTGTTGAGGCAAGTTGGAGCTAAAATCTGCAGGACACTGGCCTTGCAGGACCGAGTTTGAGTACCCCTGACCTTGACACTTCAGTATTCTTTTTGTTTATTTACCCACAACTTGTGGCACTTTTACTGTATATATGCTTGGGAATTGTACCTGTCCAAGTAGGTGTTTTGTCATCCCCTCTGTCTTGCGAGCACAATCTTAATCTGACAATTTGCCTTCTTTTAAAATTGGTCTATCCAATTTAAAGTCTGCTGGTAATAACACAGACTTTATAAAAGTGCTCACTAGGGGTGTCGAAATGAATCATTTTTATAGTGCGTCGCTGTGCAGACTGAAACGATTAAGTATTGGTTTAGTAACAGACCATAACTGGTTATGATGTACTGAGGGTTTTCTGACATCCTCTGTCTCGGTGAGTAGCGCGAGTAGCATACTTTGGCGACAGACGCTAGATGTGCGTGCAAGCAGCATACTATGGGCAGGGAGGCAAGATGTACGTGACCATAGTTTGGTGAGGGTCGAATGCATTTAATCATAGATTTAAATCAAGACAAAATTAATTGGCAGGTTGTCCAGGATTACACGGCTAGAATTCAAAGGTGACTGTATTTTGGTCTGTGACTTGAAGAGATGATGCCAACCATCCGAGAGCTTCAAGGACAACAGGCACTTAATACATGTCATTGAGCATGCATTACACACAGACCTCGCCTTTTTTGGAAGGACACTATATACTGTATAACTGCAGGTTAACCATGTTTACATACTGCCCACCCTGTACCCAACTCCTTAACTGTAGTCAAATAGTCCGTGCCAATAGTTTTGTGCTTAAGTGCGTTGACGCATAGCACAACGATGTTCACGGAGACCCGATGTTGATTCCCAGCTCGAGGTCCTATGCCAATTCTTCCCTTCTCTCTCTGCTCCCCACAATTTCCTGTATATAATCTCCACTGTCCTATCCCAATGTAAGAATGCACTGGCAGAATGCGTTATCAGAAATGGCTCGCACAGTCCAAAGACATATGGATGAACTAAATTGTCCTTAGTATACGTGTGTGAATGTAAGAGTATATGGGTGTTTCCCAGTAATGGGTTGCAGCTGGAAGGTCACCCGCTGCGTAAAACAAATGCTAGAGTCGTTGGTCAGTTTATTCTGCTGTGGTGACCTCTGAAATAGAGACTTAGACCCAATCCCAATTCTACCCTTTAGCCCTTCCCTCTACCCCTCGTTTTGCGCGTTCCCGTGAAGGGGTAGGGGGGTCCCAATTCTCTTTAGCTTGAAGGCGTAGGGCTAAGGGGAAGTGTAGATAGCCCTTCGAACGAATATTTTTCAGGATCACACACGAAACCAAGGGGTAAGAAAACTTCCCAGAATACATTAGCTACTATGGCAGGATAGCTGCACCCGGAAGTCAGGAGATCCACAAATTAGTATTTTTTTTTTTTTTTTGTCATCATTATGAATTTTTACAACAAACAAGCACAGGTTTTAATATATTCATAACCGAGTTCGTGTTTTACCGTCATGCTTTTCATTAAAAAAAACGCTAAAATAAAAACGGCTAAATTTGGCGATCTATAATCCCTAATAATAACTCCTGTACAGCAGTCCCACAACATTCTGACACTCGAATACCCTGTCAGAGCAGTCTAGTGGCTGAGAATGAGCGTTTTACAGTGTCTGCTATAATGTTAATGCTGTTTTTGGTGTGTTTACAGATGAATATGGCCACTGTGTAAATACACAGTATAGTTACGATCTTATTGCCACGTTAGATCGTTATGATAACATAATATATGCCTTCAGTGATTTCCTGAAGATAAATACCAAAAAATAACACAACTGGAATAACTACAGCAGTCGCGATTCATCTGATCTTATATGAAGCAAGAGATCGCGATGATGTGTGCAGGTGCTGTAGTGCTGTCCCAATTCTTAGGGGTAAATTTTGAAGCCCTTCACACTCGGTTTTAATGGCCAAGGCGAAGGGGTAGGGCTAGGGATGGGCGATACGGCCTAAAATCCATATTGCGATATACATTGCAGCCTCTTGCGATAACGATATATATTGCGATATATAAATTATAATAGAACCATTTCAGAACAGGTTACATAGACCCTTAGGAAAGCCAAACTGCTATTTTATTTTTTAAGAAATAAAGAAACGTTGCATGTCGTTTCGAGAACATTTATTGTGCAAAAGCAAAACTGTAATTAAACAACACAATGTTGCAGATAAATAAGCTAAATGTAGTGCCTTTTAGAAAGAAAGACTTTTCTTTAAGTCCTTGGTTCCTAAATGCCAAGTTGCAGAGAACAAAAAAACTGGTGTCTTTTTAGTTAAGGAACTTACACTGTACTGAAAATACTTCCAGTATTAAATTAGTCAAATAAAATTGTGTATTGCAGATACTTTAAATAAAAACATATTTCTAACCTGCAGCCTAAGGTAACACATTTGATTTTAAACATTTTGTTCTCCTAATGAAATTAAAACTGGTGTCTTGATCTGCTCTCTCTCTCTCTCCCTCTCTCTCTGTCTGCTGTAGTGTTGGTGCTGCTGAGAGATTGAGACGCACCAGACAAAGTTTGCTTATAAAGTAATGCAAAAATGAATACAATTAATGTCGAAAGCGAAAGCAGATTCTCGGACATGTCCGGGGAAAATGTATTGTCACCCCAAATAATGAGCTGGATCAGTCTATTTAGTCTTCGCGCTCTTCTCAAAGCTGCTACCAAAGTCAGGACAACAGTTCTGTATCCAGCGCGTCTCTGTGGGTCTGCATGCAGTCTCAGTTTCTCGCGAACACAGAACCGGGCCGCCCCAATAATATATCGGCCGCCCAGGTAAAATCTGTGTGGGAATCTGTGTGACAAGCCACGATATGCCATGCATGAGGCTCGCAAGTTGTACGACACGCCGCCATTCGGTGCCATGCGTTGCTTAGTGCTACAGTCACAATAGATTTCCAACGTAATACACCATAAGTTAGTGTGAAGAGCATGTTGTTTTACCATGGCCGAGTGAATTAAGTTATCAATCGAGCTTCTTAAAAAAGAAAATTGCACATGTGCGACTAAATAAATTTTCCAGTTCGCACACGTCTATTTTTTTGTCGCAAATGCGAGCGAAATGGTCGCACTGTCTAGCCCCGTCCATGGTTATTCAAGATGATGCGTTGCAGCCGGCTGCAGCTCGTTGCTCTTAATTTCGCGGGTAGATTGCGTCATCAAACATGCATTATCGCGATAGTGCAATAGAATTAGAATCTCTATCGTAGGCCAATTATGTATCGTTTATATCGCATACCGTTTATATCGCCCATTACTAGGTAGGGCTACAAAAATAGAATTGGGATTGGGCCTAAGCCGAAGGAAAATTAATTATTTAATTTTGGTGTTTAAAATTAGTATTTGATTGTTTTTATAATATCTTAAATTAAATATGTTATTATCTCCAAAAGTAACCCGAATAGTGATCAAATGAGTTGCTCTTTGAGAATGAAAACCAACCTGTTTGTTCCTGCGGATCTTCTTGTTTGACTCTGAATGCGTCTTCAATCTCCACGTCTTCACTCTCCTCTTTAATAAATGCCATCTTTTATCTGTGGGTTTAAGTAACACAAAATGCAAAATTGTTTATTTATAAAACGGTTCCATGTAAAAACATTTATTTTAATATTTAATGATAAATTATTCAGACTTATATTTAGTTCTACACACACACACACACACACACAATAATACGGCAGACCTATACAAACTGTGGCCCTTTTATAGTGTATGCAGAGTTATGTCTCTTCCCATACTGATAAACTTCCGGTGAACGGTTAATGTGACTTTTTTCCCCCCATTTTATAAGGTTCCTTTCACAGCATTGATGTTGTAATGTAATTAAAATAGATTTTCATTCATTTAGTTTCTCAAGCATAAAACAAGATTTAAAAGCCGTTTACACGCACGTGCCTGTCAGGATTAGCAAAAGCTCTATTGAATATACTGGGGTAAAATAAAGGTTCATATTTTAAAGAAAAGGCGGGGGGGAAATTTAATGTAACGCAGTGCTTCTTATACATTCATAGAGCCACTTTCACTTAGCCAGTGGAGATCGCTGATTTTTGTAGAAAACAGACCTTAAACGCGCCGATTTTGTAACTGCATGCAGTTCACCGGAAGCGCTTGACCCAGGTTACTGACAAATTAAAAGTCCTTCCGCATATACTCTATTGCTCATATGCGATTATTAGGGATGGGTACCGAAACTCGGTACTTTATCAGTATCGGTGCTAAATTATAAAAGACCGAAGTATCGATAAGCTCTGATGTTAACGGTTCTGTTATCGGTCCTGGACAATTGCTGAGTAAACATTACTTACAGTTGCCTAATTTAACTGACCAACCTCGTCTGCACAGTTGGCAATCTCACATGAGAAATGCTCCTGTTTACGTTGAGCCTTCAGTTCTCGGCTGTACGCGCACACTAGCGGAGGCTCGCGCTCAGTGTTGTCAGATTGGGCGATCTTGAATCCAAGTTTGCGGGTAAAAAATAACATAGGCGGGTAGTGGATATTTTGGCGGTATTGTAAAGGTACGCCCGCCTGCCCGCGTTCTCCCGTCACCCCCCCCACTATTCGTCAAAATTGGGACCGTTCCCCCCAATTTTTGTGAAATATAGGACGATCCAACCACCCCTCATACATTTTGGAGCGTCCAACACCCCCCCCCCCCCACTTGTCGTAAAAATTGGGACCGTCCAACACCCCCCCCACACAAACACTTTTTGTAACACCGAGGTTGATGGGCGGGTGTTTTTGCATGTCGGCGGGTTTTTGGGCTGGAAAAAGTCAGCTACATCTGGCAACACTGCTTGCGCTAAGCGCACACACATAGCTCGCGACACAGACTTGCGCACACACAGCTCGAGCTTGCGGAGTGAACCAAACGGGTTGTATTTCCCAAGTGGACTTCGACAATGCCTGTTACAACAAACGCAACAAGTTGTTTTTTTTTTTGTATAGGTGGAAATGCAAGCAATCTAGCAAAGTGAAAGTATCTTTTAAAAAGTGCATTAACTGCAGTAAGACGAATGAAGTTTTTGACTGCTTAGCTACTAACAGTAACGTTACATCATCCACATCGCTATGCAAGCAGTCAATCACCTAAATTAGTATAACGTTAATAGTTAAACAAACACACATTCGGTTACAATGAAAACAGTATTTTTTTTCTGCAGTGGCCTAAATAAATCTTAAACATTACAAATGCTTTTACATCAGCTGTATTTAAAAAAATATAGCCTAATAATAAACTATGCTTATTAAGAAAGCTTATTTTTACATTGCAGATGCTCCAAGACTGTATTAAAAACACAGTTAACTCCCAAAACACCGTTAACTTATTTATATGAATGCGTTAACGAACAATCATAAACATGATCTCATACTGCATTTTGCAACTCAAAGAGGGTATTTTTAACTGCAGGGAGCACAAAAAACCAAGAAAGGTCCCGACTTCTGCCAGAAAAGGCAAACATGTTGATTTTTCTCCAGAAGAACGGTTAAAAAAAATTGATTTACAATTACTGGTTTCATTTTATTTTACAGTAAAAATGTAATAATAAACCAGTGTTGTTATTCTGTTCAATTTGTTTTGCTTTTTCATATATATATATATATAAAAAAAAAAAAAAACTACAAAAAGCACCGATAAGCGAACCGTTAAAGTACCGAACCGATAAGTGGTATCGATAAGAGTAGTTATACCGTTAAAACCTTAATCCCTGGCGATTATATGGTATCTGCTCCCACATCTGTTGTGAGACCCATGTGCCACTGCCGGCCCAGCCGTGCGCATATACTTTCGTATTAAATGCAAAAGAACAAGCAAGAAGGATCTCTGAAGAGATCTATTTGGAGAAGCAGAATAAAACACTGGTGAGCTCCACTAAGGCCCGATCCCAATTCAGTTTTTTTTTTTTACCTCTACCCCTTGGCCCTTAAAACAGTGTGAGAAATGGGACAGCGCTAAAACACCGCACACTCATCATATGTCATCGCAAGCTCTTACTTCATATGAGATCGATGATGGTGACTGCTGTAGTTATTCCAGTTGCGTTATATTTTTTTTGGTATTTATCTTCAGAAAATCACTGAAGGAGCGATATCATGTTATCATAATGATATAATATGGCAATAAGCTCATAACCGTAGTGTGCATTCACACTGTGGCCATATTTCATTAATGTAAACACAAGAAAACAGCATTAATGTTATACCAGACACGAGGGCTGGGCGATAATTCGATATCGATAATTATCACGATATATACGTTTTCGATAAAACGATAATGGCAGTTCGATAATGTTTATGCGCAAGGCTGCGCAGGCATTTTGCAGCCTGCACTTCCGGATGCCGCGCGTAGTAGGCTACAAGTTTACAGCCACACAGTGTTATTTTCACTTGGAGGAGTAAGAAAAAATTTAGTTAAAAAAAAAATAAGGTTACAGACATTGTTGACAAGAAACGCCTCTAAACTTCAGTAGTCGAGCTACGTATTTTTTTTTTTTCCCCCAATCGGACACAAAACAGGGAAACGTGATGGAGCAAACTATGCAGACGACTCGTGCCATCAAAAAACAGGCAACACCACAAGCCTGTTTCATTTAAAACAATGGCCCCCTTATGAAGATGCTACGAAATTACAGACCCAAACACGTAATGGTAAACGTGGACCATCCTACAAGCATCAGCGCAACTACCCAGCAGTCTCATGTCATCATTTTCGAAAGCCGGGCCTTATACGAGAAAAAAAACAAAACGAAAAGACATGGGCTATATGACAGACAACACAATCTCAAGAAACACTTGATTGCTTGCTGTAAATTACCGGCTGCATTATTTAATGGCATGCGTCACGACATTGATAGGATCTTTTGTCGTCAAGCTTATGTTATATATAGCCCATGTAGCCTACGACTGAACTGCCGCGAGTGAGATGGATACCATTACTGAGGAGAAATCAGATGCTCAAGACATAATCTTTAAAATAACGACATATTAAAAATGCAGCAAATATACGACAGATACAACAGCAGTGGATCATTAATTAAATCCTTGTTTTCCGCGGATCATTTACCCCACAGTTGTATAGGACGAGCACAAACTAAAAATCTATACACTTTATACGTTTTTTTTTCTTTGAAAATATATCTTTGTGAAACGCATTTCGTTTTGTATACTTTGTACAAGAACGAATGGCATCTGAGGTGAAGCGCTTCCTTTAAAACAAGTGCACTATGCTTCAGTGGCAAAACAATCCATTAAACTGTTTCCACGGTTTCTGTTTAATTCGTTTAATCATGCGATTTGAGTGGGATGAGCAGGACAGTCTTTACAAACTATTTGCAGCACTGAACATATTCATAGATTACCTCGGAAGAGGGATGAGCAGTCAGAAACTCGTTGTGTGAATGGAGATGCTCCCCACCTGTCTCACCGTGATTTTTAAAATGAGACTCTGCATAGGCCTATCGCTAAGCCCCGCGAATATATATACCATTATATATACCAATAATAACATTATTAAGTGGAAAAAAATAATAGCCTAGTATTTTTTTATAATAGCCTATGGTAGGCTTAGGGCTGGGCGATATGGCAAAAAAAAAAAATCTAGATTTTTTTCATAAAGTTAGACCGATTCACGATTTCCATTTTTTTTTTTTGCTGTGTAACTATAGTCAACTTAAAACATTACAACAACATGACTGAAGTAACAATCTCTTTATAAGTAACTTGAAAAAGCATCTGGTTAAGGAACATGTATTTTTAATGGCCATACATGCATAAATTGGTCAACAAGGTGTAGCCTATTACATTCCTATAGACCAATTCCTGCTTGACGTTTTAGAAAATATTTGTGCGTAGCTACACCACCCAGTATATATTAAAGATCACCGTGAACAACAAAAAACCCCACAGAAACCTGTTACATATCTATCTATATTTAAATGTCTATCTTATATTTAACTGAATCCTATAACAGCCTATAGCTGAAATGTTGGAAATTGCTCGATTTATTTTTATAAAACATTTAAAACGTATTGATATTTTTTTGGAGTAAAAACAATACCGACATTTAAGAATCCATATTTATTTTATTTATTTATTCATTTTACTTGTTTATTGGTGCATATATGGGTTATGATTTAATTCATAGCTACAGTATCTTGGACAGCTACTGTGCCACTCCGTAAAGCTTTCAAGCAAAAGTCCAAATTAAAGAAAGATTTGACTTTCTGCGGTGACAGCCGACATTCACAACACGCCGTAACCGTCCTTCAGGTGGTGCGCAGGTATAAAATACAAAACCAGACGTCTGGGCTTTGAATTAGGTGCAATTATTTCCTCGTTGTTCAAAGAGTCTGCAAGTTCGTGTTCCATGGATATATGTTGTTGTTTTTAATTCGATGCGCAGCAGGAAAAAAAGGCTTTCAGCAGTGCATGTAGTCGCTGGTAAAGTTCTCACCCAGATCAGAGCGATCTGTGCTACCGAATACAGCGCAGCATGCAATAAACTCACGCTCAGTCAGGCGAAGTAAAGGTCTCATTGCCTATATGTCAATCAAATTAATTAAGCTCTAGCCACGAATAAAACTTTTAGCCTATTTTACTATTTTGTGTAATATATAGTGTAATCAGGGCCGGAGCAAGCTGAACTGGCGCTCTAGGTTAACAGCAATCACGCAGCCCTCAACCCGAAAGTGAAATAGAAACTTACCGGTTTGCGGATGAAAGAGGACCGGGAGGGGGTAGGCGTCGTGGATAAAAGTGAGAACCGGGGGGTTCTCGCTCACTATTCTGCCTAGGTTGGCTATATGGACGCGCCGGCCCTGAGTGTTAAGCTGGATTTATACTTTCGCCTGGCGCCACATCGCATGCCTCCGCTGACTGCGCGCGCACCTCGCGACAATGGGCTAGCGCGCTTGCGCTGAGCCAGCTGTGGTAGCTCATCAACAGAGCCGCGACGTCAACACACAGAATCTGTCTGCACAATTCAGCACGGTTGTCTAACAGTTTAGAACGGTTTAGCACGATAGTGGAAAAGCTGCTTTAATATTTTTATTTAAAAAAAAATGGCGATACCTCGATTTTATAAAAAATTAAATCGTCTTAAAACGTAAATTCGATTAATCGGGGAAAAAAAAAAAAAAAAAAAAAAAAAAAAAAAAAAAAAAAAAAAAAAAAAATCGCCCAACCCTATGTACAAGTAGTTCAAACTCGCTCATTTTGAGGCTGGAATTGGCGGACATGCAATAACTTTAATCATGAGGTAAACACAAAACAAAATTTTCCATCTGGAGCTCCTTCACGGAACTCCACACTTGTAAACACTTGCTGCGGCTCTCGGTCCCGCCCACACTCGTGAGCGCTACCAAGGCGACCAATAACAGAGATTGCGTTATGCGTCGTTGCAACGTGTAGTTACATTTTTGGAGAGGTGCACGGCGAGGGCTATGCGTCCACGCGTAGGCAGCGCCATAACATACGCGTGCGCTTGACGCAGAAGTATAAATCAGCTGAGGTCTCTCTTGCGCGCTCTCTGTGTCAGTGACGGTGCTGCGCGCATCAGTTTCCCGCATTCGTCATAAGTTAACCCCCAAATTGACACGGGTAATAAAAAGATTCAGTCATGTTCATGTTGTGAAACACCATCAAAATGTCCACTGTTGATTATGTTAGACTGCTGTTTTCAATAGCGATTTGAACACTTTTAATATAGGAAGTGCTCGGCTATGCAGTGGCTATAATTAATCAGAAATTGACCTCACATAGTTTTACGTTAGGAAATGCAATCTTGAATTTACAAACAGTCGGCAAGTACTGGAGAACAGATGCAACACAATGATTAAATGTAGTTTTCAGTCACGCTCATGTAAAGGTCTAATATTCAACTCGTTTAGTTTTGCCTTCATTTTTGTTTTCAGTCGTGACATCAAGCACGAGTCTTTAACACATGATTATTTACAACACGCTTTTAAACATAATAGTTTAGATTCTAATAACTACTTTTTTATCTTTCCCATGGTGACAGTCAGTGCAGAATATTCGAGTTATTTTGCAAGATTTATTCAGACAAAGCCCCTTTAAGTATTGTGTAGTCTTTGATTTAGATTAAAGTGTAATTTAAAGACTTGTTAACTAGGAAAGTTGGAATAATCAGTCAAGTTATTGTATAACTGGTTTGTTGTGTAGTCAATCAAATATACCGTAAATAATTCTTAAGGCTAATAACACTGACCTTAAAATGGTTTAAAAAAAAAATAAAAACTGCTTTTATTCAAGAAATAAACTTAAGAAATAAGACTTATTATGACTCCAGAATATTTTTTGTTTGTTTTATAGGTAATACTGTCAAAATCTCCTTGGTTTGTTAAAGATCACTTGGTAAACATTATTTTAAGTTAAGGGGAGGGCAAAAAAGTTGACTTCAACTGCGTCTGTTAAAGTTTACAGGTGCAAAAATGAGCCTTGATGTACTTGAATGTTAGAAATGTCTTATCCTGCTACAATACAAAGTGACTTGTCAAATAAATGAACATGAAACCACCCACTGAACCACCACTGCTTGTGAGTCTCTAATGTTGAGGAGGTTTTGTCCTCCTGAGGCACAAATGATTGCAACAGGTTTTATAGTTCTCGTTGTAGGCTACTATTTAACATTGTAGTATTGAAACCAGCAGGTCAACAGTTTCTCTCTTCGATAACACTGAAATGAGACATACTTCTCCTATTAATCCAGCGCAGACGCGTTTGTTTACATATTATAATGTATAAACGTATATTCCTGTTAGATGAAGCTTTGAAAAGTCTAATATAAAAAGTGGTTTCGCATCTTTAAACTAATACGATTTGTATTAATATAAACAAGATAGACGTTTGAGAACAAACCTTTCCTCAGGCGATCACAGCAGATGTAGGAGCGCGGCGCGTCCTGATGACGTTTATATGGGAAAAGCGCGGTAAACGGTGCATTAGCGCCACTTGCTGTTCACTCAGAGCACAAACACTTCCATTTAAAGAGCTGCCTTTCGACGGTAAGTTTATTTTTATTGTTTTTTTAATGTTAATAATGCATTTAATTGACTCTTTACGCAACCCTACGGTTATTTTTGTCTGTTTCAGTGTTTTTGGTTTGCTGGTTTTGGGACTGTAGGTGTACTAAATCATACCTGTCAACATTGGGATGTGAAAATAAGGGATACGTAACAACCCCCCTACAGATGAACAAATATGTTCATCTGGATCTGTTTCATTGTAAATAAACTTCTGAAACGATCAGTAATGCGTTTTTAGTACTATTTACAAAGGATAGCCTATAATAATTAGAATACATTAGAAAAAGCTGCAAATAAATGAGCAAACAGTTCAGCGCATTACAACTATTAGCGATTATAAAGAAATAGGATCAAGTTATCAAATCTCATCTTTTCTTCACTGTAAAATTGATTAAAGATGAAGAATGAATCTCTCATTTAGACTTTTTTTGGTTTGATTACATTTAATAACAGAGCTGTCACTTGAAAGCATTTGATTGTTTTCCTAACTGTTTATGCTCATTTAAGACAAAATGGGTTTAAAAGAAAACCCAACAAAATCGACATGTCTAGATGTTGTTGTTATTATTATTATTCATTCATTCATTTATTTTCTTTTCGGCTTAGTCCCTTTATTAATCTGGGGTCGCCACAGCAGAATGAACCGCCATTATTATTATTATGATGATGTGTATATGTCTGTTCAAACACGCACCCAAAACCCAGTGTCCACTTGAGCTCAGCATTAAATCACGTACGGACAGAATCCGCTTGGGAAACAGCGTCTATTATCACTATGGAGCGCATCAGCTGACAGTCATGCACCTTTATATGAACTGACTGTTTTGAGGATTGCATAGGGGCAATGGCGCCTGTAATGAAAAGGAAATGAATCGCGCCGTTTTAATGCTTATTTCAAAGTGTTTCTATTTGGTGAGCGTTTCTATCTTTTGGTGAGCGCGGTGTACGACAGAAAGTTTCAGTCAACTCATTTTCGCTCAAGAAAATGTCTACAGTAAAGCTGTACGGGTCGATCACATATCGTACGAGAAGCACTTCTCACAGATGCTCACAAACGAAAATTTTATCAGCACAAATTAAAATACTTTAGAATATCATACATGTGGGGTGACGTCATTATCTTTAATTCAATATTTAATATTTTAATAATAGAAGCAGCACTAACGAAACTTTCATAGGTACAATCCAACACAAATGAAACGCACACCAACGAGACTATTTTAGTAAATATGGAGCAACTGGGGTCGAGAGACCTCTGAATGATCTAATATTATTTTTAGGCCTACAAATAATATTTTTTGCAGCCACAAACGAGCACAAATTGTGAGCAAACGAAAATAACATATTCGTGCACGAATATAAATATCTTATGTTCATTTCCACTGCACAAACCAGCAGAAATCTAACCAAATATTGGGGTTATATCTAAACAGCATAAATGAATATGACACCTGTTTTATGCGATTTAGAGGAAATAATGGGGCGGAGAGTGACATCGCGGCTCCCGAAGTGTTTTGATTAGGCAATATCTAAACAATAAAAATAGTTACAGTGTTTATTTTAACAGCAAAAACGAATGACACCTGTTTTATGCAATTTAGACAACCTGGGGTGGAGAGTGACGTCACGGCTCCCGAAATATTTTGATAAGGCAATATCTAAACAAACATAGATACAGTGTTTATTTTAACGGCACAAACGAATGACATCCGTTTGGTGTGATTTAGACCAGTGGTTCTCAAAGTGGGGGTCGGGACCCCCCGAGGGGACAATGAAGGGGGGTCGCCTGGTCATTTCCAAAAATCTATTTATTTTTATTAAACCATAAGAGCTACCATATTTTATCCATAACCTACAGAAAAAAAATAGTCATTTACAGTTACTATATACTATATAGTTACTAGTTCTATTGGATTGCGACCCCTGGGGGAATTACATTATATTAAAGACACAGAAATGGCGTCAGATGCAGCAGATTGATTTTATAACACCAGGTTAAACTTTCTGGCACATTTACAGCACTGACATACATAAAAAAAATTAAACGAAGAATAGACTTGGGTCTATTGGTGTGTGTGCGCCATTGCATGCAAGGTTTTTGTATTTATAACCCCCTCAGAGGATATTGGGGGTCGCGAGTCACTGGCATTGTTATTTTGGGGGTCGCGGGCTGAAAAGTTTGAGAACCCCTGATTTAGACAACCTGGGGTGGAGAGTGACGTCACGACTCCCGAAATATTTTAATTATATCTAAACAACGAAAATAGATAAAGTGTTTGTTTTAACGCCACAAACCAGCACAAATCCAGCACAAACGAATGACACCAGTTTGGCGCGATTTAGAGGAAATGGGGTGGAGAGTGATGTCACGACTCCCGAAATATTTTGATAAGGCAATATCTAAACAATAAACATAGATACAGTGTTTATTCTAACGGCACAAATGAATGACATGTTTGGTGTGATTTAGACAACCTGGGGTGGAGAGTGACGTCACGACTCCCGAAATATTTTAATTATATCTAAACAACCAAAATAAATAAAGTGTTTGTTTTAATGCCACAAACCAGCACAAATCCAGCACAAACGAATGACACCAGTTTGGCGCGATTTAGAGGAAAAGGGGTGGAGAGTGACGTCACGGCTCCCGAAATATTTTGCTTATATCTAAAGGAGGAAAACATATACAGTGTTTGTTTTAACGGCACAAACCAGCACAAACGACCTGTGCTGATTTGAAGTCATTTGAGCAACATGGGGTGGAAAGTGACGTCACGCGGTCAAACAAATAATGCTTAATATCTCAGACCCCAAACCAGCACAAACGTTCATTTTTGCGACACAAATCAGCACAAACGTAGCACAAACGAATGGCATAGTTTTGGGGTTTATTTGTTTTTATGGGGTGCCAACTTCACAGAGGTCTGGCAGCTGTGACCAACGTGTCCGTTTTTCAATATGCATGAAATGCAATCTTACCATTGAGAAGCAGCATGGCTGACAACAATAACAGCGTTCACGCGAGCAGAAAAGTGACTTTCAAGAGCTTGATATCAAAATATTTTTATTTTTTTAGTGGCCATTACGTGTACAATTATGTGTGTGTGGATGGGTTTCAGCACCAGGTACAGGGTTTTGGGCATTGAAGTCAATGGAGTGAAGCCTATACTCAGATTAGAGGGCCTATGTAACTCAGGGGATTTGCTGGGACTAAACCGCTGACAGCATGTGTGAATGAACAAATCACTTCCTGAGGTGACTCATTGTTCACAAGTCACATTAAAGATTTGTTCATAACGAATGAATCATTCAATAATGATCCATCACTCGCAGGTATCATGGTTTCCTTCAGAGTGAGGGCACGGGCAATGTTTGATAGCTCGTTTTAAACCTCTTACCGCACTCAGCTGCTGAATTTGCTGCGAAACTTCCCTTAATCTGATGCATGAACCCTCATGTGGGAAGAAAAGGTTTTTTTAACTCTGAAACTCACACCACACTCTTGGCAGGTGAAAAGTTTTTCTCCGGTGTGAACTTTCATGTGATTTTTAAGGTTCATTTTTACTCTGAAACTCCTTCCACACTCTTGGCAGCTGAAAGGTTTTTCTCCAGTGTGAGTTCTCATGTGGAACTTAAGGGCCCCAATTTGACTGAAACTCTTTCCACACTGTTGACATGTAAAAGGCCTTTCTCCGGTGTGAACTCTCATGTGGATATTGAGGTTTAAAGAGTGAGAGAAAACCTTTCCGCACTGTTGGCATGTGTAAGGCTTTTCTCCAGTGTGAATCCTCATGTGGACTTTAAGGACGCCTTGTTGAATGAAGCTCTTTCCACACTCTTGGCAGGTGAAAGGCTTCTCTCCGGTGTGAACTCTTGTGTGGCTTTTAAGGTATGCTTTTTGAGCAAAACTTTTTCCACACTCTTGGCATGTGAATGGTTTCTCTTTAGTGTGAACCTTCATGTGGCTTTTGAGGTTATCTTTTCGAGCAAAAGTCTTTCTACACTGTTGGCACGTGAATGGTTTCTCTCCATTGTGAACTCTCAAGTGGAGCTTGAGTTTTTCTTTTCGGGCAAAAGTCTTTGGACACTGTTGGCAGCTGAAAGGTTTTTCTCCGGTGTGAACTTTCATGTGATGCTCAAAGGTTCTCCAGTTTTTGCATCTCCTTCCACACAGCTGGCATGTAAAACAGCCATCTGTAAAGTGAGCTAGCATGTGGTCTTTAAAGTTTTTTTTAAGTTTGAAAACTTTTTCACACTCATAACATTTGTTTGTTGTTTGTGAGGAAGTCTTTTCGGTTTGTGGGCAACTAAAAGATCTTTCCCCGGTTATGAAATGATTTCCGTGGAGATCTTCGTTATTCAATTCATTCAGATCTTGAGTCTCCATTTTCGGTAACATCAGGTCTAAAGCAAAAAAAGAGTGTTAAAGATTAGCCCAATTTATTGGCCAATAGCAACAAATATTTCGAGCATCAAAACCAGCAACATGGCAGTAAAGTGACCTGTGTACGTGTAACTCTACCTAAACCAGGGGTTCTCAATCTCTGTCCTGGAGGTCCTGTGTCCTGCAGATTTTAGTTCCAACCCCAATCATGCAGCGCCAAGCATTTTAGAATTCTAAACATAGATTTCCCTCAAGGTACTCACACCGGCGCCGCAAGTCTCTGCAATTTTGCTCCAACCCTAATCAAGCACAGCTGATCCAACTAATCAAGGTGTTCAAGACTACTAGAGACTATTAAGCAGGTGTGAGTCGGAGGTGGTTGGAGCTAAACTATGCAGAGCTGCGGCACTCCAGGAATTGAGTTTGAGACCACTGTACTAGGCTTTCTAGAAACATCCTTGCAGGTGTGTTGAGGCAAGTTGGAGCTAAAATCTGCAGGACACTGGCCTTGCAGGACCGAGTTTGAGAACCCCTGACCTTGACACTTCAGTATTCTTTTTGTTTATTTACCCACAACTTGTGGCACTTTTACTGTATACATGCTTGGGAAGTGTACCTGTCCAAGTAGGTGTTTTGTCATCCCCACTGTCTTGCGAGGCAACACAATCTTAAGGCTGATTTATTCTTGACCCATGGCGCCTGCCTTTATAGTTTTGCGTGCTGTTTGTGTTGCTCTGCAGTAACCCTTCTGAAATGCTAGCCGGCAGTAGGTTATGTTCCTCTGTATCTAGTTTCTCTGTGGGTATATTGTTTTTTCTGAATGCTACAAGTAGCTCAAACTCGCTCATTCAGAGACGGGAACCGGCGGACGTGCAACTAGGCCTGTCGCGATAGTCAATATATTGCGTGCACAACCCCACAAACACACACACGCAGAGTGTGTGTGTGTGTGAGAGAGAGAGAGAATAGTGGAGGTGAGGAAGACGAGACATGAACCCATTGATTCGTGTTTAGTATACAATCGTTAAGTATAAACAAGTCGCGATAGACTTGGTTTCAAAGCCACAGTGTTCAGCTCCGGTGTGGGAACATTTTGGCTTTATGCCGAATGAAAAAGGAGAGGCCGTTAACTTGAACGAGCCGATATGTCGAATTGGTTTCAGAACAGTGGCAACGAAAAAAGCCAACACAACTAACCTTAAATCCCACCTAAAACATAACCACCCGAGCCATTTTTTAAACATGGGAACAACAACCATAGTTACTACTGGAGAAGGGTCTTCCAGACAGTTAACGTTAACAGATGCATTTACCCGGCAGTGCAAATATAAATGTGACAGCGCCAAATGGCGCACACTCACAAACAGCGTAACTCAGTTTATAGCTAATGAGATGCAGCCATTAAACACGGTCGAAAAAACCAGCGTTTATAAATATGCTACAAACCTTTGACAAACAGTACGAACTGCCAAAGAAAACGTACATCTCACAAACTGCAATTCCTATGTAAGGAAAACATACTAAAAGAGATTAAAAACATCTCATTTTTCTCTGCAACTACAGATATGTGGTCAAGTTCAAATATGACCCCATATATGAGCTTGACCATACTCTACATCTGCTGACTGGACTCTGCAGTCAAAATGTTTAGAAACTAGATTTATACCACAAAACCACACTGCAGATGTACTTGCTGAAGCACTTAAGTCTGTTTTTAGCAGACTGGGAACTGGATGAGCACAAATTGGCATGTATAACTATCCAGCAAGCAATAGCCGTCATTTTACCGCCTAGGTGAAGCATAGACCAGATCTAGTCCGGCTACGTGTAACCCAATTTTAGCCCGAATAACCTCAAATTTGGTTGAATGTTGTTTTTAGTAAAATAAAGCTTATGATGTGTATGATGCTTCATCATGTAAGCAAAGTCAATAACGTTAATGAGGTACCTGCAAGTAATAGCCGTAGTTTCACTTTCTTGGTAAAGTATAGACCCAATCTAGACCGGCTGTGTGTAACCCATCTCTAGCCCAAAAAACCATAACCTCTTTTTTGGCAAAATACCTTGTGATATGTATGATATTCCTTCAGATAAGGAAAGTAAATAGCATTTATAAGGTGTTTGGGTTTTTAAAATATATGTTATTTTCATAGCCTGAGCGTAGCCCTGAATTAGCTCGTCATCAGTCCGGCTATTTATAGCCCAATGATAGTCTAAACTGATTCACTGTAGTATTTGGCCGTGCAGCGCGTGCAATGGTTATATCAGATCCACTCGATCAGATCCAAGACCTGTGATGGGATGATGCCAACCCTATGATGACTTGAAGAGATGATGACAACCATCCGAGAGCTTCAAGGACAACAGACACTTAATGCATGTCATTGAGCAAGCATTACACACAGACCTCCTCTGTTTGGGAAGGACACTATATACTGTATAACTGCAGGTTAACCATGTTTACATACTGCCCACCCTGTACCCAACTCCGTAACTATAGTCAAATAGTTCGTGCCAATAATTTTGTGCTCAAGTGTGTGGTGTTCACGGAGACCCGATGTTGATTACCAGCTCAAGGTCCTATGCCAGGGGTCACCAATCTCGTTCCTGCAGGGTTTAGCTCCAGCTTGCCTCAACACACCTGCCTGGGTGTTTCAAGTATACCTAGTAAGACCTTGATTAGCTTGTTCAGGTGTGTTTGATTAGGGTCGGAGCTAAAATCTGCAGGACACCGGACCTCCAGGTACAAGTTTGGTGATCCCTGTCCTATGGGAATCCTTCCCTTCTCTCTGCTCCCCACAATTTCCTGTATATAATCTCCACTGTCCTATCCCATTGTAACTGTACGTTCACACCGAAAGCAGCGAGAGCGTCAAAGGTCGCTCTGGCCGCCCTGGCGACAACGCTGTCTGCCTTGAGCTCCGGCGGCGAGAGCGTCAAAATTCGCTACACATTGATCTCGCATTTAAAGGAGCCGTTGCTGCATATCATATCAGTTACACTGCCGCATAAAACATGCTTTCTAGCATGAAGATGTTGCACACTTATTATTAAATTCACTTAACTACAGAAGATCTAGTTGCATGTGGTGTGGCTTAGCTTCACTATGTGTCCATAAGCCTGAAATATTCTGAAGCAGCAATACTGTTTTGTATGGTCGCATGAAATTCCCGCTTTTTTTAAAGAAAAAAATATTTATAACATTGATGCACATTATTAACTCGCCAGTAACTTTTTAAATCTACGTTCCTGTAAGAAAACATTGCAAATAATTGGAAATCCAGCGACCGCAATAATGAAACCCTTGGGAACAACTGTGGTCGGAACCAAAGTTCACGGTGACTGTGTTCTCTGACTCCTCTCAAGCGGTGGACTTCTACATTCCGATTGCTTGCCGCCGAACCGCGTCATAGCTCATTACCATAAAGATGACTTGATTTCAACTCTCCTCGACGCTCACACCGGCGAAGACGCGCCGCGCTGCTCCTCGCCGCTGGCTCCCATTGAAAATGAATGACTTCCGGCTACTTTGACGCTCTCGCCGCTTTCGGTGTGAACGTACAGTAAGAATGGACTGGCAGAATGCGTTATCAGAAACGCTTCGCACAGTCCAAAGACATATAGATGAACTAAACTGTCCCTAGTATATGAGTGTGTGTGTGTGTGGGAATGTAAGAGTGTATGGATGTTTCCCAGTAATGGGTTGCAGCTGGAAGGGCATCAACTGCGTAAAACAAATGCTGGATAAATTGGTGGTTTATTCTGCTGTGGTGACCTCTGAAATAGAGACTACGCCGAAGAAAAATGAATTAATTAATTTTGGTGTCCGATAATAAATTTATATTGGATTGTTTTTATAATACCTTAAATTAAATCTTATGTTATTATCTCCAAAAATAACCCGAATAGTGATCAAAGGAGTTTTGAGAAAGAAATCCAACCTGTTTGATCCTCAGGATCTTCTTGTTTGACTCTAAAAGGTTCTTCAATCTCCACGTCTTCACTCTCCTCTTTAATAAACGCCATCTTTTCTCTGTGGGTTTAAGGGACACAAATTAAATGCTAAATTTTCATTTGTAAAACTGTATATTTTAATATTGAATGATAAATTATTCAGACTTTATTCAGATTTTGTTCTATACAAACACACACAATAATACGGCAGACCTATACAAACTTCGGCCGTACACTGTGGCCATATTAATCTATGTAAACACAAGAAAACAATATTAACATTAGACCAGACACCGTAAAAGCGCATTCTTGATGTCAAGTATGGACTATTGTTGACCAGGAGCTTGTAGATTAATGGCAAAGTTTAACCGTTTAAAGTTTAGCGCTTGCATTTTGTTTCCTGTTAAACACACGAAGTGAGTTTAAAGCATTCATACACAAGAAACACCAGCATTTGTAGCTTTGACAAACATACGTTTTTACAGTGAAGACTACCAAGTGTCATTTCACATTATATTGCGTCTATTAAGACTTACCAGACAAATATAATATGAAGCAATCTTTTCTCTCTCGTTTGTATGATTTTTCACCACTGAAAATCAAGTTTAAAGTGAATTTGAATGACTTGGAGATTTGATAAAAACAAAATATGAACCGTTTTTAAAGGAGCAGAGCTGCTGTATGCTCAGCTGAGATTACGTCAAACATCAATTAAAAATGTGCATTAAGATTCAATTTAATCATTTATGAAGATATAAAATCATAAATTCACAAAA
Source organism: Danio kyathit (assembly GCA_903798195.1). NCBI lineage: Eukaryota > Metazoa > Chordata > Actinopteri > Cypriniformes > Danionidae > Danio > Danio kyathit. The sequence goes on along the minus strand of LR812522.1, from coordinate 47,796,591 downwards.
AAAAGTTAATCTAGTGGAGTATATTTCATATCACTGAAAAACAAAATATTGCAATGTCAATTTTTTCATAGAGGTAAAGTTGGATTTATATTCAGATATTCAGACATTTTCCTTGATAATATAACTTCAGAAAGTTATTCTTTGTCATTTCTAAATAGGGAAATTATATTAGCAGCCAAAGACTATCAAAGTGCACCATTGTTTACAGTCAATCAGATGGTGCTAATGTTGTTTTGAAGTCATTCTTGCATGCTAATTCTGACCGAATATTCAAATTAGCATGGTAAACAATATATAGACAGATCAAATGAATGAATGTGCGAATATAAAACCAACTTAACCTCAATAATTTGTTCCAATACCATGCAGCGCTAGTCTTGAGCGACTGATTCGATCTTGTATGGACACCCTGATCATGTCTACATACAAAATGGTCATTATTTCTTCCACTTACAAATGGATTCACTTCATACAAGCTTCTTAACAGCCGTGAAGTTCAGTTTCATATGTAATACATACTTTTATAAGATGTACAGACTGTTATACGCTCAGTGAGAGAAACTGTCATGCAAAATAAGTGTGTGTAAGACTTTTTACTTCTGAATTTATGTTTGGCCAAAGCTAGTCTATATTTGTGAGTCTCTAATTCTGAGAATGTTCTGTCCTCCTGAGACACAAATGATTGCAACAGGTTTGTCAGTTCTCGTTGTAGGCTACTTTTAACATTGCAGTATTTAAACCAGCAGGTCCCCTGCTGAAAAAAACAGCTTAAACCAGCCGAAGCGGGTTGGCTGGTTTTAGCTGGTCGCATGGGCGTTGCTAGGCCTTTTTTAGGGGGGCTGTAGCCCCCCTATATTTCTACTCAGCCCCCCTAAAACCTTTGTGATTAGCTCATAAACTACACAAAATTATCACCTCAGTCCCCTTTAAATTTGATATGAAAACGGCGGCAGAATTCGGCTCCTCCCCGTCTTTTGCTTTTCATTTGATCATCAAACCACAGCCGTGGACGGCAAGAGAACGAGGTGTGCGTTTATTGATAAATTGTTATAATATCTGCTTATTTGCAGTTCTTTGATATAGATAACCGTGTATAACCTGTATCCCAATGTCATGGAGGAGCAGTCGGGTTTTGTCGGCGTTCACCTCATCAGCACAGCTGTTTCCTCCAGCAAAAAATGTAACTCTTAACGAACATTTCGCTATTTTATTTGAAAAATGAACTACCAATATTAAATACTTTACTGTTTGTGTGACATTAACTATACCATACAGTCTTGCACAGAAAGGATTAAACACAGTGACAGAACCACTTTGAGAATGTACTCATTTTAACTGTCACTGAGTCACTGACAGAGATAGAAACATCAAGTGTTGTCTAGTATTAAAAAAATACTTCTTATTTATTATTATCATTCAGATCGTGAAATATGTGAATTAGCCTGTAAGTTTAAAAATATATATTTATATGTGTGTGATTTAATTAGAAAAGTGGCAGCTTATTTATTTAATAAATGGAAACAAAAAATGCACTTGAGTATAGAAAGTGGTTTTTACTACAGTAAACAGGGGGGAGAGCCTATTTGACTTATTCAGAACTCAAATATCTATGCCTGTCTATGGAATACAGTGGAATACAGGTATACAACCCATGTTAAACAAACATTTTTAAGTGTATTACTATTAAATAACTTCTCATAAATGTAATATTAGGCTATATATATATATAAATGAATAACATTTTTTTTACCTTATATAGAGCTGAGCCCCCCTAAAATGAAAATCCTAAAATCGCCCCTGGCTGGTCGACCAGCCTGGTTTTAGAGGGGTTTTGGCCATTTCCAGGCTGGTTTCTAGCTGGTCAGGCTGGAAAATGACCAGCTTGAACCAGCTAAAACCAACTTGACCAGCCTGGTTTAAACTGGACATAGCTGGTTTTAGCTGGTCAACTCCCAGCCTGACCAGCTAAGACCTGGAAATGGCCAAAACCCCTCTAAAACCAGCCAACCAGCTTAGGCTCGTTTAAGCTGGATTTTTTTAACAAGGTCAACCGTTTCTCTCTTCGATAAAACTGAAATTAGACATCCTTCACCTATTAATCCACTGCAGATGCGTTTAAAATAATAAATAATATGTGTAAACGTATATTCCTGTTAGACGAAGCTTGGAAAAGTCGAATATAAAATGGCTTTGCATCTCTTGTAAAAAAAATAAATAATAATAATACGATTTGTGTTAATATAAACACGGTAGATGTTTGAGAACAAACCTTTCCTCAGTCGGTCGATCACAGCAGATGCGGGAGCGCGGCGCAGCCTGATGACGTTTCTATCTGAAAAGCGCGGTGAACAGTGCATTAGCGCCAACTGCTGTTCACTCAGGGCACAAACACTTCCATTTAAAGAGCTGCCCTTTGACGGTAAGTTTATTTTTATTGTTTTTTAATGTTGATAATGCATTATATTGACTCTTTACGCATCATTATGTGCATTTTTATCTGTTTCAGTGTTTTGTTCTTGGTTTGCTGGGCAGTTTTGGGACTGTAGCTGTACCATATTGTGATAACACTGTAGGAACCATAACTGTAGTACATGCTGAAAAAAACAACAAAAACATGATTTTTGTACCATGGTTTGCTATAATATGTTGTAGCATTAGTACTACCCCTGCTGAAAAAACCAGCTAAGACCAGCCAGCCTGACCAGCTAAGACCAGCCTGACCAGCTAAAAACCAGCTAAGACCAGCCAAAACCAGCTAAGACCAGCAAGCCTGACCTGCTAAAACCAGCTAAGACCAGCCAGCCTGACCAGCTAAAAATCAGCTAAGACCAGCCAAAACCAGCTAAGACCAGCAAGCCTGACCTGCTAAAACCAGCTAAGACCAGCCAGCCTGACCAGCTAAGACCAGCCTGACCAGCTACAAACCAGCTAAGACCAGCCAAAACCAGCTAAGACCAGCAAGCATGACCAGCTAAGTCCAGCCTGACCAGCTAAAACCACCTAAAACCAGCTAAGACCAGCTAAAAAGTGGCCAAGACCCCTCTAAAACCAGCCTGACCAGCTAAAACCAGCTAAGACTAGCTTGACCAGCTAAGACCAGCTAAGACCAGCCTGACCAGCTAAAACCAGCTAAGACTAGCTTGACCAGCTAAAACCAGCTAAGACCAGCTTGACCAACTAAGACCAGCTAAAAAGTGGCCAAAACCCCTCTAAAACCAGCCTAACAAACCAGCTATGACCAGCCTGGGAAACCAGCTAAAACCAGCTTGGGCGACCAGCTAAAACCAGCCTGACCAGCTTAGGCTGGTTTAAGCTGGATTTTTCAGCAGGGACAGTAAAGCTATAGTAATAAATACTAAATGTAGGAACTTCAATGAAATCAAGCAGATATGTGTTTGAGTCAGTCTAATCAAATAAAATTAAGCTTTCTTCACTACTATTTTTATTTAAAGTGAAAACAATTTAAATGTGTCCGATCTATAAATGGGGTTAACTGTTTTTAAGTGAGTATGAAAATACAGAAGTCAATGGATTCCCTGCTGAAAAATCCAACTTAAACCAGCCTAAGATGGTTGGCTGGTTTTAGCTGGTCCACCAGCCTGGGGTTTTGGCCATTTCCAGGCAGGTTTCCAGCCATTTCCAGCCTGGCCTTAGCTGGTCAGGCTGGAAAATGACCAGCTAAAACCAACTTGACCAGCCTGGTTTAAGCTGGACATAGCTGGTTTAGGCTGGTTTTAGCTGGTCAGCTCCCAGCCTGACCAGCTAAGACCAGGCTGGAAATGGCCAAAACCCCTCTAAAACCAGGCTGTTCGACCAGCTAAAACCAGCCAACCAGCTTAGGCTGGTTTAAGCTGCATTCTTCAAATTATCCTCTTGAGTCTTCAACAGAGTGACACTGAAACAGGTCTACTTCAGTTTACTCAGCCCTCCAATACACTTGTTTTATTACACTCCTTTAAGAGGACTATATTAGGGAACAGTGAATAAGGGTATAGGGGCGATTTCGGACACAGCCATAGAGAGAAACCATACATCAAAGCAAGGTCAAGGGCAGGCAGCATAAACGATCACAGAACGAGAAAGCAGTCCAGAGTCAAACACAGAGATCCTAAGTAGGAAACAGGGAAAACAGCCAGGAATGTCCGCCAGGAAAAACTAGTCTGAGTGCGAGTTTGAGTGTGGCTTAAATAGTCCAGGTAATGGGGAGTGTAGTGAGGTGGTATTCATGATGCATTCAAATACAAAAATAGTCATTTGTATTTACTACTTAAGTTGATGACATCATAAAAATGCGGCCTCTGATTGGTGCGTTCTCAGTTATTTGCCTAGGCTTGAGATCAGAGCAGAAAATTGATTTATATTGAAGTAGTTGGATAATGTTTAAGCATGAAAGGAAATTATGCATCACATATTTACATTGTGGTCGGCAGAAATAGTCAATGAAAAGGAAATATGTGTGCCTAAAGATATCACAAACACAATTATTTAATAATACAGTACTTCAGTCTATAAATACTAGTCAAAAACACCACTCATGTTATACGGCATCAGCAGGATATATATACATGAAGTTTATTTGCAAAAAAAACGATAACTGCATTTTTAGTAATTTTGAGATACTATGTTTTTATGTTGAAGAAATTATATGGAAGTTATACATGGAAATTACTACAACTGGAGTTTTTGTTTTCAGAAATCAGGCATTACATTGAGTATTGAATCAATAATTGATTCATGAAAAATTCAGTGAACAAATAAAAAAACTATATCACCCTTTAAAAATATAAGAACGTTAAGAGGTTGATTAAACATTGTGCAGAGATTGTCAATTTTACTAGCCACTCAATGAGTGGAAACGCAATCAATATAGCACTATGTTCAGACTCATTATCTGCATTCAACAGGACTTTCTGTCTAAAGTTTGTACAAAGAAATATACCGAACAAATACAACCCCAAATCAGAAAATTTTGGACAGCATAGAAAATGCAAATACAAAAGAAAGAAGTGATTTCTAAATTTACTTTGACTTGACTTTCATTGCAGACAATACAACAAACATTATTTAATGCGTTTCATCATGAATTTTATTTATTTATTTATTTTTTTTTTTGGTCAAAATAAACACATACTCCAATTTTGGTTCTTGCAACACATTTTGAAAAAAGTTGTGACAGGAGCAGTTTAAGGCTAGTAATCAGGTAAACTGGGTAATTAATAATATGATTTGAAAAACAGGTGATTGCAATTTTAATTTGGTACAAACGCAGCATCCAAGAAAGGTCTAGTCCTCTAGGAGCAAAGATGGGCCGAGGATCGTCAGTTTGCGAACGAATACATGAGGCAATTATTGAAATGTTTAAAATGAATGTTCCTCAAAGAAAGATAGAAATACATTTGGATATTTCACCTTCAACAGCGCAGAACATCACTAAAAGATTCAAAGAATCTCGAGGAATTTCAATGCGTTAAAGGACAAGGGCGCAAGCCTTAGCTGAACTACTGTGATCTCCTATCCCTTAGGCGGCACTGCACCAAGAATCCTCATACATCTATAAGCAAAACCACCACATGGGCTCAGGACTACTTTGGCAAATCTTGTCAAGTACCACAATGCTTAGTTACATCCACAAATGTCAGTGAAAACTGTACTGTGCCAAAAGGAAGCCCTATGTTAACAGTGTCCAGAAGCACCGTCGACTTCTCTGGGCTCGGACGCATCTGGGATGGACAATCACACAGTGGAAATGTGTACTGCGGTCAGATAAATCAGTATTTCAGGTATTTTTTTTTGGGAGAAATGAACGCCGTGTGCTCTGGACCAAAGAAGAAAAGGATCATCCAGACTGTTACCAGCAACAAATCCAAAAGCCAAGGTCTGTCATATATGGGGTTGTGTCAGTGCCCTTGGCAAAGGTAACTTGCACTTTTGTGATGCACCATTAATGCTAAAAAAGTTCATAGAGATTCTGGAGCACAATATGCTGCCTTCTTTTCCAGGGACGCCCATGTATATTTTAACAAGACAATGCAAAATTACAGTCTGCACACATTACAAAGTCCGGGCTGCGGAGGAAGAGGATACAGGTACTTGACTGGCCTGTCTGCAGTGAGAATCTGCAGTGCATTTTGAAGCGCAAAATGGTCCCGTTGTCCACCTCAAGACTTGTTTGCAGGAAGAATGGGACAAAATTAAGCCTGAAGCACTTCATCACTTGGTGTCTTCAGTCCCTAAATGTCTTTTAAGTGTTGTGAAAAGGAATTGTAACATTACAACGTGGTCAATACTTTTTATTGTTCCAACTTTTTTCGAAATGTGTTGCAAGAACCAAAATTGGAATACGTGTTTATTTAAAAAAATAAAACAATAAAAATCACGAGGAACACACAAGTACAAGTCAAAGGAAATTTGGAAGTCACTACTTCTTTTTTTTACCTGCGTTTCCATAATGTTCCAACCTTTTCTGCTTTGGGGTTGTAAAAAAGAAACACTAGTAAAAAAAAAAAAGCTTATATATCTACTCATGTACAGTAGGAGTAGAGGTGAATGAGGCGAGTTTAGAAAAATCCCTTCGTTTTAGACCATTTTAATTTGTCAAAGTCTTTTCAGTTCGGGTTGACTCTTCTCTGATGATTCGTGAACTTTCGTGCGAAAAGAAAGGATCTCTTTGAATCTGAAACTCCACACTCCACAGAGATAAAAGTCTAGTGTGAACGCTCATGTGGAATTTAGGGTTCGGTTGTGTTCTAAAACTCCATCCACGCTGTTGGCAGCTGAAAGGTTTTTCACCGATGTCAATTCTGATGTGGACTTGCTGACTGAAACCCTTTCCACTCTCTTGGCAGGTAAAAGGCTTCTCACTTTGGCAACCCGTGAACCTTCATGTGGGTGGAAAGGGTTTGCTCAACTCTGAAACCTGCTCCACACTCCTGGCAGGTAAAAGTCTTTTCTCCGCTGTGAACTCTCATATGGGCTTTAAGGTTTGTTTTTGCGATGAACCTCTTCCCACACTCTTCGCAGCTGAAAGGTTTTTCTCCGGTGTGGACTCTCATGTGCACCTCAAATAATTTCCAGGATTTGCATTTACTTTCACACAGCTGGCATGTAAACCAGCCATCTATACAATGAGTTTGCATGTGCTTTTTAAAGGTACTACTAAGTTTGTAACATCTTTCGCACTCATAACATATGAAAGGCAAAGCTCTAGTGTGAAAATTCATGTGACACTTAAGATGACATTTTCTTTTACAATCTTTTCCACACAGTTTGCAAAAGTAGGGTCCCTCTCCACGGTGACGTCTCATATGAGTATCTAGGGATTCTCTGCATGAGTAACTCTTTCCACATTGGTCACACACAAACGGCTGCACGCACACAGGCTTCTCTCTGGTATGGTTTTTTATATGGCGTTTAAAAGCCTTTCGTGAGAAGCTGTTTCCACACTCTTGGCAGGTGAGAGGTTTCACTCCGGTGTGAACGAACATGTGGTCTTTAAGGTGGTCTTTTCTTCTGAATCTCCTTCCACACTGCTGGCAGGTGAACGCTTTCTCTCCAGTGTGTATCGTCATGTGGGCTTTAAGGTTTCCCTTTGATGTAAAACTCTGTCCACATTGCCGGCAGGTGATATTGTTTTTCTTTCCAGTGTGCATTGTCATGTGGACTTTAAGGTTTCCCTTCGAGTTAAAACACCTTCCACACTGCTGGCAGGAGAAAGCTTTCTCTCCAGTGTGTATTGTCATGTGGACTTTAAGGCTTCCCTTTGTGTTAAAACACTTTGCACACTGCTGGCAGGAGAAAGCTTTCTCTCCGGTGTGAATTGTCATGTGGACTTTAAGGTTTCCATTTGTGGTAAAACACTTTCCACATTGCTGGCAGGAGAAAGCTTTCTCTCCGGTGTGAATTGTCATGTGGACTTGAAGGTTTCCATTTGTGGTAAAACACTTTCCACATTGCTGGCAGGAGAAAGCTTTCTCACCGGTGTGAATTGTCATGTGGACTTGAAGGTTTCCATTTGTGGTAAAATGCTTTCCACACTGTTGGCAGGTGAAATTGAGTGTGGTTCCTTTTTTCTGAGCTGCTTTTTGTGAAGACGTCTTTTTAGATTGTGGACGACTAGATTTTTCTCCAGATATCAAATTATGTTTTCTGCGCAGATCATCACTGTTCAATTTACTCAGGTCTTGACTGTCCTTTTTCTGCAACGCAGAGTCTAAACAAAAACACAGTGTTACATATTAGCTGATATTATTGGCAAATAGCAACAAATATCAAAACATTTAGAGCATCGAAACCACAACCTTTTTCATTTCTATTGATGGGAAACGGGTTAAACTGTCACAGCTAATAATTATTGTAGAAATTGTATTATGATTTAAACTTAAAATGCATTTAATTGAAGTTGGCCAAATTTGGCCAAGATACCGGGACACACCACTGCTCTTTTCAAAGGGACATCCTGGGACTTTTAATGACAACAGAGTGAGGACCTCGGTTTAACCTCTCATATCAAAGACAGCACTCACTGTCAACATAGCACCCCATCACTGTACTAGGGCATTAGGACCCACAAAGACCACAGGTTGAGCACCCTTTGCTTGCCTCTGTAACACCTCTTCTGACAGCAACCTAGTTTTCCCATGTGGTCTCCCATCCAGGTACTAACCAGGCACAGCTTTCCATGAACTGCCACCGTATTGTTGTGGAGGGGTTTGAGTGCCTGAGGGATCCTAAGAGCTATATTGTCAAGGGCTAATGCCTCTGGTAGGGTCTCCCAAAGCAAAAAACTGGGGCCCCACCCTGGAGCTAGGCAAGCAGGGGGAGCTATTAGAGGCCAGTGGTGGTCGAAGGTCAGGACCACAACAACTCAATCAGGCACAGAAACTGGCTCTTGGAAAATCATGAAATGTCACCTCACTGTAAGGGAAGGAGCCCAAACTGGTGCAGAAGGTTGAATGGTACCGACTAGAGATAGCCAGGCTCACCTCCATGCACAGCTTGGGCTCTGGAACTCAACTTCTTGAAAAGGGCTGGACTTTCTTCTACTCTGGAGTTGCACACAGTGAGAGGCGGCGGGCTGGTGTGGGCTTGCTTATAGCTGCCCAACTTAGCCGCCATGAGTTGGAGTTTTCCCCGGTGAAAGAATGGGTCTCCTCCTTGCATCTTCGGGTCAGGGATAGGTGTCTCACTGTAGTTTGTGTCTATGAGGAGACCTCTGTTGTTCTAATGGGGGACTTCAACGCCCACGTGGGTAATGACAGTGATACCTGAAGAGGCGTGACTGGGAGGAACGGCCTTCCTGATCTGAATCCGAGTGGTGCCCTGTTGTTGGACATCTGTGCTAATCACAGTTTGTCCATCACAAACAACATATTCAAGCATGCGGGTGTCCATCAGTGCACATGGCACCAGGGCACCCTAGGCCAGAGGTCAATGATTGCGGTTGTACTCTGGGAACATCTGGCTGAACCACAAGTGAAAGGGATTTTAAACTCTCACCTCCAGAATAGCTTGGACCAGATCCCGAGGGAGGCTGAAGACACTGAGACCAAGTGGTCCATGTTCTTTAACTCCATTGTTGACACAGCCATGGGGAGCTATGGCTGTAAGGCCTGTGGTGTTTGTCATGACAGCAATCCACGAAACCAGTAGTGGACAGCAGAGCTGTTGAACTCAACTGGGAATGTTGTCAGATGGTGGAAGGAATACTTTGAGGATCTCCTCAACTCCACTGACATGTCTTCTATTAAGGAACCAGAGATTGGGGATGCAGGGGTGGATTCACCCATCACCCAAGCTGAAGTCACTGACCTCAGTGAATTCAGTTTGCAAGCTCCACAATGGCAAAGCAGTGGTGGTGGATGAGATACACCCTGTTTATCTCAAGTAGATGTTGTGGGGCATCTCTACAGTATTGCATGGAGGTTGGGGACAGTACCTCTAAACTGGGCAACTGTGGTGGTGCTACCCATTTTTAAGAAAAGGGACTGGAGGGTGTGTTCCAAATATAGAGGGAATCACACTCCTCAGCCTCCCTGGGAAAGTCTATGCCAGGGTACTGGAGAGGGATCGGGCTGATGGTTGAACCTCAGATCCAGGAGGAACAATACGCATTTTGTCCAAGCATGGGACACTGGACAAATTCTATATCCACACAAGGGTGCTCAAGGGTTCATGGGAGTGTGCACAAACAGTCCACATGTGTTTCATGGACTTGGAGAAAGCATTTGACTGTGTCCCTTGTGGCATTCTGTGGGTGGTGCTTTGGGAGTATGGGGTCAGAGGTGCTCCGTAAAGGCTGTCTCGTCACTGTATGAACAGAGCAGGAGTTTGGTTCGCATTGCCAGCAAAAGTCAGACTTGTTTCCAGTGTATGTTGGACTCTGCCAGGGTTGCCCTTTGTCACCAGTTCTGTTCATAATTTGTATGGACAAAATTTCAAGGCGCAGCCTAGGGCTGGATGGTCTGGTTTGGGGATCACAGGATTACATCTTTGTTATTCGCAAATTATGTTGTTGGGTTGGCTTCATCAAACATGGACCTTCAGCATGCACTGGGCAGTTTGCTGCCTATTGTGATGTGGCCGGGATGAGAATCAGCACCTCCAAGTCCGAGGCCAAGAAAATGAATAAATAAATGAATGATATGCCGATGACACCCAACTCTACCTTTCATTCCAACCACCTTCAATTAAATCAGCAAAGTTTGTTGATTAGATAGACCTTAGCCACATTGACCAAGAAAATAGCAATTTTTCAATGTTTGTACGTCCAAGTACAGGATGTAACTACAAAAAAACTAGCTTTAAATAGGAAAATGATCTATGAACTCAGACAGTGTAATCAGTCAGTTTAGTGCTTTTGGTGAACTCATTCATTCATTCATTTTCTTTTCAGCACCATCCTAAAGAAGACACGTAATGTATGAGGCGCCAGACTGGACAAAAATCAATCGAAAGCAGAGACTGAATGCGCGTGAGTTACACCAAGTGTGTGCGCGAGAGAGATCGAATGCACACGAGGTACACCAAGTGAGTGACTGAATGCACACGAGAGAGACGGGGTGCGTGCGAGATAGACCAAGAGACTGTTAACGTTACTATTAATAATTACTATTACTAATACTACTATCTTTGTCGTTTCAAATAAATAAGCTCACATTTGTTATCTGTATAGCAAAATTGATTCGTTTAGTAGACACAGTGACACATTTTACATATTTTTACAGCAGACTTTGCACTTTGAATATACACAGGTCACTTTCTATACGTTGTTGACGTACCACATTTAATTTGTGGATAGTTTGAAAATTGCTCAAAGATTTCATTTTTGAGAATTTATGGTCGTCTACAATAGCAGTTTTGTGGTGCTGAGTTTCACCAAACTGATTCTGAATGATAATTCAGATTACTTTCATTTGTTTATTTATTTCATAAAGGTCTTTGATGTATATTGTTGCTTGTGTTCATACTCAAGCTGTGAAGGAACATGTTTAAGGGTTAACCTTCATGTAGTTGAAGCAACTTTAGTTTTTGCTTTTTTGTTTCTGAATATATTATTCAGCTGGTTTACCACATTGTGATATTTTCATTTTTGTGCTGCTGGTCTGACTTAAATTAATTAGCGTTTAAAAATTACTATTTGTTTAAGTCTGTCTTGTGTTTTAGTTGTGAGAATGCAAACGAATTAAAACTGTGAAGCTGATCAACAGTGTATTCTCCATGCAGCACTGAAGTGACGCTATTAACGGGAGCATTAAAAATGTTCTTTGGAAAAGTAACTCAAACTTTACTTTTAACAGTGATGCATTTTAATGCAAAAAAAAATTACGTTTAATGCATTACTTTTTGGTGTAAGTAATCGATAATGTAATTGAGTTACTTTTTGAATGAAGTAACTAGTAATTGTAACTAGTTACTATTTTTCAGCAACTAGCACAACACTGTATACACACACTACCGGTCAGAAGTTTGAGGTCATGTTTTTTATTGTTATTAATTTTATATAATAATTTAAACAAAATTATCCTGTTCATGAAGGCGGCATTTATTAAATGTAAATAAAATGTTAAATACTTATTAATACTCATTTTAAAACATTTAAAAATCCTATTGAACCCAAACGTTTGACCGGTAGTGTGTGTATATATATATATATATATATATATATATATATATATATATATATATATATATATATATATATATATAAACCCATCTGTTTATTATATTTTCAGATTACACAGAATTGAATGCTAATAAACTCAGTGGTAACAATTTTATATTTACAATTAATAATTTGATCAATTTAATTGATCTTTGAGAATGAAAACCAACCTGTTTGTTTGTCCGAATCTTCATGTTTGACTGTGAGTGTTTCTTCAATCCTCAGGTCTTCACTCTCCTCTTTAATAAACTCCATCTCTATAATAGTGTCACGTGGAGATCAGTCGCCTCAGCAGGAGTTTGCCTCTGTGGGTTTAAATAACGCAAATTTAATAATGCAAATAAACTTTGATGGTACGTAACTTTTTATTTAAGCCTGCACCAGCTGCAACAAATGACTTCATTTAAATTGAACACATTAAGCTGGATTTATACTTTCGCCTGGCGCCGCATCGCACACCTCCTTTGACTGCGCGCGCACCTCGCGAAACGGACGAGGCTTTTATACTTGCCGTGTTCGCCGTTGTGATATTCTTTAAAACGACAGGAGGGCGGTCAAAAGAAACTGCTCGTAAAGTCAGACAGATAAACAGAGAAGTTGCTATATATTAGAGTTTTTTTAAACTATTTTTATTGTTTGTAAAAATTATTTTAAGGATTATAAGGATCTCTACAACCATTCAACCAATCAAATTTGATGCATCACTTGCTTTTGTTTATATCTCTTGTAGTTTTGCCTATTAAAGTTTATTAAAATATCAATGACAACAGAACATGGGTTGCTCTACAAATATATTTTCTATTATGGCAAGAATAAAAGCAAAAAAAAAAAATGAGCACACTTACTAAAAAATACTGCTGTTTTTTAGATTTAGCCCGCTCCACAATTCACACATTACTGTCTGGCTGGTTTCTGTCCTATACTTCTGCTAAAAGGTCCAACATTCATGACCATCATCACCAATAAAGCCTAGAAAAACAGGGCATCAGTATATTGTAAACCGATAGGATCAAATATTCCTTTCAGTTATCAAAGAAATAATTTGGTCCTTAATTGTAGTTTTGTAACTATTAAATTGTTTTCAATTTAAAATCGTAATATTTACATCAGTATAAAACCTATGACTGGTGGAAAAACATATTTCTGTAATTGTGTACCTGGGTCTCCACTTTTGCCATGGCCTCTTTTGGCTTTAACAAACTTATCCCTCAGGGTTTTCCAAACCTTTTAACAAAAACTTTCCTCCTTTCCCACGGCTGTTGCAATTTCTAGCCAAGAATTATTGATCATCAGGTTATCTCTATGATCACGGGTAAAGATGTCTGTACAGTCGTACTGTTTCAGCCAAAATCTCTTCAAAGTGGTTCATATTCAACTCAAATCAAATGCGGCGCTGCGCGCACTGTTCGCTCGAGTCTCAAAAAAAAATGATGCACTCCGCCGGCCGAAATCATGTCATGTGCACCCAAAGCGAACCTCCGCAAACTCCGCAATGACGTCACATTCGCTGCGCGCACTCAAGCGAACTAGCGGACGCGTCGAGTATAAACCAGGCTTTAGGCTATAACATTTAATTAACATTGCCATATATATATATATATTTGATTCTACTCTTCTTTTAATATTTAATGATAAATGATTTAGACTTCGTTCATATGTTGTTTTATAATAACTAGCCTTTCCTGTTCATAATCAATCACACACTGGAAATACAGCAGGGTAGGGTTGCAGCAACTGTTCGTAAGTTCTTTCTTAAACTGGAACGTAAAGTCCGCACTAGGGGCGTAGTATCTACTAGCTAGTTTGTAACTAAATTCGTTCTCACTTCGGTTGCACCACATGTTCTTAGGGCAATTTTCTTTTTTTATTAATAGGTCGGTCATATATAGATGCATTAGTTGCAGAATTTTAAAGCAGTTTAATGATTTAAATGCTTTATATTGGATATTACGTCATTCCATGCGACTACGCATGACTTTACAGAGAGCTTACGACCTACTAACTACGGTTTACCCTAAAAAAATGTGGTGCGACCGAAGTGAGAACGAATTTAGTTACAAACTAGCGAGTAGTTCCTAAGCCCCTAATGTGGACTTTACATTCCAGTTTAAGAAAGAACTCACGATCAGCTGGTGCAACCCTACCCAGATGAGAAGTACCCTGATGATCTGCTGTTTGTGCTTAGATTATGAAATATGCTTCCTGTAGACACTTCGCTCTACCATACAACATATCTTTTTTTTTTATGTACAGGCCCATAGCCAGGGGGTGGGTTTGGGTGGTTCAGAAGACCCACCCCTCACTGACAAAGGTCCAGAATTTGTCCCATACATGTGCTCATTTGTACTACTTTGACTGCTATGCCATCATAAATAATGAAAATGACCCATCGAAAAAGGCACCTATAATGAAAATCATGTTTTGGAAGCTGTTTGGACAGAACTGTGTGGAGGTATAGTGTGCCCGTAGTGATATTGGGGTGATAGAAACACAACAAGTCTCTTTTTAAAATTTCCTGCTGTTAAAATAGGATCCAAATCCCTCCCATTTTGAGGCCGACCGCAACTTAACGTAGGAATGCGGTTTCCCCGCCCACCGAATTGATTGACAGCTGCTTATTAACATGTCTCCGTAGTAACGCGTATGATCATATCCACAGGATAAGACGTGCGCAAAGCAACCGGGATTAAAAGATCTGTTCAGCTCTCTGTGATCATCAGTCATCGTCAAATGTGATCAAGTTTTTAAAGCAGTGCGTGTTTGTAACTAATCACAGCGATGTACTTCAGCTTTACTTCATCACCACAGCCGCGTGTCAGTACTATTATAAAAGAAGACGATTCAATCTCGGTTTGTGGGCGTTAAATCAGGTTTATTTTTATTTTATGTGTCTCCGCTGCGTGCGTGTCAGTGCGTGAACTTGGTAACAACATTATTGCAGAAAGGCTTGAATCGACTCCACAACAAATACATCAAATAATCATTGGGAAAAGTTCTTACTGTAGTATTTCTCACAAACGTTACGTGAGATCTGCTTCCTTTATGTCTGTCTGTTGTCTGACGCAGCCGAGCCGGAGATTGAGGCACACTGACGGCCACGTGGGAACTGTGGGCAGGGAGAACCAGCATTGAAGGCACAGGCCACAAAAACAGCTACAGTGTGGTTCAGAGCAGAAAAACCAACATTCTGAAAGCTATAATAAGTAATCTGATGGATGTTTTGAGCTGAAACTTTACAGACACGTTCTGGAGACGTAAAAGACTTCTCTTAAATCTTGAAAAAGGGGTAAAATAGGTGCCCTTTAAAACCAAGCACAATCCTGTTGGCTGGGATGTGACTCCAGCTAATCAGTTTTGGTCAATTCTAATCAATATTTTTATTTTACAATCCACTATAAGTGAAGTCTAAACAGGGAAAACCTTTTACAGGTAACTTTTATTCTAAATCTTGCACCTTATTCTGGAAACAAAAAAAATGATCAATAAAAAGGTGTGAAGCACCATATCCGCTTGTTAAGTGGTGACGTGATGGTGACGTATGTAATACTGTTTCCGGGTCCAAGCCGCCACTCATTTGAATTGACAAAATATTCGTTTATGATCACTTTTTATTCGTATCACACATTAAAGTGAATTTTATATAAAGTCATAGTGTACACAACAATCACTGGGCTTGCTGCATCACAAATACCAAAGTTTTAACAATTTATAAAAAATTAATCCCTTTCTGGCCATCACATATTAGGCATGGACATATATATTGCGATGGTGATTTTCGAAAGTATTACAGCGCTTTGTAAACGTTTATTATTAGCATTTGGTGAGTCTCCTCATTCAGTTTCATAGAGCGCTTGGACCCGGAAGCCCCTTCGCGTGACGTCACACTTAACAAGCGGATTGAAATTATTTGAATGCTATTTTGGCTATTGTTGTCATCCATAAATATTCAAATGTACTTTTTTTTACTAAAGAGGCTAGAAAAATGCGAAGCTCAACACTATTATTGTTGTGTTTTAAATATTTTTGTTTATTTAAATGGCCAAATTGTGACTGAGGAAAGTTGAATGAGCTGGCCAGTTTGTTATTTGCCTAATAAACGACAGCAGACTACAGTTTTTAATTTAAAATTTAAATAGACTGCTATTTTTTCTATTGATATATGATGTAATAAATATGTATCATTTCACATTTCTTTATTATAAATCTCTAGGAAATGTTTTTGGTGTTAAAAGGTGTGATTATAATATGACAAGCTAACCATATGACAAGCTAATTCAGCTAAAAATAGAGCTTATTTGTCACTAAAATGCAGAATTTAAACCTCCCATAAAAAGGACCCTGCTGAAAAAACCAGCTTAAACCAATAGAGGTAAAGTTGGTTTTGTATTCGCACATTCGTTCATTTAGAACTCTCTGTATTGTTTACCATGTTACTTTGAATATTTGTTCGGAATTAGCATGCAAGTATGACTTCAAAACAACATTAACACTAACTAATTGACTGTAAACAATGTTGTACTTTGATAGTCATTGGCTGCTAATATGATTTCCCTATTTAGAATTTGCAAAGAATACTTTTCTGAAATTATATTATTAAGGAGAATATCTAAATATCCGAATATAAAACCAACTTTACCTCTATCTTAAACCAGCCTAGGCTGGTTGACTGGTTTTAGCTGGTCGACCAGCCTGGTTTTAGAGGGGTTTTGGCCATTTCCAGGCTGGTTTCCAGCCATTTCCAGCCTGGTCTTAGCTGGTCCAGCTGGAAAATGGCCAGCTTAAACCAGCTTGACCAGCCTGGTTTAAACTGGACATAGCTGGTTTTGGCTGGTCAACTCCCAGCCTGACCAGCTAAGACCAGGCTGGAAATGGCCAAAACCCCTCTAAAACCTGGCTGGTCGACCAGCTAAAACCAGTCAACCAGCTTAGGCTGGTTTAAGCTGGATTTTTCAGCAGGGAAAACAAGGTATAGAGGTAAAGTTGGTTTTATATTCGCACATTCGGACTTTCCCCTTAATAATATAATTTCATAAACGTATTATTTGCAAACTCTAAATAGCGAAATCATATTAATAGCCAATGACTATCAAAGTACAACATTGTTCACAGTCAAAAAAACAGTGTTAGTGTTGTTTAGAAGTCATACTTGCATGCTCATTTCGATCGAATATTCAAAGTAACATAGTAAACAATATAGAGACTTCTAAATGAACGAATGTGCGAATATAAAACCAACTTTACCTCTATAAACAAGGTAAATAACTGTGAAAAGGTCCACTTTTTGAGCCCTTTCACCAGGCTGACTACAAGACAAATCTCCTAAAACGTGCATTTTCAAGTCATATATACACCATTGTAGTTGTTTTATCGCAGTTATCTAGCCTAAATTTTTGCCGAGTCAGCTATAAATCATCGATTTTGCATCTCTTGTAAAAAAAAATAACAAGGTTTGAATTCACATAAACAACAGAAATGTTTAAACACAAACCTTTTCCTCAGTCGATCGGTAACAGCAGGAGCGCGGCGCAACCTGATGACGTTTACATGGGAAAAGAGCGGTAAACAGTGTATTAGCGCCACCTGCTGCTCACTCGACCACAAACACTTTCATTTGAAGAGTCCTTTCTGCCTCTCGACGTTCAATCTACATGTAATAAATCATTTAAAGTTTATTATAGTTGTTAATAATAATGCATTTCATTTAACCCTCAGTTATCCTCTTGTTCTTCCACCCCGCCCTGCTGGAAAAAACTCGCTTAAATCAGCCTAAGCTGCTTGGCTGGTTTTAGTTCAGTAAAGTTAGCAACAGATTCGCAGATTCGTATTTTCCGGATCAATAACTCATGACCGAAACATTGTTCCTACACAAATAGCACCTCTTTTCAACTGTCGCAATGTATACAACCACCTACAACCTTATTTTCCTAAAAATGAGCTTTCCTACGCGCTGGATGCATTATATTGATCTCTATGCGCAGGCGGCAAAGAGACCGATCCTTAGGGACCGAGAAAGAGCAAAACGCGAAAACCAATACTACAAAAGCTGTCAATAACTTCCCTCTAACTCATTATACTGCCATCAAACTCAGTTCACACGTCGCTGCTGACCTGCTGGTTATACTACAACACTTATTTTCCGAAAAACTATTTTGCATATTTTTAATGAATGTTTATTATGAAAAATATTCAATAACTGTACTGTAAATTACTGTACTCTCACCAAATTCAGATCACACGTAGCTGCTGTCCTGCTGGTTATACTACAACAATTATTTTTCTAAAAAACTATTTTGCATATTTTTATGAATTTTTATTATAGAAAATCTTCAATAACTTTACTGTAAATTACTGTACTCTCACCAAATTCAGATCACACGTAGCTGCTGTCCTGCTGGTTATACTACAACACTTATTTTTCTAAAAAAAACTATTTTGCATATTTTTAATGAATTTTTATTATAGAAAATCTTCAATAACTTTACTGTAAATTACTGTACTCTCACCAAATTCAGATCACACGTAGCTGCTGTCCTGCTGGTTATACTACAACACTTATTTTTCTAAAAAAAACTATTTTGCATATTTTTAATGAATTTTTATTATAGAAAATCTTCAATAACTTTACTGTAAATTACTGTACTCTCACCAAACTCAGTTCACACGTAGCTGCTGACCTGCTGGTTATACTACAACACTTATTTTTCTAAAAAAACTATTTTGCATATTTTTATGAATTTTTATTATGAAAAATATTCAATAATTTTACTGTAAATTACTGTACTCTCACCAAATTCAGTTCACACGTAGCTGCTGTCCTGCTGGTTGTACTACAACACTTATTTTTCTAAAAAACTATTTTGCATATTTTTAATGAATTTTTATTATAAAAAATCTTCAATAACTTTACTGTAAATTACTGTACTCTCACCAAATTCAGTTCACACGTAGCTGCTGTCCTGCTGGTTATACTACAACAATTATTTTTCTAAAAAACTATTTTGCATATTTTTAATGAATGTTTATTATGAAAAATATTCAATAACTTTACTGTAAATTACTGTACTCTCACCAAATTCAGATCACACGTAGCTGCTGTCCTGCTGGTTATACTACAACACTTATTTTTCCGAAAAACTATTTTGCATATTTTTTTATGAATTTTTATTATGAAAAATATTCAATTGACAGCTTTTGTAGTATTGGTTTTCGCGTTTTGCTCTTTCTCGGTCCCTAAGGATCGGTCTCTTTGCCGCCTGCGCATAGAGATCAATATAATGCATCCAGCGCGTAGGAAAGCTCATTTTTAGGAAAATATGGTTGTAGGTGGTTGTATACATTGCGACGGTTGAAAAGAGGTGCTATTTGTGTAGGAACAATGTTTCGGTCATGAGTTATTGATCCGGAAAATACGAATCTGTTGCTAACTTTACTGAACTCTGGTTTTAGAGGGGTTTTGGCCATTTCCAGCCTGGTCTGTCATCATTTGACATGTTCAGATGCAAAAGCATCTAAGCGCCATCTCAAATTTTCTTCTAAAATTATTTTTTTCCCCTGTGGACATCATGTTTATAAAACAACCTAGTCGTTCCCATGAATTGTAAACAACTGAACACGCAGGTCCAGTAGAAAACTTTTCCCCAAAAGTCTGGTGAGATATTAAAAAATACATTAATCCTAATAAAGTAAAAGAGTCTCATTTTAAAATAGTACACCGATATCATCCATGTAATGATTTTTGTAGTATGTTTGAGGAAGGGCTTTCACCCTTTTTTGCAAAATGGAGCCAGAAACAATTCTCCATTTATGTATTTTAATTGCAGACAAGGTTGGTCCCAAGTTTCCTTAGTACTTTTTGAAGTGGACTATAAACTATATAAAATATCACTGACGATATAAAATATCACCGATAAAACGGTTTTATTAAGGGATTGCAGCTCGGGGTTATTGAAAACGGACAAAATAACAATACATTTTTTATTTTATTTTATTTGGAAAGCAACACATCCACAAAACCAAATGTATGCTGACTAACTATTTTTCACTGATTAAACATTAAATCATTCCCTGACTCCTATTGACGAATTACCATGTTTGTAAACGTTCAGAATGCGCGCACGGCGAGGTTGCAGAAAAAAAAAACATAGAGGTAAAGTTGGTTTTATATTCGCACATTCGGACTTTCCCCTTAATAATATAATTTCATAAAAGTTTTATTTGCAAACTCTAAATAGCGAAATCATATTAGCAGCCATGACTATCAAACTACAAAATTGTTTACAGTCAAATAAACAGTGTTAATGTTGTTTTGAAGTCATACTTACATGCTAATTCCGATCGAATATTCAAAGTAACATGGTAAACAATGTAGAGACTTCTAAATGAACGAATATGTGAATATAAAACCAACTTTACCTCAATAAAAAACCGGGAGCGCTAGCATTTACTGCGAGGGAATGACATCCGATGCGGTACAGAGTTTGTTGTTGTTTTAGAAATACGTTATATTGATTACATATTATATTATTGTTTATGATTTATACATTTTCGGCGAAATTTGGATGAGAAACACAGGAGAATCCATTTTTGCAGCATAAAGGTATTTTTTATTATAGTCGATATTTTTTTATTTGAAAGAAATCGGTGAAAGTATTAGCGTAAAATCTTATATTGTCGTGATCACCGTCTTCTAGGCTAAAAGATGAAACCATTTTGAAAGATGTATAAAACACACAGAGACTGCTAGACAACTTTAAGGAAAACATGACACAGCGGGGTTAGTTGTAACAAGGTGTTAAAATTAAGCCACGCACTGTTGGACACCAACTAAACTAACACAATATTTTGTTGAGTTTTGAGTGTAATGCTGAGAACTTTTTAAATAAAAATGTTTTTAATAGAAAATATTGTTTTAATAGAAAAAATATATATAATATTGCTAAAAATGCAAATAAATGCATTGTATATTAATAATGGATAAATGGATAATAATGCAAATAAATTCAAATGTGTTTATCCAATAAACAAAAACATAAATAAACATACTGTGCTATGTAGAATAAAAAAGAAACGAGCCAATTACTGAGGAAATACAGCTACTATTTAAAGTAAACTGAATTTAAATTAACTGTGTGAAATCTGCCTTTATAAGCATGTGTTACAACCAGGGCTTTACATTAACACCCGCCAAATGCGGGTAGATTTCAGTGGTGGCGGGTAAGACAGACACTCTCACTAGCCACTTTAGCTGGTTGAAAATAATTTTCCCGGATAATAATTCATAAAAGCAGGGTTCGACAATAAGGATGGTCTAATATGCATGCAAAGGCGATCTTAGAATTAAGAAGCAACACGACTGACAAAAATAATTGCGTTTGCGTGAGCAATAAAAAAGCAGATGAATACCGAATGAAAGGATGATCTCTCGCAGCTGAGGTGATGCGCGCGACTGTTTAAAACGCGTGCGCGCTCTCGTTTCCTTGCGTGAAGCGACTGTGTCTAGAAACACAGCTGATGTGATCAGTTCTCTGTCAAATAGACTAGACAAAAAGTGATGAACATGCACCCACAGTCTTGCTGCTTTCAAGAGCTCCAGATTTGTATTTTTGTAAGCAGCACCGGTTTCTTTCACTTTCACCATTATAGAACAGATTATTTATGGGTCTAACGTTAACCGTGTGCGTTATCATCCTTTCATTAGCACACGGTATGTTTATTACCTGCTTTCTTTTGCGTAATGTGGTTTAATTATCATTTTTTACAATAACATTGCTTTAATGGGAGATTCCTCCCCATTTATGTGTACTAAAATGGTGATCTGGGACCTTTAGCCAGCACAGATTACTGTGCATATGTTTTGTTAAATAAAAAGTATAGTAAACAGCTATATTATGCTTGTTTTGACACATTTAAAATTTATGCCTAAGAAATAATGAATTGTTTATGTTTGGTGTGGTCAGAGATAAATTTGGTGAATCCTTCATTTTGAGCTCTGAAAATTATGTGAAATAAAAACTAATTGTAATACTATGAAACCATGACCCATTTGCTCATGAACATTTAGCAAGCTCATACACGACACACCAAAAGTGAAATGAATGAGGCATGTGGAGAAAACGCAACATCTAAATCAAGTCATTTTAGCATGTCAAAGTCATATTTATGTGTATAAAATATATTTTCCCAACTATAAAATTGTGGCTAGTGAAAATGGCGAGTGGCTAGTAATGTTGGAAATCTACTAGCCACCGTGGCTGGTGATCAAAAAAGTTAATGTTAAGCCCTGGTTACAACTAACCCCGTCTGTTACAACTTGCCTCGCAGGTGGGGTAAATAGTAACATTTATACTCCTGGCACTTTCGGCAATACTGCACAGAAACCACAGGTCCGGCGATCATAATTCCAGTGCTCATTTGTAGGAGAGGCTTGTGTGTTGTTGGTAAAAAAAAAATATGGTTTGTCTAACCCTATTACTTTGTTCATTATGACCTTGAGTTGGGTCTAAGACGAACAGATAATTCTATAAAAAAAATAATTTTTTTGTATTTTATAAAATTGCCATAATTAATATTTATGCAAAATATTTCTAAAGTGATCTTAGCATATCACTCCAGTTTTGAATCATCTTTGATTAATTTTTGTTGAACATGATCGTCTTCACTTATAAGTAATATAATATTACAAATCATTTTGACCAATGCAATGTAGGGCTAGGCATGGGCCGGTATAAGATTCTGACGGTATGATAACCTTGGATAAAAATATCACGGTTTCACGGTATCATGGTATTGTGATCACTGCTCTAAATTATATTCTTTTTAAATGTCTGGGTAAAAAACTAAAAAGTTTTTCCCCTTTGAACACAATATATTTTATTTTGAGAAACATTTATAATATTTTGGAGCAGTAAACGTGCCAGGCTAAATAATGAAAATGAATCATTGACTTCTGCTGTCTTCATTAGTTTCAAAAACACAAATTTAAAATGGCATCTTTGGATATCTTTTCTGCTGGAGATGCTGTTGTTAAAAAAAAATGTAAATAAAAAAATCTTACACATACCTTAGGAACGGTATTAGAGAAAATTTTGGCGGTATGATAACCTTGACTTTTCCAAACCGCGGTATACCTTGAAAACGGTTATCGTCCCATGCCTATGTAGGGCTGCACAATTTATTGCTTCAGCATCGATATCGCAACGTATGCATCCTCAATAGTCACATCGCATATAGATATGCAATGTTGAGTTAGGACTATAGTCAGTTCAGAACACGAGATTTGTGGAGTTTATGTAGAATTTAACCATAATGGAGTGAAAGTTTATATTTGGCATGTTTTTAAGGCCCTGGAGAGATCAAAGTTTTCAGGCAGAGGACATTTTATCGATTGAAAGTTTAATAAAGAAAAATTTGATTGCTTTCTTTATATTGTGCGGTTTATTTTTTACATTTACAAAACCACAAAAAAATGCACTGCTTATTTCACTTTTATTGTTGCTTCATTGTATTTATCTATGTTTTGTAATTTAATTACATTTTATGCATGATTCATTTATCCCAATCAATCAAAATTAATTCATTTGATTACACTTCACAAATCCGTTCTCACTATTAACTAGTTGCTTATTAACATGCATGTTATTGAGATATTGGCTGCTTATTACACTGTAAAAAAATAAAAAGTTGAGTTAACTTAAAATTTTAAAGCAACCGGCTGCAAAGAAATTGAGTTTATTAAGCTTCGGTGGTTGAAGTTGTGCCAAATTAATTTTTTTTTAAGTTGACCGAAAAGGCTGGTTTTATTCAAGTATGCTTTACGGAATAATTTGGCACAACTTCAACCACTGAAGCTTAATAAACTCAAAATTTCTTTGCAGCCGGTTGCTTTAAAATTTTAAGTTAACTCAACTTTTTATTTTTGTAAGACTTGAGGGACCACAAATACTTTGATGTCTTTGACAATTCAAATATGGACAGATAACACAGAGACAATTGAATCCACCCCACCAGGTGGGAATGCGGGAAAGCCTCTCCTTCATTTACATTTGAAGCATCTCCCGAAACCCCCCTGTCACTCACTACCTTTTTCCCCCAATTCACACAGAATGGTCATTTCAAAGTATGAATGTTCTATATCAAATGCAAGTGACTTTATCTATCTTGTCTGATATCATTTAAAATGTCTCAGTGCGACTGGTACAATGGTCTCATTCCCTCAGAAATAGACATAATCAAAATAATAGATATGTAACTTCAGATATCTTTTGAACCACTGCTAAGGGTGTGCCTTTACCTAGGGGGCCTTTATTCAAATGACCATTTGTTCCCTATAGGTAGAAACTCTTCTAACATGCCACTAAATGTAAATGCCTTTTGTTATTCGACAAACACCCATCCTTGAGGAAATTCTTGGTTTGACTACTTAAGGAACAGTTTCTAAGTGTTCCACACGATTCTGTACTCAGATTAGCCCGTAGTGTGGAGCTCTCATGCTCCACGCTATGTATATTTTGATGTCAGGTATGCATCTTTTGATCTTGGATTTATCTTTGATAATTTGATGTCTTGTATTGATTGTTTATGAATTGACTGAATGAATTGGCTTAATACACAGTCACCTGACTAATAAATTGTTATGTTTTGAATTATTCAAACAGATCTCATGTTATTATCTCTAGTAGATTACGTTAAGTCCATAACACCACAAACCCC
Source organism: Danio kyathit (assembly GCA_903798195.1). NCBI lineage: Eukaryota > Metazoa > Chordata > Actinopteri > Cypriniformes > Danionidae > Danio > Danio kyathit. The sequence goes on along the minus strand of LR812522.1, from coordinate 47,771,723 downwards.
TGTATAGGTTAGTAACGGACTAAAACACGATAGACGGAGCAGCGTGACACGCTATACGATGTTCTTAGAGCTCCGACTAACACATTGGCATAATTCACGTATACTAAGACGGTAAAAGGCTATCTAAGGGGATAGACCTTCATCTCTAAATTTCTGATTTAGTAGATAGCTGATCTATGGGGACCACATAAAAAATATTCTAATCTGAGTACGTAGGGTTCGGCCTTTTTAGAATAGTGGTTAATCGCCTCTGTTTAACGACCAAGACTGACATGTTTGTGTTAAGAGATTGTATACTCGGCCGGTACAAGACTCAGGATGTTATAGGAATCCGAATGAACGAGAGTAATATACAATAATGAATCGAAGAGAATATTCAATCATAACCTAAAGTAATATTAAAAGAAACAAAATAACCTTATCAATGTTTTATAATTGGAGTCAGATAAAACGAGAAGGAATATATTAATATTCTAAACCACCTCATACTAAAATTGGAGTCAGATATGAGTTAAAGTTAAAGTAAATCAACATTGTGCACTGAAAAGACCGAACAGGCAATAAACCTTCATCCACCAGTAGATACCGTCGTTGGACTAACTGGCTGGACCCTACAATTTTTTTGAACATATGGAGAAATAACAATGTAAAGTCTCCTCAACTGAATATTTTACTCTCATTAAACATGCAGCTGAATCATTTTTATGAGTAAATTCAACTCTGAGCTCAAAAATATGTCCAGCTAACTTACAATTTTAAACTGAGTTAACTATTTGTAAGTTGGATTTTTTTTACAGTGTAATACATATAATCTACACATCCTTCATGATCTTAATCTATATCCCTAACCCAATAACTACCTCAATATCTATTAATAAGGAGCAAATCTGGAGTTTATTCAAGCAGTCATAGTTAACTGTTTGCTAATAGTGAGAAGTAAACCTTTCTAGTGCTATTTAATCATTTGGTCAAATTGTACAGAAACAGCATATCATACTATATATTGCAAACAAATAAAAATAAAATTGTAATGTCGTATTTTTGGCAAATGCTAAAGATATATTAGCCAACATAACATAAGGTTTTGTGCTCCAGTTTCACAAATATGGATATTTAATGGCTTGTGTTTTTTAAATCAGTTTAATCCAAGTTATTGAGTCAAATTTTTTGATTACAAGGCAAGATTACAAATCCTTTTCAAAGCAATAATTTATTCTAGACTACAATCAGGGGCGCCGCTAAGGGGGGGGGGGGGTTAGGACGATTCTAAAGGCCCATGCACTCTAGGGGCCCCCAGAGATCTGCTTAATAATTAATAACAGTACTATAATGTAATATAAATTATGAATGTATCTCTAAATTACAAGTAAAACTATAGTAAAAATACAGCTTATATCTGCCTCTCGTGTCTGTCACTGTCAAATTGCACCCCCACCTCCTTTCACTGTATGGTTCAGTCCGTCAGTAGCGGGATGAGCGTTGATGCTTTGAGTGCGATCGTCAGTAAACTGTCAAAGCAGCGGTGTCCTCGAGGTTAACAAAGACTAAATACGGTCATCAAAAACGAAAAGAGAGGTTTCAAAAAGCAGAGAGAGAGAAAAAGGGATGGCAGTTGCTATTAGTTTTTTTAAAAAAGGAAGGTAACGTTATGTTTATTCACAGAGCTTTCTTTTAAAAGCTTAATTTACTTTGCTAATGATGAGCTCTATATGTCTACCTCATACATAGACGCAGATTCGCCCTCACCCGCTCTTCCCTACGAAGTTCCCCAAACTCATCTCACAGTTGAAGAAGCAGGTAACAAGGATATCACTGAGGCCCCGTTTACACTAAAGCGTTTTTGTTTTAAAACGCATAAGTTTTGCTACGGTTACGCCATCCGTCCACACTACGCCGGAGTTTTCGAGCCCCGAAAACGGAGCGTTTTGAAAACGCTGTAGGGGTTGTTTTCCTTCTAATACGCTGCTGCTCCGTCTCTGTGTGGATGGGGAAAAACGGAGACATCTGAAAACGGAGGCGTGGCTGCTGAGATTCGCTACCTGATTGGGGCTTTTGGGTCATTGCGTATCCTTCCCTTATTTGTCAAGCCCCTATCACATGACTATAACGCTACCGGAAAGACGGCAGACCAGCCTTCACTGTAAACAACAACATTGACACAGAAATGGGAGCGATGTTTGCACTATTGTCCATTTTAGGTGCCATTGTGCAGTTAAACTCTGCCTTTTTTACTACAGCAGCTGCATATATTCGCAAGAGGCAAGCTATTGTTCGAGCACTCGCTAATCGCTCGCGTTCATCGTTCAACCAGCGTTTGTTGACTAACAATAACCAAATGCCGAGCGAGACACATGCTTCCTGTTTATACTTGAACGCGCATGCCCAGAGTGCGCGAATGGTCACGTAATATACGTTTTTGGTGGAGTAGTGTGGACGGAGATATGTTTAGAAACGCTAGATGAAACGCTAGTGTGGACGCGGATCGTTTTTGATCTAACTCGCCGTTTCAAAACGAAAACGCATTAGTGTAAACGGGGCCTAAGATCCTGCGTTTTAAAAGTATAAATTTCACTATGATATTAACTTAATTGTTGACGTGGCCACTATTAAATTACTGCTATTTTTCCACAATGTTGATTATGTAGAGTGATAATAGGTATAACAGCAAAGCAAACATAAAACTCAAAGACAAATCTTTAGCTGTGATTTTAAAGGCAGGCAGGGTGACAATTTATCAAGCTAGGTTTCCTTGAAAGATAATGATCTATGTAATTTTTTTTGCCCAGTAGACCATTTCTAGTAATATAACTGATTAGTGAAACTCATACCATATCAGCAGAATAGTATAAAACAATATCTCAATGTCCATGCAGACAGGTTTTAAATTATGTATCATTTAAATATGTCATAGCCAGTCTTTTGAGCCTAGATTGTTAAAGTGGAGCCCATAGTGAACGGTGTAATTTAAATGTAATAAATCTGCAGAATTCTGTCTGTATTACTTTACTGCATGTACTCAGTTACACACGCACGTGCGTAAACACACACACACACACACACACACACGTTTGTTTTTGTGAAAAGTGGGTACATTACATAGGCTTCCGTTCATTTTTTACAGATCAAACCGTATATTATATTGCCCCTACCCCACCCCCTACCCCTAAACCCAACCATCACAGGAGACAGTGTACAGCTTTACTCCCTGAAAAAACTCGATAATGTTTTTTCTTCTGTAGAAAGTCTTATTTGTTGTATTTTGGCAAGAATAAAAGCAGTTTTTAATTTTTTAAAACCCATTTTAAGGTCAATAATATTAGCCCCTTTAAGCTAATTTTATTTCTATAGTCTACAGAACAAACCATTATTATACAATAACTTGCCTAATTAACCTAGCTAAGCCTTTAAATGTCACTTTAAGCTGTATAGAAGTGTCTTGAAAAATATCTAGTCAAATATTATTTACTGTCATCATGGCAAAGATAAAATAAATCAGTTATTAGAGATGAGTTATTAAAATTGTTACAACACCAGAATGACAAAAGAACATTTCTTATTTATGGGTCTCATTGAAATATAATTTTGTGTCTTATTGATGTTTGTCACTGCTCCAGTGAACTGCACATTGTATGAGACACTATTGCAGTAGAGTTATTTAAATAGTTACACATTGGTGTTTTGTGTGTTTAAATGTTAAAGTTTCAGTGATTATTTGATTACTGTTCCTTTTTTTGTACTGCATTTACATTTGAACAATAAATCGTCTGCTAGCTACAGCCATGGTCGTTCTCTTACTAAAAACTGATAATAGTGGACAAAATCAATAATAAAATGCTTAGGTCAGTATAACTGCATTGCGGACAAAGAGTTTGGATAGCTAGCTTGGTAGTAGGGGGCCCATTCTCATATTTTTTCATGGGGCCCAAAATTGCTAGCGGCGCCCCTGACTACAATATTAATATTAATATGATTTTATTAGTGTGTGTAATGGGCATTAGAGTGTATTACATTAACGTCATTGATCTAACATGTTACAAGGGTCAACATTAAGTGTAAGCACAGAACAAACAGTAAGCAGAAATAGCACAGACAAGCACCAACATTGAGAGACAGAGAAAATCTGCCAACAATTAGTTTTATCAAATGAAAAGAGAAAAAATCTATTTAGCTTTTCTTTTTCTTTTAGATATTTAGCTTTTTTTTTCTTTTTTCACTTTATGTAAAATCCAAATTCGTTCTTTTATTAAAAACAATTAAATAAATTCTTTACATTATTTAATAAAAATGTATATTCTTTCATTTGTTTTCATAATAATAATAATAATAATTCACTGTATATGTTATGTTAAAATGTAAATTAAAAATTTTTTTTAGGCTTTTCTACACAGTTACTTAACATTGCTGCACATTTCCACAACTATCGCCATCAGTCAGATTTGTCAGACCAGAATTGCACCCTTGCCTACCGCACAACACAACATGTTTGCTTTTTGCAACCGGGAACCCATGGTTGGTAATTCGTCTATTGAGTAATCCCAAAGCTCTTAAGACATCCCAACTGCTAAATAAATACTTGATGTACATGATTAATTTTTGCTAAAAAATGTGGTATATACAGATGAATGCAATGTGTTTGCTACTTTTTGTCTTATTAGTGAACATCCGGACATCATCCAGAGCGGCCCGCCATGCATTCCCACGTCTGATTAAATCGTTTTCAATAACTTAAATTATACTGTAGGCGGGCAGCAGTACGGGGTCTTTGTTGTCGCATTTTGCACTTCAAAATGCGCCACAGATTCTCGATTGGAGACAGGTCGGGACTGCAGACAGGCCAGTCAAGCACCTGCATCCTCTTAGCACTTTGTAATGTGTGCAGAATGGAAGTTGTGTTTTCATATTGTCTGCTTTTCAGAAGTTTTATTTTTTTAATAACAAATTTAAGAATCACGTACACGCTGACCCTATTGTGGACATCCTTGATGTAAGTAGTGCTTATATAGAGCGATCCAAAAACCAGCGTATAGTTATCAGGTTTATAACACTTTTAGCGCGTAGATTGATTTAACTTAACTGGATAGAAAAAAAAATAAAATCTCCGCAACTACTCAGCACTGATAAAATATGGGTAACACTTTAGTTTAGATCACAATTCATGCTATTAACTACTGTTGCGTTACCTGTCTATTATTAAGATTTTACTGTTCGTTAGTAGTTATAATTATTCGCTAATTATTCTCTATTTCCACCTGGGGGTACTCATCCCGAGGCCACCAGAGACTATGCAGTGCCACTGATGCGATCCAAGACCCGCGACGAGATGATCCCAAGGTTCCCATAATCCTGGACCAGGCCGTATCCTGAGCAGCTGCTGTGGTGGTCATGGAAGAGTAGAGAACATGAGACTGATTCCTGTGACGCTCCAGGGACAGACGAGTCTTCGCTGACGTCCAGCATTCTCCAGCCTCCGGCGCCTAGACTGCAGCTCTGCACAAGACGTTTGGCCATAGGAGAAATGGTCGTGCCTAACTGAGCCTGGATTTCTCTCGAGGTTTTTATTCTTCCCTTTCGCCAATTGGTGAAGTTTTTTTCCTTGCCGCTGTCGCTACTGGCTTGCATGGTTCGGGATATGTAGAGCTGCGCATCAATGGATCTACTCTTCAGTGTTTGGACTCTCAGTAGTGATTATTAAACCACACTAAACTGAGCTAAACTGAACTTAAACTCTGAATACTGAACTGACACAGTTTCAATTCACTATAATCTTCTATGTGAAGCTGCTTTGACACAATCTACATTGTAAAAGCGCTATACAAATGAAGGTGAATTGAATTAAGTATGATCTTATTCTGCATCCCTAACCCTTCCCAAAACCTAAACCCAACTTCTACCTTACTAACTTATAAAACAGCTAATTTGCAGTTTAAATTAGTAGTGTTAGTTAATGGTTTGGTAACAGCTGAATTGTGACCTGTAGTGGTACCAAAAAAGGCAATGTTCTGCCTGCAGCTTCAAAAGATCAGATTTTAGCTTAAAAAACAAACACAAGACTTTATGTAACATGAAGCCATTTATTGAGTGTTTTGTAAGGATGGCTATATCTCTCAATAATATTAAACCCTGAAAACTGGTATGGAACTCCAAACGAGACAAGACCATGAGAATGGTCAGGCACTAAAACAATAAACGTTCTAATCTGAGAAGAAGATCAGCTAGGAAACCAGTTGTTCAGGTTGTCTCCATGCATCCTGAGCCCCCCTCTTTGCCCTGGACTTTACCTTCTCCACCAGAGCAGCTCCGCACAGAATGTCTAAGTTTTTAATATGGCGTATCTTGAGGCTCTATATTCATGTTTGGTGTCATTTGGTGTGATTGGTAAAGTGGTCCTAATTTCACTGTATATTTTACAATCTTCCTTATTTCAGTTAATTTGGGTTTTGACTTTGATAAGATCTTGGTCAGATGCTCCACTCCAGGGACAGTTGTCTTCACATCAACTCATGACCAGGCAAGGGTCTTGGTGAAGCTTTTATTGTCTTGAATTTATGGTGATTTGAGTATTTAGGCAAAAGGAGCAGAATACCCCGTTGCAGTGTATAAGTCTCTGAGCTCTGCAATGTAGTTCTACATGGTCAGGTATTAATCTCTAACTGAAATGAACTGAAATGAACCTTTGGGTAATTGATGTTGTACACTCTGAATTGGCTTATTTTGTTTAATTATATGAACTGGAATGGAAAGTCTTTGCCTGACAAATAAATGTAAAATTCGTGTTTAACTCTAATATCTCCTGAAATCAATTAAAGATAGTAGATTGTTTAGGCTGATGTTTCCGCAGCCTACGACCAGGATTAGTCATACATTCAGGCTCAATAGATAGAGCATAGGCACAGCATTAAGCCTGGTTTATACTTCTGCGTCAAGTGATCGCTGTAACCCACGGCGCAAGCCTCGTGCGTAGCCGTGCATTTATACTTCTGCTCGCTGTTTCTGTTTCTCTGCAATACACTTCTGAAACGCTAGCTGGCAGTAGGTGTTTATGTTCCTCGGTGTCGAGTTTCTTCGCTGGTTTTTTTGTTTTTCCTGAACACTTCCTTAATGTAGAAGTGGCTCAAACTCGCTCATTTTGAGGCGGGAACCATCGGACGTTGAACAACTTTAATCATGAGGTAAACACAAAACAACAGTCTCCATCCGGAGCTCCTACACGGGACTCCACACTTGTAAACACTCGCTGCATCAGTCCACGCGTAGGCTGCGCCGTAGCATATGCGTGCGCTTGACGCAGAAGTATAAATCAGCCTTTAGAGACCTGTTGATTACTGACAATCACTGACTTAGTATGATATAATCTAGGGCAGGGGTGCTCAACCCTGTTCCTGGCGATCGACCTTCCAGCTGATTTCAGCTCCAACCCTGATCAAACACACCTGAACCAATTATTTAGAACGTGAGGAGCACTTGATAATTACAGGCAGGTGTGTTTGATAAGGGCTGCAACTGAAAACTGCAGGAAGGTCGATCGCCAGGAATAGGGTTGAGCACCCCTGATCTAGGGGCTAAGTATGAGCAAGCATGGGGCGGCCTATTATTATTTAAAGGAAATTAGCTTAGATATATTCTTTATCTAAGAACCAGACCTGGCGAGGATGTGTCCGTGAGCAGATGTAACTGGCCAGCATACTGACTTCAAGCGACTTTGGGTAAACGATGAACCATTAACTGAAAATAAGGATTTATTAGGTTAAACAATCTAAATTAGACCAAATTGAACCCAAACAAACAGAATCAGTCCAAAACCCCCTTTTCATTTTCTTCTTTTGTGAATTTTCCTGCATTTCTTACCACATCCACACTTTGGACAGATGAAGGACTGGTCTGTAGAGTGAAACTTTATGTGCGCTGTAAGGTTCCCTTTGTTCCACCTTGTTGTCTTTTTTTTAATGGCGTAGACTCCCATGTGGACTTTCAGGCTGTACATTTGAGAAAAAAACCCTTTCCTCACTCCTGGCAGGTAACCGCTTTCTATGCTGTGTGAACTTTCGAGTGCGATTCGAGTCCTCTACTTGTAACAAAGTTTCTTTTACACTGTGTACATGTATAAGGCCTCTCTATTCTGTGGCATTTCATGTGGGAATTAAGAATACTATGACTTGTGAAATCCTTTCCGCACTCTTGGCATTTAAAAAGCTTCTTTTTGACGTGAGAGTTCATGTGGATCTTGAGGTACGCATGTTGAGCAAAACTTTTCCCGCACCGTTTGCATATGAACGGTTTATCTTCGTGGTAAACTTTTATGTGGCTCTTGAGGCCTGCTTTGCTAGAGAAGCTTAATTTACAGTAGTCGCAGCTGAAAGGTCTTTCTCCGGTGTGAATTCGCATGTGCTCCTGAAATGCGCTCAAGCTTTGGCATTTTCTTTCACAGCGCTGGCATGTGAAACAGCCGTCTATGAAATGAATCCGCATGTGCCGTTTATAGGTGCTTTCAAGTTTGAAGCCTCTTTCACAATGATGGCATGAAAGACCCAGCGGCGCAGTGTGAAAACTCATGTGAGCCTCCAAATCACTTTTTATTTGAAAGATTCTTCCACACCGCTTGCAAGAGTAAATCGTACATCGGTGACGTCTACAGTGAGCGTCTAAGGATTTTTGGTTTGTGAAACTCGTATTACACTTTTGGCAGGTGAAATCTTCCTTAGCGGTGTGAGTTTTCAAGTGTCTTGTAAGGCTTCTTTCCAAATCGAACATCTTTCCGCACTCTTGGCAGGTGAAACTTTTCTTAGCTGTGTGAGTTTTCAAGTGTTTTGTAAGGCTACTTCTCAAATCGAACATCTTTCCGCACTCTTTGCAGGTGAAACCTTCTATAATGGTGTGAGTTTTCAAGTGTCTTGTAAGGCTTCTTTCCAAATCGAACATCTTTCCGCACTCTTGGCAGGTGAAACCTTTCTTAGCGGTGTGAGTTTTCAAGTGCCTTGTAAGGCTTCTTTTGAAATCGAACATCTTTCCGCACTCTTGGCAGGTGAAACCTTTCTTAATGGTGTGAGTTTTCAAGTGTCTTGTAAGGCTTTTTTTCAAATTGAACACCTTTCCGCACTCTTGGCAGGTCAAATCTTTCTTAATGGTGTGAGTTTTCAAGTGTCTTGTAAGGCTTCTTTTCGAATTGAACATCTTTCCGCATTCTTGGCAGGTCAAACCTTTCTTATTGGTGTGAGTTTTCAAGTGTCTTGTAAGGCATCTTTTCAAATTGAACATCTTTCCGCACCCTTGGCAGGTGAAAGAGCATGTGGTTTCGGTATTCTGCACTGTTGTTTGTGTGCAAGCCTCTGAGGTTTGTGAGCAACTAAAAGGTTCTTCTTCAATAATGGAAGTCTGATTTTCAGACGCATCTTCATTTTTCAATTCACTCAGATCTTGATTCTCTTCTTTCAGCAACGTCAGGTCTAAAGCAAAAAAAAAAATAATAAGAGTGTTCAAGCCCAAATTATTGGCAAAAAGCAACAAATATCAAAACATTTAAAGCATCAATACCAACAACACTGTTGTAAGCAAGGTTTCCTCTGTAAGTGTATTGTGAAGTGATCCAAACGCAGGGTTTATTATACAGAGACGGTCAGGCAAGCAATGGTCAACACAGGGGCAAACAGATGCATGTAGGCAAATCCAGAGTCGTAGTCAAATACACAGGCGATAGTCAGTACAGACAGACAACGTAAACAAACAAAAAAGGCACAGGGTCAAAAACAAGGCAAGGAAAATGCGTCGTAATGTTTACAAAACTGTTTAACAAGACTCAGCAACAATGTGTGTGTGTGTGCTGTCTTTATAGCTCCAGCTGAGTCAATGTGTCTTATAACCGGAACTAGGAACAGGTGTGTGTATGCGAAGTGCATGTATGGAGTTGTAGTCCATAATGAGGTGGATTTGTAGTCTGTTAGTGAACTGTGTGTTTACCAGCGATCTGCAGCCACTCAGTCGCTGGTGATGGTGACAGTAAAGGGGCAACATTTTCCCTTCATTAGTCTGTAATAGTAATTAATCCTACCGGTTAACGGCCAAATGTGGCAAGAATAAAAGTTGAAAACTTTTCTTAAAATTTGTTTATTTTTCCCCCTCTGCAAAGAATATTGGAGTCAAAACCAAAATTGATCCCCAACCATACTCACAACTTTGGGCCATTTTCCTGTAATCCTTGGGTATTGCACCTGTCCAAAGATTTTTGTCAGCCCCATTGTTCAACCATGCCTTGTAAGGTATGCAACAATACATCTACTAGCCCCGATACTTGTCCTATACAGTCACTATAATACCTGTCAACTGGACTCTATTCATCGTTACGTTCCACGTATGTTTTCTGTTTTGCTTTTCTCTTTTTTTTTCTATTGTGTACTCTGTCCTGCCCTACGTGTGCGACCATTGGTCGAGAAGGCTGTCAATCATCATTATGACACCACTCTGCGCACCAATCAGAAGCTGGTCCGCCACGTTTAAAAGGCGTTCACTTGCGTTGTTCTGGAGGAGTGACTGATTCTACACCAACATATACCTGCCAACATTTGTTTCTGAAAATCCAGGAGGCCCGCGGGATTGGTGTCGAGGTGCTGTGCAGCGACGAGTGGCATGTGCTGGGAATTAATTAGAAAAAGTGTGGGGTGGGGGTTAGAATGTGTTGTGAACTGAAGAGCGGGTTGGGGGGTCTTGGCCTGTACTATGCTCCACGTTTCAGGCAGCCGCTGCGATTGGATATTATACGAAGGTCAGCGATTTGGGAGTGTTATAGCACCAAAAAGGTGAGGACCGGGGGTGGGTGAAATTAGGGAAAGGGAGTTTTCCGGGAGACAGAACAAAACGGGAGATGGGTCTGAAATACGGGAGACTACCGGGAAAAACGGGAGTGTTGGCAGGCATGTACACCAAACTCCTTACACGTGTCGACCAGCCTGTTTTGTGTTTGTATTATTTTTGTTGCCGTTTAGTTTGTTTCTCATTTAAGTGCTTTATTGGTTTGTGCAGCTCAAGTTACCTGATTATTAGGTCGTTGAACGATCTTTATGAGAATTGGATTATCTGATAAGCTTTTGTTTTGCTAATGGCTAACAGTGTGTACTTTAGAACTCTAGTAATTCAGAGTAGAACAGTCTTTTGTGTTAGTTTAAGGAGGAGTTGCCACACGTGTAATTATGTTTTGAATAATTAAGTAGTTTAGTTTAGCGTCACATATGCTGAAGATTACGGTTTTGTTTCTGCATTTTTCTTTGGTTAGTACGTTTTGTGGGTTGGGGTTTAGTAAGATTGTTTTCTTATTAGGGTTGGGCGATGTCGACCAATTTGGCATCATACGATGTCTAAATGTGAAACATCGTGATGGACAATGGCATCGTCGTCGTAGGTGAATAAATTTATGAATAATTCATAAGGAATTAATTATTTGTAGCCTACCATTTCAACTACCTGACCCGCGTGGTCTTTGTTTAACCCATAACCAAATCAGAAATAAATAAAGATAAGCTGCACACAAATTACCACCTGTCAATCGCTTTTTCAGTGGGGCTCTAACATGAATAGGCAGAGTGATCAGTGTCATTATAATAGCGTCGACAAACTATAGTGAGACGCAATCCAGAGGTCCACCCTTGATAAACTGTCTGACGTGCAGTGCTCTTCTGGTCTCGTCTGACTGCCTGGACCTCATAACAGCGTGCGTGCGTGGTCACGTGATGTGCGTTTTCAGCGGTAGTGTAGAAGGAGGGCTTTTCAGAAAAGCTACGTGAAACGCCAGTGGGAATGTGGATCGGCCATTTTAAATCTAAGACTTATTAGTGTAAACGGGGGCTAAGTGTGTGTTTTTCGCGAGCGGGTTGCTGCTGCGACAGAAGCAGGGGCGGAGGATCGCGATGCCGGCTCAGCATCGTGATGTCTATTGGCCACCGGCGATGGACGATGGCATCGTCTATCAACCCAACCCTATTTGCTATATTTCATTGTTTTGGCAATCGTCTTGTTTTTCATTTGATTCGGTTATTTAAATGATTCAATTATATACTCTTTGTTTAATAAACTGTTATTTTTTTAACATCTATTTGCCGTTTTCTCTTATTTTCACCCAGCACCAGTAGAAACTCAATGTTACGTCTTACCCAACAAAACTTAAACATGTAACACCATTCTCATCTCCTTCAAGCCATCTCAACATCTGCGTTTACTCCTATGGACAGGATTTCTGCAGACTTTTTAAGACCATTAGGTATAACATTTAAGACCTATATCACAATATCAAGAACACGCATACACCGAGAAAATACAAAAATCACAAAATTAGTGGCAAATAAATGTATTCAAATTGAACAGAACTGAAGACAGGTTAGATGTACCACTGAACTACGGGGAAAAAAACAAACAAACATCTTAAGGCCGATTTATACTTCGATTTATACTTTAAACCTCTCTTTTTGGTTTTAGACTTATCCCTCAAGTTTTTTTCTAAACTTTTACAAAAACTTTCCTCCTTTCCCACGGCTGTTGCAAGTTCTAGGCAAGAATTACTGTTCATCCGGTTATCTCTGTGATCACGCACGGACGGATCATAAAGATGTCTGTACAGGCTTACCTGTTTCAGACAAAATCTCTTCAAAGTGTTTCATATTCAACTCAAATGAAATGCGGCGCTGCGCAAACTGTTCGCTTGAGTCTCAAAATATCCTGTGCGCTCCGCCAGCCAGAATCATGTCGCGCGCACGCAAAGCGAACCTCCGCGAACACGTTATGACGTCACATTCGCCGCGCTCACGGAGTTCTAGGGCTGTGTATTGGCAAGGGCCTCACGATATGATGCATGTCACGATACATGGGTCACGATACAATATATCACGATACAGTAAATATTGTGATATATTGCAATCGTTTGTATTAGTATGTGTGTCACATTATATTGACAACTTGATAAAGTTGGCAGACAAATTAAAATTCCAATTTATTTTCCATCCACTCCAATTCATTAGAACTCCACAGTGTGATTGAACAGAGAACTATATATATATATATATATATATATATATATATATATATATATATATATATATATATATATACACACACACACACACAAGGTTTCCGCTACATTCATTCATCCGTGGCGGGCCGCCACGCCAAAATTCATCCCGCCACGGCTACATTACAACTTCTCATTTAAAACATTTAGTCGTGTTTTTTATAGCGGATTATAATCGCACCAAAACATATCAGAGGTAAACAGCGCAAACTTTTCTGTAACCGTAGTAGTGCTGTGCGCTATTTGTTCAAGGTGACATGCTGACTGACTCTCTGACAGACTGACTGACTGACAGGTGCGTGAGTCTAGCAAACACCGCGTAGCTTTCTGGTAAGATGAACACAGTTTCCATAAGTATACTTTATTGATAAAGGTCAATGGCTCTGCATACAATGACTTTATCTTGCTGGAGTTTAATGCCGTTTCACTTTACTTCAGGACGCGTTAATGTCGGAAACGCACAAAAACGCACTAAATCGCGCTTCAGCAGCGCTTACTGGAGAGCGCACAAGAAGATCTGCACTTGAACGTGTAAATTTGAGTGCGTGCAAGAAGTTCTGTGCACGAACAGAGGAAATCGGCGCGCAAGCAAAGAGATGCTCATATTACATGAATGCTATCTCGACTTGTAATACTGCGTGTAATATTTGTCTTTGAAATAGTTGGCAGATCTGTGTAAAAAAAGTCCTGCCGCCACAGCTGGAAAAAGTCCTAGAGGAAACACTGTGTGTATAAATATATATATATATATATATATATATATATATATATATATATATATATATATATATATATATATATACATACTACTTGGCGTTTTGTTGATCGCGAGTTAGCGACATCTACAGGAGCAGAGGAGGAGGTCGTTTGGCACAACTATCGATACACTATCGTAAAAGAAATTTACGCGATAGTTAGATGTATCGGTATTTTTGCACAGCCCTACTGAGTTCAGTAACAGAAAGCTGATTGGCTATTGCATGAGGGTCTCATTTGTAGTTGTAATACCGCAAATTACACTTGGACTAGTGAAATAAGAACTACAACACCACAAAGATTAAGCAACAACAAATTTCTATTTATTTATTTTTTTAAATGAGCATTAGATGTAGCGTTACATGGACATCGGAAAAATAAGACCTGCACAAAAATATTTAAGACCTACAACAGTGAATTTAAGACTTTTGATTTTTAAATTTTAGACTTTTTAAGACCCCGCGGAAACCCTGTATAGATTACACACGTCTTCACTCTGGTTTATTGTCTGCTGCATTTAAACAGGCTCAGACGACACCGCTGCTTAAAAAACACTGGTAGACCAATAGCCCTCATGCCATTTACTTCAAAAACAGTTTGCGTTTATGCTTAAAGAAACACCACATTACAAAAAGCCTTATATTACAAGTTCCTTAGTTGAGTTTTATCACTTGTGAATTAATTCAGTCGCTCTCTGGGTCTGCCGGGAGCATTTTAGCTTAGATCATGGAATCAGTTCAGCATCTCGATGGAAAATGACCAAAAGGTTTTGATAGTTTTCCTATTTAAAGCGTGACACCTCTGTAGCTACACTGTGTACCAAGACTATTTGTAGTGTTCAGTGTTCTTGGCTGAAATGCCTAGAACTGCTTGGCATTTATTAGATAGGACAGCGGAGTGAAGACACACGGAGCAGAGAGAGGGGAACGATCTGTAAAGGACTTTGAGCTGGGAAACAAACGAAATCCAACCTGTTTGTTCCTCGACATCCTCTTGTTTGATTATTATTTCTTCAATCTCCTCTTTAAGAAGCTCCATCTTTACAACGGTGTGCCAGGTTGAGATCAGTCGCCTCAGCAGGAGTTTTCTTCTGTGGGTTTAAATAGTGCAAATTAAAGCAAATAAGTTATTCTACATTACTTTAAGCCTATACAAACTGCAGCAAATGATCATTGAAACTTAATATAATAGGCTTAATGTTGTCACAATACTGGAATATCTGACTTCCATATGATACCTTCAAATATATTAATATTCAATACAGAGGAAAACAATTCCATAATTTTTTTCTTTTGCCAAAATAAACACACACTTGACAGCAAATTATAGTTTAGAAATAGGTTTGGCTGCTTTATTGCCTTGAACTGAACTGGTGTTTTTCTATAATTTACAGCTTTGTGATTGTTTCACGTGTCGAATCTATAACGTCCTCTATGGTAAATATTATAGTGTTTTTTTAGCCATACTGACACCTCCAGTAGAGATAGAGAGGTTGCACAATCAGCTAAAATGTTGCTGGAATTAGTTTTTTTATGTACGGGTGATATATATTGCATCACCAAATATGACTGAGGCCATGTCCATGTGTTGTGCCATGAGTCCATATATTGATTAGTCTGACAGGCCTACTTGTAATGACGTTTTACAGACTGCATTTGAAATCATTGAAATGCCAAATAGTTATATAGCTTACGTTTTTGTTAATAATAATGTTAATTACCCATAATGCACTGTATCTGACCCTTCAACCATACCCGTCAACATTGGGATGTGAAAATAAGGGATATGCCCACCATAATAAGGGATTCCTCCCACTGTATAACGTACACATTCTGATTAAAGAGCAACGAATGAATCTCTTAATAATTTAGATTTTTTTCGTTTGATTACATTAAATAACAGGCGTCACTTTAAAAATGCAAACGTCTAACGTTATAAAGAAAGCATTCGATTGCTTTCCTAACTTTTTATGCTCATTTAGGATGAAATTAGTTGTGTTTGAAAAAAAAAACCCGCAGAGATCGACATCTTTAGATATTATTATTATTAATTATGTGTATATGTCTGTTTAAACACGCACCCAAAACCCAGACTTTTGCTCTGTTTCAAATCGCATGTACTGAATCTGTTTGGGAAACAGCCTCTGTTTATGACTATGGAGTGCGTCAGCTGACAGTCACGCACCGCTATATGACTGTTTGAGGATTGCATATGAAGGGGAGACGACACCTGTAATAAAAGGAAAGGGAATCCTGCCGTTTTTATATTCATTTCAAAGTGTTTTCATGCCTAAACAAAGCGAAAGCACAGAACAGACTCACATTTAAGAGCAAAGGGCGGCCCCTGGTGGTTTGGCGGTATGGGTTGCGTATAGGGAGGCTCGGCTCTTTAATGCTTATTGCCACCCTTCAGAGAAAATATGGGAGAAATACGGGAAAATACCTTTACGGGATGATAGAATACGGGAGAATCCCAGGAAAAACGGGAGGGTTGACAGGCATACAATTGACGTAACCTAGATAAATTTGCATAGTGTGGGATTTAAAGATCAGAATCATATTCATTTAGCGGAGATTCGTTCATGTGGTCCAATGTAAATGTTTTCACTTGTTACAAATCAGCTATCCGATCAGGGAAAAACACGTTCAGTGAGCAGGTGTAAACGGCCCCATTTAAACACCATGTGTGAACGGTAATCTGCCTCTTTTGTTCGCTTGTGATCAGATCAACGTAAACGCATCTCAATGCAGGGCACAAATGTTTGACTTCTGTTTTTACTACACTGAAATCAAAACTGGGAATTGATATCGCCATTCATAAACAGTTTAGTTTCCACATCAATCATTATTTATATGACAAAGTCAAAATAGTTATAGTTACAACTACAGTAGAGCTGCATGATATTGTAAAAATCTGACATGGAGATGTATTGTTTTTCTGCGAAATGAATAACTACAACAGATGGCTTTAAACAGCTCTATTTGGTAAAAAATTCAGGTACATAAATCAAATAATCAAATGTAAAATAGCACTGGATGGTCTTCATTGTACAAATAAATCAATAAAATTGATTAAACTTACAAATGGTGCAATTCCTTACTGCCTGAACGCTTTAAGCTCCCTCTAAATGCTTGTATCATGCTTAAACAGGGTTCATACACATTTTTACTACTAAAATTTCATGACTTTTCCAGAACTTTCAAGTACATTTTCATGACGTAATGTTTTATGTAATGTCTACATATACATGGTAAATAATGAGAAAAACAATGATGTTTGCTCTACATCTGAAAGACCTTTCTTCCAATTTTTCGCAATCCTTTCTACTAGGGCTGGGCGATATGGCTAAAAAAAAAAAAAAAATCTAGATTATTTCATAAAGTTTGACCGATTCACGATTTCGATTTTTTTTTTTTTTACTGTGTAACTATAGTCAACTTAAAACATTACAACAACATGACTGAAGTAACAATCTCTTTATAAGTAACTTGAAAAACCACCTGGTTAAGGAACATGTATTTTTAATGGCCATACATACATAAATTGGTCAACAAGGTGTAGCCTATTACATTCCTATAGACAAATTCCTGCTTGACGTTTTAGAAAATATTTGTGCGTAGCTACACCACCCAGTATATATTAAAGATCACCGTGAACAACAAAAAACCCCACAGAAATCTGTTACATATCTATCTATATTTAAATGTCTATCTTATATTTAACTGAATCGTATAACAGCCTATAGCTGAAATGTTGGAGATTGCTCAATTTATTTTTATAAAACATTTGTCAAAACGTATTGATATTTTTTTGGAGTAAAAACAATACCGACATTTAAGAATCCATATTTATTTTATTTATTCATTCATTTGACTTGTTTATTGGTGCATATATGGGTTATGATTTAATTCATAGCTACAGTACCTTGGACAGCTACTGTGCCACTCCGTAAAGCTTTCAAGCAAAAGTCCAAATTAAAGAAAGATTTGACTTTCTGCGGTGACAGCCGACATTCACAACACGCCGTAACCGTCCTTCAGGTGGTGCGCAGGTATAAAATACAAAACCAGTCGTCTGGGCTTTGAATTAGGTACAATTATTTCCTCGTTGTTCAAAGAGTCTGCAAGTTCGTTTTGCATGGATATACGTTGTTGTTGATTCGATGCGCAGCAGGAAAAAAAGGCTTTCAGCAGTGCATGTAGTCACTGGTAAAGTTCTCACCCAGATCAGAGTGATCTGTGCTACCGAATACAGCGCAGCATGCAATAAACTCACGCTCATTCAGGCGAAGTAAAGGTCTCATTGCCTATATGTCAATCAAATTAATTAAGCTCTAGCCACGAATAAAACTTTTAGCCTATTTTACTATTTTGTGTAATGTATATAGTGTAATCAGGGCCGGAGCAAGCTGAACTGGCGCTCTAGGTTAACAGCAATCACGCAGCCCTCAACCCGAAAGTGAAATAGAAACATACCGGTTTGTGAATGAAAGTGAGGACCAGAAGGGGGTGGGTATCGCGGATGAAAGTGAGGACTGGGTGGGTTCTCGCTCACCATTCTGCCGCCCAAGGTGGCCGCCTAGGTCGCCTCTTTGGACGCGCCGGCCCTGAGTGTAAAGCTGGATTTATACTTTCGCCTGGCGCCGCATCGCGCGCCTCCGCTGACTGCGCGCGCACCTCGCGACAACGGGCTAGCGCGCTTGCGCTGAGCCAGCTGTTGTAGCTCATCAACAGAGCTGCGACGTCAACACACAGAATCAGCACAATTCAGCACAGTTGTCTAACAGTTTAGAACGATTTGGCACGATAGTGGAAAAGCTGCTTTAATATCTTTATTTTAAAAAAAAAAAAAAATCGCGATACCTCGATTTTATAAAAAATTAAATCGTCTTAAAATGTTTAATTCGAATTAATAGGAAAAAAAAAAAAATAATAATAATAATAATAATTCGCCCAGCCCTATTTTCTACCCTCTTTAATGGACGGGGCCTTTAACAGCTGGAGGGAACATGGCCTAATTACAGTTGATCAGCTATTCATAGATGATCATTTTGCATCTTTTACTAAACTCCAGGAACAATTCGACCTACCCAATTCTCATTTATTTAGATACTTTCAGTTACGGAACTTCATCCATAAGCAGTTTTCTAATTTTCCCATTGTGCCAAATAAAAGTAAACTTGATGATATACTCGACCTTCATACCCCTTCAAAAGGGGTTATTTCTAAACTCTTTACTATTATTAACCCAAAACAGTCCCCCTCAACACATGTACTGAGGGGTTTTTGGGATGAGGAACTGAATTAAACAATTGAAGAAAATATCTGGGATCTTATTCTTGCAAGAACACATTCATCATCAATAAACGCTAGGCATACTCTCACTCAATTCAAGGCCGTGCACAGAATACACTAATCTTAAACTAAACTGAAAAAATTTTTCCCTGATCTTGACCCAACTTGCCTTCGCTGTACAACCGAACCAGCCACACAGTTACATACTTTCTGGTCTTGTTTGAAACGGTCTGCTTTTTGGGGGAAAGTCTTCAGGTGTTTTTCTGCTGTTTTTTCATTGCCCACAGACCCAAACCCCCTAACAGCACTGTTTGGAATCCTGCCAGAATATGTTGAATTAAATTCATTACAGGCCGATAGTGTAGCCTTTGCAACCTTACTGGCTAGACGACTTGTTCTTATGAATTGGAAGTGAGCAGCTCCCCCTTCTTATCGGCAATGGGTTTTTGATTTCTTAGGGTGCTTTCACACCTAGACTTTTGTTCTGGAACCTGGCGCGTTTCCCCAGTTAGCGCATTTCGTTTGGCATATGTGAACAGGGCAATCGCGCTCGGATCCGCACCAAAGCAATCGCTCCGAGACCGCCTGAATGAGGTGGTCTCGGCTCGATTGAAACGAACTCTGGAGCGGATCGATTGTAGTGAGAAAGCAATACGATCTTGTAGTGAGAAAGCGATACGATCCGAGCCCGGCCACATCACGGTGTTTTATGAATATGTAATAGGCATACGGCTATATGAAGAGAGAGTAGGGCGCGAGGTCATTCCAGACATCCCAAGTCTCCCGGAAGTTTCGGGAGTCTCCCCCAAATGCACAGAGACTCCCGGATGCTCGCAAACGAGTGATAATCTCCCGGAAATCGCACGTCTCCCTCCCGGTCCTCAAATACGTCGGGCACCCTTCTCATCACCCCTCCCCACCGCATCCCTCCTCGCTCTTCAGACATGTCGCGCACACCCTGTCAAACACCCCCAAACCACCCCAGACAGCTAAGCGGGACTCCGCAAAATAAACCGTGAAACTCTGACCAATGTGAGGAGAGTTTACTCACACGTGACTTGTTTTAGCTTGTTTTGGTCCGTTTAGAAACTTTGCCGTGTGAAAGCGAACCGCAACAAGAACAAAGAGCAACAATGTAACAATTTTAATGCCTGTTTCGGAACAAATGAATCGATTCACAGGTGTGAAAGCACCCTAACATGCTCTACCAATGGAAAAGATTCGGTTCGCAACAAATCAAAAGCCAGAACAGTTCCAGAAAGTCTGGACTCTGGAGCCCTTTTCTAAACTTTTTTTAAGGAGACAACTATATCTTAATTGCCTTTTTTCCTTTCTTTTCTTTGTATCATTTCTTTATTTATTTTAGTTTTTATATTATTCTTATGTTTGTATATCTTTGTTTATATATGTGGTATTTTACCTTTTATTTAAATACTTTAGTGTATAATTTATGTTTTCCTGACAATTTCTTGTTTGATGAATTGTATCAGTGCATATATCGATATGTATCAATATTATGTATATTTTATTGTCTGACCTAAGATGAACCTAATAAAAAAATTAAATTAAAAAATGACGTTCAAATTTATTACAGCATATCATAGAATATGAAACAATCTATTTTGTTTAAATTTGTTTTTATATCTATGTAAAATTGATTTAGATAATGCTTACACAGCACTAACAATGTGAGAGCAAGTTTAAGAGCAAAATAAGTAAATAAGCAACCAAGTAAAGACAACTAACCTATATTCAAGTTAGGCAGGGCTCAACAAAAAGGACTGCCCGATGGCCAGCATGAGAGACGCTTGGGAAAGTAGACGAGATCATTACTGGCCCGATTGGGACAGTGCTGTCTTGTCACTAAAGTTTAATTTGTCTGCGACTATTTTTCAATTGTGTGCATTTTAAGTTTGTGCTTTTAAGTCTTTAAATGCTATCTTCTCTGTGACGTCGTAAACACCATATTGCCTTTCGGTTCCTCTTATCTGATTTGATGTTTTGAGCATGCAATTTTTTCTGTAACCTGGTAACAACCAGTACAGCGAAGAAACGGCAACATGGCGGCAACATCAAATTATAAGGCTGAAGGAAAAAAGTCTGTTTCTAAGCAGATATTTACGTGGGAACACCACAACAAAAAAATGTTGTTTTGCACAAGTTGCCGTCAGCCACCTTTTGTTAAATAATTTCGAACTGCAATAAAGTACCTGCAATTTTTTTATACTGCTTGTTTTGTTTGCATAACACTTTGAATTTGGCTCATTACACATTTATTAAGATTTTTTTAATTATTGAAATTCTAGATTCACAGACATTATTTTTGACATATTTAAAATATGTGGCTAAAAATAGTTATTAACTTCTCTTTTTTTTTTTTTTTTTTTGGTGGGGGAAAGTGAAAATTTTGGCAGGGCAGTTAAAAATCTAAACCACTGGCCCGATCGGACCAGTAGGAAAAATCCTTAGCATTAAACTCTGTTAGGGCTGCAAAATATATCGTTTCAGCATCGATATCGCAATGTGAGCATCCGTAATAGTCACATCGCAGGATATGCAATGTTGGGATTATAGTTTAATATAGAGTTTAATCGTAATGGAGTAAAAGTTGATCATCTGCATGCATTTTTAAAGAGATAGTTCACCCAAAAATTACCTAACATTTCCATTACATCCTTCACTTGTTTCAAACATCTATGAGTTTTCTTTTTTTTAATGAACACAAAAAGAAGATAATTTACCAACTCCTATAGTATTGAAACAAGTGAAGTGTGAGTAAACAGTGAGCACATTTTAATCTTTGACTGAATTGTCCCATTAAGGCTTGTGACTGTGTGCACATTTCAATATTTCACATTTTAAAACATCCGGCCACAAGACATTTTTTGTAACTTTAATAAAGATTAAATAATATACAATGTAGACTAAACAGTTTTTCCAAAACTTAGTGAGTTTTTCTGTTTTTTCAAAACTTTTCCAGGCCTGGAAATGCCATGTCAAAATTTCATGACTTTTCCAGGTTTTCCATGACCGTATGAACCCTGTTAAACTTTTGCTCCATTATTTATGCAGGTCTCGAAAACCGTTTTGGTCGCATATGCGCCCAAAATTTTATCTATGCGACCTCAAAATATATTTGGTAGCATTTGTGCGAGTGCACAAAATTGATGCCGTGCGACCAGTTTTCACAGCAAAATGTTCACCACAAGCACAGAATTAGGAGGCATTCACACATTAAGCATCATTGCACCTAAAAACACCAAACGCAGCACTCAGGAATGGTTTAAAACAGTTGCTGCACTAAACAAAGCCTGCAATGCCTGCCCCCGCCTTCAAGCTCTTCTTATTGGCCCACTGCACTAGAACAGAACGCCAATGGATTGGTTAATATGAGCTGTCAATCACTCAGTTCCGATGACAGGGAGCAGCGAAAACGTAAAGGTCTGAATACAAAAGAATGAAAATAACACTGACAGATTTAGTTTTAGAAACCACCTAAAGTTACTAATAATGGCATATCTTATTAAGGCCGATTTATACTTCTGCGTCAAGCGCACGCGTATGCTACGGCGCTCGCCGTGGCCGTCGGCGTCGTTGACGCCCACCTCTCAAAAAATGTAACGCATACGCGTAGCGCAAGCTCTGTGATTGGTCGGCTTGGTAGCGCTGACGAGTGTGGGCGGAGGTGAGAGCCGCGCGCCCGATGCAGCGAGTGTTTACAAGTGTGGAGTCCCGTGAAGGAGCTCCAGATGGAGACTGTTGTTTTGTGTTTACCTCATGATTAAAGTTGCTCCACGTCCGCCGGTTCCCGCCTCAAAATGAGCGAATTTGAGCCACTTGTACATTAAGGAAGCGTTCAGAAAAAACAAAACACCAGTGAAGAAACTCGACACAGAGGAACATAAACACCTACTGCCAACTAGCGTTTCGAAAGTGTATTGCAGAGAAACAGAAACAGCTCGCAGAAGTATAAATGCACGGCTACGCGCGAGGCTTGCGCCGTGGGTCACGCCGATCACTTGACGCAGAAGTATAAACCAGGCTTTATCCAGCGCACGTCAAATGCCGCTGATGAGAGAGTGCGCGTGAGAGCTTAAAGCTGGCATCGATATAACCAAAAGCAAGATCATATCGGTATAAATATTCCATTAACGATACTTATCAAAATATTTATACATTTACATGGTGTGTATTGAGATTGTGTGATCTGTATAGGCTGTCGCGCGGTGATGTTCAGCTCTGGTGAGGCACTTTTATTTAGCCTGTAGTCTTTAGATTTTTTACATAATGCTCCATTACTTCATTTTTTTATTTATAGTTTATACATAAACTGAGTGCTAGCTTGTTTAGCTGTGATCATTATGCTAGATCATATTTCATATTCGGTTTATTCTTCAGTATAGATTCGTTAATAATGTATTTTATAAACTAAGCTATGAATATATAATACATTAGGCTAATTAATACATTAAGACATTGAAGTCAGGTAGGACAACAAAAGACAACCAAAGTAGGTTCCCCCTGTTGGCAAAGGTAACCAAAAAGTATCTTTGCGTGTGCGCAACAAGCTGCGCATCCGAGAGAGTGTTCAGCACGATGGGGAACATAGTGAGCCCCACAAGATCCCATCAGAGATGGTCAACATGTTGGGTTTCCTGGCAAAGGCCATGTAGACTGCACTGTTAATAAAACAAATTTGCAGTGTTTTTGTTTATTTTATTTTGTAAAGACTGCCGACCTGTCATATTTGTAGCCTAATGTCATTTGGAAGTTTTTTCTTTTATATTTGTTTCTTGTTCATTCGTTTAATCTAATTTAAACTTTGTGCTATTTAATTACTTATCTTTCTATTTTATTTTCTTATTTGTTTTAAAAACATTCTAACATAAGTAATAAACGTTCTATGGTGGTTATTTGTTTGGTTCCAATTTCCACAGTTTTTTTCAGCCTGTACCATTGTTGTTGTTTTTTTTCTTTATGTTAATAAAAGTTCTGTGTTTAATAACAGTTTTTTTGTAGTTTGACGCCGAATTGCCAATTCCCGCAAAACTGAAAGTGAAAGTATAATACACACGTATTTATAAGATATTTAAAAGCAGGAAAAAAAAGAGGAAATCCCGACCCCCGCGGTGATACCGGTATTACCGGTGTTGTCACATGTCGATTAACCGGTGGGGAAATTTCCTCATCGTCATAACCCTAGTGCACAACCAACAGAAACCAACCAACTGTAGCTGAGGTTTTCACTAAAATTACTAAGTACAAGCGTGAAAGCGAAAGACTGAAGCAGTGTACTGATGCTGTGACACGTTACCTGATAGATTCTGACTAGACTGAGACAAGATTAATTAAATATCACATTTAACGACTAACTTATAGTGAGACGCGATCCAGCGGTACATCCTTGATAAACTGTCCGACGTGCACTGTTCTCTGGAGCTCAGACGAGAGCATGACAGTGTGTGTGTCTGTGGGTGTGGCCACGTGATGTAGGTTTTCAGTGGACGGAGGGCTGTTCAGAAATGCTAGATGAAACGCCAGTGTGGACGTGGATCATTTTGGTTCTAAAATGCCATTTTAAAAGTAAGCTGTATCAGTGTAAACGGGGCCTGAGTGTGTATTTTTCACAAGCGGGTTTGCGACGGGGGTGGGGCGGAGGATCGGCGATGCCGGCTCAGTAGGGCTGGGCGATTTTTTCGATTAATTCGAATTTACGTTTTAAGACGATTTAATTTTTTCGCGATTTTTTAATAAAAATATTAAAGCAGCTTTTCCACTATCGTGCCAAATCGTTCTAAACTGTTAGACAACCGTGCTGAATTGTGCTGATAGATTCTGTGTGTTGACGTCGCGGCTCTGTTGATGAGCTACCACAGCTGGCTCAGCGCAAGCGCGCTAGCCCATTGTCGCGAGGTGCGCTTGCAGTCACCGGAGGCGCGCGATGCGGCGCCAGGCAAAAGTATAAATCCAGCTTAACACTCAGGGCCGGCGTGTCCATAGAGGCGACCTAGGCATAATAGTGTGCGAGAACCCCCCGGTCCTTACTTTTATCCGCGACACC
This sequence comes from Danio kyathit, assembly GCA_903798195.1. Taxonomy (NCBI): domain Eukaryota; kingdom Metazoa; phylum Chordata; class Actinopteri; order Cypriniformes; family Danionidae; genus Danio; species Danio kyathit. The sequence goes on along the minus strand of LR812522.1, from coordinate 47,746,567 downwards.
CACCCCCTCCCGGTCCTCTTTCATCCGCAAACCGGTAAGTTTCTATTTCACTTTCGGGTTGAGGGCGACGTGATTGCTGTTCGCCTAGAGCGCCAGTTCAGCTTGCTCCGGCCCTGATGACACTATATACATTACACAAAATAATAAAATAGCCTAAAAGTTTTATTCGTGGCTAGAGCTTAATTAATTTGATTGACATATAGGCAATGAGACCTTTACTTCGCCTGACTGAGCGTGAGTTTATTGCATGCTGCGCTGTATTCGGTAGCACAGATCACTCTGATCTGGGTGAGAACTTTACCAGTGACTACATGCACTGCTGAAAGCCTTTTTTTCCTGCTGCGCATCGAATCAACAACAACATATCTCCATGGAACACAAACTTGCAGACTCTTTGAACAACGAGGAAATAATTGCACCTAATTCAAAGCCCAGACGTCTGGTTTTTATACCCTCGCACCACCTGAAGGACGTTACGGCGTGTTGTGAATGTCCGCTGTCACTGCAGAAAGTCAAATCTTTCTTTAATTTGGACTTTTGCTTGAAAGCTTTACGGAGTGGCACAGTAGCTGTCCAAGGTACTGTAGCTATGAATTAAATCATAACCCATATATGCACCAATAAACAAGTAAAATGAATGAATAAATAAAATAAATATGGATTCTTAAATGTCGGTATTGTTTTTACTCCAAAAAAAATATCAATACGTTTTGACAAATGTTTTATAAAAATAAATTGAGCGATTTCCAACATTTCAGCTATAGGCTGTTATAGGATTCAGTTAAATATAAGATAGACATTTAAATATAGATCGATATGTAACAGGTTTCTGTGGGGTTTTTTGTTGTTCACGGTGATCTTTAATATATACTGGGTGGTGTAGCTACGCACAAATATTTTCTAAAACGTCAAGCAGGAATTTGTCTATAGGAATGTAATAGGCTACACCTTGTTGAGCAATTTATGTATGTTTGGCCATTAAAAATACATGTTCCTTACCCAGATGGTTTTTCAAGTTACTTATATAGAGAGTGTTACTTCAGTCATGTTGTTGTAATGTTTTAAGTTGACTATAGTTACACAGCAAAAATAGAAATCAAAATCAAAATCGTGAATCGATCAAACTTTATGAAAAAATCTAGATTTTTTTTTTTGCCATATCGCCCAGCCCTACGGCTCAGCATCATGAAACCCTAGGTGCTACCAAGAAAAAAGGTTAATTTCGAGCCCTGTTATGGTCAAAATCTTCAATGACTGCAGCTCCTGGTCAACTATAAACCCAAATTCAACCCTGCAGATCCTGCCATGTGACTGTTGTGGATGCTAAAACAATATATTGTGCAGCCCTAAACTATAGCGATAATAATTTGAATAAATTTTCTTTTAAACCCACATAAAAAAAACATAATATACTTATTATAAATTACTATAGTAAATTGAATTATTCTGTATGTTTTAATATTTATAGCGCTTTGTTAATGAATGATACCACATTATGTAGTGTTATCTTTAACAAGTACTGCAGTAGTGCACTTTAGCTTTTACTACAGTAAACTATTATTGTAGTACGACAGATATAATTTACAGTACAGCAAGTTGATGTGTTTACATTATTGTATTTAATGCATTACTAAAGCAACTATATAATAATTACCACAATTTAATTCAAGTGCTTTACTATATAGTTTCAAACACTAAAAGAGATTTTTTTAGTACGTAAAACACATCAATACAAATCATCATGCTACATATTGTATATTTTACAAAAAGCACACATTTATTAAACGAAAATGTGTAACTTCTAAAACCTTTTATTGTTTTCTTCAATATAAATGTTCTAATATAAAAATCATACCAGCCCAACCCGCAACAAACAACTCACGCTCGCTGTAATATTGTGAAACAGGTCTTATTGGAACATGTATTGTATTAATATCTGTAATATAGTATAATTCCAGCAACATGTATTTCTTTAGGTCTGTGAAATGTATTTAATGTTTTAAGAGTACATTTAAAGAGCCGCCATATGCAGGAGCTTTTGTTACGCATTCCTTTATCACGTGACTACCAAGCGCGCCAAACACGAGGACCGAGTGAATTTCAAATAGGTTTAACAATAATTTAAAGCTATAACTCCTTACGTGTACAAACAAACAGCTATTGCCTCAAGAACAAATAATTTAACACCACATACAGATATAACTATCAATGGAGCATATTTAATAGCTTATGTTTAACGTTAGCGTGAACATAATATATAAAAAACGTTCTCAAACGGCATAACAATATAAGTTTAACATTCACCACACGTTGTAACAATAGCTTCTACGGTTTTATATTTACCTGTAAAACACGGTAATGAATGCAGACTCCGTAGGTTCGAGTCTGCTCCTCCACAGACCCTCTGGAGATCTGAGCGCACTCAGCGCATGCGCAGTTCATCATAATGGACTGGTAGTATCGAGTGTCAAAATAAAAGCCCCCTCTTTTCTCACCGTTTGTTGTGCCGAGAAACGCACCCCCTTATTCCTCAGTCTACATTAAAAAAAAAAAAATCAAAGGCCATATTTGATTAAAACATAAAATGATCATTATTTTGACGGATAAAGCAAGGACAAGAAGTGAAACGCATTTTAAAACGCACTAGGTTTACAAATAAATGTAAAATCATAATATTGGCTGTAGTGTAGCCTAAAATTAGGCTTTTTGCTGGGGTTTAAACAGACATTTAGGCTACATGGAACACACTAAATTGTTGTTGCTGTTTTAAACTAAACCACACATTAAACAATTTACTTAATCTCATCAGTATCTTATATATATATATATATATATATATATATATATATATATATATATATATATATATATATCTTCTGTAAGGGAAGGGTTCCATTCATGAAACTCACCTCAGTCACTCTCATTAGTGTCATGACTTTATTATTCGTTACTTTGCACTTAAAAATTGTGCATATTATCACACATATAAAGCAAATATTCCTGTTTTCTCCTTGTGCACATTATATTCTATTAAAGAGTCGATCGGATAAATTATACAGCTTTAAAGGTGCAGTATGTAAGTTTGAGACCCAGTGGTTGAACTTGGTATTGCACTCCTGGATCAAAACAAACGCAAGCGCGGGTTGCCAGATTGAGTACAGGAGCGAGTGATTCAAACTGTGTTCTGAATAAAAGCGACGACACGCGATAGAGGGAATATTCTCCATATTTTAAAGGAGTTTTGGTTCTAACAAACACCTTGAATTGATATATTAGAAACGGCTTTTGTTTCTCACCGCTGAACAACAGAAACTCATGACGGTGATCACCTCAGGTAAACCTCATGTGCTTTATTCAGTGCTAAATGCTAACAATGTGAGTTTGAATGTCATTTTACATGCCATTTATTGCCATTTACTGAAAGCAGCAGCAGATAGTTCACCTCAGATCTGGAGAATACAATAAATCGTTTGAAATTGAACTTTAGAACTAAACACATATGAGTGATTCAGCATCTACATTTAATGATGTATTAACATGTATTAAATAAATTATAAACCTTACCGTTTCATGAGTGAGTGCATATTCTGTGCTTCTGAAAGGCTGTGTTTACATTTCTGTCGTGTTTCGTCTGGTGCAAACAGCCAAATTGCTCATCACTGCGTATCTCGTCATGAAGCGTGTTGTTAGGACACGCGGTTACAGTGTAACCTGCTCACCTAATGTTTACATTCGTAATATTTACATCTTTAGCTAATTAATAACCTCATGTGGAACTGAGTCTGTCTCATTTTCGCGTCTGACACTGTCGCATTTCGGTCACGGACACATGCTTTCAGAGTCTTTCTGATTTAATGAATGAAATACGCTGTTTTCCAACAAGGCAACCCGGAGTGCTGAATTATAATTGGCTAAACTGGCATTGTGCAGGTTAAATTTGCCTAAACAAAGACAGCGTTCTGGCACGGAAAAACCATTTTTAAAGCAGAATATCTGACTTCAGCATTGTTTTTCAGATAAACAAGTATGTTCACTTGGGATGTTTCTTAAATATCTGCACACATATTATGGTGTTTTTATGCTTTAGAAGAGTCAAAAACTTACATACAGCACCTTTAATTCTGTGGGTTTGTTGGAATGGATGTCGGAATGTAGCTCTTATGTGTGTACCGAAATGTTTAAATTATTAACACGTGTGTTCAAATAGTTTGAACCAAAGGAATGATATTGTACTGTAAGTTATTTACGTTCTTTAGGGCAAGTTATTTAAAGTACATGTTGTGGTGGTGTTTGTGGTATGTTCTATTTACTGGGCAGCACGGTGTCGCAGTGGATAGCGCTCTCGCCTCACAGCAAGAAGGTCGCTGGTTCGAGCCTCGGCTGGGTCAGTTGGCGTTTCCGTGTCCTCCGGGTGCTTCGGTTACCCCCACAATTCCAAAGCTAAACTGTCCGTAGTGCATGTATGTGTGTTTCCCAATGATGGGTTGCAGCTGGAAGGGCATCCGCTGCGCAAAACATATGCTGGATAAATCGGCGGTTCATTCCGCTGTGGCGACCCCAGATTAATAAAGGGACTAAGCCGAAAAGAAAATGAATGGATGATAATTCTGAACCAATGACAGACTTTGGATTTGGACTTGACCTTTGGATTTCAGATGTTTTACAATGTGGTTTGTCCATTAATGCCGTCCAATCGGGATACTTTTTATCATCACAGGATCTCTTCTAACAAAATCACGTGACTTCTTTAATGTGCAAGCTGGAATTTATTCGGTAAGGAGTTTTCATCATGTTTCCGCTGTGAGTCAATTACAGCGGTGAGAAATATAAAGGCCGATTTATACTTCTGCGTCAAGCGCACGCGTATGCTACGGCGCAGCCTACGCGTGGACGCATAGCCCCTCGCCGTGGCCGTCGGCGTTGTTGACGTGCACCTCTCAAAAAATGTAACGCGTACGCGTAGCGCAAGCTCTGTGATTGGTCGGCTTGATAGCGTTGACAAGTGTGGGCGGAGGTGAGAGCCGCGCGCCCGGTGCAGCGAGTGTTTACAAGTGTGGAGTCCCGTGAAGGAGCTCCGGATGGAGACTGTTGTTTTGTGTTTACCTCATGATTAAAGTTGTTCCACGTCCGACGGTTCCCGCCTCAAAATGAGCGAGTTTGAGCCACTTGTACATTAAGGAAGTGTTCAGGAAAAACAAAAAAACCAGCGAAGAAACTTGACACAGAGGAACATAAACACCTACTGCCAGCTAGCGTTTCGGAAGTGTATTGCAGAGAAACAGAAACAGCGCGCAGAAGTATAAATGCACGGCTACGCGCGAGGCTTGCGCCGTGGGTTACGGCGATCACTTGACGCAGAAGTATAAACCAGGCTTAAGCCGTTTCTAATATATCAATTCGAGGTGTTGGTTAGAACTAAAGCTCCTTTTAATATGGAGAATATTCCCTCTATTGTGCTTTTATTTAGAACACAGTTTAAATCACTCGCTCCTGTACTCAATCTGGCAACCCACGCTGCCGTTTATTTTGATCAAGGAGTGCAATACCTAGCTCAACCACTGGGTGTCAAACTTACATTCCGCACGTTTAAAAGGCTATTACAATTAGGACCGACGTATTCCGACCAGGCCTCGGGGAAGACCCAGGACACGCTGGAGGGACGATGTCTCTCGGCTGGCCTGGGAACGCCTCGGGATCCCCCTTCGGAGGAGCTGGAGGAAGTGTCTATGACTGCTGCCCCTGTGACCCGGCCCCGAAAAAGTGGATAAAAATGAGATGAGACGAGGTATTCCTCACACATAGGTTTAAAGTATGAGCTCTGAAAAAGCGTTGATGAATGCAGACAAGAAAACAATATAGAAAAGAAAGTTGTAGATAAGGCAGCACGCAGGAAAGACAAAAAAAAACATGTATATTATACATATTTACATGTCAAACCTGCAAGGAAAACGATCATTTTAGTTTCTGCATTTAGGACATCTATAGCAGCCACATTGGGAGATGTCAGTCTTTAAAGGGAACCCTGGGTATCAAGACTTCGATGGCTTAATATAATGTAGATGATGCCTCCTTGTGAAATAGGTAGAAAAAACACTTAACATTTACGTTATTGGATAAACATTTAACACATTTATTGTGACATCCAACTTGACATTATCAATAGGACATAACCTGTCATAATGCCTTTATGCCTTAAACATGGTCATTAAAATAATCGTTTATCTGACTATTAATATTATAACAGCATCATTAATGTTTAATGACATTTTATTTACGCAATCGATTTGTACCACTGTAGTTGAGGTCAAGAAAAATATTAAATGGCAGTGTTAAAACATTTTAGACAATCAAAATGGCCTCATTACAATCATGTTCATGACAGATTTATAATACGTAATGTCATCTTGGTAATGTCAAGTTGTTGAATTAAGTAGAAAACTGTATTTTAAAGTCGAGAAACTGTGAATTAGACTCTGTGACTCTCATGAGTGTGATTAGAAACTTTCATGATTCTAATCCCGGTACTGGGCCGTGACCTGATGACTGCGGATTCCTGAGCTACTCAACTGAAAAGTTTCTCGTTTCTGTGCGGAGTTTACACGTTCTCCCCGTCATCAGCTAAGTGTGAACTCTTGAATGAAAGTTAAGCTCAGCCCTCTTCTTAAGGCTGATTTATACTTCTGCGTCAAGCGCACGCATATGCTGCGGCACAGCCTGCGCGTGGACGCATAGCCCTCGTCGTAGCCATCACCAACGTTGAAGTGCACCTCTCAAAAAATGTAACTATACGTCGCAACAATGCATAGCGCAAGCTCTGTGATTGGTCGGCTTGGTAGCACTGACGTGCGTGGGCGGGACTGAGAGCCTAAATAGGATAAATCGCGATATTCGCGCGTCAAACTCCGCTTCATTCGCGCGTCAAATTTGCTTCAGAACAGCCGCGGATTCGCGTCATGGGCAGGGCTTCTGTCTGCCCGGTGACTGTAGCTGCGTTGCTAAATGGCTAACATGGATTTTATTGAGAAAATAACTGTTTATGTGCTTTATGAAGGCTGTAAAACAGCGTCGATACGTTTGGAGCAGTGTCTGAGTCCACTAGATACTTTCAGAGGTGCACCCAGCTCTGTGAGCTCATAAACTCCTCCAGAAAATGTCCGCAGAAGTTCATATTTTTGAACTCGCGCGATTTGCGCGTTAAGTGCGTCAAACGTGCAAAACGCTCAATTCGCGCCGCGCCATTCATGCGTATCGTGTCGCAGGATATCTATTCGTGCGTTTGCATTGACTTAACATGTAAATCACTCGCGCTTGATGCTTCTTCCGCGTCTGGTGTGAACGCAGCATAGAAGCGAATGTTTACAAGTGTCGAGTCCCATGAAGGAGCTCCAGATGGAAAGTTTTGTTTTGTGTTTACCTTTGGTTAAATAGTTGCACGTCCGCCGATTCCCGCCTCAAAATGAGCGAATTTGAGCTACTTCTACAATAAGGTAGCATTCAGAAAAACAAAACACCAGCGAAAAAACTCGACACAGAAGAACATAAACACTTACTGCCAGCTAGCATTTCAGAAGTGTTATTGCAGAGCGACACAAACAGCGCGCAGAAGTATAAACCAGGCGTGCTGTGGGTCACGCCGATCACTCAGCGCAGAAGTATAAACCAGGCTTAAAAACAAAAATTGTGCATTAAATTTTAGATTCAAAATGAGAAGGGACTCCACACAAGATGGGCAGTGACTTATATTTCCATTAATATTGTATGTAAATGCAGGGCTGCAAACTTTTGGCTTCAGCTTGGGGTGAGAATTTGTCCCCTGCCCTCAAAATATATTGCTCTTTACAGTTATTGTTGACCCCAAAAAGTGAGGGGGGAAAGGGGGTGGGTGTATGGCGATCATAAGCGGAAAATAATTGAACCTGCTGGGGGTGAGGCGGGATGGATGGGGGGGTTGTAGCGATCATAGGTGAAGAGCGGGTGGGGGTGGCGATCATAAGCGGCTAGTAAGTTATGACCGGGGATGGTGATGGGTGGTATGGCGGCATGCGTGAAAAAGAGTAGAGTCTTGTGTGAGAGAGAATACTGCCAATTGCGTGAGTCTCATGCCAAATGCGTGAGAGTTGGCAGCCCTGGTAAATATGTTTGGACATGCTCGATTTGTTATACACACTTTTGACCATGCTTTTTAGGCACAGTGTCAATATTAATAAACTTTGACCCGCTGCACCAGTCGTTAATGTTGGTCCCAAAGCAGTGGACCAATCAGAAGAACTCTGAGGCGAGGCAAGCGTTGCAAGCTTCTGTTTTTTGAGGCTAGTTGGCATAACAACCTTTTTATTTGATGGCACCATGGTAGAACCGTTCCATGTATTTAAAAATTGTTACTACTAGACAAGGTCAACATTATTTTATTTTCATCAAACAGCAAAACACAATCCATATTAGTGTTCTCAGTGCTCCAATTCACTAGTGCATGATTCATCAGTTCATTCTGATTCGTTCAGTATGATTCACAATTCATTAGTGCATAAGGGTATAGGGGGCGATTTCAGCCATAGAGAGAAACCATATATCAAAGCAGGAGGTCAAGGGCAGGCAGCATAAACACTCACAGAACAAGACAAGAGAGCAGTCCAGAGTCAAACACAGAGATCCAAAGTAGGAAAACCCTCGGTGATGTCAGCCAAGAAAAACTAGACTCCGCAATGAGTGTGAGCTTGAGTGTGGCTTAAATAGTCCAGACAATGGGAAACAGGTGAGGGAGTAATCAGTGCAGGAGATTGTGGGAAATGGAGTTCCACTTAGGTAGCCAAGACCACAAGTGTGAATATTTAAATTGAAATTTGAAGCTTTAACGTATTTTCAAGGACTCGCTGGTGCCCTTTTACCATGAGAGCGAGGGCACAGGTGAGTTTCGGAATCACTTGTTTTTAACCTTCCTACCACACTCAGAGCTGCTGAATGAATTGCAAGTCTTTTCAGACTTCTCACTCTGACAACCCGTGAACTCTCATGTGAGAAGAAAGTTTCTTTCTAACTCTGAAGCTCGCACCGCACTCCTGGCAGGCGAAAGTCTTTTCTCCAGTGTGCACGATCATGTGCGCTGTAAGGTTCGTTTTTACTCTGAAACTCTTTCCACACTGTTGGCAGCTGAAAGGTTTTTCTCCAGTGTGAATTCTCATGTGGAATTTAAGGCCCACTAGTTGACTGAAACTCTTTCCACACTGTTGACATGTAAACGGCTTTTCTCCGGTGTGAACTCTCATGTGGATATTAAGGCTTAACGTGTGGGAAAAACCCTTTCCGCACTGTTGGCAAGTGTAAGGCTTTTCTCCAGTGTGAATCCTCATGTGGACCGTTAGGTCTCCTTGTTGAATGAAGCTCTTCCCACACTCTGGGCAGGTGAAAGGCTTCTCTCCGGAGTGAAATCGCATGTGGATTTTGAGGTATCCTTTTTGAGCAAAACTTTTTCCACACTCCTGGCACGTGTATGGTTTCTCTCCAGTGTGAACTCTCATGTGGAGTTTGAGTTTATCCTTCCGAGCAAAAGTCTTTGGACACTGTTGGCAGCTGAAAGGTTTTTCTCCGGTGTGAACTTTCATGTGCTTCTCAAAGGTTCTCCAGTTTTTGCATCTCCTTCCACACTTCTGGCATATAAAACAGCCATCCATAAAGTGCGTTAGCATGTGCTCTTTAAAGTTTTTTTTATGTTCGAAACCTTTTTCACACTCATAACATACGTTTGTTGTTTGTGAGGAAGGATTTTCAGTTTGTGGGCATCTAAAAGATCCCTCTCCAGTCATGAAATGATTTCTGTGCAGATCTTCATTATTCAATTCATTCAAATCTTGAGTCTCCTCTTTCAGCGTTATCGGGTCTAAAGCAAAAAAGACAGTGTTAAAGATTAGCCCAAATTATAGGCATATAGCAACAAATATCAAAACATTTAGAGCAGGGGTGTTCAATCCTGTTCCTGGAGATCTTCCTTCCTGCAGAGTTCTGCTGCAACCTTGATCAAACACACCTGTCTTTAATTACCAAGTGCTCCTTCAGATCCTACTTAAGCTGCGGTCACACTAGAGGTTGGAGCTGAACTCTCCAGGAAGGTATATCTCCAGGAATAGGATTGACCACCTCTGATTTAGAGCAATGGTCTTTAAGGGCGTACACACACTAGGTACAGTTGCCTTGAACCATGCTGAAGCGCGATCGTCCTCCCTCCCCTCTCCCGAGACGGCATGCAGTCAAACTGCATTTAGCCTTCTAAACCTGAACACGCTTACGTCATCGATGATGCGACTGTTCAGTTTAACTGGAAGAGAAGCGCTCTCGCTCAGCACAGTGGACATTGCTTTAGTTATTTCATTTTAGTCGTTTGATATGCAGTGACACGCAGTCAAATATTTCGCCGAACAGATCAGCCACTTTTGACGCCCCTAAATATTCATGAAATTCCTTGTGCTGCAGGTATTAGGAGGTTTGCTGAAGCTGCAGCTGTCGTGCATTGAGGGGTTTGCGTCTTTTTTATACTACGACAGTTCGTGTTCATTAAAAAAAAAGAATGATTAATAAACCGATATGAAACAGTCACTTAAAAGTGAGGTAGCGTCTTCAGTTTTGCACTCTCACTACAAGCATACCGCAACAAGGCCCAACTGAACCACGCTCTGGCACACCTCCTCCAACCAGGCCAGGGCCGGCCAACTGAACCTCGCCTGAGCACGATTTGGAGCACTCACACTTGTCGAATGAACCAGGAAACATGCCTGGGCACGGTTCGGATAGCATAGTACGACTGCACCCTAACAAAGCTCTACACGGTTTAGCTCCAAGCAGATCCAATTTGTATTCATGAATCCTGCTATCCTGATGACCTCCAACTCTACCTCTCATTCCAACTGGATGATGTGATCATTGCAGCCTGAATATCAGCATGTCTGACAGATATCTCATGTTGGATAGAGAACCATCACTCTCGACTTAGGCCCCGTTTACACTAATGCGTTTTCGTTTTAAAACGCACAAGTTTTGCTACGGTTACGCCATCCGTCCACACTACGCCGGAGTTTTCGAGCCCCGAAAACGGAGCGTTTTGGAAACGCTGAAGAGTGCGTTTTAATTCTGATACGCTGCTGCTCCGTCTCAGTGTGGATGGGGAAAAACGGAGACGTCTGAAAACGGAGGCGTGGCTGCTGAGATTCGCTACCTGATTGGGGCTTTTGGGTCATTGCGTTTCCTTCCCTTATTTGTCAAGCCCCTATCACATGACTATAACGCTACCGAAAGACGGCAGACCAGCCTTCACTGTAAACAACAACATGGACACAGAAATGGGAGCGTTGTTTGCACTATTGTTCGTTTCAGGCGCCATTGTGCAGTTAAACTCTTGCCTTTTTTACTACAGCAGCTGCACATATTCGCAAGAGGCAAGCTATTGTTCGAGCACTCGCTAATCGCCCGCGTTCATCATTCAACCAGCGTTTGTTGACTAACAATAACCAAATGCCGAGCGAGACACATGCTTCCTGTTTATACTTGAACGCGCATGCCCAGAGTGCGCGAATGGTCACGTGATATACGTTTTTGGTGGAGTGGTGTGGACGGAGATATGTTTAGAAACGCTAGATGAAACGCTAGTGTGGACGCGGATCGTTTTTGATAAAAAAAGCCGTTTTAAAATGAAAACGCACTAGTGTAAACAGGGCCTTAATTAACCACAACTTCACAACAGTGCTGGAAACAGTAACTCCTTCCAGGACAGTCTGAAATATAAGAGTGGTTCCAGGAGACCACATTGCTGCAACTTCACGATTACGTATATTCGCTCTATATAACATCAGATTTATTGTTCATACTGCTTAACTACTTGTCCAAGCTCTTGCTCCGTCCAGGACTATTGCATTGCTCTCTTGGCCTTTTAATCAACACCATTCACTGCTCAAATATAATTCAAGGAGCTGTCACTCGTCTACAAAACAACTGCTACCTCGGCACCAACTTACCTCAATCCTCTACTTCAGGGTTATGTTCCTGTGCTCTGCCACATCAATCATCTTTAATATTTCACTCTGGGGGCTGTTTCATAAAAGTCGTTTAAAAAAAACTGGGGTTAAAGTCAAAAACCTGATTTCAATGAGCCGAACTAAACGTCCACGCTTAAATTGGTTCCATAACAATAGCAAGTTGAAGATCATTTGATCTAACTAATCTGAGTTCAGATTAAAATAATCTAGATAAATTAGCAAAAGTATAAATCTGCCTTAACCTACTCCAAATGCAAATAGCACATTTAAAATGAACTTTTATCTACTCGTTGTAATTGGGATAATGGAGGAATAACACACACCTGGCCATGGAACAGCTTAGAAGCCAGTTGTCCAATTACTTTTGGACCCTTAACAAGTGGGAGGCACATTTGCAAACTGTTGTAATTACCATTCACCTGACTTGGATGTGAATACCCTCAAATTGAAGCTGACAGTCTGCAGTTAAAGCACATGTGTATTAGTGTATAGAGGCAAAAATGTTAGAATTGTGTCGATGTCCAAATATTTATGGACCTAACTGTATATAGCCAAGTACACCCCTCACAGATCTCTCTTTTAAATTAATATTTTCTACAGGATGCTTTACAATAATATCTTTGTGCATATACATTAGATTATTCAGTACCAAAGCAACATTTGGAATTAATCTAACAAAAAATAAACTGAAGATCACATAATAAGTACACCCAAATTTATATGTTGAGGGAAAATATTAAATACAATTTTAATAAAACAGGGGAAAAAATAAAAATCAACAGAAACAAACAAAAAAAAAATCAAAAAAATTAAGTTGAAATGTAGTTTGCATTTGTTTGTTTGCAAAAACTTGTTTGAATTAGTATTATTATTCTATTCTTAAAAATGTTTGGTGTGATATATATATATCAGGGCTCGAAATTAACTTTTTTACTTGGTAGCACCGGTGCTTCCAATTTCAAATATTCAGGAGCACCAGAAAAAAATTTAGGAGCACTAGAAAGAATTTAGAAGCACCCACCAAAAATGAACGAGCGCCACTGCAAATTGTATATTAAGGGATTTATTGTATTTGAAAACAACATTAATTAGGACTAACAAAAACCAGAAACAACTATCTAACTAATGCTGAGATGACTTATTGATATCTGTGCAATAATTCCAAAATGAATGTCTAATAATTATAAAATATTATTAATGATGACGACAATAATACTAACAATGGTTTACATTTCTCATTTTCCTGCTGCTTGAGTGTTGAGTTATCTGCTATAAAAAGTCCTACCCTTTCGTCATGAAAAATAAATTTATGGTTTGCATCAAACAGAAATGAAGCATTGCAGTCAGAAATATTTATTTTGCACTCATGTTTTTATAAGCATGTCAATTTAATAAATAATATTTCTGCTACAAAACAAACGTAAGACTATAATAACTCATTCAATTCAAGGCTGAAAGCTGCAAAGCAGTCATCAGTAACTAAATACAAAAATAATCTACATCTCAAGAAAAAACGAACAAAAGAAAGTAAGAAAAGTCTCACTTCTGCCACTCTTTAAAAGTTTTGGTTTGGGTCTTTGTAAATGCTCAGTCTCTTTATGAGCTGATTTACAGTTTTCTGTGTTTGTGGAAAAAAGAAGGCGAGTCAGCCGGTCTATTATTGAGGATTCTCGCGATGACCACCGGCGCAATATCGTTCTTTGTCATGAGCCGCGGATTCTGTTCAAACTCAGTAAAGGCAAACTTCTTTGGCGATGATGTGTACAGTGTTAGATTTTACATTTAGCGGACATTTGCGCTGAACACGCAGTGAATGCAACGCATCGAGATTCGGGCACCTTCTCCGAAAACTGGCGGATCAATATTCACCACATGATCGCTGTCATCGGCGCCGTCATTTGTAACTTTAGGTGGGGTTTGCAAACCGGTGTACTTTTCACTCTTCAGCAGTTTGCATTTCCCGTGGTCACAAAAGCTCCCTGTCATCTGACAGTGGAAAGCCTTAAGTGACTGACAGCTAATATGAACCAATATAGCAGCAGGGAAGAGCAAATCAGCACGTTTTTAGAAAAAAATCAAAACCGGTCGCACTGCAACCATTATATGCAGTCGCACAAATGCTCCCAAATATATCATGAGGTCGCATAGGTTAAATTTCAGGCGTATATGCGACCAAAATGGTCGCAATTTCGAGCTCTGTATGTGTGTGTATATATATATATATATATATATATATATATATATATATATATATATATATAAGTTACGGAAAATTTTCATTTAACGTTAACATTATTAAGCATGAACTTAAAACTTAGCCTGGGAGTTAACCAGCCTGATCTCATGAGGAAACGTAAGTATTTTACGTTTTGTCAGTTTAGTGGCTAAATCGTACGAATTGAGTCGTATGAAAATATACGATTTTAAAAAGGAGGCGTGGCACCCAACCCCGCCCCTAAACCCAATCGTCATTGGGTGATGAGCAAATCGTACTAAATAGTATGAATTAAATCGTACAAATTCATACGAATTAACCACTAAATCAAAAAGTTACGAATTGCCATGAGATTGTGTTGGAGTTAACCTGCCCAGACCAGGCTAGTTTCCCAGCATAAGTTACCAGAGTAACGAAGTTTGAACTATCATAAATTTGATTTATGAAACCGAATCCGCCATTAATAAACCTGACTTACCAAAATAAGCCTGGCTTATTCTCTAAACTTGGTTTATGGAACAGGCCCCTGGTGTAATTACTAACAAACTATGTGAAGAGCAGGTATCTGGCTATTTTCAGGAAACACCTGAGAAAGCATGCTTTAATAACACTTAAACACTTCAATTTTTAATCCCTGGGTCAAGTTGGAGCAATTTTAGTTTAGCATAGATTTTAAAATCAGATTATTAGACCATTAGCATCTTGCTCAAAAATGACCAAAACTTTTTGATAATTTTCCTATTTAAAGCTTGGGCTCTTCTGTAGTTACTTCCTGCGCTAATATCAACTGAAAATAAAAAGCTGCTAATTTCTAGGCCATTTTTGTCTTTTTTTTTGTATCAGAAGTTTATCATAAAATCTGAGAAAGCTCATTAAAGTAGCAACATAGCTTTTCTTAGAAATTAGTTATTTAGGTTTTTATATATTTGTTAGTTTAGTATATTTTTGGATTGCAGAAGATTTAATGCAAATTAAACCAGAAATAAGAACTTAACTTGATATAAATTAATATTTTGGTGACAAATATAAAACGAATATTATATTGCTTTGTTTTTATGATTAAAAAAACAAGTAACATGTTACGTTAAATTCGTTAAATTAAATAATTAAACAATTGAGCTTTGAAAGTGAAAACCTACCTGTTTGTTCCTGCGAATCTTCATATTTGATTCTGAATGTTTCTTCAATCTTCACATCTTCACTCTCCTCTTTTATGAACTCCATCTTTATAATAGTGTGCCACGTGGAGATCAGTCGCTTCAGCGGGAGTTTTCCTCTGTGGGTTTAAGTAACGCACATTTAATAAGGCAAATAATCTTTGAATCTACAGTTGAAACCAGAAGTTTACATACACTCTAAAAAAAAAGGAATATAACTATTTTTTGTTTTAAATGTCTGATGGTAAATCATACTAAATGTTTACTATTTTAGGTCCGTAGACAGTCAAAGCTTTACACACATTTCCTTGGTATTTTTTTAGCTTTGCTTTTAAACTGTATAACTTTGGTCAAATGTTTTGGGTATCCTTCCACAAGCTTCTCACAATAGTTTGCAGGAATTTTGGCCCATTCCTCCTGACAGAATTGGTGTAACCGAGTCAGATTTGTTGGCTGTCTTGCTTGCACAAGCTTCATCAACTCTGCCTACAAATTTTCTATAGGATTGAGCTCAGGGCTTTGTGATGGCCACTCCAAAACATTCACTCAGTTAAAGCACATTTGAACTAATTTGGCAGTATGCTTAGGGTCATGGTCTGTTTGGAAGACCCATTTGTGGCCAAGTTTTAATTTCCTGGCTGATGTCTTGAGATGTTGCTTCAGTATTTCTACATAATGTTCTTTCTTCATGATGCCATCTATGCTGTGAAGTGGACCAGTCCCTCTTGCAGCAAAACAGCCCCACGATATGATGCTGCCGCCCCCATACTTCACAGTTGGGATGGTGTTCCTAGGTTTGTAAGCTTTCCCCTTTGTCCTCCAAATGTAACACTGGTCATTATGGCCGAACAGTTCGATCTCAGTTCCATCAGACCACAGGACATGTCTCCAAAAAATTTTCATTGGTTATGTGCCTTTTTATACAGTGTATGTAAACTTCTGGTTTCAACTGTACAGGACTTTCTTTAAAGCCTATACCAGTTGCAATAAAAGGACCATATTGAAATTCTATAAAAATAAAAAGAAATTACAATAATATTGAAATGTAAAGGCTGTATTATTTCTAAACATCTAATTGGTGAATAAACTGGTGTATGTAGTGGATTCATTTGTAAAAATGTTTTCATGTGAAACTTTTCCTTTAATTTTGAAAGAAAAAAATTAATGATCTACTAATGGAGTCTTTTCACAAGCGTTTAAAGGTCATCAGCATAATAAATCCTTGAAAATGTTTAATATTGTGATTTGTTTTTGAAGTATGAACATTTATACAGGCAGTGCAGAATTATTAGGCAGATGAGTATTTTGACCACATCATCCTCTTTATGCATGTTGTCTTACTCCAAGCTGTATAGGCTCGAAAGCCTACTACCAATTAAGCATATTAGGTGATGTGCATCTCTGTAATGAGAAGGGGTGTGGTCTAATGACATCAACACCCTATATCAGGTGTGCATAATTATTAGGCAACTTCCTTTCCTTTGGCAAAATGGGTCAAAAGAAGGACTTGACAGGCTCCGAAAAGTCAAAAATAGTGAGGTATCTTGCAGAGGGATGCAGCACTCTTAAAATTGCCAAGCTTCTGAAGCGTGATCATCAAACAATCAAGCGTTTCATTCAAAATAGTCAACAGGGTCGCAAGAAGCGTGTGGAAAAACCAAGGCGCAAAATAACTGCCCATGAACTGAGAAAAGTCAAGCGTGCAGCTGCCAAGATGCCACTTGCCACCAGTTTTGCCATATTTGAGAGCTGCAACATCACTGGAGTGCCCAAAAGCACAAGGTGTGCAATACTCAGAGACATGGCCAAGGTAAGAAAGGCTGAAAAACGACCACCACTGAACAAGACACACAAGCTGAAACGTCAAGACTGGGCCAAGAAATATCTCAAGACTGATTTGTCTAAGGTTTGATGGACTGATGAAATGAGAGTGAGTCTTGATGGGCCCGTGGCTGGATCGGTAAAGGGCAGAGAGCTCCAGTCCGACTCAGACGCCAGCAAGGTGGAGGTGGAGTACTGGTTTGGGCTGGTATCATCAAAGATAACTTGTGGGGCCTTTTCGGGTTGAGGATGAACTCCCAGTCCTACTGCCAGTTTCTGGAAGACACCTTCAAGCAGTGGTACAGGAAGAAGTCTGCATCCTTCAAGAAAAACATGATTTTCATGCAGGACAATGCTCCATCACACGCGTCCAAGTACTCCACAGCGTGGCTGGCAAGAAAGGGTCTAAAAGAAGAAAAATTAAAGAAATGGCCTCCTTGTTCACCTGATCTGAACCCCATAGAGAACCTGTGGTCCATCATCAAATGTGAGATTTACAAGGAGGCAAAACAGTACACCTCTCTGAACAGTGTCTGGGAGGCTGTGGTTGCTGCTGCACGCAATGTTGATGGTGAACAGATCAAAACACTGACAGAGTCCATGGATGGCAGGCTTTTTGAGTGTTCTTGCAAAGAAAGATGGCTATATTGGTCACTGATTTGTTTTTGTTTTGTTTTTGAATGTCAGAAATGTATATTTGTGAATGTTGAGATGTTATATTGGTTTCACTGGTGAAAATAAATCATTGAAATGGGTATATATTAGTTTTTTGTTAAGTTGCCTAATAATTCTGCACAGTAATAGTCACCTGCACACACAGATATCCTCCTAAAATAGCTCAAACTAAACACTACTTCCAAAAATATTCAGCTTTGATATTAATGAGTTTTTTGGGTTCATTGAGAACATGGTTGTTGTTCAATAATAAAATTAATCCTCAAAAATACAACTTGCCTAATAATTCCGCACTCCCTGTATGCCTAACTTCAATCTCACAATTTTCATAATTGAATTGCCATTTCATATTATAAAAGATTGTGTGTTCTGACGGTAGGAATGACGGGAGTGTTAGTAGTTTTCAGTTTTGTGTGAACAATCCTTTATGAAAACTAGGGGGGTGCACAAATTCTTTCTGAGGGGGCAATGCCCCCTTTTGCCCGGGGGCTCCCTCCCGTTGCAGGGCGAGAGGGGAGTCTGAGCTCAGGTAGGTCTCGAGAACTCCCCTGCTTGATAACGGTAAATGTAGATTATAAACAGCTATGGAGAGTGTATATTGAATTCAAAGCTGGTCTATGATGTCGATTTAGTTTTGTCAATTTACTTATGTTACCTGTTTTTGGTCTGTAGGAGGAAACCGGAGAGCCTGGGAAAAACCCACGCAAGCACAGGGAGAACATGCAAACTCCACACAGAAACGCCGACTTGGGTAAGATCTGAGCCAGTGACATTCTTGCTGTGAGGCAATGATGCTAACCATTGGGCCTCCGTGCTGCCCTGACAAGGACGAAGATGGCTAAGGTAAGATACTCTGGTTATTTATAGTGATTTAGCAATCGTCTGATTGGTGATTCTTGCGTTAGCTAATGAGGACCAGCTGCTATCAATCATAAGCACGAGCTCCTCTCGAAATTAGTTATAAATAAACTTCACTTAAAGCCTATACTAGTTGCAATAAAAGGACTGAAAATAATAAGGAAAGAAGTTACAATAATAATGAAATGTAAAGGCTGTATTACTTCTAAACATCTAATTGGTGAATAAACTGGTGTATGTAGTGGATTCATTTGTAAAAATGTTTTCATGTGAAACTTTTCTTTTAATATTAAAAGAAAAAAAAAATATGATCTACTAATGGACTCTTTTCACAAGCGTTTAAAGGTCATCAGCATAATAAATCCTTGAAAATATTTATTATATAATGATTTTTTTTTTTTTTAAGTATGTATGTTAGGGGTGTAACGATACTACAAACCGAACCGAAATATCGCGATACACCAACCACGATACGTATCGCGAAACTCTCGTGGCGGACGCGTGATACTGTCATGCCCCCTGCTGCCCACTGTTAAGGTTGACGTCACTTGTCTCTAATTGAACCAAAACATCTTTATTTTATCACATTTGATTAAATTGTATTAGTAATGATGAGCTTTTGTTCTAAATATTATATTCTAATGTTTTAGAATTTAGAATAGTATTTTCCAAGTGCATGTCATGTCATGTGACTTGAGTGAGCGATCACACTCCATTACTACTGTATATGCAGGACGGCTGCTTCGCATATATTGAGATTGCAGATCCCCCAAATACATTTAAGTCTCCTGTTTGGGAACATTTTGGTTTTCCAGTGGAGTACAGGAATGGAATTCGTGTCGTAGACAAAGCGCACACTATCTGTCGTAACTAACTTTAACGAAACTTAATAAGGAATAACATTTTAAAAATGTGGTAAATTTCACAATGTGAGGGTGAACGCAAAAGACACTGACAACAGAACTGCCAACAAAAGAGATTTAACCCCTTACCTCGCTAGAAACTGATGAAAAGAAAAAAAAGGTTTTCAGCACCGTGCGCCTTATTCTTCCCTATACTGAACTGTAGAATAAAATAAATACAAAGATGACGTTCACCTCTTACCTGATGTCTTTAACAATACATTTTCTACGTGTTTGCAAAATGGAAGTCGTAAGACATCTTCCCTATCCACCTTACTCTGAGAAAAGAGTGAACTTGAGGAGGTAAAGCTCAATATGACGAGAAAGAGCTGAGCCAAAAAGCAACAAACAAATCAATCGAAATAAAAATGTACAAAAATCACAAAATTTCTCAAAGTGGGCAAAAGTAATGCAAAATAATTTTGCCCAAACGAAAGTTAAGCAAAAACAACGAAAATCATAATCATGTTAGCAAAATACACCAAAAACGAGATCAAAGGAAGATGCGCTCTCCTCCGCTTTTCCAGACGTCATTTTTATATTCCCGCGCCAAGTCGCCCAGTAATGATAGATCGTTCAATAAATACCTCCAATATAGACTAGTCAGAAAAAACAATTCTCTTTAGTGCAGCCATCTTAAGAAAGTAAACTCAAATTAAATAAATAACTGCAGTGTAGACTATAGTGAAAGATAAACAGGCTTGTCCTCTCTAAGGACATTTGGAATATTCAATTAAGTTTTAAGTTCTTCTTTATAAACGCCATAATGTCCACATTCTCAGGTGAGGGGCTTGATTTCTGTGCAGACACAGACAAAGTGATGCTCATTTTAGTTATCATTTGACCAATTAGCTGTCGTGAAGGCGGACATACAGAAATGACGAGAGCGAGAGCGAGAGCGAGAGAGAGAGAGAGAGAGAGAGAGAGAGGCAAAAATACAACTAATATACGGCTACAACCCTAACATTAGTTTCAGACAAAACTGCAATGTATTTTACTGGTGAATAGGTCATGTAAAAAACACTTTACAAGCACATTATATGTATATTATTTTTTCATTAATTTAAACGGAAACCTATCTAAATGATAACTAAAATGAGCATCTCTTTGTCTGTGTCTGCACAGAAATCAAGCCCCTCACCTGAGAATGTGGACATTATGGCGTTTTTAAAGAAGAACTTAAAACTTAATTGAATATTCCAAATGTCCTTAGAAAGGACAAGCCTGTTTATCTTTCACTATAGTCAACACTGCAGTTATTTATTTAATTTGAATTTACTTTCTTAAGATGGCTGCACTAAAGAGAATTGTTTTTTTCTGACTAGTCTATATTGGAGGTATTTATTTCATTTTTGTTGTTTACTCTGGTATCCTGACTGTACTAAAATGTGATGGCAAAATTAATAAAGAAAAAGTTTAGTTGTTCTTGTTATTAAGTGAATCTATTGTTCCTTAGCATTGCTGTTAAGATGACATCAACCCTAACCCCACAGCAAACAGAAACCGAACCGAACCGTGGCTCCAAAACCGTGAACCGAACCGTGTCTTTGGTGTATCGTTACACCCCTAATGTATGTATTATATCATCTGGGCATGTGGAATGTGATTCTACCCCTATACAATTGAGGTGAAGCTGGTTTTACATTTGCTCATTCGGACTTTAACCTTCCTAATTTAACTTCAGTATTCTTCGCTCATTCCAAATCGTGGAATCATATTAGCTGCCAAAAACTATCAAAGTACAACACTGTTCGCAGTCAATTAAATAGTGCTGTTGTTGTCATATTTACATCCTACATGAGCTCGACCATTCAAAGTAGTGCATCGCAAGTTCTCACTGTTCTAAAATGAATGTATGTGTGAATGTGAAACCAACGTTACCTCAGTCCCTATACAATATGATTTAATTTGGCAATATGCATGAAGATATTTCGCAAATTTCCTACTGTATATCAACATTTTATTTTAATTAACAATTGCATTGCTTTTTTTTTATTTAATTTAAGGATATTTTCAAATGTATCTCGGCCATACGTTAATGGAAACGCTGTACTCAACTGTATGTATAAAAAGATAAAGCAAACCCTAAAGTAACTAGCTACAAATACAATTACTGTAATTGAGTAGTGTTTCTCAGGAATTGTAATTTACTGAGTAGTTTTAAAAATGTGTACTTTTACTTTTCCTTGAGTGCATTTTTAGTGCAGTATCTGTACTTCTACTCCACTACTTTCCTTCAACCTGCAGTCACTACTTTATTTTTCTTGTCCACGGGGATTAGAAAAATCAGTCCTGAGATTCCCGTCCAATCAAATCGCACACACCGTAGAAGGTAAATTGCATCATAATGAACTACCTCAAGACGTGTGCACTTTATAACTGCAGCAAACTGTTTGAAAGTATTAAAAGTGTCCATGAAGATGTTCAAAATCTTTACGCGCATTGACCCAGAGACTGTTTAGATGCATATCACTGATGAGAAGATGACGGATGTTTACTGTATGTTGACCGAAATGGCCTTAAACACCCAGCAGGCACAGGATGTCAACATGACGTCTGATTGACGTTGAACTCTAACGTCATGGGGACTTTGCATTTTGTTTGGAAATGAAAATCGGGTCAGAACTCAACGTCAGGCCAACATCAGTGTTCAATGTCCAACCTAAAACCCATCAAATATCAAAGTCTAATGATGTTACAGCTTGATGTTGTGTGGACGTTACCACTATGACGTCTATCAGACGTTGGATTTTGGTTGCCGTACCCGACAAATAAATGTCAGTATTTGACGTCAATATGACGTTGGTTTAAGATGTTGGCTCGACGCTGGATTTTGGTCACTTTCTAACAACCTAAAATCAAACAAATATCAACGTCATTTGAGGTCATTATTGGACATCAGAATAACGTTGTCATTAGCTGCTGGCTTGACAATTAATTTTGGTCACCTGACATTACAAAGTAAATCTAACCTAATATTAACATCTCATGATGTTGTGTGCCTTCTGGGCAATACCTAAACGCACTACAGAATGTTACGTTTACAACACACATGCACAAATTACATGTAAACGCATCAGCTTTTGACAGCATAATACTCACTACTCTTGAGTACTTTTGAAAGCTCTACTTTTTACTCATACTCTGAGTAATATTTACAGCAGATACTTTTACTCTACTTGCACTACATTTTTAGGCAAGTAATGGTACTTTTACTTGAGTATGATTTTTCAGTACTCTTTCCACCACTGCTGGTTTTGTGGTTCTGGGACACAAATGATTGCAAAAGGTTTGTAAAGATAGACGCTTGTTTGTTGTTCTCGTTATTTATATAACGTCTCAGTAATTTAACCAGCAGGTCAACAGTTTCTCTCGGTATTATTTAACAATGTGTAACCAAACTGACAATATAAAAAGCAAAATTCGACGCATTCTCATTGTTAATGCAATGCAGATGCGTTTACTAAAATACTATATAATGTACAACAATGTATATTGTAGTTGTATAACGCTTTGCGATATCGATTACAACTGATTAACTCTGCATCGCAAAAAAATAAGATTGGCAGTGTTATAAACAAGATAAATGTTCAAGAACAAACCTTTCCTCCCTTCTTCGTCGATCATTAGCGATCACAGCAGAATGCAGCGCAGCCTGATGACGTTGGTGTTTGTTTATGTAGTGAAGCGCGGTAAACAGAGCATTAGCGCCACCTGCTGCTCACTCGAGCACAAACACTTTCATTTGAAGAGTACCTTCTGCCTCTCGACGTTCAGTCTACATTCAATAAATATCGTTGTTAATAATAATAATAATTATTATTATTATTATTGTTATAAATGGCAACCTACCCTGCTGAAAAATCCAGCCTAAGCTGGTTGGCTGGTTTTAGCTGGTCGACCAGCCTGGTTTTAGAGGGGTTTTGGCCATTTCCAGGCTGGTTTCCAGCCATTTCCAGCCTGGTCTTAGCTGGTCAGACTGGAAAATGACCAGCTAAAATCAACTTGACCAGTCTGGTTTAAGCTGGTCAAGCTGGTTTTAGCTGGTCATCTCCTGACCAGCTAAGACCAGGCTGGAAATGGCTGGAAACCAGCCTGGAAATGGCCAAAACCCCTCTAAAACCAGGCTGGTCGACCAGCTAAAACCAGCCAACCAGCTTAGGCTGGTTTAAGCTGGTTTTTTCAGCAGGGTTGGCACCACTGGTAGTTAGTCAAGTCTGTGGTACCACAAGAGAAACTGAAGGTGAGGATCTTAGAGCATGTGAGAGGGTGTAAACATTATATATATATATATATATATATATATATATATATATATATATATATATATATATATATATATATATATATATATATATATACAGGGATTGGACAATGAAACTGAAACGTCTGGTTTTAGACCACAATAATTGGTGTAGGGCAGGGGTGTCCAAACTAAAAACCTCCTGACAGGTGTGTTGAGGCAGATTGGAGCTAAACTCAACAGGACACCGGCCCTCCAGGACACCCCTGGTTTAGTCCCTGGTTTAATCCGGGGTCGCCACAGCGGAATGAACCGCCTGTCTAAAATCTGTCAAAAAAAAAAAAAAATCAATTCAATATGCAGCATAAATGAATACACCCCTTTTTGAAAATGTATATTTTGATCAATTTCTCATTAATATAGACAAAAATATGTGGGTGTATTTAAGCAAAAGAGTTTTTTTTTATCAGTTAAATCCATTAAACTAAACATTTAGTCCTAAAACATCTTTAGCAATAGAAAGATAATACATTTAAATTCAGATGAGTTATTGCAAAATAAAAAATGCAATTATTGTATTTGTCTGAATGTCCATTTTGGGCACACTGTGGGCTTAATTTGTGCCGGAACACGCCGGATCCGGTGCCTCTGAAATCTGATCCGGCACCTCATTTTACCGATCCCCCTCCTCAACCGCCCTCCTCCCCCGTCCGCTGTTCACTTTCACTTTATTCCGCGACTCCCCAACCCTCTTCACTTGAAGTTCTCAAGTGGTTCTCTTTATGAGTTTCTTTATTCTGTTGAACACAAAAGAAGTTATTTTGAACAAAGCTGAAAGCGTGGGAAAAACAAATACTATGGAAGTCAATGGTTACAGGTTTTCCAGTTTCTTCTTTTGTGTTTAACAAAGGAAAGAAAGTCAAGCAGGTTTAAAACAATTAAAGGGTGGGTAAATGACAAACTTTTCACATTTGGGTGAATCTTTTTAAGTGTTCTTCTGACACCTCTCGGATTTCATCTCAAATATTTTTTCATTCAGTCATTCATTCGTTTTCTTTTCGGCTTAGTCCCTTTATTAATCTGGGGTCGCCACAGCGGAATGAACCGCCAATTTATCCAGCATATGTTTTACGCAGCGAATGCCCTTCCAACTGCAACCCAACACTGGGAAACACCCATACACTGCAAAAAATGCTTTTCTTAGTTAGATTTTTTTTGTCTTGTTTCCAGTCCAAATATCCAAAAATTCTTAAATCAAGAATAATTTTCCAGACAAGCAAAACATATTGTCTTGTTCTCAGAAATAATGTGCCAAAATTAAGTGAGTTTTCCCTCAAAACAAGCAAAATAATCTGCCAATGGGGAAAGCAAAATAATCTTATGTCGAAAAGAAAAACAAGATTATTTTGCTTGTTTTTAAGGAAAAACTCTCTTAATTTGGCCGTATTATTTCTGAAAACAAGACAAAATGTATTGCTTGCCTAGAAAATGCTTTTTGATATAAGAATTTTTAGATATTTGGACTAGAAACGAGACAAAAAAATCTAAGAAAAGCATTTTCTGCAGTGTACGCACTCATTCACACACATACACTACGGACAATTTAGCTTACCCAATTCGCCTATACCGCATGTCTTTGGACAAGTGGGGGAAACCGAAACACCCGGAGGAAACCCACGCGAACACGGGGGAGAACATGCAAACTCCACACAGAACCGCCAACTGACCCAGAGGCTCCTACCAATGACCTTCTTGCTGTGAGGTGAACGTGCTGCGCCACCGTGCCACCTCAAATATGTTTTACCTTGTCGAAATATTCCAGTCACAAACTTGTGCTCAGACAATCTGCTGCACAGATATTTATGTTTCACTTTCATTTCCAGTTGTCCTTCGGCCACGCCCACAGTCGGAGGAATCTCATGAATATTCATGTGCCGCCTCTACATGGAACCAATAGTATTTCAGGATATCTCTGCAGGATCGCAAACGTGTGTGAGTGAACAGAAGAGCTCAGATTGTGTTCCTGCTGCACAAGAGCGTCTGCACTTCTGCGTGTAAGTCTGCATGTTAGTTTAATACTTCTAACAATGCGGTTATTCGTGGAAACGATGAAGGGGTTTTATATGTTTAAGCATGATTTCAGTGTCTGTCTGCTCCTGAAACGCAAAGCCTCAAACATTAATTAAAGAAAGTGTTTTAACCACATAAATAATTAAAATAAACTATAACTCCAGCATGCCGTGAAACCCGAACTGTCACCTTTCCCAGCACATTTAAAAACAAAGTCTTTATCATATTTCATTTTCAAATGTGAAAGAAAAAGCTGTGGCGACAGTTTGGAGTTAAACTAACGGCAATAATGTTAAGGAGTACTATGTACAGTGGTGGAGCTAGACATTTTTGCATGGGGTGGCAACTGAGGGTCCACACAACACACAATAGGCCACTCAAACTGCAGAAAAATTCAACTACTGTCAGCTAAATGCACAACATATTTCTTTAACGAAAGCTTAAAAACCAAATAGGTAATATGCTGCATATTGCATTGTATATTATGCTGTTGCGTCGTACAGGCCCGTAGCCAGCTTATTAAAAGGGGTGGTTCTTTTTTCTCAAAAAGTGAACCATTTTGCAGTTATTCGATGTTTAAATACTGAAATTTGCCAACATTTTAAGCATTAATTTGTGCGGGATAAGCTTGTCGGGTGGTTATCATTATCACACTTTTTGATGCCACAAAAATACTTTCTACATTTTTGTTAAAGTGCCTAACATGCTACTTTTTTGTTCACAAAAAATGTACAGTTGAAGTCAGAATTATTAGCCCTCCTGTTTATTTTTTTCCCCAATTTCTGTTTAATATAGAGCAGATTTTTTCAGCACATTTCTAATCATAATAGTTTTAATAACTCATCTCTAATAACTGATTTATTTTATCATTGCCATGATGACAGTAAATAATATTTGACTAGATATTCTTCAAGACGCTTCTATACAGCTTAAAGTGACATTTAAAGGCTTAACTAGGTTAACTAGGCAGGTTAGGATAATTAGGCAAGTTATTGTATAACGATGGTTTGTTCTGTAGACTATCGAAAAAATATATAGCTTAAAGGGGCTAATAATATTGACCTTAAAATGGCTTTTAAAAAATGTAAAACTGCTTTTATTCTAGCTGAAATAAAACAAATAAGACTTTCTCCAGAAGAAAAAATATTATCAGACATACTGTGAAAATTTCCTTGCTCTGTTAAACATCATTTGGGAAATATTTAAAAAAGGAGAAAAACTCAAAGGGGGGCTAATAATTCTGACTTCAACTGTATATAGAAATTTGACATTTTATATACAGTATGTGAAATCCAAATGTAATTTGCCATACATAAATGTAAAAGTTGCCATATATCAGCTTTTGATATGGGGACGCGCAGTGAGAAACACTTTCATTAACTTTACTATTCTGTTGTTGTTGTTGTTTTTTACAGTAAACCTACGTTATGATTAAATGAATAAAACTTTAGTTCTTGTTCCCTCTACACTTATGTAAAAACCATAATGAAACCTGTATCATATGCAGGGAGTGCAGAATTATTAGGCAAGTGAGTATTTTGACCACATCATCGTCTTTATGCATGTTGTCTTACTCCAAGCTGTATAGGCTCGAAAGTCTACTACCAATTAAGCATATTAGGTGATGTGCATCTCTGTAATGAGAAGGGGTGTGGTCTAATGACATCAACACCCTATATCGGGTGTGCATAATTATTAGGCAACTTCCTTTCCTTTGGCAAAATGGGTCAAAAGAAGGACTTGACAGGCTCCGAAAATTCAAAAATAGTGAGATATCTTGCAGAGGGATGCAGCACTCTTAAAATTGCCAAGCTTCTGAAGCGTGATCATCGAACAATCAAGCTTTTCATTCAAAATAGTCAACAGGGTCGCAAGAAGCGTGTGGAAAAACCAAGGCGCAAAATAAACTGCCCATGAACTGAGAAAAGTCAAGCGTGCAGCTGCCAAGATGCCACTTGCCACCAGTTTTGCCATATTTCAGAGCTGCAAACATCACTGGAGTGCCCAAAAGCACAAGGTGTGCAATACTCAGACCCATGGCCAAGGTAAGAAAGGCTGAAAAACGACCACCACTGAACAAGACACACAAGCTGAAACGTCAAGACTGGGCCAAGAAATATCTCAAGACTGATTTTTCTAAGGTTTTATGGACTGATGAAATGAGAGTGAGTCTTGATGGGCCCGTGGCTGGATCGGTGAAGGGCAGAGAGCTCCAGTCCTACTCAGACGCCAGCAAGGTGGAGGTGGAGTACTGGTTTGGGCTGGTATCATCAAAGATGAGCTTGTGGGGCCTTTTCGGGTTGAGGATGGAGTCAAGCTCAACTCGCAGTCCTACTGCCAGTTTCTGGAAGACACCTTCTTCAAGCAGTGGTACAGGAAGAAGTCTCCATCCTTCAAGAAAAACATGATTTTCATGCAGGACAATGCTCCATCACACACGTCCAAGTACTCCACAGCGTGGCTGGCAAGAAAGGGTCTAAAAGAAGAAAAACTAATGACCAATGACATGGTTCACCTGATCTGAACCCCATAGAAAACCTGTGGTCCATCATCAAATATGAGATTTACAAGGAGGGAAAACAGTACACCTCTCTGAACAGTGTCTGGGAGGCTGTGGTTGCTGCTGCACGCAATGTTGATGGTGAACAGATCAAAACACTGACAGAATCCATGGACGACAGGCTTTTGAGTGTCCTCGCAAAGAAAGGTGGCTATATTGGTCACTGATTTGTTTTTGTTTTGTTTTTGAATGTCAGAAATGTATATTTGTGAATGTTCAGATGTTATATTGGTTTCACTGGTGAAAATAAATCATTGAAATGGGGATATATTTGTTTTTTGTTAAGTTGCCTAATAATTCTGCACAGTAATAGTCACCTGCACACACAGATATCCTCCTAAAATAGCTCAAACTAAAAACAAACTAAAAACTACTTCCAAAAATATTCAGCTTTGATATTAATGAGTTTTTTGGGTTCATTGAGAACATGGTTGTTGTTCAATGATAAAATTAATCCTCAAAAACACAACTTGCCTAATAATTCTGCACTCCCTGTATTTAAAACAACAATATTGAATGATTGTTATACATTGTTCCTCTGGTATATGTATGATAAAAGAATGTGAACCAATGATCCTGTATAAATGCAAGGTTTCTCTAAAGAAATGAGCACAACATGCAAAGTTTTGAACACTGGATGGTCTGTGTTAAAAGTAGTGACTGTTTAGAGTTTTGTGTCTGAAGTTTTGAAAATGGACATCAGGGTTCTGAAATTTGTGGCAAAACAATTGAAAAAAAACTGTAATTGACGATGAGCAATGAGACATTAAAAGCGAAAAGCTGTGCTTTCATTTTGAATGGTGACACCCACAGACATTGCATTATGCATTATAGACTTTACATTATAGAGAGAAATAACAGATAAACCATTGCATTGAATGAGCTAAATTAGCCATAGTGTATGGGTGTTTCCCAGAGATGGGTTGCAGCTGGAAGGGCATCCGCTGCGTAAAACATATGCTGGATAAGTTGGCGGTTCATTCCGCTGTGGGTATCCCTGATTAATAAAGGGACTAAGCCGAAAAGAAAACGATATCAGTATGTCTGATAATATTTTTTCTTCTGGAGAAAGTCTTATTTGTTTTATTTCGGCTAGAATAAAAGCAGTTTTTTATTTTTTAAAAGTCATTTTAAGGACAAAATTATCAGCCCTTTTAAGCATTTTTTTTTTCAGATAGTCTACAGAACAAACCATCGTTATACAATAACTTGCCTAATTACCCTAACCTGCCTAGTTAACCTAATTAACCTAGTTAAGCCTTTAAATGTCACTTTAAGCTGTATAGAAGTGTCTTGAAGAATATCTAGTCAAATATTATTTACTGTCATCATGGCAAAGATAAAATAAATCCGTTATTAGAGATGAGTTATTAAAACTATTACGATTAGAAATGTGCTGAAAAAATCTTCTCTCCGTTAAAAAGAAATTGGGGAAAAAAATTAACAAGGGAGCTAATAATTCTGACTTCAACTGTACCTTCATAAACAATAGCTTAATCCTATTCTTAATTCAAAGGTAAACCGGAACTAAACATACACTGAGTTGCCGATAGGCGCAAGTGAAGTGATGTCATTGTGAAAAGGGTTTATTGTGGGTTAATTTGCTCTGGTCAGCGGCTGATTGTTTCCTCAAAGCTCTGCTAATGTTAGCATTGGTGTTTTAGCTGCAGTATGGCAGAGGAGCGAGTAAAGGACTTTCTGTCATGAACACTCACCTTAACCTGGCCTATGTACACAATGCACTATTTTAAATTGAACAACTGTGTGTCTAATGCTGTGTTCACACCAGACGCGGAACGCGCGGCTAAATCGCGCTATTCGCGAGTAAATAGATGCGTGAACATTTGAGTTTACTCGCTTCATTCGCGCGTCACACTCCGCTTCATTCGCGCGTCAAATTTACTTCAGAACAGACGCGAATTCACGTGATGGGCAGGGCTTCTGTCTGCCCGGTGACTGTAGCTTTGTTGCTAAATGGCTAACATGGATTTTATTGAGAAAATAACTGTGTTTATGTGCTTTGTGAAGGCTGAAAAACAGCGTCGATATGTTTGGACCAGTGTCTGAGTCCACTAGATACTTTCTGAGGTGAAACCAGCTCTGTGAGCTCATAAACTCCTCCAGAAACTTAACCTGGATGACGGAGGCTTTCAGCGGTGCTTCTGACTGAGCCAAGCCCAGTTTGATGAACTGTTGTCGGTGTCGGCTGAAGGATTTCCCCCGGGACACCAACAACAGGTACTACGTCACAATCATGCCCCCACAAGAGCAAGCTCCTGATTGGCGAATGTCCGCAGAAGTTCAGATTTTTGAACTCGAGCGATTTGCGCAATTTGCGTGTTAAGCTCGTCAACTGCACAAAACGCTCAATTTGCGCCCGTGCCATTCGCGCGTATCGCGCCATTCGCACAATTAGCGTCATTTGCGCCGCGCCATTCGCGTGTATCGCGCCGCAGGATGCCTATTCGCGCGTTTGCATTGACTTAACATGTAAATCACTCGCGCTTGACGCTTCTTCCGCGTCTGGTGTGAACGCAGCATAAGACTGATAACATCATAAATATCATCCTCCTAAATATCATGCAAGTTTTGGTCCCCATTTCATTTTCCAATTTTTGTTAACGTTTCTAATGTAGCCAAATTATTCAATTCACTTCAATTCCCTTTAATTCTATAGCGCTTTTACAATGTAGATTGTGTCAAAGCAGCTTCACATAGAAGATTATAGTCAATTGTTACAGTGTCAGTCCAGTTTTCAGAGTTTAGGTTCAGTTCAGTTTAGCTCAGTTCAGTGTGGGTTAATAATCACTACTGAGAGTCCAAACACTGAAGAGCAATTCCATCGATGCGCAGCTCTACAGATCCCGAACCATGCAAGCCAGTGGCGACAGCGGCGAGGAAAAAACTTCACCAATTGGCGAAAGTGAAGATTTAAAAAACCTCGAGAGAAACCTGGCTCAGTTGGCCACGACCATTTCTCCTATGGCCAAACGTCTTGTGCAGAGCTGCAGTCCAGGCGCCGGAGGCTGGAGAACGCTGGACGCCAGCGAAGATTTGTCTGTCCCTGGAGCATCATCGGAATCAGTCTCATGCTCTCCACTCCTCCATGACCACCACCGCAGCTGCTCGGGATACGGCCTGGTCCAGGATTATGAAGACCTTGGGATCATCTCATCGCTGGTCTTGGATCGAATCAGTGGCGCTGCATAGTCTCTGAGGGCCTCAGGATGAGTATCCTCAGGTGGAATTAGAGAATAAAGAGAATAATTAGCGTAGCTGCTGTTCATAGTGTATGTAACAACCCAGGCTCATTCTGAAAACTTAGTCCCATGGACGTTTCTGGAGACCGCGACATACGTCCCGGGAGGTACGTATTTTTGCAGTTTTTGTTTTCGCGAATCCGCGAGAGGCCGCTGTGTGCGTTTTTTTCCTATATCAAACGTCTCTCGCGAGTGCCGTTCGCACCCGCGCTGTTCTCGCGTAAACCCACCAGAGGCCGCTGTCGACCTACTATCTGTCTGACTGAATGATTGACTGGGCGACCGGCCAATCGATTCTGTTTTTGTCTTACCTGATTTCTGGAAACGCTCTTCCCCGGACTCGAACCTCTCTGCGTCTCAAGTCCGCCGACGTACACGACGAGCTAACGGGACAAACTGGTTGCGGCGGGAAAGGCCTCCACACGGAGGTAAGCGGTCAGCCGGTAAGCGCCAAAAGGAAGGAATGGCGTCATACCGCCCGTAGCGTTCGTTTAAAAAATGAAATGCAGCCATACGTACCTCCTGCTACATAATTTGCGACCTCCAGAAACGTCCACGGGACTACGTTTTCAGAATGAGCCTGTGTTGGTATATAAACAAGATGCAAAATCCTGCGTGGGGCACACTTATGCGTCATACAGCTAAGTGATGCACTGAGTGTATGCTTTGCTAAAAAGATAGGTTTTTAATCTAGTTTTGAAGAGCGAGAGTGTGTCTGAGCCTCGCACATTATCAGGAAGGCTATTCCAGAGTTTAGGAGCCATAAATGAGAAGGCTCGACCTCCTTTACTCGACTTTGCTATTCTAGGTACTACCAGAAGCCCTGAGTTTTGAGATCGTAAAGAGCGGGTTGGATTGTAGCGAGAAAGAAGGTTGGTTAGATAAACAGGAGCTAGATTATTTAAAGCTTTATAGGTAAGAAGCAATATTTTTTAATCAATACAAAACTTAACAGGCAGCCAGTGTAAGGAGGATAAAATTGGGGTGATATGATCATATTTTCTAGACCTGGTTATGCAGATTAAGGGTGCTTTCACACCTAGACTTTTGTTCCGGAACCTGGCATGTTTGCCCAGTTAGCGCGGTTCGTTTGGCATATGTGAAAAGGGCAATCACGCTCGGATCCGCGCCAAAGTAATCGCTCGATTGAAACGAACTCTGGAGCGGATCGATTGTAGTGAGAAAGCAATACGATCCGAGCTCAGCTATATCACAGTCTTTTATGAATATGTAATAGGCATACGGCTATATGAAGAGGGAAATATGAGTAGGGCGGGAGGTCATTCCAGACATCCCAAGTCTCTTGGAAGTCCTCTGTGCATTTGCGGGAGACTCCCGGATGCCCGCAAACAAGTGATAATCTCCCGGAAATCGCGCGTCTCCCTCCCGGTCCTCAAAATACGTCGCGCACCATTCTCATCACTCCTCCCCACCGCATCCCTCCTCGCTCTTCAGACATGTCGCGCGCACCCTGTCAAACACCCCCAAACCACCCCCGACAGCTGAGCGGGACTCTGCAAAATAAACTGTGAAACTCTGACCAATGTGAGGAGAGTTTACTCACACGTGACTTGCTTTAGCTATTTTGGTCCATTTAGAAACTTTGCCGTGTGAAAGCGAACCGCACCAAGAACAAAGAGCAACACTGTAACAATTTTAATCCCTGTTTCGGAACAACTGAATCAATTCACAGGTGTGAAAGCACCCTAAGAAATCTATAGACTTTGCTAATTGATTGTTTTCCCTCCACATTTATGTTCAAAAATAGAATCAAGGAGAGTTCAAGGACAACAACAACTGGGGAACCATTTTGAGTTTGATTATACAAAACTTCTAGACTTGTGTTGCCTTTGACTAATCTTTAAATGTGTTTGATGATCTGAAACATTTAAGTGTGACAAGTTAAATATAATAAATCATTAAGGGGCAAACACTTGTACACACCACTGTATTATGAATGATGAGAAATGGTGAAAACTCAATTCGTTAGTTACGGTGGCTTGAGAAAGCCGCCATTCTCATATTCTACATAAACTTCTTCGTCTTCTTCTTCCGTCTTCTGAGACTAATTTTAAAGTGTATCTCCTCCTAAGCCTTTCAAGCTACATACTTCAAACTTTCGTCAAACCTTCAAACTGGTCTGACTCGGGTTGCTATGTCTTTTCAAACTGATCCGACTTTCAGTTTTCCAAAAAAACGACCCAGAAAATTCTCAAAAGTCCCATTGACTTAACATTAGGTCAAACTTTGTGAGCTCATAACTCTGCATCAGACTGTCCTACAGACTTCTAACTGGGCTCATTTAACTCAGTCTAGCCAACAGCCAATAACTAATGACTTTTTAACTTACTAGCCACTCCCTAGAAACCACTTACAGCACCCTAGCAACTGTCCCAGAGACTTCCATTGTAAAAGACTGTCATTGACTTAACATTGGATCAACCTTTGTGAGCTCATAACTCTGCTTCAGACTGTCCTACAGACTAGAGTCTGGCCCCTTTCAACTCAGTCTAGCCAGCAGCCAATCACTGATAACCTTTAAACTTACTAGCCACTCCCTAGAAACCAATTTCAGCACCCTAGCAACTGTTCCATAGCTGTTCCATAGCTATTCTAACACATGCTAATAGTTTAAACATGCTACTGACATGCTAATCTTGCTAGAAACATGCTAATGACATGCTAGTCATGCTAACACATGCTAATTCATGCTAACAACATGCTAATTAATGCTAGAAACAAGCTGATTCATGCTAGAAACATGCTAACAACATGCTAATTCATACTAGAATCATGCTAATATTATGCTAATTCATGTTAGAGTCATGCTAATTCATGTTAGAATCATGCTAATTCATGCTAGAATCATGATAATATCATGCCAGAATCATGCTAACAACATGCTAATTCATGATAGAATCATGCTAACAACATGCTAATTCATGACAGAATCATGCTAACAACATGCTAATTCATGCTAGAAACACGCTAGTAACATGCTAATTCATGCTAGAATCATGCTACCAACATGCTAATTCATGTTAGAATCATGCGAACAGCATGCTAATTCATGCTAGAATCATGCTAATATCATGCTAGAATCATGCTAGTTATATGCTAATTCATGCCAGAATCAAGCTAATATCATGCCAATTCAAGCTAGAATCATGCTAATATCATGTTAATCCACGCTAGAATCATATTAATTCATGCTAGAATCATGCTAATTCAAGCTAGAATCATGCTAATATCATGCTAACTCATGCTAGAATCATGCTTAATCATACGATAATCATGCTAGTTATATGCTTATTCATGCTGGAATCATGCTAGTTATATGCTAATTCATGCTAGAATCATGCTAATATTGTGCTAATTCATGCTAGAATCATGCTAGTTATATGCTAATTCATGCTAGAATCATGCTAATATGCTAATTCAAGCTAGAATCATGCTAACAACATGCTAATTCATGCTAACATCATGCTCATTCATGCTAGCATAATGTTAACAACATGCTAATTCATGCTAGAAACATGCTAACAACATGTTAATTCATGCTAGTTGGCTTGTTTCACTCTTTACAGTGGTTGCATTGTTGACTGCAGGCATCTTAAACATTCTTTAAGCCAACTTGATACTACTTCTTACAGGCTTTCTCAAGCCACCATAAAGTTTGTCCTCAAACTTTAATATCTAGTTTGTTCTGTTCCTCATCATTTGGCCTCTTTTAGTAAGTACTTCTTTGTGAACGCAGCATTGATTGCTATAAAGTGTGCTGGTATTAATCTCAGTATATTGTCATCTCCAGGTGATGGTCAGCTGCTGATTGTTTCCTTAAAGCTCTGCTAATGTTAGCATTGGAGTTTTTAGCTGCAGTATGGCAGAGGAGCGAGTAAAGGACTCTCTCTCTGAGAAACACAGGTATTGACTCTGTTTTTACACCATTATTTCAACACTTTCTCTGAAGACAAAGTCCAACAACAATGCACTTATTTGTGTTGCTATTGCCTGATCAAATGACGGACAAAGCTTCAGTTTACAGCTTCAGGAAATGTGTTTAGATCATTCTTGAGATCAGCTTGATCTGGTGTCATATTTACCAGAGATGAACATCTGTAATGTGTCCTGTACAACATCAGAAATAAAGCCAAGAATTAGACCTTGAGCATTAGAATTAAACTAAACAAACTCATATTGCTCAAACTCTTTTAAAGGAGATCGAAGTTTCTCCTGCAGTTCATTCCTCTGGTGTGTCTGTGTCTTCAGAGTGAGATCAGGATCATGCGTGTTCAGCTCTGCGTCTCTGAAGAGTGACCATTCGAAAGACGATAGACATCCTGGCCTCAGTGAGAAAACTCCACCATCTGCCAAAAGGTATTTTGTGTTTTACATTACTGGCCGCACATGTACCATTTGCAAAATTTAATAAAAAAAAATATTTATTTGAGCGCATACACACTCTTTATTAAATGCTTAAGAGTTCAGACAAATTATTAAGTGAATGATCAGTGATAAACTGCAAGCAATGCCATACGTAAATACAATAAATCAAATAAAACATTATTTTTTACTCTTTGTGTCGTCAGAGTGAGATCAGGATCATGTGTGTCCAGCTTTGTTTCTCTAAAGAGTGACCAGTCGATAGATCATCAACCAGCATTTAGAGAGAAACCGCCATCGTCAGCCAAAAGGTATCTTGACGTTTGCATTATAGGTTACACATATACCCTTTTGAAAATTTTATGTGAGCCAACATTTCAGTAATTCAGCCTTATGAGAATCAAATCTGAGCTTTCAAGTAAAGGAAAAGGCCATCATTATTCAAATACATACGGCAAAATTACAAATTGAATGACTATATTACCCCCAAATGCTAAAAAATCTTTCTGATGGGGAGCTAGTGGCTGGGATGCACAAGAAAAGAAACCAAAAAGCCAGTCTGGCGACATCCTTACATCCTTTATTTTTTACAATCTTCTCACTGCTGCTAGCCACTGCACTCATTTTCCCATGTGTTGTTATTCTGACCTGAAGTGATAAGACCTGAGTGGGTGGTTTCCTTCACCATTTTCAATGCGCTTTGCGCTTGTTCTCCCCTGGTATCTTTTGAACTAGGCAACAGATGCTCCAGACAGTTATGGAGGTGATAATAAAAAAATAATAATACTGAACCACTGTGATGAAGGACTCTGGCTGAGACATTTTAGAATGACCAAAACAATATTTCAGATGTTTTACAATGTGCTTGAAGCGCTGGTCTGACCTTTAATGCTGTCCAATGCTTGTGCATTGTTATATGTGAAGATGATTTTGCTACAGAAGGTACGGTTCTTCTTTTTGTACAATGGAAAAAATTGGTCAGTCAGAAACTCTGTATACCAGGCGTGCCCAATGCTGTTCCTGGAGATCTACCTTCCTGCAGAGTTCAGCTCCAACCCTGATCAAACACGACTAAAACAACCAAGTATGATCTGAGGGAGCACTTGGTGTTTTAAGACATGTACATTTGATCAAGGTTAGGAAATCTGCAAGAAGATAGATCTCCAGGAACAGGATTGGGCACCCCTGCTGTATACTTTGCCGAGGTCATTTTCACACCTTCAGGGACCTATCAGCTCTCTTGCCATGATTCCGGCTCAAAACTCGACTCTGCCACCTACTTACTGACGTTTTACACTTGTTGGGACATGGTGGCCATCCACTTCATTGTCGCATTTTGAAGCGCAACTACACTACACATTCCCTATTGGAGACAGGTCGGGACTGTGGGCAGGCCAGTCAAGTGGCAATGTGGTTTAAAGCAGAATGTGGTTTTGCATTGTCTTGTTGAAATACGCATATTGGAAAAGAAGGCGGCATATTGTGCTCCAAAATCTCTTTCAGCATTAACGGTGCCATCACAGAAGTGCAACCCCATATCCCATCCACCGACTACTCCGTTCATCTGGACCATCCAGGGCACTCATCAGTAAAGAAGACTGTTTGAAAATGACTCTTAAAGTATGTCTGGGCCACTGCAACTGTTGCGAACATAGTTATGAGTGGCCGAATAGTAGGTTTATGCACAACTGCAAGCCTCTGGAGGATCCTACACCTTGAGGTTTGCAGTTTTAACCAAAAATGTGTGCTTAAGAAGAAGAGAAGAAGACTCAGAATCACTTACTGAAGATAGTTTGCAATTCTATGGCAGAAGGGCTTCACACAGAGTTTGCGTACCATTGTCTCTACCTTACAATAACAAAAACACAGCAATTATCCTTTTACAGAAGGGCACAAATGGCGTCAACTAAGGTATGAAGAACCTAATTGGTTAAAGCAAAGATTTCCAAACAGGTATGCAGAGGTGGGGTCATATTTTCTTCAAAGATAGGATAGAACAGGAGCCGAAGCATACCCTGTCTTGTTAGCCCCTCGTTGTCAGTTTTTAAGATGCTTCTATGATGCTTCGCATATTCTTTGCTTTTGTTACATTAGCATGTGTTTTGTTTCGATTGGTCTATATTTAAAATTTCTGTCCAGAGAGGTCATGTTTTGATCCTCGATTGGTCTCACGCAGTCGAGTGATGCGATTTCGCAGGTCAGAGTTCACCAAGCTTGAATTTGCAATGCAGCCAACTGCGAAACTTGATGCACGACCTTGCGTTTCCGAGTGGAAGTCAATGGGGAGAAAAGTCCAGTGTGACCGCAGCGCTAAGACACAATATTACTTTAATTGAAAAACAAAAAATGAAATGTTTATGACACTTAAATACAGTTTGCATAACAATTTGGAACGCAGTGTAATCAAATGACACACCGACTGGTGTTTCCTTAAGACATTTAAAGCGACCCAGTGGCAGTTTTATGATTCAGAGTATCTTTCAGTAAATAATAATTTCATATTACCATGTCAATTAAAAAAATAGACTGTTCATTTCGGTGGCGCAGTAGGTAGTGCTGTCGCCTCACAGCAAGAACGTCGCTGGGTCGCAGGTTCGAACCTCGGCTGGGTCAGTTGGCGTTTCTGTGTGGAGTTTGCATGTTCTCCATGCGTTCGCGTGGGTTTCCTCCGGGTGCTCCGGTTTCCCCCACAGTCCAAAGACATGCGGTACAGGTGAATTGGGTAGGCTAAATTGTCCGTAGTGTATGAGTGTGTGGATGTTTCCCAGAGATGGGTTGCGGCTGAAAGGGCATCTGCTGCGTAAAAATGTGCTGGATAAGTTGGCGGTTCATTCTGCTGTGGCGACCCCAGATTAATAAAGGGACTAAGCCGACAAGAAAATGAATAAATGAATGACTGTTCATTTCCCAGCTAAGTTTAATACGAAACAAAAGTGGCCGGATCCATCCACTGCCCCGGCTGTCTCCTTATTAACACCACTACAGAACATTTATTATTTTCAGTGTTTGCAAGATGGATTTGTTTGCCTCAAAAATGATCAATACAGTATTTTTATTTGTTAACAGTGTTGAATATGAGCTACCGGATTCAGGAGGCAAGACTCACAAGAGCCACAAGAGTTTCACAGACAATCTCCTGTGGATCTTCCAGGTGGGAAAACTCATTTTGATTTATATTTGTTTCAAAAATCCTATTGGAACAGACAAAAAATTGAATGAAAACGCTTCGGTGTCCTGATTCTGCAACACATTTCTGTTGTAATTGTTATTTTTCATTTACTTTCTTTTAAGAATTAAAATATATATTTTTAAGTAAAAAGTAATTGACTCATACAGACTGTGGACAGCTGCAGCGACTCCAAAACAAGGTTTGTGTGGACTAGTCTTTTTTTCCAAAATTTGTTAAGTTGTTAATTATTTATCTGAAACAAATTTCATTTAATGCTGTTTATTTTATTCTACCAACATTACTAAGGCAAATAGTTTTAATAGTCAAAAACAAAAATATTCAAAGAAAATATCTCATCTCTTTATAATAAAATAAACATAAGTGTTTAAGAGACTCTTAAACTTGATAAATAAAATGTTACAAAGTGTGTGCAATGGTAAAGTTTTAACGCTGAACAATCAAAGCAAACTTTAAGGTGTCGGCAACACAAATCATGAGAATCAAATCTGAGCTGTCAAGTAAAGGAACCAGCCATCATTATTCAAATGCATACTGCAACAATACAAATTGTGAAGTTGAATGACTATATTACCCCCTATGCTAAAAAATCTTTCTGATGGCTAGTGGCTGGGATGCACAAGAAAAGAAACCAAAAAGCCACTCTGGCGACATCCTTACATTCTTTATTATATACAATCTCCCCACTGCTGTTAGCCACATTTTCGCATGTGTTGTTATTCTGACCTAAAGTGACAAGACCTGAGTTGGTGATTTCCTTCACCATTTTCAATGCGCTTGTGCTCCCCAGGTATCTCTCGTAACTAGGTGATAGACGCTCTAGACCACATGTGTCAAAGCCAGTTCCTGGAGGGCCGGAGCTCTGCACAGTTTAGTTCCAACCCCAATTAAACACACCTGATCAAACTAATTGAGTGCTTTAGGCTTGTTAGATACCTATAGATAGGTGTGTTAAAGGGCTCCGGCCCTCCAGGAATTGACTTTGACACCCCTGCTCTAGACAGTTATGGAGGTAATAATAAAGTAATAATAATACTGAACCATTGTATTGAAGGACTTTGGCTGAGACATTTTAGAATGACCAAAAAATATTTCAGATGTTTTACAATGTGCTTGAAACGCTGGTCTGACCTTTAATGCTGCCCAATGCTCGTGGATTGTTACGCATGATGATGAAGATACAGATACATTTCTTCTTTTTGTACAATGGAAGAAATTGGTCAGTCAGAAACTCTGTATACCAGGGGTGCCCAATCCTGTTCCTGGAGATCTACCTTCCTACAGAGTACAGCTCCAACCCTGATCAAACACGACTAAAACAACCAAGTAGGATCTGAAGGAGCACTTGGTGTTTAAAGACAGATGCGTTTGATCAATTTTTGATTTGAAAGACTGAATTGATCAAAGGTTCATTTTGCTGTATCTAATATAATATAAAATAAAAGGAGAAACTGAATTTATAAGAAACTTTATTATTGAATTGAGATGTCTAACAATAATCTA
Organism: Danio kyathit; assembly: GCA_903798195.1. Taxonomy (NCBI): domain Eukaryota; kingdom Metazoa; phylum Chordata; class Actinopteri; order Cypriniformes; family Danionidae; genus Danio; species Danio kyathit. The sequence continues at coordinate 47,705,713 of LR812522.1, read as the reverse complement.
AAACTAGACTAGTCATCAAAAAATCCCAGATCAGACGGACTTCACGTGTAGTCTTTCATTCCTGTGTGTTTGATGACTAGTCAAGACAAGCGCTCCTGTTGGTACAACGCCAAATCAGAAAATGTTGGGACAGTATGGAAAACACACACACACACACACAAAATTTTTCTTGTATTTGTTGGCAAACATCGGACCATCTTTGCTCCTAAAGGACTAGACCATGGGTGACCAACCCTGTTCCTGGCGATCGACCTTCCTGCAGATTTCAGCTCCAACTCTGATCAAACACACCTGAATCAATTAATTAGAACCTGAGGAGCACTTGATAATTACAGGCAGGTGTGTTTGATATGGGCTGCAACTGAAAACTGCAGGAAGGTCGATCTCCAGAAATAGGGTTGAGCACCTCTGGACTAGACCAAGGGTGTCCAAACTCGGTCCTGGAGGGCCGGTGTCCAGCTGATTTTAGCTATAACTTGCTTCAACACACCTGCCATGAAGTTTCTAGTATATCTAGTAAGAGCTTGATTAGCTGGTTCAGGCGTGTTTAATTAGGGTTGGAGCTAAACTCTCCAGGACACCGGCCCTCCAGGACCGAAAAGCACTGGTCACAGACCCGCCTACCCCCTCCAGTGGGTGAAAGCACACGAAGGCGTGGGATGAGGGGCTAGGTAGTGATAGTCTATCTGTAGCTGTGTATGTGTGTAAGCCTGTAAAGTCCAACAGGTGTCCTTGACAGGGAGCAGGAATTTCAGACCGTCTCCTTATCTTGCTATCCGGGAGAAGTTGTTTTTCTCCAGCCGAGGCCGTCTGGCTGGAAAACACAGGGAAGCCGAAAGAGAAGAAAAGTATTTTCAAATTTAGGTCAATATCTGCCAATTTCACAGATATTTAATGTCCGTCACTGGTCTCCAGTTCTGGCCAAATCTCGCTGCAAAGCCGCTAATTTCACCCCAATGTTTTCCAATTTGCGGTCTAATAAAGCAGTCTGATTATTAGCGATTCTGCCCTCAAGCCGGCCAGCTTGGTGGGGTTTTAAGCAGCACTGACCGCTTTCATCAATCGTCGATACCCCAGGGCTCCGCATAAGCCCATCAGCAGAAACCCTGTTATCAAAGTTCCGAATAGATAGATGTCTTCAATATCCTCCAGGGACAGAGCAGCCAGGCACACAACGTCCCACTTCTCCCACCCGTCCATCACGTATCCAGCTGCTAACGTCCCGGCAGGACAAGTGGGCTCTCCCGAGCCCAAACTTCTCGTCGAGAAGATGGTGTCAATCGCGTTCAGAGACCAGTTGATCAGATCCATAATTCCTTATTCGTTTGGAAAGCAGGGCATGGAGAGCCTCAGAGATAGAATACATTAGAACATATCTGTCAATTCTCCAGTTTTTCCAAAAAAACTCCCGTATTTTATCATTCTATACCGCTAACATCCCGTCTAAGTATTGCCACTGTATTTTTAATCTTTCTATAAAAAGGTGGCAGTAACAGAATTACCAGGTGCCGCCCCTTGTTCAAGTGTGATATAAATACAAGAGCTGTTCAAAAGCATTTTGAAATGAATATAAAGCCATGCGTCGTCTTCTTTCTGCAACAATAAAATCAGTCAATTTTTGTTATGGTGTGTGATGGTCAGAGGTACTACATAATGAATATAAGACACTGATAGGCTACTGTATATGCAATTTGAAGAGGCAAGGTTAAGATGTTGACTCACTCAAGTATTGAACAGAACCATTGTGTAAAGTATTATAATGTATTTTCAGTTATTGAGTATTTTTTGGTTAAATGTTGTTCTTCTTCAATCACAGAATCTGGAGGGCAAAATTATTATGTTTGTGAAGGATGAACTGGAGAAGTTTAAGAAAATCTTACTAGAAGTAAACCGACAAGATTTTGTAAAGGACTTTAAGGAGACCAGATGCAGTATCACAGAGGCAGCTCTTGATCTCACACTCTTCTTCCTGAGAGAGATGAAGCAAGATGAAGCTGCTGATACTCTCGAGGGTAAGAGACTCATCTGTCAGACTGTTACAAATATAGCTGGAAAAGTGAAAACTATATCTGTTTCTTTGCTCCTACGTTAAGGTGAGCTGTTCGGCATTAATCCATTGAAATGCTGCCTGAAGAAGAAATATCAAAGTGTGTTTGAAGGGATCGCTCACCAAGGAGTGTCCACACTTCTGAACAACATCTACACAGATATCTACATCACTCAGGGTGCGAGTGAACAGCTCAATACTGAGCATGAGATAAGACAGATTGAAGTTGCTTCCAGACGTCATCAATCACTAGAGACACAGATTGAATGCAAACATTTGTTTGAAGCACCTGAACAAGACAAGCAGATCAGAGCTGTCCTGACAAAAGGAGTTGCTGGCATCGGGAAATCAGTCTCTGTGCAAAAGTTTGTTCTGGATTGGGCTGAAGGAAAAGAAAATCAAGACATCAGCTTCATCTTTCCTCTTCCATTCAGAGAGCTGAACTTAAAGGAGAAGAAAAAGCAAAGTTTAAGAGACCTCATAACTCAGTTTTTCCCAGAGACTAAAGGACTGAACCTTACAAGAACACGATTCAAAGTCCTGTTCATCTTTGATGGATTGGATGAATTTCGTCTTCCTCTGAACTTTGATGGTAATGAGACATGTCGTGATGTATCGACAGCAGTCTCTCTGGATGTTCTCCTGACGAACCTCATCAAGGGAAATCTGCTTCCTTCTGCTCTCATCTGGATCACCACAAGACCAGCAGCTGCCAGTAAGATTCCTGCTGACTGTGTCGACCGGCTGACAGAGATACGAGGATTCAATGACGCCCAAAAGGAGGAGTACTTCAGAAAGAGACTCGCAGATCAGAATCAGGCCAGAGAAATCATTGATCACATTAAACAGTCAAAGAGTCTCTTCATTATGTGCCACATCCCAGTCTTCTGCTGGATTTCAGCAACTGTTCTCCAGAACATTTTAAAGGAGAAAGTAAACGTTGAACTGGAACACAGAGCTCATGCCAAAACACTGCAGGAAACTCCCAAGACTCTGACACAGATGTACACACACTTCCTTAACTTTCAGATCCAGCAGAGTAGACGAAAGTATGATGGAGAAAACACACCAGAAGTTTCCTGGGATCCAAACCTCATCCTTTCACTGGGGAAACTGGCCTTCGAGCAGCTGGAAAGAAACAATGTGATCTTCTATGAGAGCGATCTGAAAGACTGTGGCATTGACGTCTATAAGGCATCGGTGTACTCAGGCATGTGTACCCAGATCTTTAAGGAGGAGACAGGAGTCATACTTGGTACCATGTACTGCTTTCTTCACTTGAGCATTCAAGAGTTCATTGCAGCTCTTTATGAACATCTGCTTCTAGACATCAACAAGAAACAGTTTTCTATTTTTAGACAAAAAAGCAAAAATAAAGCCATGATGAAGTTGCTGAAGACTGCAGTGGACAAGGCTCTGGAAAGTGACACTGGACATCTAGACCTTTACCTTCGCTTCCTTCTGGGTCTGTCACTCCAGTCCAATCGACAACTCTTACAAGGCCTGTTGACAAAGCAGGATGACAAAGACCAGAGCAAAGAGGAAATAATTGCGTACATCAAGCAGAAACTTGAAGTGAATCTGTGTCCAGAGAGATCCATCAATCTGTTCTACTGCCTGAATGAACTGAACGACCAAACTCTGGTGAAAGAGATTCAGTCTCATCTTAGTAGAGGAAGTCTGTCATCTGCTGACCTTTCACCTGCCCAGTGGTCTGCTCTGGTCTTTGTGTTGTTGACCTCAGAGGAGGAGCTGGAGGAGTTTGAGCTACAGAAATTCAAGAAATCGGACGAGTGTCTCATCAGACTATCACCAGTCATCAAATCCTCCAAAAGAGCTCTGTAAGTCAAATGAGATACAAAATCAGATCTTTTCAGTAAACCAGGGGTGTCAAACTCCTGGAGGGCCTCAGCCCTGCTAAATTTAGTTCCAACCCTTCTCCAACACATTTACCTGTAGGTTGCAAATGACTCAATTAGTTTGATCAGGTGTGTTTAATTAGAGCTTAATTTTAGGTCAATTAACTGTCAATTTACCGGGGGAAGGGTGATTCGTAGAGAGACTATACAGCAGGGGTGTCCAAACTCCGTCCTGGAGGGCCAGTGTCCTACATAGCTCCAACTTCCTTCACACACCTCCCTGGAAGTTTCTAGTATACCTAGAAAGAGCTTGATTCAGTGGTTCAGGTGTGTTTAATTGGGGTTGGAACTAAAATATGCAGGACACCGGCCCTCCAGGACCGAATTTGTAGACCCCTGCTATACAGTCTTGGTACTCATTGATGCAAGTGGTAACGCATCAATCCAATTAAGTTTAGTATTTTCCCATATTTTGCTCAGTCTGGCCTTGATGGATTGCTTGGCGCTTTTGGCCATTACTTTTGATTGTGCATGATAGATGCACCCTAGTCTTTGCTTTATTCTCATTTTGCAGTACTTGTTTAACAGTTTTTACTTAACCACGTATTTACTTACCTTATTTAATCAATTGTAATTAACTTTAATAACTATTTTACAAATGGGGCTCCATTTTCTGAACTTTTTTCTGATGGTATTCCAAATCTAGGAATTAAATTAATGACTGTTCCTGTTCCCTGATCTGCTGAAGGTTCCACCTCTACCCATCTACTAAACCTGTCAATTAACACATGCATGTATCCTTTGCTTTGTACTCATATTTATCATATCCACAACATCCAATACCAAGTCCTTGAATTGCACTTAAGGTACTGGTATGTTGCTGACTGGTGTTGCTGTCCCTTTCCTAACATCATAACTAGCACACATTTCACGTGCGAAGAAAATTCACTGATTGTTGCATTTAAATAAGGAGGCCAATATCCTCGCTGTTTAATTTTCCTCATCACATATTTAGAGAATATTTAGTAGTGACGTTGGTGCAACAATTAGAGCTTCATGTGTATGCCAAATATCTTTTTCACTCCACTTTCCTACCACATAGATTGTTCACAGGGATCTGTTGATTAATTCGCACAAGGTGATCTTATTCAGGTTGTGGCTCTATAAGCACTTCTTGTGTTTGAACTGCCACCTCACGTCCTGTTACCCTTTTAGCTTCCAAATCCTCTATGTTGCTGTGTTAATGACAAACCAATTTCTTTTTTATCATCTGAATTACCATCATTAGACCCATGTTCTATGCTAATTGAGTACCTCATTTTTGCTGTCCTGAGGGCGGCGTGACAGTCCTTTGCCTAGGGCGGCAGTTCAGCTTGCTCCGGCCCTGTTCCCAGCACATGTAACTACCATCCTCTGCTAACGGCCCACTTGCATAGGTTGAACAAAAATCAATTACTTAAAAATATTTGGCACTAGGAGGAACATATATCAGTATAGCGTAGGAACCACTGTAGGACAATCCTCTCTTAGTGATTATTCTAAAATCTTGAACTGAACATCATCTGCTTTGAATACTGGCATAAATTAAGTATCAAATTTAATTTAAAATGAATTAAACTTTCTTAGTCAAATACACAGTCATAACTGGACTGGAATGGAATTGGGAGTCTGGGCTCAGGTAGGTCTCGAGTGCTCCCCTGAATTCAGTCATTCATTCATTTTCCTTCGGATTATTCCTTTGTTCATCAGGAGTTGCCACAGCGAAATGAACTACCAACTATTCCAGCAAATGTGTTATGCCCTTCCATCCATAACCCAATACTAAGAAACACCCATGCAGTCTCGCACTAATATACTACGGCCAATTTAGTTTATTCAATTCACCTGTAGCGCATGTGTTTGGACTGTGGGGCAAACTGGAGCACCCAGAGGAAACCCACGCAAGCACGGGGAGAACATGCAAGCTCCACACAGAACCGCCAACTGGCCCAGCCAGGACTTGAACCAGCGAACTTCTTGCTGTAAGGCAACAGTGCTAACCACTGATCCACTGTGCCGCCCTACCCTGAATTATGCTAGGAAAAAGGGGAAGTAGTCGGGGTGAATTAACAAAGATGACTAAAGCTGCGGTTACACTAGAGTTTGAGCTTGCGAAATTCTGTAGTATGGCGCTGCGAAAAGGAGCGGGATTAAACAAGATGATTAGACATATTTTACATCTCTGTCCAGAGAGGTCATGTTTTGATCTTCGATTGGTTTCACGCAATCATGTGATGCGATTTTGCAGGTCAGAGTTCACCAAGCTTGAACTTTCCAACGCAGCGAACTGCGAAACTTGTCACACGAGCTTGCGTTTCCGGTCTGACGCATTCACATGCGTATGAATGGAAGTCTATGGGGAGAAAAGTCTAGTGTGACCGCAGCTTCAGCTGAGGAAATCCAGTAATTTATGCGTTTTAAATTCATCTTATTGGTAAATCATGAGATGGCTAATGTGGGACCAGCCATGGTCAATCATCTGGAAATTATAAATAAACTTCACTAAAATATACATGTTCAAGGACATATTACACAGGGTTTCACACTGCATGACTTTACAACAGGAAGAATAGCCAACAACTTTGTCCAAACTACGTCTCACAACCAAACATACGCGAGAAGTGACATGGAAACATCGCAAAGACAAGTCGTATATCTTCTGTTATTAACTACATAATGAGAAAGAAGCCTTCAGTGGGGTAGAAAATCTACTTATTTTGCTCACCTGGCTTTTTGACAACTTTTTTTTTTCGAAGAAATGACACGTCAAACAGGCACGGGTGCTCTGGCCAAATTTCCATAGTTTTTCCTCCATTTCTTGGGTCCAAATATTCTGAAAATGAGTTCTTTTTAGCTGTCTCATGGGACCCATCTGCGATTCTCTCAGATCGCATCTTTGATTGTTACTCACGTGAAAGAGCAACGATTTGTCTGCAATTTCTCAAAACCTGTCGGCGAGTCAAAATCAGGGCTAAAATCATGCAGTCTGAACTCTGCATTAATCTTAAATTGTGTTTTTTTTTAACCTGTTTCAGCATTTTGGTCAGCATTAAAATGTTGAGTTATGTTAACTTATCTGGATTGACATAACTTATATATCGAAGTTTTACTTGGCTGAACTTAATATACTTTTAAAAAGAGTCAGCTCAAATCATATATATGTAAATTAACTTTTTCAGACACCTGAGCTTTAAATAGTACAAATATGTGCAAATGAAAACATTTTTAATGAAATAAATCCACGTAAAATTTGTATTTCTATGCGTTTTTTGTTGTAATAGTTTTAATTAAATTTACTTTTGTTTACTTTTGGATGATGTCAGACCATGGATGTCTTTCTGCAGGTTTAGAATTTCACTAAAAAAATGGCTGAAGCGGACTGACAAAATTTGGGCAGGTTTGGGATCAGTTTTGAACGTGCATTGCATGTTAAATATTTAACAAAAACCAAGTGTGCGTACCTAAAGTGTGTTTTTAAGTTTTAAGCATTTTTTGTGCGTTTGGGGGGGTTTTGGACACTTTAGGCTGGAAACATTCGAGTATATCTGGCAACACTGACCACCATTTTCTCATTGTAATGTGGTTTGTCTGTTATTCTCAAAAACCTGCTTCTTTGGTGAAATTTGTATTTGCAGACCTCAAAAACCTGTTTTTAGTATTAAATAAACCATGGTACATCCACGGTGGCTCAGTGGTTAGCACTGTCACCTTGCAGCTAGAAGGTTGCTGGTTTGCGTCCCAGCTGGGCCAGTTGGCATTTCAGTGTGGTGTTTGAATGTTCGCATGGGTTCCCTTTGGGTGCTACGGTTTCCCCCAAAGATGTGGTATAAGTGAATTTGACTAAACAAAATCAGCTGTATGTGTGTGTGTGTGTGTGTGTGAGAGAGAATGAGAGAGTCACCTTCAATATTTAAGTTCACTAACTTAAACCATGTCCATCATTCTTAATTACAACAACTTATTTAAGTCAGGGGTGTCCAAACTCGGTCCTGGAGGGCCGGTGTCCTGCATAGCTTGGTTCCAACTTCCTTCAACACACCTGCCCGGAGCTTTCCAGTATACCTAGAAAGAGCTTGATTAGCTGGTTCAGGTGGGTTTAATTGGGGTTGGAACTAAAATATGCAGGACACCAACCCTCCAGGACCGAGTTTGGGCAGCCCTGATTTAAGTTAACTACACTTAGACCACATCCATTACACGTGTATTGTCAAGTCCTGTCAACTTTAACCCGAGTTAAGACAACTTCACTATTTAAGTGAAGTAAACTTAACACAAATACGTACTATTTTAAGTTTTATAACCTTGCATCTGAGTCCTGTAATGAGAATAATTCAATTGAAATTCGACACACTACTTTAAATAATTCCGTTTCAGAGCTATTTATCAGCTCATGTTCTGTTCATTTGTGCTCTTTTCTTTTGGCTAGTAACTACTTTATGGGGAGTTTCCCCACAAACCAGTTGTGCACACATGTTTGTAATTTGACTGAAAAGTCACAGGATGTTTTGTAGGTTCTTCTCTGCTATTTTTTCTCATTTGTCTTAACAAAATCTGTTATACTGAACCCTTTCTCCACCACAAATTCTTTTATTAGAGCTACACCCTGTGCACCTACTATAATGTATTGTGAGAGTATGCATTGTGTAGTTCTCTATCTCTTTCAGGATCATACATCTGTGTGCAGTGAAACCCTGATTTTGATAGTTTGGCTTACATCCTCTATTTAACCTATCCAGTAGACATTAGCGTTTGATTCTGCAATCCTCATTTGCGTTTAAATCCCTTTCATCAAATGTGTTGCCTTCATTTACACAATGCGTCTCTTTCTAATAGACAAGAGTCTGGTTTGATACAAGAATGGGTAGTACTTTTTGTTGGCTTTGAGATGGACTCGGTTGGGCCGCAGCCAACTTCTCTCCCACACATCCCGAGGCAGCTGTACAACAGACTTCCCACATTTTCTGCACATTCCAGGAGTTCCTCCTCCCTCTTGGTGCTGGCTTTTTCTCTCTTTCACTCCGTTGATGTTGCTGAAAAGCTTGTGTTTTTTATCAGTTCATCAGTATCATGTTTCCCTTTTTGTAAGTGTCTCTAAACATATGTTAGGCCAAGTCTTGGTAGATTCTATGCATGTAGTGCTTGCAGAGTAGTAAAAGTAATAAAAATAGTTTTAACTAATTATTTTAACTAAGCAAGTTAGGTGTCACGATCACCAGCGATCTTCTCCCCATAGATCGCTGGTTAACATGCACAAACACCCATGGACTACAAATCCGCCATTCATTGAACTACAACTCCATACATGCACTCCGATCACGCACACATGTTACTCATCTCCACTGATTGCCCTCACACCCCTGGAGGATTGTCAAAGACTGATTACACCCAATATTTAAGCAGCACATACACTCACCCCAGGGCAGAGTCTTGTTGCCTGTTTACAGCTTCAATTCTAAGCGGTTTCCCTGTCTTGTTTTTGCCGTGTTTTTGACCTTCGCCTTGTTTACCTGTTTCTCCCTGTCTGCTGCCATCCTTGTGACCATTTGCCTGCTTATTGACGACGATTCTGGATTTCCCTCATACACCTGATTGCTCCTGTATTGATCTCTGCTCGCCTGACATCCCCTTTAATAAAGTCCTGCATAAGGATCCTCACCTCTGTTGTCTGCGTCTTAACCCAATGGTTACATTAGGGTAGTTAGGCAAGACATCGTAAAACAGTGATTTGTACTGCAGCCAATCAAAAAACAAATAACATGCTTAAAAAACATCAAGAACTGCTTTATTTCTAATCGAATTAAAACAAATAAGACTTTCTCCAGAAGAAATATATTATAGGTAATACTGTGGATAATTCCTTGTTCTGTTAAACATAATTTAGGAGACCTTTGAAAAAGAAAAAAACAAAACACCGAAGGGCTAATAATTTTGATTTCAACTGCATATACTCGCCACAGCAATATCACCCTGCAGCCCAAGACCGGTTACTCACTGAAGCTAAGCAGGGCTGAGCCTGGTCAGTACCTCGATGGGAGACCACATGGGAAAAACTAGGTTGCTGTTGGAAGTGGTGTTAGAGAGGCGCTCAACCTGTGGTCTGTGTGAGTCATAATGCCCCAGTAAAAGTGAAGGGGACACTACACTGTCAGTGGGCGCCGTCTTTCAGATGAGACCTTAAACCGAGGTTCTGACTCTCTAGTGGTCATTAAAAATCCCACGGCACTTCCCTCAATCGGCACTTACCCATCATGGCCTCCTAATCATCCCCATCCACCGAATTGGCTCTATCAGTGTCTTTTAACTCCACTAATAGCTGGTGTGTGGTGAGCGCACTGGCGCCGTTGTCCTGTGGCTGCCATCGCATCATCCAAGTGGATGCTACATACTGGTGGTGGTGTGGAGAGACCCCCCCCTCATGATTGTAAAGCGCTTTGGGTGTATGGCCATACACAATAAATGCGCTATATAAATACACAATACATTACATTACATATACTTGGTCATACAGTTTAACATGTGTACTGGATACCTTTTAGAGAGTAAAAAGCTTTTTGGAGGAACTGAAATGGCAGCTGGCCAGAGAGGAGCACAAAGCCAAGGCTAATGCAGAGTTCAGACTGCATGATTTTAGCCATAATTTTGACTCACCGACAGCTTTTGAGAAATCGCTGACAAATGCCTGAAATCACAGGCAAATCGATGCTCGTGCACACGAGTGACAATCACACAGTCAGGGGCGGCGCTGGCCACCACGGGCCCTCTGACAAGCGAATTAGAAAATGAATAAAAGTGAAGAGCCGGGGTGGTTCGCGGGCCCTTTAAAATGTCTCTGTGGGCCCCCTGAATATATGGGCCCTTAGAATCGTCCTAACTTTCCCCCCCCTAGCGGCGCCCCTGCACACAGTATGAACTATCATGAGTCGGCGATGCCCCTGAGATATTTGTCATGCTAAATATTTGGAGCTGTCGGCGATGCAAATCGTGCTGTGTGAATGTGTTCTGACTGAAAGTAACATCCACGATCACCTACAGCCAATGAGAGAGCAGCATTCACTAGCGTGGTTACCTGCAGGTTACCTGAAGCTAAAAGAGCTCATTTTCAGTTGATTTGGACCCAAGAAATGGAGAAAAAACGAGTGTAAAATTGGCAGGAGCACGGTGTCTGCTTGACGTGTCATCTGATCAATAATACAATCAGTTCGAAAAGTTAAAAAAAGTTGAGGAGATATTGTTAATTGTCTTCAAAAGCCAGGTGAGCAACACAAGTTTCTAAAGCTAAAGCCTTCTTTTTCCATTATGTAGTTAATAACGAAAGATACATTATGTGATATATATTACGTGACCTCACGTTCTTTCCATGTCACTTCTCACGTTTGTTTGGCTGTGAGACGTAGTTTGGACAAAGTTGTCTGTGATTCTTCCTATTTTAAAGTCACACAGTGTGAACTCTCCTGTCGTCAATCCATCCTACAGTGTAAACACAGCGCCGACAGAACGCTAGCCCAGATAATCATGCAGTGTGAAAACATCCGTGACACGACTACTTTGAAAATCATGCAGTCTGAACTCGACATAAGCCAATCAGGGCACATCCTGTGGAACAGAATAAACAGCTGGAGCACAGAGCTATGGTGGAGACAGTAAAACAGAAGACCAGAAAAGAGCAAAAGCTTTCATTGGTGATGCACTTGATGTCGCTGAATCTGATGTACTAGAGAACATTGAAACCGTTGTACTAGAGAACAATAAATGGCAGCGATGGCTGAATGAGAGGAGCAGCAGACAAGACTACAGGGGAGGCAGTCCTTATCAGTTACATATTCAGCCACTTGTCATCACAAAGAAAATGTAAAGAGCGAAAAAAAATTGTAATAAAAATAATTATAAAAACTTAAACATAGTTATTAAGGTCAGAAGCTTGGTTTGAACTTTTTAGGTTTCTCTCTCTCTCTTTCTGACCTTGTTTTTCTGACAGCTTTCCAATCTGCTCTCTCCTATTTGCTGTATGGCTTTACACAGCTGATTGTGATTGCCAATCAGTAGTCTCAAGCTGCGGTCACACTGCACTTTTCTCCCCATAGACTTCCATTCATACGCACGCGAATGCATCAGACCGGAAATGCAGGGTCGTGTGGCAAGTTTCGCAGTTCGCTGCTTTGCAAAGTTCAAGCTTGGTGAACTCTGACCTGCGAAACTGCATAACTTGATCTTGCCCCTTTTCACAGCACCGTACAACAGAATTTTGCACGCACAACTAGTGTGACCACAGCATCACTTGTTTACTGCCACCTGCCTTTCATTCCTGCTGATTGCTGGTCCTATATCTGAGGGTGCTTTGCTTCTCTTGTTGCCAGAATGTTGGGTTCCTTTCACTAAGTGATGGATTCTTGTCTGTCTTTTGTGTTATGTTTGTCTTACTTCTGTGTTCTCTGTCCAGTTCAATGGAGACATCCTGAATTTAGCCTGCCCTGCTGGAAAATTGACCCTCTGCTTCTCCTTTGCCCTGATCCTGTATTACCAGCCCTGGACCAAAGACTTCTTTTAATTGGATTGGAATTTAGCCCACTTATGATTTACCTTTTCATGTGGTGCTGTCCTTTTTTGTTGGAATGTCTCATGTTGTCAAGTTTTGCTGGTCTGTAGCTGCTCAAGCAGCATTTAAAGAATTAAAGTCTTGATTTACAACTTTCCAAATCTTTGTCTTACATGATTTAGCGTGGCAATTTGTGGTGGAGGAAGGTTGATGTGTCAGAGGTGGTTGTCAGAGCAGTTCTTTCTCAGATATCCCCTTAAGATAATAAATTGCACCCTTATGCTTACTATTCTTACCGTTTGTCTCCTGAAGAGCGGAACTACAACATCGGAAACTGGGAACTGCTGGCAGTGCTGTTAGTTTTGGGCGAGTGGAGTCATTGGCTGGAGGGGGTGGCTAAACCTTTTGTGGTATGGACTGACCACAGGAATCTGGAGTATATTCAGACAGCCAAGAGGCTGAACTCCCGACAGGCTTGCTGGGCATTATTCTTTGGGTGCTTTAATTTTGTTCTTTCTTACAGGCCTGGTTCTAAGAATAGTAAACCAGATGTCTTGTCATGGTGCTTTGGCACTCCGGGCAGCAATCCCCACACTGATACCATTTTGCCCAAGGGCCACGTGGTGGGGGATGTTGTCTGTTGTCGAGGGCCTTGTAAGGCGAGCTTTAGCCATAGTCCAGGTGTCCGGTGAGTCTGTTGTTTGTTTCTGTGTTGGCCCGAGCAGCTGTCCTTCAGTGGGGCCATTCCTCCAGGCTTACTTTTCATCCATTTTTATTGGCCAGCTATGGAGGAGATAGTTCGTCAGTTTGTGGGTGCATGCTTGGTCTGTGCTCAAAATAAATCTTCTAATTTTTTCATCCCATTGGTCTGCTTCATCCCCTCACTATTCCCTCCCACCCCTGGTCACATATTGCTCTGGATTTTGTCACTGGTCTCCCTCCATCCAATGGCAATACTGTGGTCCTCGCTGTGGTAGGCCATTTTTCCAAGGCGATCCACTTCATTCCCCTCCCTAAATTTCATCTGCTAGTGAGATAGCCTGGGTGGTCATGGACTATGTCTCCCGGTTTTATAGTCTTCTGGAGGAGGTGGTCTGTGATCTCCAGTTAATTTCCCACTTAAGGAGGGAGTTCTGCTAGTCTGTTGTCAGGATTCCTTCCGCAGACCAACGGCCAGACCTTGCATGCAAACCAGGATCTTGGGCGGATGCTCTGATGCCTGGCTTCCCATAATCCCTCTTCCTAGGTTCAGCAGTTGGTGTGGGTGGAGTATGCGCACAACTCCCTATCAGTGTCATTGACTGGGCCGTGTTGTCTTGGTTATCAACCCCCTGTGTTTCCTTCCCAGGTGGCCGAGGCTGCTGTTCTCTTCATCCAAGCATTTATTTAATGCTGCCGTTGCACCTGGAAGGCCAGGGGGGGACTGCTGTGGACCGAGAAACGCACCTGCTGACCACCACCGAGCTGATGCACTCCAAAGTGTTTGTGGCCAAAAGGTGTGGCTCTCCACCAAGGACCTATCACTTCCAGTCCCTGCTTGTAAATTGGAACCCTGATTCATTGGGCCATGCCTCATTACCAAGGTGATCAGTTCAGTGGCAGTGTGGCTTCGGATACCCTGGAGTCTACGTTGTGTCCATCCTGCCATATTTCCTGTGTCTAATCTGTCTCATGTTCTCACCACTCCCCCTTTTTTCTACACCCTCTCCTCTTCCTCCCTTGATGGAAGGGCTCCCCAGGCTTCACTGTCAAAAAAAAATTCTTACTTCAAGGTGGCGAGGTAGAGGCTTTCAATATCTGGTAGATTGAGAGGGGTATGATGGAGGAGAGATGTTGGGTCGCAGCTTGGGACATTCTGGACCATGCGCTCATTGAGGAATTCCACCATCAGCAGTTACCTTAAGTCTCGGGTACGCCAGGAGGTGTTCCTGGTGAGAGGGGTACTGTCAGAACCCGGGTTTAAACTCAGCTTTCTCCCTCTCTCTTTTCTGACAGTGTTTTTATCTTTTCTTTCTGACAGCTTTCCAATCTGCTCTCTCCAATTTGCTTTGTGGTTTTACACAGCTGATTGTCTATGCCAATCAGTAGTTTCACTTGTTTAAATGCGACCTGCCTTTCATTCCTGCCGATTTTGGTCCTATATCTGAGGGTGCTTTGGCTACCTTGTTGCTAAAGTGTTGGGTTCCTTTCACCGAGTGTTGCATTCTTGTCAGCCTGTTGTGTAATGCTTGTTTTACTTCTGTGTTCTCTGAATTCTGGATCTCAGCAAGTTGTTGAATCTTTTTCTTTTGGGTCCTCTATACAGACAGTCTCACCGTTTGTACTCATTTATCCTAATTTTATATGTTGCCATTATCTCAAGATCTGTGCACTTCTCCCTCATTATCAATCATCTCATTAATCTAGTCTTTCAGTTCTGGCATTCTGGGACACTTCTAATTATGTAAAATCAAACTGGTAGCTGTGATACATCAAATCTTGAGAAGAATAACTGACTTTTTCCTTATATTAGGTGTCACTGATTTGTCACCAAGAAGGCATAGTCATGGTTCTACAGGTGAATCACACCCTAGCTATTCCTCAATTATTTCCAACATTTAACACCAGAATGGTTATAAACTAATGAACATTCCAAGATCACGTGTAAATAATGCCTTTTCCTTCATTACATTTCTAACAGAAATGATTTCCAGCAGTGTCCATCCTATAAACTCTAGACGGTGTATAGTAGTATCTGTGTATTATTTTGTACTGAATTAATCATTCCACCTTCCGCTAGACCAGGGGTGTCCAAACTCGGTCCTGGAGGGCCGGTGTCCTGCGTAGTTTAGCTCCAACTTCCTTCAACACACTAGCCTGGAAGTTTTAGTATACCTAGAAAGAGCTTGATTAGCTGGCTCAGGTGTGCTAAATTGGGGTTGGAACTTAAATACGCAGGACACTGGCCCTCCAAGACCGAGTTTGGGCACCCCTGCACTAGACCCTCTTTTAAGCCAATAAGCTTCACATTGTTGCGTCGGCTTCTATTTTCTAGATCCTCAATTCAATTCCACAAAACTGCAAGTCATTTTTCATGCTGTTCACTGTTACTTACTATTGCTGAGGTGGTGTCCTGCATGTTGGAGATGGGGCCCTCTGCTTCATCCAGTCTTCCTTGTATTGTATTTACTGTGTTTTTAAGGTTGGTAACCACTTCTCTAATTAAATAAACATCCGTTGCTACCACTTTGTGTTTTTGTCTTCTACACAGACTACAGGGCTGTAATCTCACTGTTCAGTCTTGTGAGAGTTTGTCTTCAGTTCTACAATCTGCAAACTGTGTCCTGAGAGAGCTGGACCTGAGTAACAATGACCTGCAGGATTCAGGAGTGAAGCTTCTTACTGAAGGACTGAAGAATCTAAACTGTAAACTGGAGACACTGAGGTAAATGGTTTTCCACTCAAGAAAAACAACAACAAAAAGATAATTACATGATGTGCTACCAAATGTGGAATACTATTGTATGCAAATATTGCTTTTCTAAAATGTTCTCATCAGTGTTTGTCATTTCTTATATTGTTTTGCAGTGAAAATATAAACAAATTTACATATCTTAATTCTTGATTACTTTCGTTATTGGATGGACTGCCTATGTGCATGTTAGAATGCAGTTGGTGCAGTGCCTTTGGGGGGTGTGGGGAGTCCCCTTACTATAATGCTAGGGGAAACACTGTGAATGGGTTTGTGTTTCTTTTAGTTTATTTACAACATAGTTAACAAAATAATCAAAACATAGCTGATGAACGGAAAGTTAGCAAAGAGCACTCCCTTTGTGTTTTGAGTGATGTTGTTGTTATTGTGAGCATGTTCAAATAAAAGCACAGCCGTTACAGTTTCATAGGATCTTATGAACATCTTTGTTCTCAAAAAAGCAAAAAAAAAATTTGAGTCGGATTGATCAATTGGAGAGGTGATCAAGATATGTGTTTTCATCACAGATGTTCATATGACAGAAACACCAGTCAGCATTTTCATAACAGAAAGAGATGTGTGATTGTCAAACGGGGTTATATGGACTATTACTGTGTTTGCAGATTGTCTGGCTGTATGGTGACAGAGGAAGGCTGTGGCTTTCTGTCTTCAGCTCTGAGTTCAAACCCCTCACACCTGAGAGAGCTGGATCTGAGCTACAATCATCCAGGAGATTCAGGAGTCAAGTTGCTCGCTGAAAAACTGGAGGATCCAAAATACACACTGAACAAACTCAAGTATGTGGATCATTACTGCTCTTGTGCTTTTACAATGAATGGCTTTTAAAAACAATCAAACATCTCCCCCATTAACCGCCACCTTATTGTGGTGGAGGGGTTTGAGTGCCTGAGTAATCCTAAGATCTATTTTGTTAGGGGCTAATGCCCCTGGTAGGGTCTCCCATGGCAAAAAGGTCTTAGGTGACAGGTCTGACTAAGTGTGGTTTAAAAACTCCTAATGAGCGCAAAAACAGTAAGGACCATGATGTCGCTCAGCCTGAAGGAGCGACGTGAGACCATCCTCTTGAGAATCAGATGAGAATCAACACCTCCAAGTCCAAGGCCATGGTGCTCCACCGGAAAAAGGTGGTTTGCCATCTCTAAGTTGGAGGAAATTCCTTACCCCAGGTGGAGGAGTTCAAGTACCTTGGGTGTTTTGTCCACAAGTGAGGGAAGGATGGGACAGGCGGATTGGTGGAGCGGCAGCAATAATGCGGCCTATTTACTGGTCTGTTGTGGTAAAGAAGGAGTTGAGCCGAAAGGCAAGGCTCTTGATTTACTGGTCAATCCTACTCTCACCTATGGTCATGAGCTTTTGGTCATGACTGAAAGGACAAGATCTCGGATATAAGGGGCTGAAATCAGTTTCCTTTCTTCGCAGGGTGGCAGGGCGCACCCATATAGATAGGGTGAGGAGCTCTGTCACCCGAGAGGAGCTCAGAGTAGAGCCACTGCTCTTCCACATCGAGAGAAGTCAGCTGAGGTGGCTCAGGCATCTGTTTTGGATGCCTCCTGGACCCCTACCTAGGGAGGTGTTCCAGATATGTCCCACCAGGAAGAGGCCTTGGGGAAGTCCCAGGACATGCTGGAGGAACTATGTCTCTTGGCTGGCCTGGGAATGCCCTTGGAGAACCTGGAGGAAGTGTCTGGGGAAAAGGACGTCGGGTTCTCTCCTGAGACTGCTGCCCCCCGCGAAAAGTGGATGAAAATGGATGAATGACAAACAAAAATGTCTTTACAGAAAATTCTATGAGGGCTATGGGGTTAGCACATATATAATATACATCGTTTAATTTTTGTTTACTGACTGAACGTTAAATTGCGTGTGTTTACAGTGTGGATCATGGAGAAAAGAAGAGGATTACAGCAGGACCACGAAAATGTACAGACACATACACACACACTCTCTTGCTGTCTTTTTCTCACACACATAGCTTTAGTGAGTGTTGTTGTGTTATAAATGTGTCTCTTCTTGTGTTCAGATGCCTGTGTTCTCACACTGGATCCAAACACTACAAACGCGGAACTCACTCTGTCTGAGAAGAACAGAAAGGTGAAAGGTGTGAGAAAGAAACAACCATATCGTGATCATCCAGACAGATTTGATGAGGATCCTCAGGTGTTGTGCAGAGAGAGTGTGTGTGGATGCAGTTACTGGGAGATTGACTGGAGTGGAAATGATGGTGTGTGTATATCAGTGTCATATAAGAGCATCCAGAGGAAGGGAGGTGGTGAAGAGTGTTTGTTTGGATATAATGATCAGTCCTGGAGTTTGTTCTGCTCCTACTCCAGATTCTCATTTATACACAATAACCAGGAAACTGATCTCCCAGTAATGCAGATCAGCAGTAAAATAGGAGTGTTTGTGGATCACAGTGCAGGAACTCTGACCTTCTACAACATCTATAAAGACACATTGAGCCTTATCTACTCAGTCCAGACCACATTCACCGAGCCGCTCTATGCTGGGTTTTGGCTTTATCCTGGATCATCAGTGAAACTGTGCTGAAGACTGAGGAAAGATTTACTCATAATCCTCTACAGAATCAGTCAGTAGCAGTGAGATGTTCTGGGGTCTCCTCTCTTCATCACCTTAATTATTCAGCTGTACTTCTGTCTTCTGAGTTATCAAGAATCGTGAACTGTTTTATTTTCATTAACTAATGTTAATATCGACACTATTTTAATATCGGTCACTATTTTAATGTCTAACTAATGGCATCTTATTTTTAAGATGACCAACATAAAATTCATATTTATATTTAGCAGACGCTGGGGACGCAGTGGAGCAGTAGGAAGTGCTGTTGCCTCACAGCAAGAAGGTCGCTTGTTCGAGACTCGGCTGGGTCAGTAGGCGTTTCTGTGTGGAGTTTGTATGTTCTCCCTGCGTTTGCGTGGGTTTCCTCCGGGTGCTCCGGTTTCCCCCACAGTCCAAAGACATGCAGTACAGGTGAATTGGGTAAGCTAAATTGTCCGTAGTGTATGAGTGTGTATGATTGTTTCCCAGAGATGGGTTGCAGCTGGAAGGGCATCCGCTGTGTAAAACATGTGCTGGATAAGTTGGCGGTTCATTCCGCTGTGGCGACCCCGGAATAATAAAGGAACTAAGCCGAAAAGAAAATGAATGAATGAATTTAGCAGACGCTTTTGTCCAAAGTGACTTTTAAATTGAAGAGGCATTTAGTGATTCAACAAGAATAGGCAATACACAAGAAGTGCTAATGATACAAAGGAACAGTTAGTGCTCAGATTTAAGTGCTAGGGTAAGATCATTCCACCAGTATGGAACATTGAATGAAAAGGTTTTGGAAAGTGACTCTCTCCAATGGTACCACAAGGCGGTACTCACTCCCTGACATAGACGCTGTGGATGTAGACCCTCAGGAGCAGGTGGAGGTAAGAGGGTGCTGTGCGAGGCACACTCAGAATTAATAAAATTTTGGGGTTGGCATGTGGTGAGGTGGGGGAGAGAAGATAAGGTCCTGGTTTTGTTCACAAGGGTTCAGGTGATCTCAGAAAAAATGGGTTTTTAGTTGTTGTTTGAATGATACCAGTGAATTAGCAGTCCGTGTGGGATTGGGAAGATCATTCCACCAGCATAGAACATTGAATGAAAAGGTTTTGGAAAGTGACTCTCTGCAATGGTACCACAAGGCGGTACTCACTCGCTGACATAGACATCGTGGATGTACGTAGACCTTCAGCAGCAGGTAGAGGTACGAGGGTGCAGTGCCAGTAGCTGTTCTGTATCAAGGATTTGAACTTTGAACTGTTTCACGAGCACAGATTACTTTACCATTTAAACTGCATTTTTGGATATGAATTGGGTTCTGAATTTCTAAACTTGTAAATTCCCAAGCTTGGACAGACTCCGCTCCAAGTTGTGCATCTTTGGATGCAAAGCCACAAACAAAATTACAAAAAATGTTTTGTGCTCTGCCAGGTAAAATCCTGTGTTGCGCACACCCAAAGCGAACATCTGCCAATACCTGTGTATCCAAGCGAATTAGCGGACACGTCGAGTATAACCCAGGCCTTCTTAGATCCAAAGGAGATGAGGTTAGAAGTCCAGCCTTGAAATGACAAAAGCTTTGAACAAAAGTTGTGCAGTATGATCTGTTAAGAATGATTTTTCTGAAGTTGAAAAGTGCAAACCTGCATGATCGAGCTATGTTAGCAGTATGCTCTTTGAGGTTTTTAATAACCACAGAAAGTCAGGACCTCGGTTTAACGTCACATCCGAAAGACAGCGCTCACTGACAGTATAGTGTTTCCTTCACTTTACTCGGGTATTAGGACTCATACAGACCCCCGGTTAAGTGCCCCCTGCTTGCCGCACTAACACAACTTCCAACAGCAACCTATTTTTCCCATGTGTTCTCCCATCCAGGTGGTACTGGCCAGGCTCAGCCCTGCTTAGCTTTAGAGGGTAACCGGTCTTGGGCTGCAGGGTGATATGGCTGTGATATGGCTAAGTATTCAAACCCTTTGCTCAGTATTTAGTAGAAGCACCCTTGTGATCTAATACAGCCATGAATATTTTGGGAAAAATGCAACAAGTTTATTTACACCTGAATTTGGGGAACCTCTGCCATTCCTCCTGGCAGATCCTCTCCATTTCTGTCAGGTTGGATGGTAAACATTGGTAGACAGCCATTTTTAGGTCTCTCCAGAGATGATCAATTGGATTTAAGTCAGGGCTCTGGCTTTGTGAAGCCACTCCCTTGTGATTTTAGCTGTGTGCTTAGGGTCATTGTCTTGTTGGAAGGTAAACCTTCTGCCCATTCTGAGGTCCTAAACACTCTGGAGGTTTTCATCCAGGATATCCCTGTACTTGGCCGCATTCATCTTTCCCTCAATTGCAACCGTCCTGTCCCTGCAACTGAAAAACACCCCCACAGCATGATGCCGCCACCATCATGCTTCACTGGTTTTGTCCACATATACCACTTAGAATTAAGGTTAAAAAGTTCTATCTTGGTCTAATCAGACCAGAGAATCTTATTTCTTACCATTTTAGCAAACTCCATGCGGGCTTTCATGTATCTTGCACTGTGGAGAGGCTTCCATCTGACCACTCTGCCATAAAGCCCCAACTGGTGGAGGGCTGTAGTGATGGTTGACTTTCTACAACTTACTCCCATCTCCCAACTACATCTCTGGAGCTCAGCCGCAGTGGTCTTTGGGTTCTTCTTTACCTCTCTCGCCAAGGCTCTTCTCGCTCGATAGCTCAGTTTGGCTGGACGGCCAGCTCTAGAAAGGGTTCTGGTCGTCCCAAACATCTTCCATTTAAGGATTATGGAGGCCACTGTGCTCTTAGGAACCTTAAGTGCAGCAGAATGTTTTTTGTAACCTTGGCCAGATCTGTGCCTTGCCACAAGTCTCTGAGCTCTTCAGGCAGTTCCTTTGACCTCATTTGCTCTGACATGCATTGTGAGCTGTAAGGTCTTATATAGACAGGTGTGTGGCTTTCCTAATCAAGTCCAATCAGTATAATCAAACACAGCTGGACTCAAATGAAGGTGTAGAAGCATCTCGAGGATGATCAGAAGTGGACAGCACCTGACTTAAATATATTACAGCAAAGGGTCTGAATACTTAGGACCATGTGATATTTCAGTTTTTCTTTTTTAATAAATCTGCAAAACAAATCTGTCACTATGGGGTGTTGTGTACATTAATGAGGGAACGGTTTAATTTAAATGGTTTTAGCAAATGGCTGCAATATAATAGTGTGGAAAAATTGAAGGGGGTCTGAATGCTTTCCATACCCACTGTGTTTACTTGAGGGTTTAACGCACTGTTTTTAGTATCTGTACTTCAGTGTTACTACTTCTGCAAATTTATCACTTCACCTTCACTCCTCTCTTGCACCATCTATATACCCAGATTTAGAATATCTCAGATTTTATATCTAACAAGAAAAAAAAAAAACACTCAACTTGCACACATGGACAGGAACGTACATCAACTTTAGCATACGTTCATAATAATAACCTGACATCATTCTCCAACTTGGTCTAGAAATACGGCTTCGGAAGCAATTGTTTCTTGGAATACTCACAAATTAAATAAATTGAATCAAAAATCTGCACTTTGACAATCAAATATCTTGCTAAAAAATACTATCCAAAATATCCAAATCATATTGCTATGTTGTACTTTACAGTATGTTTATATACGTATATACTTTCTCTTACTACAGTAGTTATGTAGTCACAATTACACACAAATCTCATTGTGTTTATTTTCGTTTTTTTTTGTATTTTGTGATTTGTCTTGTTTTTTTTTCATTGTTTTTTGTATTTTATGATTTGTCTCCTGTAAAATGTATCTGTTAACGTAATAAAAAAATACAGAAGTGTCAAGCGTGTGCTATTATCTCAATAAACAATTCGTAATCACAAACAAGTGAGGGAAACCAGAGTACCCGGAGGAAACCCACGTCAACACGGGGAGAAAATGCAAACTCCACACAGAAATGCCAACTGGCCTAGCCGGGACATTCTTGCTGTGAGGCAACAGTGCTAACCACTGAGCCCCTGTGCCACCCAATATAACATTTGATAGTTGTAAAATAGTATACAGTATTATAAAAAGTAACTTTATAAAACTGTACATCAACAGTACAAATTTACAAAATACGGCTGCCGCTTTCTCTTTAACCATTCTTTGAACAGATTATTAATGGGCCTAATGTTAATGGTGTGTATGTGATCATCCTTTTAATTATTACACACAGTATGTTTTTCACAGCTCCTTTCTTTTGCTCACAGATATTATTTGTTAATATGGTTTAATCATCATCCTTAACTATCATCCAGATGGCGCTCTGAAAAGACGTGTTTCTAGGAGCCCCACAAACTCATGGAAATATTGGATTTGTAGTGCAATAACAAAGACATGTTTGTATATACTGTACAGGACAAAGGTAATAATCATATTAAACAATGGGAAAATCTGATAAAAGAAAAAAACAAGAACACATGTAAAGTTAGCATCCCGATCAAGGGAGCTACCTCGAAGGCACCGGCGAAAAATTCCAACAATCTTTTAAGCAAAAACTTACAGGACTACCCTAATGCTGCGTTCACACCAGACGCGGAAGAAGCATCAAGCGCGAGTGATTTACATGTTAAGTCAATGCAAAGACACGGATAGACATTCTGCGGTGCGAATTTTTGCAACTTCAGCGGACATTCGCACCGCGTTAACCAATCAGGAGCTTGCTCTTGTGGGGGTTTGATTATGACCTAGCTCCTGGTGTTGGTGTCCTGGGGGAAAATCATCCTGCCTACACCGACAACAGTTCATCAAACTGGGCTCGAGTCAGTCAGAAGCACCGCTAAATGCTTCCATCATCCAGGTTCAGTTTCTGGAGAAGTTTATGAGCTCACAGAGCTGGGTGCACCTCTAAAAGGATCTAGTGGACTCAGACACGGCTCCAAACGAATCGACGCTGTTTTTCAGCCTTCATAAAGCACATAAACACAGTTATTTTATCAATAAAATCCTTGTTAGCCATTTAACAACGAAGCTACAATTAC